>JABTTQ020001165.1:0-676130 GCA_016081115.2 Rehmannia glutinosa
ATAGTTCGAACCTGGAGGTTTTTTTTATAATTATCCCTTTCTTTTTTATGATGGGAAATGTCATACTACATGTACTAAATAAAGCATTTCCTAAAGCTGGAGCTAAGTTCCACCAACAGCAGTTTCTGTTGTGGTCCTTCATTATTGATGGAGGTTTGAATCATCTGTATTTTTGAACAACGCTGTAGGGTTGGATACTACGTTAACTTGGTGACTTTGGCAAATTGATCAAAAGTGGAGTAATAGTATTCAGTAACGACCTATCTACTATGTCTCAATGACCGAAGGTCCATGCTCCCTCTAACATTTCCATCAACACAAGAATGAAGACAACCAAGAACTTGTTACAAAAAGTACATCATAACAAAATGGACTAACTTAAACTTTGTAAAAAGTAAATTGGGCCACTTAGGTAATGGTCATGATGCCAATCACTTGAAAAACAAATACAAACAATATAATTATGAGAAATAGGAAATTACATTGAAAGCAGTACAACTTCTCACAAAATCAAACTCCACATTCCTACTACTTCAACGTTTTTCCATGTTTCTTTTTACCAAAAATATTGCCTTCATTATCTCCAACATCTAAAAGACCGAAGTCTCATAAAGTAAATGGTGCACAATGTGAATGATTATATATATATTTTTTATGTGGTACCTTCTTGACTAATCTGGAAATAAATTTGCTGAATGGTCTTTTTCAGATATCTCAAGTTTCAATGTAATTGTATGTGACAAGTTTATCCATAATATAACTTCAACATCTCAAATTTGAGAAGGGTATCATTGAAGTATTACTATGAAATGCTTTAGGTAGCAACTCCAGGATGTGGCCTAACCTACTAAGACACGTATGAAAGCATAATATAAAATTCACAAAAAGATAAAATAATCATAAGCAGAGACACAAATGCAACTTGAATTTAGAGTGTTTTGGAAGAGAATTATTTTCCCAGTTTTGCCTTTGGAATTCATTTTTTCCAGGCCTGTGGGTTAAGGCATAATTAACATTATTTTAACACGATGCAAGAGTTGTATTTGTATTTAAATCCATGTCATTTGATTTAGATTTGAGTGTATCTTCTCACAGAAGCTTGCTTTACTACAAAATAAAAGCAACCTATTTCCAAGGCAAACATAAAAATAAGAAACATTTTACAGCTTCTCCAAGCAGGGACAGGTTTTGAAGCATCTTTGTAATTGGGTGCCAAGAAGACCCTGTTCTTTTGCAATAAAGGAATCTACCAAACAGAATCTGATTATAAGATATTTTGTACTTAAAATTCAATTCCATATATTGTTTGGCAGGATTAGATTTAGGAATAAGGGCATGGAGACACACTACAACTTCCTTTTTTGGCAGTCAGAATACATATTTCCCTTAATTAACAAATTCCCTTTTTCAAGAAACAATTCAATCATGTGCCTTAGAACTTTCAAAAAGATATAAATGCATATATATTATACTTAGTGGAAATAATTGTATGAAACTGCAAACTTATTTCTAAGTATCGAATCAATATAACATAATTACTTAAATTTGAAATACCAGGTACTAGATTTCTATATAAGTGCAAACGATATGGACCATAAAATAGTTTACGTATAATAGTTATATGAAAATCACGAAAAACATTGGATAATCCATCACCCGTGATGTTAAGCTATAACAAAACATATACAATACTTATTTACATGTGTCAAGAGAGGTTGAGAGTATCATGCAGATTTTCGCAGTCAAATTTGCAAGCAACCAAATGAACATGGTGAAAACCTTCTTGATATAAGTCGCAATATTCCTTATGAATGATTCACAATAGTTGAATTAAAAAATCTATACTCGCAAATCAGGATGTAGGTATATAGAAGTCCCTGCCAAACTTAGTTGCATTGGATGAGCAAGGTTATTTGCCAAACTAAAAACTATTTAAGATTGCAAATGCAAAAGGGAACAGACATTAAATACTCACAGAGCAGCAGAACAAGCTACAGGCCTAAATCCATGAAACACACTGCCAGTTTGATGATCGTCTAGCACTTTCACCCTTTCTGATAGGACACTTGTAGACAGTCGTCGACGCACTTTAACCTGATTCCACAAATAGAAGGTTTGGAAAGCAAAAAGAAATATTAAAATGGACGAACTAACTCTTTCACAAAATTTTCAGCTACTTATAAAATGAAAGTGACACAAATCAACATGTTTTTTTGCGTAATTACACACTTATCTGTTATAATACGGAGTTTTTCATTGCACAAAAAGAAATACATACGATAATCGATATTCATCATGAACATCAAAGAGAACAATGAGTATATGAAACAAATCAAACTTAAGCGAGGATTGTAACATGGTATATCTAGCCGGACATACAAAACAGAGAGCTTGGTTTATCTAGGGCATCAAAATTAATGAGTAACCCCACTTAAGAAATTTATGCTTTGCAGAGCAGAGAATGAGCCAGATTTCATCGTTATGTGGGACCCATTAAGGAACCTTTTATGGAATCAAAAGGGGAATTACACGAGCCCATGAAAGCTCTCTTTTTGTATAAAGCTGATGTATCTTCCATCCTTTGGGCATACAAACAATAATGGGTTTCTATGCTGGGAAAGACCTTGGAAGATTCATACTCTTTTCTATACTATGTATGCTATGTTATATTGCCTGTTGCCCCTTAAGAATGTCCTAATTATATGTCCTAGTAAAACTTGCAGACTCCTCTTTGATACATCAGCAATCACTATCCCCTTATGTTGTCAGATCAGAAACTCCTACATTGTCCTCCCAAGTCATTCATATGGATATATAGTTGGTGGCTCAATGCCTCCATTATGTGTAGATGGAGCAGGAATTTCTTAGATTGAATTTTCGCTTTGGAGACGATAGTTTTTGAAAGAATGTCATTTTACTCGCATAGTTACAGATATGGCAAATCTGTGTTTTGGACAAAGCATTGAAGCTAAATTTGTAACGGGATGTGCTATAAGTGTATATTGAAGATTTCTTGGCCTTATTAACTAAAAACAAATAAAATTAATTTTTCAGAACAACAATGCTTCAGTGGAGTGCTCTGTGATAGGGTGTCATGTTTGCATTACCAGTGCACCAAAGAATTATTATATATGAGCGACATAAACAACGAGAATTGCATGTGTAATTATTCACACCTTTTAGTTGGTTCAAGAAACCATTATATTTAACACACAATTTTCATACATGTTACGTAATGCTGAAATAAGTATTAAGTAGACCAGGGAATGGTAGGGGACAGTAGGATGGGGAGAGATACAGAAGATGGGGTAATATCAAATTACCTTTTCTTTGACAGTTTCGAGAAACAATGTCTCACAATTACGGGAAACAAAGCATCCACAAAAGCCTCAACTGACCCTTTGGTTTTATAAATTTGGGAAAGCTTTAACTTTATCTTTCCACAACGCCACCATAATTTACCAGCATCAGGTTTTGTGTCAAGATTTGATTCTGAGGATAAAAAACAGCATATGTTAAGAAAGTTAGGAACAGCAGAAGGAGATTTCAAGTAATTCGACAAGGGCATGGATACCTGACTCTACTGGAGGAGAAAGCACAGAAATGGCTTCATCGTCTCTATTTTCTTCAAGAAGAAGAGATGATAGCGTCAACCGAGCATCAACACTATCTCCAAGTTTTTCAACAGCTACAAGAAATAAAGATGGTCAGAAATTTGAACTATGGGAAGAAAGGTTTACAAAATAAATCACAGAAGCGTTTTTCAGTAAATTATAAGCTCCGGACATCAAGATTCAAATTAAAACTTGTTCACACACATTTTCAAGCAGACACATGCTTCGAATTTTGTATTTACCTTTGAAATAATATTCAATCGCCTGTGTTCTTTTCCTCATAGAAACATAACACCTCGCAATTTTCAAATGCAGATAACCCTAAATATATATTGAAAGTGAATGAAAGGTCAGCTGTTAGTAGCATTCAAGTGCTAGAAATATTTCGTTGTGTTTCCAATTCAATAGGAAAAAACTCAGCAGGATATTTAGCTTTACATTATACTTCTCCCTATCTTCTTCTAACATCATATAGTATTTCAATGCCGATTCATAATGACCGACAGTCGTCAGCTTAGTCCGCAACATCAATGATTAAGTGAGGATGAGTAGATGCATTCTCTGGTTTTAAATCATTGAAGTAAGCCTCAAACAATTTAACGAACAATCAGTGAAAAAATGGGATTCAACAGAAAGCCAAAAACAGTTCGGGATTCGGGAAGAGGAAAATATAAATAAGCATACAAGGATAAGATACGCCAAGGCTTAAAAGTGAAAAAATGGTATGAAGATTAAATGCATTGGACTCTCCAACTTAGTCCAGAATATTGATAAATAATAATACAACAACAACAAACTAAGCCTTAATCCCACTATGTGGGGTCGGCTATATGGATCATATCACGCCATCGTTTACGGTCCAAAGCCATATTTTCATTTATATCAAGATATAACATGTCCTTTTTAATAGTATCCTTCCAAGTCTTTTTAGGTCTGCCCTCTACACAAATAATAAAAATTCCTTACTGCTCTAACTTTTTTCCATAAGAAAAATGTTGCAAATGAACTGTCACAATTAAATGCAATAGGTTATGAACTAGCTCGTGCAGAAATAAACTTCACAAAGTAAGTGAAAACTCGCACTGGTTTAAATTGCAAAGAATACAAAGTTACTGGAAAAAAAAAAAGCCAAAGAAACGAAAAACAGACACACACAAGGAAAAAAAAAACTTTACATTGGTTGACATCCCAGGCACATATGATATTGAACTTGTAGCTTCCCAGAACACCAGAAAAGGGCATGAGAGAAGAGTTGGTAGCACATTTCAAGAATAAATTCATTAATAACAAAAACACCTACATATAATAAAGTCAAAAACATAGAGAACTTAACTACATGATCCAAAACCAATGCCACTTGAGATTAACAAGAGGATCAAATGATAAGAACCGAGTGAGTCGTATACCAAAAACATAAAAGACTGGCCGGTGACGTTACTGCATCATCAAAATCAGTTAGCTGAACAAAAGATGGATTTGTGTGTTGTGGTTGTTTTTTGTTTTAGTGGTTACATTGAATCTCATATGCCTCCAAATGAACATTTAAGAAAACAAATACATATGTGGATGGAAAGAAGATTAATTGGCCAAAAATACATATAAGAGGGAAAAATATATTGGTGGTACCATTAACTCATGTTATATAGGTTCTTGTTATTTTTGACTTACTTTTGCATCTCTCTAAAACCTGATTTCTTCCCCCAAAAGTAATTTTGTTCCTTCTTCTTATTGATTTTATCTACTAACATCGTGAGGTAGTCATTTATTTGCTGATTGAAAATATATCCAAGCCTAACACATATCCCCACAGATAGACACGAATGCACATGTATTGACAACATTAAGCAGAGGCATAGACGCATTTCAACCATATGAACCGCTCAGATAAATATGCCAACACAGATTCACAAAAACTTAACACCAACTGTATCTCCTTTGAATGATTTAGAAAGATAATTTAAACAACGCTTACTTTCGGAACCAGTAAGCAAAACTCAACCAAAATTATTGTTAGCAATAGGCGATACACAAATGTGGACATACCTCTGCTTTCTCCAGATGTCCAAGATGAACGTGACATATTCCAGCTTTTATAATCAGATGCAATGGAATCTCATTTCCAGTATTGAACACCTGCTGTATGCGGTCAATATGTTCAAGAGCTCTGGCATATGCATTGGTTTCCATGAGGACTGAAGCTAAGAGATCAACCACACTTAAATTAGCAACATTTACATGATTCCTGAGACTGTCCTCCAGCATGCAGACAGCTCGCTCACATTTCCCACATTTTTTATACAGCTGGAAAAAAAACATACCAATTTAGTAAATAGTAAACTACAAGTAAAAGGTACAAATTATATAGGAATATACCAATACAAAATAGAGATGCGGACAAGTAAGGAGGAAAAACATCTACTACATGTAGCAAACAATGACACCTAATAAATATTGTAGTTATTAGGGCGTCAATTTGTGACACGACACTAATGTATTTTTTATTTGTAATTTTAGCTTTTTCTCCATTTTTTGATTTTTCGTGTCAACTTTAAATTATATAGGTATTTCGTGTCGTGTCGTGTTACCCGTGTCATAAACGGGCCGTGTTTGTGTTGTGTATCTTGACACGAATAATTAAACGGGCCGTGTTCGTGTAAAACATGTAATATCATGTCAGAACAAGACCCGCGAACACGAAGCACGACACGATTGACACCCTAGTAGTTATTACTTTGTCTGAATTCAATTGAAATTTCAAGCTTTGTCTGAATTCAATTGAAATTTCAAGCTTTGTCTGAATTCAATTGAAATTTCAGACTTTGCAATTATGGTTGGGCCACCTATATTATCTTAGGCAACAGTGAAAGCAATGTGAGCGCTTCTTGCATCTAGAACTTATTGAGCAGCGAAGGCGCTCCAGATATACAGAAAAGTATTTGTTCAATTGTGAATTTTGCAAGCCTGTTTAACAGTGCTAATAGTGAAGCCAAAGCAATAAATTGATAAGTTCGTTTCTAAGTTCATAGCCTTAGTGGACTTCATCAATATTACCTACCAAATAAAAGGTCTGTTCAGGAAGACCATCTAATTCTCCAAAAAAGATCAATTGAAACCCTCTAATGGTTTCTGCTAGACCAACATAGTTTCCTCGACAACCGGTAAATACTTTGGCTACATGAAAGGGTTGAGATAAGATAAGAAACGCTCAATTTCCGCGCTCTTGATACATTTTCTTTGGGCAAAAGGGACATTTTTATCACGCTCCAACCAATTGCCCAAATACCAAATCTAACCACAAATATCTAAATCATTCTTAATTAACTCATCACATGTAGTGTTAACAAGATAAGTAGATCGTTGTGAAAAGATTAAGGCATCTTCAATCTTTCAGGCTATAGCTACTAAAAGAGGGAAATCTTAGCAGCAGACTAATGGAGGAATGCAATCTTAAGAAAAGAAAACAATGCTCACAGTAAGCGATGCATAAATCATTGAGAAGTATGTATGGACCATAGGATGTTCAGAGGAAAAAGGATGGATGAAGTTCTAGAAGTTGAGTAAGTAACTAGTGGTGATCATCAGTGTCGTGCTCATCTTGCCAGCAATCCTTTCTATACTGTCTTCACTTGGAGAACTTTAAATATTTTTTGCAATTAGTTTTTCCAAGGAATTCCATGCAGTAATAGAATGCTAAAATAGAAGTTGCAAAGCATAAAAATCACCACGAGCAGCCGCCTGCAAACTAGAACCGACACTAAAGTGTCTTTACTTCAGTACATCAACTAATTAAAAATGCCCTTGAAGGGATAGTCAAAATATATCAAGGATATAATAACCTGTGTCGCTTTTTGAGCACTTCAATGTTATTAGGACAGAGGCGGGAGATTTGCTCGTATGAATCAGCAGCTTTTAGATACTCCCCGAGCTCAACATAGAGTGCAGCACGGTGAAACTGAACACCAATATCTTCTGGATCTGCTATTATTGCTTTACTAAGACAGTAATTTGCCTGCTTTTTGTCCCCTAGCTCTCTGCACATGATAACATGTCATTCAAAAGTCAGTTCAATCTAAGATCTGGCAACCGTAATCTTAAATGCAATATACATACTTTAAGTATCTAATAATAAAAGCATCCAAAAGATACATCACACTAGTAGACAGCAAAATGTTTAGTGTTTGCAGTGACCTAAAGTTAAGTGAAGTCAAGTGTCTGAAAAGGTTCCAAATTTTTATAGTCCCAATATGAAATTGACCTGTACCGCACTGAAGTTCTACCAAAGGTGAAGCACTAATAGGTTGATCATTTGTTCAGACATAGTGCGGTATTCGTTTATTTCACTCTAAGCACAAAGTAGATTTTCAACAAATTCCAACAATTTTGATAGGTACCAATGTTTACATTGGTAATGCAGTTCAACTGGTGACAAATGCAACTTGACATAGCTAAGTGACAGAAGAGAATCCATGTAGCTTACCCATAAACACACATGAATTAATACTTTGTTGATTTATATCATGAATTCTTAGTTTAGTCCAGAACAATCAGACAAACAACAATGACAAAACACAAAGGAAAAACAGAACGTGGATACAGAATGAGATATGTCAACTACTAACCACTAAGCTAGAAAAGATAATGCAAATTTAGTCAATGATAAATTGCAAAGATGAGGGAATAAAATACATGAGAGCTTATTACATAGATCGGGCGACAAGAAGTTTCCACAGAGAAGAATCCTTCGGAGTCAAATGTGCAGCAATCATGTAGAAATTCAATGCTTTCTGCTTATCTCTCATGGCAGTGTATATTAGAGCAAGTGTATGATATGGATCAGATAGATTTGGGGCAAGGCGAATTACTTCTTTCAACACACAGATGGCCTGCAATTCAGAACATCAACAATCACAAAATAGAATGGAGTACAAACAATAGAATTAAAGATCAAACGTGTAAATTGAAAAGATAAAACTCCCCAATAAAGACAAGCATAGTTTTGCAGTATGAAGGAAAGTATATATTAGTTACAACAATTAAAAGGCACTCTCAATGCAACTTGATATATGATCTTTCAATATAACTGAATCAGATTAGTTACTTGGTCAATGATAGAAAACAAAGACTGAGGGCTGAAGAGAAACGAGGACCATAATTTGCATTTTATCGTAAAATAACAAGAAATATAAAAGCCTGGATAACGACAAGAGTATGATCAATCCATAATTTTTGAATGCAGCAAAATTCACTTCTGTAGTTCTGCCTCATTCCACCATTCACAGCAATTTACTTCTTGTAGAATATACTTTGACTAATTAGAAATCAAGATCCAACAAAACTTGCCTTCGTAAACCTATGACAGTTCCCAACTGTGGAAAATCATCTTCCATGTGTTAAAAGGAGTAAACAAAGAATGTCATTCAATTCCCTTCTTCACTGGCAGAAGCTACTTGAGGAGAAATAAACAATAAAGAAGTCCCTCTAGATTCATTGAAGATAAGGACTTGGAAGAGAAAAACATGTTTTGACAAAATCTAGAATGTATGTTGTAGAGTATTAGACATGATGGCAAATATATACCTCTTCAAAGCGACCATGTGCATAGTGAAGTGTAGCATCACCAAGTTTTCGAGTCACTTCAGGGTTAACTTTATTCTTTGATCCCTTTCTCCTTCCCTTTTTCTTTGTCTAATTTGAATGCAAACAGAAACAAAGAGTAAATAAAATATCACATACAGTTACAGAGTGCCTTGATAAGGAAACGTAACATCAATAATACACAGAGAATTCTCAAGGAATAAATGTTTGAAAAGACTATTAGCAAGATATCACAAACAACTGCATAAGGGTTATCACCACCCCTGCTCAGAAAACCCATAAATAACCGAAATGAAAGCCTAAGAAGCTGATGTCAGATTCTTCAAGACTTGAACAAAATAAAAGTGTGCCCAATCAGTTCTCTATCAGCAATTCATTCCCTGTTTATAATGCAGTTGCCAGTCCACGTATCCTTGCTAGCAATTCATTCCCTGTTTATAATGCAGTTGCCAGTCCACGTATCCTTGCTGCCAATATAATGGACTCCTTTATACCTATTAGCTTCTTGATAATTACCATCATGGAGAATTTAAATTTACAGAATCAAATTTTAGAACCACCACATAATAAAAAGAAGGTCCACGAAAAACATTTAAGGAGAAACAACCACAAAGTTTTAGAGTCATAAGGATCTTAGAATAAGATATACTAAGAAAGTATAGAAAAAGGAAGAAACAAGTCCACACCTTCCTCGACTTTTTTCCTCATACCATAGTTCATGGTCTCCATTATTTCTTGAAGCTTGCTCCAAGAATTTCCTCCTGTCTCAATCTCTTAGCCGGCATTTCACTGCAATCCCCACCAAAATGCAGAATCTATTAGGAGAAGGAAAACATGATTATGTATGAATGTCAAAGATCGAAGCCAGAAAGTAGGTAAACTCCACCAGAGGCCAAAGTTCAGTAATATACCGATTAATACGAATATTAGGTGAAAACTGAAAATAAAGGCATACCTCAGGCTCTTCTGCTGAGCAGGGCGCTTCTTGGCAGCCAAGACCTCGTAATGATGCTGTATTCGCTCAAATCGCTCATAAGGCTGCAGTCCAGAGGCATCTTCTTCTTCGCAAAGGACAAAGGGTCCATCTCCTCTTGAAATTGGAATGTGTACTCTGCTTCTTCTCCTTCTGCTGCTTCTTCCTCAGAAACCTCGCTATTGTCTCCATCTTCTTCATGATGTTCATCTTCTTGCAAATCGAATTCCGATTCAAGTTCCAATTCCAGAGGGTGTTCAACTGCGTCAAATATTACTGTCTCTCCAGGAATTGAACTATTACTACTATTCATATCCGTCGTGGGAGTTGCACCACGAGGCTCGGCCATGATTCCTAACTTCACCCCTACCGCTCCCTGCAAGTACAGGCAACGGAATTCTCAAAATGTACGTGATTGTTTTTCCTTTTAGGTAATCCTTATTCCCTTATATTATAAAAGCACTCTCTAAACATTGTTTAACTCCCTTGGACACTTTCCAGACATTCGTTCAACCCTAAAGTTCGAGAATTTACTCTTGATATTCCTCATAATTCCTGAAGAGTGGTAACGCGAAAATTGAAAATCGAGTAAATACACACAGTGAAAACTGAAGAGAAGAGTTCTCAGCTTTTGTGCCAAAAACCTCCAAAATTCAGCAGAACCTTTCAAGTTTTACTGAGAGCCTCTTACAATAATTCTAGAAAGAGTATTAGTGACACACATACAAAATAATACAACTTTTATTAGTGGCACCAATGAGGGTCGCCGGCGGATGGCCGAGATGGGATGAGGAACACTGGCGGCTGGAAGCAGAAGGAGGGCAGCGAGGAACAGAAATCAAAGAGACACGGGCGGCAGCGGCTGAAGGAGGAATGTGGGGAAGATAATTTGTGGAAGATAGTCTTGTACCATTTTCCGGGTTTGTGTTCCAATTTCAATTTTAACAAAAAGCAAATAATTTTAAAAAAGAGGCGATATTTACACCTCATTTTTTTTATAAATGCTCTCTTTTACTTCATACATAATGACCCTATTTTACAAACTCACCCAATTACTTAATAATATTAGATAATCTGGTAGTGAATATCACAATGGCTGAAAATTTGAGCAGATTAAATGTGTGAAATCAGAAAGTTGAGGCAATTTATACTCTTTCTCTTTAATACGAAATTGCCCCGCTCACGGTATTTACAGTATTTGGCAATCGCCTCCCAAGATACAACGACTTGTGTCTTGTGACAGTAACACTACAAATCAAAAGAACCTTCGAACACTTGGTGTTTTTGAACTCTCAGAATACTTGATGCAGAATGTGTATAAATTTTGAATTTTTTCAGATGTCAAAATGTGTTTTGGGGGACTACTATTTATAGATTTTTGGGTGCCCTTCAGACTGGGTGCAACCCGTAGTTCAGATTGATCTGGGACTGACAAATCGTGCCTCGTGATCAACAGTCGTGATCAGACCGTCCAGATTGCATCATGGTAAAGGAACACGCCTCTTGGCATGCACCCATGCACACTCGACAGTCGTGTCCAGTTATGGTGCCCCGTCAACAAACAGTCTTAACCCTTCAAAGTGTAGTTACAAATATTTTTCACTTTCTACTCGTGATTGTCTTAGTTTTAATATTATTATAATTTCCGAAAATTTATATTATTATATATTCTGATTAGTGGATTTTAAATAATATTCAAATGATTTCCATTAGATCATTATAAATGGTCCTCACATTGCGCCGAGATGATATTTTTCTGCCCATAGGGCCAATCACTGCAAACTAATTCACATATTTTTAACTAAAAAATATATCATATATATAATATGACTACACTATAGACTTTAACAAAATACAAAATTAATACCAGCAGTAAATCTCAATATGTATGGACTGGTAAATTTACGAGTGTGATTTTCCAGTTTGTGCATTATTTGAATCACCAGTTTAGTTGGTTCTCCATTTTTTAATCCTTCATTAATTCGTAAACCAAAACTATAATAAAAGGACTTCGAAGAGCATGATAAAAAAATTCACAACAAATCAATGTGATTACTAACTCCATGCAATGGGGCAATTATTTCATATATTATATTTTTCAAGAATATATAAAGTACCAACATTAAAAACCAAAGAGTATGAAAAAAGTTCAAATCCAAGTTCAAAAACAAATTAGGAAAAAAATGAAAGCAAGTAATAAACATAATAAAATAATCTAAACAGGGAAAATCAAATTTCAAAATAAAATAAAAAACATATTTGGCTAAACATTATTGGAAACTGATAAGTTTATTTTGATTTAGTGTAATTCACAAAATTTAGTAACTAAAACATCTATAATATTTCTAATTACCCTATAGAATAAAAAAAATATTTCAATTATTAGTCAGTTAACATGGGTTATAATAAATTCCATAATATTATAAAATGGATGGACCCGTGAACGAATTGCTACCATAGAACACTTCAAATGATGTTATTTATTTTTGGAATACCAGGATTAAGAAAACATAATTAGCCTCATGTTTTTAATGTAATTTGCAGGTTTTGAAATAAGCATATAAATGCCACATAGTCCAATAGTCCCCTTTTTGTTTACGGTAATTTGCGTATTTCAAAATAGGTGTATTAATGGCTCATATTCCAAATAGCCCCCATTTTGTTTATTGTAACTCACACATTCCAAAACAATAGTATTGCTGGCACATATTTTAAACCACCTCTATTTTGATTTATAGAGAGCTGCATTTCCCAATCTCCAATAAAATATATATAAATAAGCATATGAATTGACACAAATTTCAAAGAGTCTCATTTTGTTTAATTAATTTTGCAGATTTTAAAATACATAAATTAAATGCACATATTCTAAATAGCAGTCATTTTGTTTATTTTAATGGACATTTCCAAAAATGAGTATTACTGACATATAAGTTTTTTGACAATTTCAATGAAATCAATAAACATAACACCTTATTGAGTTGTCTAACATTCTTATAAATACTCTTTCAAATAAAATCAATTATCCCATTTAGACTGAAATCTTATATATAATTACGCTCAGTTTAGAAAGTCTTTATTATCTATCATAAACTTCAATTTTTTCCCCATGATTGTTCATTCTTCAACAGTCATAGCATGCAGATATAAGATTCATCAACTTAAAAAACAAATAACTCAAACAGAAGAAGAAAGGCACATTCATAGATTTCAAGTACTATGAAGATCACAAAATCTACCGTCATTTCCAGCAAGCGTAGAAAAATGATAGTTCATCAAAATGTGAGTTTTTTTTTAGATATTTTGTAATTTCTGTAATAAAATAAAATTACTAACCTTATGAATGTGCCCAATGACGGAGCTACAGCTCCCATTGCGGGCCACGTGCCTCCGTAAGTTTTTGTGTTTTTTTGTTATTTATTGTTTATATAATATTATTCCTAAAGTTAAAATTTATAAAACATTAATAATATTATTACAATAATAACATTACAATATTATAAATTGAAAAAATATAATATAATATTATTAAAAAATGTTAATAGTGTTATATAACATGTATGATATAAATTTTTTTAAAAAAACAACATATTAATTACGTTAGAAAAATAAAATGTACCTCCATTAATTATTTTTGATATAGATTATAATTTATTTTATTTTGTGCCCCCGCTATAAGAAATTTTGGATCCGTCACGATTATGTGCCAATGATTTCCATGCTTGCATTCTCGTTAACCTTCTTGAATATTTGAATTGAAAAAATACATGTTTCACACAATAATTTCATTATTTTAAATTGTATTATGAAAACGGGTCATTTGTCTTACCTTATATTTTTGTTCTTAGCTTTATTCTATCCCCGTAGCATACTTGCATATGTTTTGTTTTCTGCATCAGTCTCCTTCCCAACGATTGTTTCTTGAAAATAATTCATAAAAGTTAACATTGGATATATAAGAAACACACACAATATTTATTAAATGTGAAAAAACATATATAACAATCATCAAGATTTCTAAAATCCACGTTATTTATTAACAAAAAATTGCTTAGATACATGTTTAGGATTGGATGACATTAAACTGAATTTGTGCTTTAGGGACATGCATTATTTTTTCAAGAAATGTTGAAAAGAATGGGGTCTGGAAAGATGGTTGAATAATTCTTTTCGTAAACAAGTGGAGTCAATACATAAAACATAGGTAAGTATCAGGGGAAAAGACTAGGAAATGGAAAAGGCAATACACTGAACACCTATTTTTGTCCCTAAAAATAAAAATCTATTAGTAAGCCGAAAGCCAAGAGGTGCATATAGTAAACAGTATATAACATTTAAGTCTTGCCAATTCTAGTCAGTTTTCAACATGCAATTATTAGAAGAAGCGAAAAGTATTTGAGGATCATGTCATCTTATTTTAAACAAGCCTGAAAACCAAAAATTACAACACAATATCAATACTTCAATTACAAAATTTAGAATATGATGTAATTCTCATTATAAATAGCAACAACAATCATTCCAAATCCAAACCCTATAATCCATACTGCACTCTAGAACATAATAGAAAATGCAAATTCTGCAAAAAAAACACAAATCGCCAAATTTGCTCCATGACTCCTTTTTTCAGTTTGGTTAAGCATATTAGTCCTTCAAAATGTTATGGGCATTGAAATTGATATTATTCTGTGTCTACAGCATTCCATCTTATGAAAACAACTCGGATATTTTCTGTTTGGGTTGTCTAATATGACATCGTATGGAAAATATATAGATATCTTATGCATCATGAACAATATACAAGAAGAAGAAAGGAAAAAAACACACTGTATTATTGATTATTTATATTTTTTGACATTAAACTTTAAGGGTTGCATATATGTATATGTTGTATTCTGTTAAGCAGAGCCAAAGGATTGAATCTTTCAAAAAGTTAATGCAGGAAAAAAAAACGAGAATATGGAACACCAAAAATTGGGGATTGTTTTTTTCCACAACACAAAAAAATAACTATTTTAACAAATGACAGAAGAAAATTTGAGCAAAATATATAGCTGATAATATCTTGCAGGACTTGAAAAGGCACAAATAAACCTTGAAGCTTTATAGCACTGAAGGAAAAGTTAAAAAAAGCAAAAGAAACCCCTAATTCGCAGCATCCAATCATACATTGAGCCCATTAAGCCTATGGGGCATTAGAGGACATATTTTTTTCTGTTTTCTTCAACAAATCTATTGAACAACACGAAACGCAACTAGCACATGAGGAGGGCTTCATTAGTATTTGATAAATATCGAGCATTATAGTGTCTGAACTTCAAATCGAACTATAGAATTACACCATCATATTGGTACTAAAATTGCAAAACCAAACGGACAAATTAAGTAAGGGCTAGGGTTTTTACCAGCGGATTTTGATTTGGGGTTGAAACAGTGGAGAGCGTGGGATAAGGGGTTTTATGGAGTCCGAGCAGAGCGGTATACCGGTGGTTGGCTTTGGAATAGCAGCGACGAAGCAGTTGAAGAACAGAGTTGAAGCGAAACGCAAGAGAAAAAAATTTCTTAATAAACTTAATTTATATTAATGTCACATCACTGGAAGAAATTCCAAACTTTTTGAATGTTTGTGAACAAAGCCAAGTCACAGGCAACATGTTAACATCAAACAAAACATGTGTATGATGTTGCTTGGAGGACGAACACCCTTGTTCGGCCCGTGTAAATTAATTATTTTAAAGGATCATTTATATATGTTGGACTCATTAAAAGTTCAAATTTATATACGGAATTGAGCCTCTAGGTTTAATATTATGAGTATGGGCCTTTTTGTTGGATTGGCCCAATAAGCCTATGCTTGGTTGTGAATAACTTTGTGAAATTTCGCTGGCAAAATTTTTTTATGGATGTAAGGGTGATTGTTTGTGAAAATATTTCAGAAAACCAACTTGAATTATACTATTCATGTTTTCTCATTTGACAATTTTGACCCGTCTTAAAAAGCAATGTCAGCAAAATTTTATTTTCCATCAATTTCTTTATTTGTTACAGTACACAAATGTGTCAGAACCTCTCGTTTCACTTCTCATTTCATTCTCTTCCGGTGGAATGACGCAATAGCCGATTTCGGCGAGAAACCCAAATGAAACTTCTTCTAGATTACATTCTCTTCTCCACAAGGCGGTAAGGTGTTAAACGAGATCTGATACGGCCATGTTTGAAGGTGATTAAGTTGGCTAGTTTTTACAACCACTAATGGCGAAAATAACAACAAATGAGAAGACGACGCATGACAACACGGACGGAGGTGGACTGCGAAAGCTGGACTAGGAAGAAGATGATGAATGAGGATGAGTGGTGGGGATGGTGGAGGTGGTGAGGGTAGTGGGGCTGGTGAATTATATGTGATACATTTTAATTTGATTTTTGGGATTTCATTTTTCTTCAAAAGATTTGAACGCCAAAATCTTGTAGCAATATTTTCTCACTTTTGTTTAATTTAAAGATTTATTTACTTTTTGAAAAAAAAAATTTACTTGAATTTTCTATATTAGATGTTTTTGTATCCCATATTTCTCTATATTAATATATTGATATACACTTACTATAGTGGTAATTTATTAATTAAAATAAATATTGAGAAATGCCTATTATATATTGATAAATTACACCATAATTTATGCTAAATAACCATCATATCTAAACATTTTTTATAATTTTTTTCTATAAAAACTTCTCACATCCAATCACCATCTCAAAAAACAGTTTCCCATCACATCAATTATAATCATTACTTTTCACTCCACAAACAATCACACTCTATAATTCTATTTTCATTTTTTAAAACTTTATTTCACTATTATTCTCTCATAAAATGAAAGTGTAGACGTGTCCAACGGTTGAACCGCGGTTATTCTGATTCGAACCGCGATTACGGTTCGCCCAAAGTGGTGGAAGGAACCTAACAAATCTATAGACGGTTTCGATTCGGTTCGGTCCGAACCGCCGGTTCCGATTTGGCCGGTTTTTTCTTCTTTTTTTTTTTTTTTTGGAATTTTTGAATTTTTAAGTTTTTAATATTAATAAATTAACACCATTGATAAATTAACACAATTGATGAAGGAAATAAAATTGAGTAACACAAAAAATAATTTTATTGATTTAAAAGTAAAATTACAACTTACAATTTACAAAATGAAAAATTCTAATATATTACAATTCCAAAGTACAATTTCAAAATAAAATTACAAGTTAATACAATTTCGTATAAAATTTAAATTACAAAGTACAAAGTACAAACCACAAAGAAAGGAAAAAGGAAAAAAAAGAAATGGGTTTGAGTTTTATTTTAATATTCTAAGTTAAAAATTTGAAATTTAACTTTGAATATTGAAATAAAATTGCCTACGTATCCTCATAGAGGAATCAAAACCCTACGTAGTTCTCTTACCTTTTACTTACCTTAGGGAAGGTGGCAAGTGGCAACGTGATTCTTCAATTATTTTGTGACCCGTTGCTTGAATCGGTATCAAGATTATCGCTTTCTTCGGAATCATCAAAATCGACTTGTTGCTCACGTGTTTCGGCGTTTGTCCAATCGTGGAGCAATACTTGAGCCTCTAGACTTTTCTTGTTAATCTAGATCGTCCAGGATCCGAATATAACCTCCTCATGAATGCTTGCTCTACGGAGACGGTTGAGCGCGAGAACGGCTAATATTTCCCCAATTAAAGTTACTATAGGAAAAGAGGAAGACCTCTTTGACCACCACTTTAACAAATCGAACTTTGAATCCTCTACTACAAATTCAAAGTATAATCAAAAGGAGATGTTAAATATGTATCAAGTTCAAGATAAGGGGTCGCGCCTCATCTCGAACGTTTTGGTATCCTCGCGTCATAAAAATTATCTAATGGTGCAAATACCGACGCCTCATTAAACGTACCAATATCACTAGTATGTTCAACATCGGGTGTAGAAATAGCAGAACTAGATGAGCCTCTAAAACTATCACCAAATTTTATTGAATATTCTTTAAAAATATCATATAAACATTGTTTAGCATTCTCTACTACAACACTTGGAATGGGAGTGTCATGTTATTTAATAGGAAACAAAGCATCATAATATATTCCTAACAATTCTTCTAAACCATCTAATCTTGCTCTAGGATCTAATATTTTTGCAACTAAAAATACATTAGGAATATAAGTGAAATATTTTAACCATTTTAATCTCATTTGGGCAATAGTTGGTCCTATAGTAGCACAAGGCATGAGAGATCTAAAAAGTAGTGCAATTTTAACACAACGATCTACAACTAAAATTGATGTAGGATAATAAACACCGGATAATTCTTCGGTAGCATCTTTAAAAACCTTTAAAAGTTGACATAAATTAGAGCATGCATCCGATTGATTGGGAAATAAAACTATGTCACATTGTTGATCGGCAAAAAATGAACATAAAGCTTCTCTATATGCATAACTATCATTTATCATTTTATATGTAGAATTCCAACGAGTTGGCACATCGGGCGAGAATTTTCTTGGGTATAAATTATTTTCTTTACAATATCTCGCCCATTTTTTCAAAACAGAAGAAAATCTGTTTAAATATAAAAGCGCATCTCTAATAGGTGCAATTTCTTCTTTTAAAGTAGCTAAACCATCTTGAACACATAAATTAATAACATGACATATACAACGAACATGAAAAAATTTGCCACCAATAGAAGGTTCACAAATATTAATAAGTGATGGTAAACTAGTCAGTATTAGCACTAGCATTATCAAATGAAATTGAAATTTTTTTTGTAACTAAGCCATATTCTTGTAAAATAGTATGAATTTTATGAGAAATATTAATAGCGGTATGTTCAACATTAAAATCTCTATATGCAATTAAACGTTTTTGCAAAGTCCATGAATCATCAACCCAATGACAAGTAATTCCCATATAAAAACTTCTTTGCCAATGATCACTCCATACATCCGAACAAATTGAAACTTTTGTTTGTAAATTAGCAAATGAGTTAATTAATTGAAACTTAAATTCACAAATTGTTTTTTTAATATCGCGAGTCAATGTAGAACGTGAAATTTTATTAGCAGCGGGGTTAAAAGCACGTCTAGTATACCTTTCAAATTTTTTATTATCGGCAAAGTTAAAAGGGAGTGACATACCACTAACAAATAAAGATGTCTCTTTTCTAGCATTTATATCGGTATATTTAAATAAAAAGAAGAAGAAGACTCCATACTGTTGAAGAACCCGTGAATCCCGTCGGTAGTTGTGTTTGAGCACGATCTAGCCCAACTTTATCCAGGATGTTTTTGTTGAGGTGGTTCGTGAACGTCCCATAACCGCCCCTCCTCTAAACTTGTAGGAATTAGTGCAATAATTGCAAGTAACTTTGAAACGTGGTTGTAGGATCCGAATTTTTTAAAACGAACCGAAAAATATCGGATCTAAGTGAGCGGAGCTCGGCGACTTTGAGTTTGAGTTGGCGATTGCGATTCGGTTGAGCCTCACATTCTTGTTGCAAACAAGCAAAAAACAAGCTTCGATTTCATCTTCGTTCAAATCGAAAGCTTCATCAAAACGTGGTGGTGGTGGTGGTTGTTGCTCGGAGCGGACGCCAAACCTTTGCCCTTAGATTGATGGGAAGATCCTCCACGTCTCGACATTTTTTAAAATAGCTAACGAAATTAAAAGTATGAAACTACTAAAAATTAAATTGAAACTTGGAATTTAAACTTGAACAAGTTGAATATAGAGAATGTAGAGAATTGGGAGATTAGAATTTTGGTGTGAGGAAAAATGGATGAATTGGAAGGGGTATTTATAGGAAAAAATATGAAATTAAAAAAAAAAAAAAAAAAAACGGAAAACCGCGGTTTTTAACCGAAACCGGCGGTTTTCAACGGTCAAATGATCTTGACCGTTAATTTTTTCAAATTTTGAATTTTCAAAAAAAAAAAAAAAAAAAAAAACTTAAAACCGTAGGTTTTTAACCGAAACCACGGTTAAAATCGGCCACAAACGGTCACAAAGTGACCGTTTGAAATTTGAATTTTCAAAATTCAAATTTCAATTTCAATCGATTAAAAAAAAAAAAATAAAAAAATAGAAAAACCGGTTAAGTTAGAAATTTAGAACCGCCAGTTAAACCGGCGGTTTATGGTTTGAAATTAGGAACCGTAATCTAACCTTAAAATTAAGGTTTACGGTTCCGGTTCGAATCGAAATCGGGGTCAACGGTTCGAAAACCGTTGACCACGGTTCGAAACCGCCGGTTCGCCGGTTCGGTTCGAATCGTTGGGCACGTCTATGAAAGTGAATGGAATGAAAGCACAACCAATCACAGCCTTAAATAGTTTTCATGGGCTAATAATTAATTAAAATAAATAAAATAGGAAAACCAATTTTACCCCAACAATAATAGAGTAAAATTAACATCTCACGAATTTCACAAGTTTATTGGATTTTTTCTTTCCTTCAAATGTTGGCATTAATTATCCTACCAATAAATATTAGAACTGTCATTTTCGGCTTAGCCCGATAAAAGCACCAGATTGGGTTCTAGTATTCTAGGCCCGAAAAATACCGGGCCTCAAAAGCCCAGTCCAATTGGCCCGAAAAATCGGGCTGGCCTGGTTAGGCCGATTTTTTCATTGTATATTTATGCTATGGGTTGGCTTGGACTCTAAAAGTATATGTTTGGTTACTATTTGGCCCGACCCGACCCATTTTTTATTTGGCCAGGCGGGCCAAACCGACCCGTTTGTCAGCTCTAATAAATATAGATAAAGATCCCAAGATTTAGAACCAGGGATAAATACAGTTAAACCTCTATAAATTAATACCATTGGACTGCCAATATTATTAATTTAGCGAGATATTAATTTATAGAATTATTAGTTTTGCTTGCTGTCCCCAAGACGGGACCGACCAAAAGTATTATTTAAACTAGTTTATTAATTATCTATACATTAAGTTTTATTTTAATTTGTGGGAGGTAAGTGTTACATTGGCAAGTTCATGAATATAAATGAGATATAAAACCAAGTTTAGGGGGTGTTATTGTATTTTGTCCTAATTTATGGGGATAATTATTGAGCGTGATTTACTGAATATCTGTAGGATTGACCTTTGGTAGGCGCTTTAACTTTTGCTACTGTACTACTTCTGGTAATAATGACTTGTTTTTCATTTCATTTTCTCAAATATTGCTGTTCCCTCAATAATAATTACTACTTATTAGTGTTTTAGCACACTGAATGCAAATTGTTTTTTCTTTTTTTAGTTTGTTTGAGTAGAATATCGTCTTAAAATGTAACCAAACACAATGGGTATTATACGAAGGCCCAACAAGAATTCCTAAACTCTCTGGGACAAACTTAAAAGCCCATTAGTTGAGTTGGTTGGACCTACTGCACAATCCCCGGACTTGGATCAAATGTTAACCCCTGTATTTAGAGATTGTTGTTGAATCCAAATGCTACAGTCCCAGCTGTAAACTCGGGTGATTTTCAGATTTTAGTCAAAAGGAAATATGTAACCAAAAGGCATGTAAATAAATGTAGAGAGCTATTTGTCTGGTAAATTACAAACAATTTTTTTTTTTTGATAATTCGAACTTTTGCGCTACGCCCCGACTATCGTATGACAACATTTCAGGCGTATGCGTGAGCCCTTGAGCACCCCTAACCCAAATAATTTTCCCCTAGCTCAAATATTTTTTCCCCTTAAAAAAAAAAAATATATATTTTTAATTTTTTGCATAGAAAAAATGGGACAAAAATAAATATGGGGTGTGCGGGAGGCCCCCCTTGGCTACGCCTCTGCAATAGTTCCGACTTCTCATTGCTGCCACCAATGTAAAATGCGGGATGTGCACACATTGGCCAATGTCTAAATTGATGAGTTATGAATAAAGATATATATTTCTAGGTACCTAACTAGCTAGCTAAAATCAGACTATCAATAGTAGCAGACCAGCTTTCTACTAACAGCTTTAATTTCTAAGAACAATATTTATAGATTGTTGGTCCACGAAAGATTTTTAATATCATTAATCACAGCGCCAATCAAGAAAGAAACTCAAAAGTGATTGTTTAATTCAGGGGCTGTCGAATGTTTGCGTGAAATGTGTGTAATTTATAGGGCAAAATACAATAATATCCTAACTTGGCCATATGGTTTTATTTACTCCTCAGTCAAAGTAGAATATAAAATATGTACAAAATAACCCTTAATAACAATTATTTTAGCATATTTTAAATTGTACCCCAATTTTGATTTTATATTCTTTATTTAAATTAGTTTTTTAAAAAAAATAACTAGCAATTTAACTAGTTCAAATAATAAAAATATTTTAATAATAGATGATTATAACAAATATACAAAAATATTAAATGTATAAATTATTCTGATTATTTGAGTTCAATGTATTTAACTTTCTCAAATAATACGAATAAAAATATTTTATGTATTGAATATACATACATATTTTGTTAAAAATTATTATTAATTTATATTTCTAATATATATAATGTATATGTAACAATTTAGTACGAAAGAATAAATATTACATATTTTCTTTGGTAATATTTAAATATTTTGAAAAATCTTTGCTCAAATAATAAGATTTAATGTCTAAATTATTTTAATAAAACTAATTGAGTCTGCTTTCAATTTGTTTCATTAATAATGTCGATTATTCATTAAAGACGTCAATTTATTGATGGTATGGTTTGAACTACGAATTATATTGAATAAATAATAAATAAATTAAAAAGTGTATTAAAATATATAACTAAATTAGATTTGTTATATTTTTCTAATATTGAATGTTTATTTAATTAAATAGTTAATACTTTTATTTTTTCATTCATCTTTCATATTTAATTTAATATTTTGTTATGTATTTATTATACATTGCTTTAGTTTTTTTAAAGTTTAAATTACTTAATGTACAATTTTAAAAAATTCACTTTTTTGAAGTTAATAAGAATGTAACTCAAATAGGGTGCAAAATATTCAAAATTTACTAAAAATTGTGTTGATTCATTTTTATTCAGGGCAATTTTGTCCATATATTAAATTTTACTTTATTGGGGGTGGGGTGGGGTAAGTGTTATATTGGCAAGTTCAGGGGCATAAATGAGACATAGGACCAAGTTTAGGGGGTGTTATTATATTTTATCCTAATTTATAAAAGTATTTGTTTTAATGATATATTTAATACTGATCACGAGCTTGCAACTGAAGTGGTATCGCTCATTATTTAAAATGGTGATAATCAAGATTCGAACCACGAGTCATTCAATTTTTTGAGATTTATTTCATTTCCTTCAACCACACATTCCAACTCATTAAAAAAAGGTATAATTAACTGATCCTTATTCACATATTACCAAAACTAATGGTTTCAAAAGCTTGATGAAAAATAATGGGCGAAATTTTTTTTTTCTTAAAACTAGTAGATAAAAATGTTTTTTTTTTGTTTGTTTTTTAGACAAAATTTTAACATTCAATAATTTTTAATACGAAATATATATTAAGTATATAAAAAATTGAAGTTGGGGAGGGGAGGAGGCGGGCCAACTATCCTTTGGCTCTGTCCGTGGATTATAGAAGAAAACTAGAAAATAAATGACAATTTAATTAGTTTTCCAGTATCTTTTGGCAATATATAGTGTCAAGGAAAAACAGAATTTATTGAAAAATTAAGTGACATTTTGGATTGATTTTCATGTTTCTATGGAAACCGAGATACCCAAAAAGAGTTGGTTTGCAGCAATAGTAGGTCTCTAAATTGAATTTTGCCCTCTATTAAGTCAATCATAGAAAAAAATTGTAGTTCTAGTGCTGATAAAAGAACTCCGCAATCCTAAATAATTTGTGTACAAAATATTCTTTCACCTCATCAAATCTGAAATAATCAGTTTTCTAAATTAAAAGGAAATTGGGGCCTAGTATCTAAACGAGACTGTATAGATAGAATTAGACGAGACCCTAATTGGAAAATAAACATAATCGCGCATCAGTGCTAAACAGAATTTTTTATAATTGTGAAGATAATATTAATATGCATATCATGTAATAGTTATTGAGATATACAACAATCATACAATGAATTGCTTGAGAAAACGAAAAAATCCAAACACCTGGAGCCTCTTGCACCCATGCCACCACCTCTGAACCTCCATTCTACCAACTACAATCTCCAAGTACCATATTCTTGATACTTCCCTCCTGCCTAATCCTAGTGGCTGGGATATCCATATCCGACCCCACAATTTTTCCACTTTTTCAGTCCCTCCATGTGTATCCCATCAAGTGGCGGTGAATCAAACTACCACTCTCCCACTTCCATTTCTATCCAATCCCATTCTTTAATTTCCTCACAGATACAGTTTAACCCACACCGTCTGTCATAAAAACACACACACATTTCACAGTTTTTACACAATCCCCAATATGCTAAAACCCTTTTCACAAAACCCCCCCTCAAACCCGGTCCGTTCCAAACCGGTCAAACCACCTCTAAAACGGTCAAACTCTCACCCCTCTCATCCGCATCCCAACACAACCCAATTACCTTCCTCCACGTGGCCAGCCCCTATTCGCCCTCCCCCTGGAATCCTATGACAGCCTTCTACTATATAATAATGCCGCTGATCCCCCCCCAAACCATCATTCTTTACTTGAGCCTCGAGCAACTGAAAAAGAGTAAAAATGGCGCGAAATCCTTGCCACCTCCCGGCATGTTTCCCGTCATTTTCCGCCGCCGTCCTCTTCCTCCTCATCGCCGGAAACCACCTCCGCCACTGCGCTGCTGGCGGACACGACTACCACGACGCCCTCCGCAAGAGCATTCTCTTCTTCGAAGGCCAACGCTCCGGCAGGCTCCCCCCAGACCAACGCGTCCGTTGGCGCAGGGACTCCGCCTTGCACGACGGAGCCTCCGCCGGAGTATGATTTTTTTAAACTTTTTCTACGAACTGACTCTGTTTTTGCGCGGCGCTAACTAACACGCTTGTTTTTTTTTATATATTAGGTGGACTTGACCGGAGGATACTACGATGCCGGCGATAACGTCAAATTCGGCTTTCCGATGGCGTTCACCACCACATTGTTGTCGTGGAGCGTCATTGATTTCGGCAGAAACATGGGAGGCGGTGAGCTCGGAAATGCAATTAGGGCAGTGAAATGGGGGACCGATTATTTGCTCAAGGCCACAGCACACGACGGCGTCGTTTACGTACAGGTAGGCGATCCGTTATCGGACCACAACTGTTGGGAAAGGCCCGAAGATATGGACACTCTGAGGACAGCGTACAAAATCGACTCCAACAATCCTGGCTCCGACGTCGCCGGAGAAACCGCCGCCGCCCTCGCCGCCGCCTCCATCGTTTTCCGGTCACGTAACCCTGCCTACTCTAGGCTGCTGCTCAATCGTGCAATCAAAGTAAGTTTCGTTTTGTTTCTCTGAAATTTCGCGTAATTTTCCTTTTTGTATAAGCATCACATTTTACCTTTCGGATGCTGAGAAAATGAATGCATGAGAAATTTCTTTATTTGCACAAGCATAGGCTAATTTTATTTGGTTTCACGTGACTGAGCAGGGGAGAAAACAGAATATTGCAGAACATTTTTAAATTTATTTTTATTTTTTTGTTTGTTCGTGTTTTATTTTATACCTTTGTGTTTTTCAATAAGTTTTCGTTACACGAAGAGTATGTTCAGGGGCGGAGCTAGACCCGAAATATTCATTTGAAAATTTTTTTTAAATCAATAAAAAATAAATATTTAGTACTAAAAATTAATATTTAAAAATAAAATATACCTATAAAAAATTAAAATTTCAAAAATTTTACGCCCCTGAGTATGTTGATGGTTAAATATATCATCAGGCTGCATTTACATTTTACTGATATGTGTTGGTTTTAGTGCCATTTACACATAAATATGTGGCATTAATGAATAAACTACAGGGAATATTTAATTCCCATCTTCATATAAAGTTTTGTATACATTTTTTTTAAATAATCATAAAATGAAAAAGGAAAAATTGTGGGGTAGTAAAGAAAGAATCTCATTTATGCTGCTACCTATATCTTCAACCGCAGCTTTGGCATGGCAGTAAAAAGCAAAAGACATTATTGCAGTGCTACATTCTTGTTGACTTGTTCACATCATCAATTTAGGAATTATGGTTAAAAATGAGTACTAGGATATAATAATGTATTAACAATAGTGGGAATGAGTACTATCTTGAAAAGTACTGCATTACTCAATTAAATTAATCTAGCTAATTAAGAAGTTTAAAGGTCTGTAGTACTTTAGAAAGAAATGTTCCATAGAATCCATACCTGATTTGTACCAAAAATGAAAAAAATGGTAAAACAAGCCAAAATTTCTACACATTAAAGGAAGTCCTTTTTTTTATTTACTTTTTTTATAGTAGTCATAATCAATATTCTAAAAATCCTCGTTTGGTATGAGTAGTCCTCACCTAGGTCTGAGACCTCTTGTTCGCCTATGTTATTCTTCAAATTGGGGTCTAGGCTCTAGTCTCTAGTCGGGCCTTTTTTAGAACACTGGTTGTGATTTGGCTCATCAATTTGTTAACTATTTTATGGCACGAATTACAAAAAAAGTTGACAGTCAAAGTGTGTGAAATGGTGTTGGGCACGCAGGTGTTCGAGTTTGCAGACAGGCACCGAGGCGCTTACAGTTCCAGCCTACGCTATGCCGTCTGCCCTTTTTACTGTGATGTCAATGGTTACCAGGTAATTTATTACTCATGTGTTTATGTATTTAAGGTTTTTCATGATATAAGTGAAAATTGCTTTGAATATTAACATTGGAATAAATTTTAGGATGAATTACTATGGGGTGCGGCGTGGTTGCACAAGGCATCTCGTAGGCGAGAATACAGAGAATACATAGTGAGAAACGAGGTGGTTTTAAGAGCTGGAGATACTATTAATGAGTTCGGTTGGGATAACAAACACGCCGGGATTAATGTGCTCCTTTCCAAGGTTTCTCAACTTTACTTGCTTTTTACTATTAGTTAATTAATTCAGATGCTCCCACTTTTCTTTTATATATCATGTCATGTTGGATTAATTTATTAACATATATTTGCCCCTTTATAAGATCCTTGTCTCTACTTTTTGTGTCTTTCCTATTCCTTGTCTTATTAATACTTTAGATTTCGCGATATTCTTTTATGATGACCAAACTATTGATTACAAAACATTTTGGTAATTAATTAACCAACCGAATTACCCCTACTCCTCCTACAAAAAAGAAAAAAAAATTAATAAGTTGCAATGTGAAAATGGCATAGGTTCTGATACTGCTGCTACATGCATGTGCATAAAGATGAGGAAAGGACAAGTTGTTTCCAATTAACCAACGGCTCTCTGCTCAACTCATTTTCTTTTGCTGAAAAAGTGATTGTGACTTTCCACTTCCCCTCATTGGTCTATTGGAGGTCTTAGATTTAGGGCAGAGTATCTATTTGGGGCAACTGCTTGTCCTTTCACTACTGCCATGAAATATATAATTACCGCGATCTTAATTATTACTGGTTTAAGTGTTGTAGTAATTAAACACCAATTATTATTTACTAAAAAGGAAAAAAAATGTGACAGGAAGTCCTAATGGGCAGAGCCAACGACTTAAACCAGTTCCGGATAAATGCAGATGGTTTTATCTGTTCAGTGTTGCCTGGAATCTCTCAAACTGAGGTTCAATATTCACCAGGTATTAATTTATTTATGTATTTATATCTTGATATTATTGTTTTACTTTATCATAGTTTCAGTGGAGACTTTGAATTTTGGCACTAGTATCTAATATAGAATGGGCTTGTGAAAATGTTAAAAGGTGGTCTGATATTCAAGGCTGGAGGAAGTAACATGCAGCATGTAACATCCCTATCCTTTCTGCTCCTCGCTTATTCCAACTATCTAAGTCACGCCAATCATGCCGTGCCATGTGGCGACACCTCTGCCTCCCCTGCTCTCCTCAAACGATTAGCCCGCCGTCAGGTAACTAATGATATCTTTTATGTGCGATTTTTCATCTGCTATTCTATCGAACGGATAACTAACACGTGTATGAAAGCTACTTTGTATAAAAAATCCACAATTTAGGCTTACTTGTACTTCAAAATTAATATGGTACAGCTTTTATACGCGTCTCAATTATCCATGTAGGGCAAATAAAAGATAAACACACTTTTGGAACAAACAATCCACCCGCTCGCCAATTACAAAATCTCATCATCACTTAGAATTTGTAATAATTGAAACCGAAAATCAAGTGCATCATCATTTCCATTAATTACGCCACTAATTATTGAAACAAAATCCTACCCTTATTTCCTTTGCTCATTATTGTAAATTCTGTGATGGGCCTACTAGGTGGACTACATTCTTGGGGATAATCCATTGAGGATGTCGTACATGGTAGGCTACGGCCCACGTTATCCGCAGAGGATCCACCACAGGGGAAGCTCATTACCATCCGTGGCGGCCCACCCGAACCGTATTGGCTGCAAAGCAGGGTCTCGTTATTATTTGAGTCCAAACCCAAACCCCAATATATTAGTTGGAGCAGTTGTGGGCGGGCCAAACAGCACAGATGCTTTCCCCGACTCTAGGCCTTTCTTTCAAGAATCTGAGCCCACAACTTACATTAATGCTCCATTAGTGGGCCTGTTGGCCTACTTTTCGGCCCATCCTTGAGAATTTGCAAGGATGAAAAAAAGTAGAGTGGTTGGCAAAGGTCACCCTCTAATCTATTACTATGTCCAATCAGTAATGATTGTTATGAGTAATGTTCTAAATTTCAGTTGTTGCAATTCAATCAATGACAAAAATAGCTGGTGTATTACGCGCATCATATGCTTATATTTTGTTTCCAAAAAGGCAAATCAACAAAAAGCTTTCTAGTTATGTTTCTTTAAGTTCGGAATTTGTATCCTATTACTACTTTGTTAGGGTATTCTTAAATAAAATTCAAGTACACACATACAATATATATACATTAATACATACAACGTAAATTGATTTTCAGAAATTTTGTTTGAATTTTGAAAAAGAATGGAATTATTTACTAGATATTGGTCAAAATAATTTATGCACATACTATATATTATATATATTTCGATATTCAATTTAAAATCATTTGAGCTCTTATGCTCCAACTATCTTTTTTTTTTTTTTGAAAAATCTCCGACAAATTTAATTACTTGAACCAATTATAAGTTCTCCATATTTAACTAATATCAATAAATCCCAACACCACTAGATTGCATTATGACATAATAGTTTATTAAATGTCCGCCATTTATGCAGACAAAAGAAAAAGAAGATGTATTTGAAATATGATCAATTCTCCAAATAGAACAATTGAAGAGATCAAATATCAACCAAATAAATTTCGTCTGGGCAGGTGCAATAACGTATAAAATCAGGAATTAATTATAATTTAAGGTGGTTTCTTTATTAATTAATTTATTTTTATAGCTATATTTTTTTTTACAACAAAGAAATTGTATTTTTATTAATGGTGATGGTCAAAATAACGTGTGATTACAAAATCTTGACAGCCTTTTACAGGAAAATTTCTAAATAAACTTTGGAAAAATGCATAAATTAAATAATCAGTAGAACCAGATTTCAATTAATTAGAGGGTGTTTAGAGAGCAAGCTAAGCTTATTTAGAAGATCTTAAACCAAACATATTCTAATAAAAATTTTATCTTATAAGATGTTAGATCTTATTTTGATAATGAGTTGTTGAAGTAAGAAAAGATCTATTAATATTTGAATAGATCTTTAAAATTGTAATTAAAAAAAAATCAAAGGCAAATCATGTCTTATTTAGAAAAGAAAAACCTCCATTTTTATGAGGGAGAAACAACTTATAAGCTCACAAATGGGAGAAATCAACTATTAAAAAAAAAAAAAGAGAAATTGTAAAAACAAAAGAAGAGAAGAAGAAAAACAACTCGTTGAAATCTAATGTATTATATATTACTGGAAATACAGGAAGTTACAAGCGAAGCTGGGGAACCCTTTAATTTATCACATTGGGTGTCCTCCGGGAAACAGTTGAAAGGAATGCTACTCATCCAACAAAAAGACTTGAGCCCATTTAGAATTGTCTAGGAATCTTTCCAAATCTTCCTTCTATGACATTCAATTGTAATTAAATTATTTTTTAAAAACAAAAATTGTAATTAAATTTTGTATTCAAATACTTTTTATTTGAAATCTTATAATTGAAGGACTATATATATTACTTTCACTCTCATATAGGTGATGGTCAACGCGTGATTAGCTAGTGTGACAGCCTTTTATTACATTTAGATAATAAACTTGCGAAAAATGCATAAATTAAATAATCAATAGAACCAGATTTCAATTAATTACAGAGTATTTACCGAAGCTTATTTAGAAAATCTTGTAAGCTCCAATATCTAATAAGATGTATTACGAGCTTATAATATGTTAGATCTTATTTTGATAATGAGTTGTTGAAGTAATTGAATAAAATAAGATAGTAGAACTTATAAAATATTAGTAATGATAAAATTGTAATTAAAATAATCGAAATCAAAGCATATTGCTAGATCTTATTTTGAAAATAAATTAGGATCCTCCACTTTTTATAAAAACAACTTATAAGCTCATAACAATTTATTTTAAGAGCTTACAAGATATTAAAAAAAATTAAACACTTTCTTTTTAGCATAAAATTAAACACTTTTAGAAAACTCATAAGTTCAGTCAAACATGCTCCGAGTATACAATAAGCACGTTGATGTTTCAACCTTGTATACATATTCAAAAGTCAATATCAATAACAACTATACTAAATCAATAATAAACAATTAATACAAAATAATTTGAACTTGTCACAACATAATTTCCAAGAACCTGTCTTCGTTGATTATAAGTTAATTTAATACAAACCCATTAGAGTAATTAGTTGTAGTTATCTACCTGTATTTGCTAGTAGGAAATGGCTACGACCCTATTACGCGGTATATTATATTTTTGGGCACCTCCAAGTGTATATAACCAGTTTTTTTTTTAAGCTTAAAAAATCCGGTCCGTCATTGCAGACACTCGAATCTAGACATCTTCACTGAAAAGTAATACCCGTGGCTATGGGGATGTAGAATTGTGTGTATAGTTAACCACTTGAAATTTGCACATTCTATTACCTATATATCATAGTAGCTTATCCAATTTCCTTTGATAATATCCACTTGTCTTGAATCATGGTTTAATATACAATAAACACGTCGATGTGTTAATTTCAACCTTATATACATAGTCAAAATTCAATAGCATTACCAAACAAACAATGATCAGTTGAACTCTTCAAAACCTGATCTTAATTTTGATTAGGGATAATTGCAATAAACTCCCTGAGGTTTGGGCTAATTACAAAAAAAATCGGAAGATGTTTCAAAATTATAAAAAGCCCCTCAAGTTTGATTTTATCTTAAATTTAAGGGGGTAATTATAATATTTCTATAACTATCATGGGATTTTTTGAAAAATATGTATTATGACGGGAAATGTAAGGCATAATCAATCTCAAGGGTTTTGTTGTAATTTTGAAAAATCTCCGTTTTTGTTTTGTTTGTAATTAGCCCGAACCTGAGGGAGATTTTTGTAATTATCCCTTTTGATTATAATACAAACCTAACAGCTTAATTAGTTGTAGTTATCTAACTGTATTTGTTAATACCTAAAACTAGTAGCCACTGGCTACGCCAATTACGCGGTATATTAAATTTTTAGCCACCTTTCAAGTTTCAAGTGTATATAAACACTTTCAACCCTGTCACATTAATTGCATTATCTATTTCTCATTAGCTTAATCAATTTCCTTTATTTGATATCTTGAATCATGGTTTCGGTCCACAAATCTCCAACACCCACAGCGCCACCAGCCTACGACCAAGCACCGCCACCAAGTTACGGCCAACCACCGCCTCCAAACTACGGCCAGCCGCCGCCAACTGGCGTACCTATCCAGCCATCGCCGCTGCCAGTTCAGAACGGCATTCCAGGGCCTTGGTCCACTGGCCTTTGCGACTGCTTTTCTGACGTTTCTAATTGTACGTATATATATATACACATTTGATCTTTAATTATTATAGGCTAATTATATGTGATCTACTGAAGTATATATAATTTTGCATTAACAAATGTTGTACAGGTTGCATAACATGTTGGTGTCCCTGCATAACATTTGGACAGATTGCTGAAATTGTAGACAGAGGATCCACTTGTAAGTCACCCCATCAATGGATTATAACCACTTTGCAACATCATTATTTGAATTCTACTCTATATATATAATGTTCAAAAAAAATTCTAATAAAAATTTTTTTTTACATAAAAACCCCCAGGTTGGCCCGAAACCCTATTAGGTTCGCCATTGGCCCCTCCCCAATTTCCCCATTTACTCAAAAAAGAAGTATATATAAATTAACAAATTTTGTGCAGTTGCATAACATGTTTTTAAAAACAGATTGCAAAAATTGTTGACAGAGGATTAAGGTTTGATTCTACTTAAATTTGACCCCATCATAGAGTTTTAAAAAAAAATTTCAAAGCCCCATATAATATTTGTATACTATTTTAGAGTTAGAGGACTTTTAAATATTTTTAAGGGCAAATGTAAAATAGAATCAAACCTCAAGGGTCTTTTTGTAATTTTCAAAAATATTTGGTTTTTTTGTAATTAGCCCAAACCTTGGGTTTCTTGTAATTATCCCACATAATTAATGTACTATATATATATATATCTCATAATGTTATGGGATAGTTAAGAAAACACCTAATTAAAAAAAAGGAAGTTTTTGAAAATTGCCAAAAACCCTTGAAGAATAATACATTTTACACTTCATAAGCAAAAAACATTATGAAAACCCACCTCACATTTATCGAAATATTACATTACCCCCTTAAATTTTTGACATAATCAAACCTCAAGGTTTTTTTTATATTTTTGAAACCTCTTCGGTTTTTTTTGTAATTAGCCCAAACCTCAGGGGTGTTTTTGTAATTATCCCATAAGTTGATATATGTGTAAGTTGAAACTAAGAAAACATGTACATATGTGCAGCTTGTGGAGCGAGTGGTGCATTATATGGTCTGATAGCATATCTAACGGGATGCGCGTGCATATATTCGTGCTTCTACCGGTCGAGGATGAGAAGTCAGTACATGCTTGCGGAGGACCCTTGCACCGATTGTCTTATCCATTTCTGCTGCGAGTACTGCGCCTTGTGCCAAGAGTACCGTGAGCTCCAACACCGTGGATTTGACATGTCTCTTGGTACCACCTATACCTATTCTCTTTTATCATTGTTGGTTTTTTTTGTAATTAGGCTGAACCTAAAGGTGTTTTTTGTAATTATCTCTTATTGTTTGACCACTATTATCTTATAATTAATTTGTTAGGATGGCATGGAAATGTTGAGAAACAAAATCGAGTGACAATGGCCCCATTCATTCAAGGAGGAATGAACAGATAAGTTGGAAAACCTAGTTGTCTTGTTTTTGTATTGTTTGGTCTAAAGATTTGATAACGACAGTTTGTATTTTGTTTCATTTAAATTAAAATAATGGCGTGGTCAAAAGAGTGGTGAGCATGATGTGTTTTGTATATTCTGTTTTTATTTCTTTTTGGTAATTTCCTGGACAAATCATGGTACATGTAATAATGTTTTCTTTATTGCAACGTGCTTCGAGTGTGATGTAATAACATTTGCTAAGGTTAAGTTTTATTGTGGCGAAATGAATTATTCATTAATGTATTTTCAAATTATCCATGTATTGGATGGGAATAAACCATTCTCTCTTCACATATGCATTTATACTCCAATAAAAAGTATAAATGTCGGGATCAACCTTGTATTCAAGTAGTTGAGATGTGTGTTGTAAAGGTGATTAATCGAGAATCTTACACAAGTGTGTGTATCCTCTCCCCTATTTTTCCACCGTGGCTAAGACGTGTATTGTAAAGATAGTTAACCCGAGTTTAATCTCACACAGGTCAATCTCATACGTACATGTGTCTCCTCCCCTATTTTTCCCCCATTGTATTCAAAAAAATGAAAAATATAAATGTCGCGTGTACAATAATGATGACATCATCCATTCGTGACATTCCTCAGGACTAAAACGGCCATTTTACGGCCATATAGGCAAGAATCGGATCCATTTGCATGGAAGTGTATAAAAATGGAAGAGTAAAGTATATGTCACAATTCATCAAATCGGATCTGTTTGTACAAATGAATGAATCAGTTCATTCCCAACTACATTTCTGCTATGCCTTAGAACAGCCGCGCCAACTCAGTCTCATACCCTCCTGAAATGAACCAAAATTGAGTATGCTGGACTTGTCAACAGTAAAGAAACCAAATGTTTCTAGATATAAATCACTTGGAAGCTACTTTGATGATAATAAAGAATTAATAACATATTTATAAGAATACTCGGCTCCAGAGTAAAAAAGCAACTAGCACGGAACAAAAATTGTTGCGGCGAAAATATCGAGAATGGCAGCCAGACACCGTGGAATTTACTGATGGAGCAAGAGATGTGCCATTTGTGAAGGTGCCATTTCGTCCACCACTGCAAGCATACATAACTCACTAAGAAAAATCCAACATATAACCTTTTTAATGGCAGTATGTAAACATTCATATGCAGAGAAAGAAATTATGTTTTCTGGGGGATAATTACAAAGGACCCCTGAGGTTTGGGATATTTACAAAAGATCCAGATATGTTTTAAAATTACAAAACGCCCCCTCGAGTTTGATTTTGTGTTAAATTTAAGAGGATAACTGTAATATTTCTACAAATACAGGGGGATTTAGAAATGTATTTTACTTATGGAAGAGGAAAATGTAAGATATATTCAAACATCGGGGCTTTTTTGTAATTTTCAAAAACCTCATGATTTTGGTGTAATTAGCCCGAACCTCATGTTTTTTTTGGTAATTATCCCTTTTTGTTTATTAATCATAGTAACAAATTCAACATTCATTACCTTCCAGGAAAAATGCAAAGCCCATGACCTGCATCAGAGCAAAAGAAAATTCATGAGAACCTCAATCCCAACACTTATTAATAGATCACTGAACCTTTTGCTATAGTTAACTCCTTTACATGTCACATGATCTACTTTTGTCTTTTCTTTTTTATAATGTGATAGAAGGTTATTGAAGTTTTTTAAATTGTTGTATCCTAAAATCTCATCACCATACAAATTAGCCTGAAATTAGTCTAAGGAAAATAATATTGTAACATACTTGGATCCGTGGTGGTGATGGTGGCTACTCCATTGAAGTTACATGTTCCATCAGCCATAGCCATGCGGTAATAATACTCATCAAAAGCATAAGATGCATGCGCAACCACTGTATCTGGATCATAGCATGGTTGTCCCTGCAACAGAGGAGAGCAATCCACTTTCCCCGGCCCGCACGCCCAATCCAACGCTGCCTGTAACATCTTGTGGTCAGCACCTTCCCTTGCAACACAATAAGTTTGATTCGTAGTATCATTTGCCAACACGGTCCCCGAGCCCGTCAAGTGTAGAATATAAACCGGCACCCCATTGGCATCAAACAGCCCCCAGTTCTTCTCCGATACAGGACCAGACCTAAGATCTTCATTGTAAAGTTCGTAAATGTACGTGCTAACCGCAATCCCAGGATGTTTTGGAGTCCCCGTGTTGTTAAGGACATGCCTGATGAGGTTACTGTTGTAAGTATTAGCATTTTCCGGAGTTGCGTCTGGTTCAGAAGAATCGCCCTTGGAAGGCCAACCTGATTCTGTCACTGTGATGGGTATATTGGTAAAATTCAAATAAGACATTGCGAAATAGGCAGCATCAACTACAGCGTCGAAGACATTGGTGTAGTGTAGGAGCGTGTTGGGATCGACAGCTTCCTCGTTAGGAGGAAGAGGACGAAATAACGCGTAATCCAACGGAATCACGCCGTTGGATTGCATGTAATCGTAATAAGGATAAACGTTAAGCATAAGAAACGAGCCCGTCGACTGCAAAAATTTGAGCAGTGGGACCATGACGGGGTCCCACGTGCGGTTAAAGAAAGCTTGGGAGGGTGGAAAGGAGTCTAGGATTATAGAAGAAGAGTGCGGAGTGGAAACTTTTATTTGGGAGTCGAGATTTGAAGCCACGAGGGCAGAGTGGATATATTTCATGGCGGAGACGAGGATTGGTGCGGCGTTTGAGAGTGTGGAGAGGACTTCTGATCCAACGGCTATTGATGTGATATTGGTGGCGGGGACATGAGAAAGAATATTGCGGGAAACCCAATTGGCTGCGGTGGCATTGGATTGGCCAATCCCTAGTAGCTGATCATTGGGCACAGATACAGTAACGCGTATTCCAGTGTTAGCGAGAGCTAGTAGCATTGCTCGGTCGGCATCATAAAGCCTGACATGGCGGATTTGCTGAGCTTTCAGAAGAGCCACCACTTGGGTTGGATTTGGCATGTCGGAGAGTGATGTGCCGATGTTTACACCAATGAAAGCAACTGTAGATAAGGAAACCGTTAAGTTCAAAAACTGACCGGACATTCCTACAAGCAAACAACTAACTCAAATCTTATGGCAAGAAATTTGATTACATAAAATTTGACAAGGGAGAATGGTGAACATAAATCAACAGATTGCCTTAAAGCACCCATACACACATACTGTCATGGATAAAATATTACGATCAAGTGAGAATAATCTCATAGGTCCAGCTAAAATAGGTGTGTAAGTAACTAGTTCCAAATATGTGGTAAATGAATTATCCTTAAAACAAGTTCGTGAAAATATTATATTATGGGAATATAGCACTCCTTCCACCCAACATTCAGACGATCTTCTCACACAGACTACAAGAAAGAACCTAGCTATAACTGGATTAAAAAAGACAATTAAGATTAAAGTTCAGTAAATCAAGATAGCATCAGTTTCAAATGGCACAATTGCTTGCATTTTGAGCTTTCCTGGAAAACGGAAATCAAACTCAAAGTCTTCTATTATGTACGTCCTAGGATTCCGTCTGTCCTATTTTTGTTCTAATCTCTACATTCATATTTCCACATACTTTTTGCTTTTAGTAATTTAGTCTTGCTAAAGAAACAACGACCTCGAACCTGATAGATATTGATATGTAAACATGAAAAGATAAAATAGGGAAAGTCTTCTTCATGAATCCAAATGCAGTCGTATAAAACTACAATGCTAGAACATTTTCAATCCTTAAGAATTTGTACACTAAAATGTTAATAAAATAGAATAGAAATCCAAGAGCTCACTTCAAACTCACATCTCTTCATATGATGGTTCCATCTCGAGGAACAGAATTTAACTTTACATGGACAAAAGAATTACACCATCTCTCCTTTATGAAACATTTCAAGCTATTTAAAGATGAAATTTTAATTATTTCCAATAACAATGAAAGACAATGTATATAATTGAAAACCCCCTGATAAACAGCATAGCCATGTGCATGAAACAAATCAGAAAATGAGGGTTCATTTATAAATATGGCAATGCAACTATCATCAGTTGGTCACATGATGACATGTCAGATTCCAAAGCAGGAAATGACAGAAAGCCCTTCAAAGCAAAAGCACTGGAATCAATGTGTGTAATGCTCTACTCAAAATTTCTTTTATGTAAAATGTATTTCTAATGTCAAAAGGAAAACAACATGAGTTGGTTAGCAATAGAGCAAGTTTCAAATTTCTGGCTTGGGACGAAATCGGGAACTTCAATAAAGGAAAAACATTATAACTGCATACATTGTTCTAAAAAGCACTAGCCGCTAGTCAGGCGGCAGGCTGGGGCCTATAGCCTAGGCGGAAACTAGACGGGGCCTAATCGGAAGAAAAACCTAGGTGGGCAAGAGGAACCTAACACCTAAGCGGGGACTAATTCGGGCTAGGCGGGATTTTTACAACAGTGCCTGCAAAAGTAAACATACTTGGAAGAAACTTTACCAAGGAGATAGGATTCTTTCATACACGATAAAAATCTTTTTTAACAGAGTGGAAATAATACAATGCCCTAAACTCAAGAGCTATTATTGCTGTTCCGTTAAGTACAAATTAATACAGTTCTTCTCTCAAAAACCAACTCCAACTTATACTTAAGGGCATAACTCTTGAACTTCCAGCAAAATTTTAGCTCAATAATTCAACTAAGCAGCATTTTAAAGAGGATTGGGCTGAATAACCTAGCAAACACCCTTTTTCACAATTTTATCCAAAAACACATTGTCCAAAATGGCAATCAAGAATGAAAACAAAAGCATTTTCAAGCATGGATACATAGCAGAGATACACCTGATTTTCCAGCATATATGAACATATGAATGCAGAAATAAATGGCAAAAGATCACTTCTTTGGAAATGAGCAAACTCCAGAACTCAAAAGCAGACACAAACATCTAACAAAAACAAGTTAATATAGAAAAAAAGCACGGACCTTCATCAGCAAAAGCGGCAGGTATCACCAAAAACAGAGCAAGAAACAATAAACCCATTTTTTCTATTTGTTGTTCTTGTTCCTTCAACTCCAAAGCTTCAATCTTGGAAAACCATGTAAACCGCAAAACCTCCAACTCCAAGAAAACCCACCAAAAAAGAAATTAGATAGTTAAAAAAATGGGAATGGTACAAGCAGGGGCGGAGCTAGAACCGGAATATTGGGGGGCTGAAAATTTTTGGAGGGGCTAAATCAATAAAAAATAAATATTTAGTACTAAAAATTAATATTTAAAAACAAAATATACCTATAAAAAATTAAAATTTCAAAAATTTTGTCATAGGGGAGAATACGCCTCTGGGTACAAGACACAAATGCTTAAAAATTAATAACAGAGAGAGAGAGGGACTGACGGATTTAAAATATTTATTGTTGTCTGAATCACTGTACTGTACTGTACTTATTATAGCTGGGTAGTCAGGAAATGGACGGTGAAGATTGATGAATATTTGCTTTTCTGATTTACATGGTTTCTGGGATAGCTGATTTAAAAATTGATCTTTTTGACCTTGTGGGGCTTTCTCTACGCTGTTGTGATTTGGCCCAGTTTGCATGCTTATGTTGGACTGTGGGGGACTGCAAAGATTTTGAGACACACTAGGCAGACTAAAACTAGCTTAGCTGGATTGCATTCATATGTCCTAGTCTGCCCAGAAACTAGTTTAGGGGCTAGGGCATCCCACATTGGGTTTATCCATTGGGATTTATGCATCCACCAGGTGCAATTCATCTTTTCGGTGAATTTCATTTTTACCATTTGTAAAGATGATTCGTATTATGTCATGCTTTTTTTTATTGGATAAATGGTGAAAATTTTATTAATCCAAACAGTTTACAATTTTACAAATGGAGAGGGGCTTGCCCCTACAAACCCAATGTGAAATTTATTTTTTTTTTGTATTATGTCATGCTTCTTTTGTCATATCATTTCAACGGTATTGATAAATCTTTCTTCCCAGAGAGAAGTCTTCAAATTTTCTTCTCCGGAAGTTGGAAATTCTTCGATTGAGAATTTGTCTGCACACATGTGCAAACATTAGAGGGTCCTAGGTTGTCCTATAAAGGTCCCTCCGATGCTTAAGTCAGCACAGTGATCGAGAGAATAAAATAGCAAATGAATACCGAATTAAATGTGTAGGAGGAATTATAAGTTAATTAACTTACAAATGAAGATTATGGACCTTTATATACCTGAGCAACGGGCCTCGTGGGCCGCGTAGGAGAAATCAGCCTATGAGTCAGTCCCGGACTCCTTTGGGCGGGGTTATTCCATTAAGAGCTCATTAGGCAATTAATATTAAATTAATATATAAACCGAATTATATATTTAATTATTAAATATCATTTTTGTCCTCAACATAAGCCCCCCAGCTCCGAAGCCCATGAGGCACCCATCCGGAATCCGGAGGGGGCGCCCTTCCGAAGCTCGGAGGGCATCCTTTTGGAGCTCGGATGGAGCATCCTTCTGGAGCTTTCTCCTACAAAACAAATGTGTGTGTCTATATTTATACGTATGTACATGAATTTTTTCAAAATTACTTCATTCGCAAATGTTTCATTGAAAATATAAGTATATATCGAATTTATATTGTTTCATATGATTGTTTTTTTGAGATCTTGTTTTTGTAAATAAATGGATCGTTACAACAAGATGTTTTTCGTAGGAAGAAAAAAATATTCTATTAAATGAATGTATGTGTATAATTTTATGGTTCAAAATTTCGAGGCATTTCAAGTGGTATCAGAGCAGGTTTACGGTTGTGTAGACTTGTTAAAAAAATATGGCCTTTTAAATATTTAAATTAAAAAAATATTTTAGTGACATCCATCTCCGTCATATCTTGTCAGATTCCTCAAGTTATGCAAATTATTATGTCATTACTCAATTTATTCATGATATGCCATGTCACGATATTATTGTTTGATACATGTTTTTATCTTAATTTTGATGATTTTATTTTTACACCAAAACAATGTTTTTAATTGTTGTCCAAATACTCTTAAATGATTTAAAATAGTTTTAATATTTTCCGGAGTATTTCTTCAAGTTTTATTTTAAAATTGGACAACATTTTTAATGATTTGGTGTCAATATGTTTTTACATCCAATCAATGTTTCTAAATGTTGTCCTAATACTTCCGATCGGTCCAAAATATTTTACTATTTTTCGGAGTATTTCTTGGTGTTTATTTTCGATAAAATATTGGACAAGCGCCCGCGCTCTCGATAGTAACCGGGGCCCCACGGGCTTTGATATTGAGGCCAACCGATCGCCTTATAGGGCAACCCGTACCTGAAGAGTACGTTGAAACATAAATTGAGCCTGGAATGTATAAGAGCAGGTCGACTGGTCGCCCAGGGTGCGACCGGTACCTGGGAGCTTGGCATTAAAACAGAACTCCCTGTCTCATTTTTTGGTCATGGTCGACCGGTTGGGGTGGACATCGACCGGTCGAGGTACACGTCGACCGATCGCCCTGTGTTATTTTGCTGTGTATTTTTCAAACGTCTATTTCTGTGCGACCGGTCGCCCTATCTTTTGACAGCAAATTTCTGACCGTTTGACAGCAGACAAACTTTTCATAAATTGTGGGATTGATTTCTAACAGCTATATTCTTGATTTTAATTGTATTTTTCTGTAGATTTTCAATCCCCAAGAGGAGCCTATGCTTGATCAATCATCTCCTATAAATAGAGGAAGTTTTGGTGCAACCAACACAACAATTGAGATACAACACAACAAGATACACTTCAAGCAAACACTTGTTCTTCATTGTCATTATTCTTGTTGTGATTTTGTCTAGCTTATCACTTTCACATCCTTGAGGTCTAGGCTATTCTTGATTACACTTTGCACTCATATTGTAATATTTATTATTGAGTTGTAATCTTGATTTTTGGTCATCATTCAACACAAGACATCCTTGTAAGTATTCTTGTGGTAAGAATACACTTTGGTGATCTAGGTGATAGGTGTTTCAAGAGTGTGGTATTCTTGAGGTGTTGAAGAATTTGGTATTCTTCAAGATTGAAGATTGTGGTGATCTTCAAAGGTGTCGTTGAAGGAAGATTGTGGTAATCTTCAAAGGGAGATTGTGGTAATCTCCAAAGGTGGTGTTGAAGAAGAGTGTGGTGCTCTTCAAGGTGTTGTAAGTTGAGTTTGTATTAATTTTGGTAATCAATAAAGTTCTTTTTCTTTTTGAAATCCATCCCGGAGATACTGGGGTGGTAGAGGATTAGGCCCTAGGTGGGTTGAACCTCTATAAATCGATGTGTGTTGTTTACATTCCGTACCTTTATTATTGTCTTGGCTTGTCTTGCTCGAAAAAAAGAGTAAAATCGAAAAGATGGAGATAATCTATTCACCCCCCATCTAGATTATCGTAGCCGCTTGGACTTACAAGTGGTATCAGAGCCAAACTCTTTGGCAAGCTCGTTTCACATTGCGAGTGAAGAGGAACGATCGTCGGCTACGAACGAAGCTCATCTTTCCGGCACCTCCACCACCAAGCCACCACTATTTGATTCCAGAAATTTTATATTTTGGAAAGAAAGAATGGAATGTTATCTACAAGGTTGCGGGTTCGATATTTGGAACATCGTCATAAATGGAGAATCTATTCCGATGATAGACACACCACACACCTCCAAAGGCTTCAAAGAGCTCAATAATGAAGAGAAGAAAATCATCTCCTTAAATGGTAAAGCTCTCAATATTTTGTATTGTTCATTTACTAATTTGGTATATGAACATATTGTAGGGATTCGATCGGCTCATGGAGTATAGCAAAAATTAGAAGCTATCCATGAAGTATATGCAAATGATAGGAGCAACTCAAAAGCATCTACTTCTCAAAGGGATACAATGTCAAATCCAAGGAACAAGCCTCTTACAACTTCCAACTATGAAGAAGTTGAACATTGTCTTATGGGCATCGAAGAAGAAAACGAGGTATGTCTTAAACCCTCTACCTCTTATGATATTGTTATTCAAAATGATTATAGTGATTTGCAAAATGATTTTGATTATCTTCAAAATGAATTCCAAGGTTTACTAGTTAAGTACAAAAATTTGAAAAATGAATTCAATGTTTTGAAAAATGAAAAGGATAGTTTATTTACTTCCTATGAATCACTATCATGTACTCACACCACCACACTTGACAATGTTAGAAATTTTCAAAAACAAAATAGTACTCTTGTTGAGGATATTAATTACATGAAAAATAATTTATCAAAATCCAACTTGAGTGCCAATAAATTGCCCAATGTTGTGAATGTTAATGGTTGTGATAGTTTGAATATTGAACTTGATCATGAGTCTAATATTGTCAAGCATATGAAAAAGAATCAAGTTCCCATGCATGTTAGTAATATTACTTGTTTTTATTGCGGTAAAAAGGGTCATACGGTAAATACTTGTCGGGCTATAAATAGCTCAAATTATCTTTGGAGACCTCAAAGTCTCAAGACTAATCCCAAAGGACCCAAGCACTTGAGGGTACCACAAAACAATGTTATATTAGGTACCCAGCGAAATAATAATCGAAGAAAATTCATACTGCCAAGAAAACATCAAATGACCATTTCATTTGATCAAAGGAGAAAACATTTTCAACAAAGTCATTTTCCAAGAATAGGAAATAATAAAAAATGGGATGAACAAAATCCTTGGAAGTGGCAAAGACATCATCAACAAGATGATTTTCCAAGAGAAAGACACTTTCAAAAATGGGAAGGCTTGGAAATGGAGCAATTGGAGAAGCCATCATCAACAAGATGATTCTCAAAGGGAAAGATATCATCAACAACGGGAACGGCACAACCCATGGAAATGGCGTAATTGGTAAACCGTATCTCCCCATTTAAATATGTATTTTATTTAGTTAGTATGCATGTTTTTATTTATGTCTAAATTGCAAATGAGTTTTCATTAAGGTCCTCAATAAATATTTGTGTTTTTAAAATCCTTTGAAAATGAGACCTTACATGTTGTTTTTAAACTCTTATGAATTTTTATAGCATAAGTTTTTTTATTGTGATATCTCTTATTACTTGCCTCCACTTGTGCTATTATATCTTGTGCAATTTGTTTAAGAGTTGTGTAGGTTATATATCTCATCAAGATTCTTAAACCATCGAGGTATGTTCACTCGTATTTGTCTTAGAACTCGATATTATGTTTATGCTCATGTCTTTCAAAATATTTCATTTCAACCCCTTAAGTGCCCCTAAATAATTTTGTAATTTTTTCTTAAAAGGGCACTACTCGTTAAATCTCATTTTTCTCGTATATGTGTTTTCTCGAAACTCATATTTGTTGGATTTAATCCATAATTATCTTTTTGCAAAGTTTTAAAACTTTCGGAGTGAAAAATCGTATTTTAGAAAATTCTGGATAAAATTGCAGATCAAACCGGTACCCAGAAAGCGAGGTATCGGTCGTAGTCAACCGGTCGATGCCACCTCATTGACCGGTCGACTGGGTGTATTCAGCGGGCAGAAGGTTTTTAATTTTGAAACAGGGGCAATTTCTTCTCATTTCTTCCTTATAACATTCGAACCCTAGCTCAACTTTTTTCCCAAATTCTCTCAAAATATCCCAATACCTCACATATTGTTTCATCCTTGAGCTCATATTTCTCAAATTCATCTTGTTTTTCATGGTACCTCGTCAATTCACCAGACGAAATCCTCAAAAGAGGAGAAGGAAGCAAAGGGGAGAATCTTTCTCCAATCCCCAACAAGATGATATTCCATAAGGAGATAATCCAAACCGGCTCACGGAAGAAGAGATTGATGAATTGAGAGCCGGGGTTTCAAAATCAAACATTCATTGGGATTCAAGTAAGTTATCACTTCTTTACGAGCCTCCCTCTAGAGCCAATAAATTTTGATTTCTAATAAACTTGCGGAGGAGCATTATGAGAATATTGGATTGAACGACAAGAAAATTGCGTGCACTCGTATGGTTCGATTTTTGGCTTTAATGATGAATATCTGGATATTAGGGCTTATTTTGAAATTCAAGGTTGGGTCTCATTATGGGATAATTCGTGTTTGCATTATGATGACGAGCTTATAAAACTTTTTTATGCAAATATGTGGATTGTTGATGCTACGGTAGATAATCCGTTGGAACTTCACACATTTGTTAATGGTAGGCACTTTTCATGGACATTGGCCGATATTTGTAATCATTTTAATGTGCCGAATGATGGTGTTGAATATGTGGATTGTGCTTATTGGAATAATGATCTTTTTGGTGTCTCACTCTATGAGGTAAAAACTTTTTTAGGAGTTTTTCCGGAAGTAAGTTTTTCGGCAATGCCACCAAATTATCGGATTGTATCAATTATTTGCTCCTATTGTGTTTGTGGTAAAGAAGTTAAACTTCCGAGTAATCTTGAACTCTTTCTTACCTATAAGATTATCCGAGGAGAAAGAGTAAATTATGGAGCTATTTTTGTATATTGTTTGTCGGAATCAAGAAGGCTTACTAAGAAAAAATATACGTTGGGAAATTTGATTTGTCGACTACTATACCTTTCGGGCTATCCGGAAAGTGAGATGAATATCGAAATTCGGCACAATGACTATGATAATGCCAACATTCTACAAATGGTAAGAATGCGACAACACTTACCACGAGTTCCCACCAAAGCCGCTAGGGGACGTGCTCAAGATCCACAACAACCTCGAGATGATTTCTTCAATGACAATGAGGTTGAAAATATTGGTAGAGGAAATGTTGAGGAACAAGAAAATGAAGAAAAAGAGAATGTGGGGAATGAACAAGAAATTGGGGAGGAAGAAAATGAGGAAGAACACTTAAATGAAGGAAATGAGGAAGAAGATGAAAACGAGCTGGATGTTGAAGATTTAAGTCTCAAAGAGAGAATGGACAAAGTGGAAAGAGATACATTTAGAGATGTAGCTTCTCTTAGAAAAGAGCTCCGGGTTGTGAAGAAAGAAAATTCTAGTTTGAAAAAGTCAATCGGCAAATTGAAGAAATTCATCAAAGATCTTATCCCCGGAACTTGCTTCTCTTCGGACGAGGATTGATGTCCCCACCCCTTTATTATCTTAGCATTTTCTTTTGTTCATGATGTTTTGTATTTCTATGAACTATCTTGTAAAACTCAATTGCACTAATGAGATTTGTTTGTTTTCTTGAAAGGGTTAAAATAGCAAGTTGAAAATGGCTATTGGATGATCATGATATTGATGGAGTATTTGATGGTAAAAATACTCTAGTTTGACACTATTTGATAGTTGGTATGAACAGTGGCGGAGATTTAAGGGGGGACAAGGGGCATTTGTAATCGCTGCCCCCAAAATTTTCCAAAATTATTTTTTCCCCCCCAAAAGTTTTTTAAATTATTTTTTTATTGCTAAAATAGGGGAATTTTTTTACAATTGCCCCCCCAAAACTTTGATAAAAAACTTCAAATAGTTGTGTTTTACAATTGCCCCCCAAATTTTTTTTCTCATAGTTTAAATATATGAACTCGGTCCGTTTTTCGCCCCCCCAAAGCCGGAATCCTGCGTCCGCCACTGGGTATGAAGTACATGATGGTAAAAGTGTTTCTTTTAATTTTTGCTTAATGGCATTTGTAATGCCTTGATCTTCTCTTTGGCTATAAATTATCTCAATTTGGTTGAACCTTTGAGAATTTACCTTGTTTAGGCCTATTATTTGTTGGATATATGTTAAATTTGTTTTTGGTGATGATATGAAAAACTTGACTTAATTTCTTTTACAAGGGCTATATACATCTTCTTCAAACTTTGACGCCCGCCAAGTGTTCGATAAAATGTTTCAATGAAAGACTCATCACCTACATGATTCTCTTATTTTCAAATGTCTTAAATCTTATTGAGCTCATGTTTTGACAAACAAAATGAGCTTATGGATTTATTATGATACATCTCTCCCATTTTTTGTCTAAGCTTAATGGTTGATAAATCGTATTATTGGCGCACTTTGATAAACTTGTATGATGTTCTTATCATCCTAACATTCTTTTTTATGATTCCAAATGGGGGAGAAACAGGAAAATGGCTCATTAGCTCAAAGAAGCTAATAAAAGCTTGTTATAAAAGCTATAAGCTATGACTCTTAAAAGCCATAAGTTGTGAATTATATTTAGTCCAATTGTTGCTTGATGGACTTATATACTTGTCTAATGATGTTTTATTGACAGGGGCAGCTTATAAGCTCTTGAAAATTTGTAAAAGCTAAGGCCTTGTATGGTTATGTTTTCATGGACTATTTCTAGTTTCTAGTGTTGGAAAATGAATTTTCAGAATTTATTGGTTTTCGTGTGAAAACTGGAATTATGTTTGGATGAGTGAATGAGAATGAGTTTTATGTAGGTTTGGAAATGAGATTATGTTTGGTTAAGTAATTTTGAAATAATATTTTATGTATATAATAATTTGAAAAGTTGATAGTGGTTGAATATTTTAATTGAATATATAATATTATATTTGTAAGATTGTAGGCTAGTGGGTCCCATTAGATATATATAGTAGTATTTTAAGTAGATAAAGTTGGTAATGGAGGGTCCCACATATATAATTGGAAATAAAAAATAAGAATAGTGATTGATAAGTGATGTAGGGTAGTGTATAGGGTTGAGAATTGAAATTGTAGGTTTGAGATGATGTTTTATTTGAAAAGTGGAAATGATTATTTCCATTGGAAATTTTAGAAACAAACATGATTCCATTTCTATGAATAGTTGGAAATTGGAAATGGGGCCTTGGAAACATAAGCAAACAGGGCCTAAGCTTTTAGCTTATGGTTCATTGCTTTTACATTATTCTTGTTGTGCTTGTCGATAGGGGGGCTTGTGCTTATTATTGAATATATTTACTCCCTTACTTGGTTGCTTATGTATTTTGGAAAATTTGGTTGCTTCCATACGGTTAGTTGTTTTTACCGGAAAATCGTTTTTAAAATTGTCCTCCTAATATTTCTAAAAATTGTTTTGGTTTGTAATCATCAAAAAGGGGGAGATTGTTTGATACATGTTTTTATCTTAATTTTGATGATTTTATTTTTACACCAAAACAATGTTTTTAATTATTGTCCAAATACTCCTAAATGATTTAAAATGGTTTTAATATTTTCCGGAGTATTTCTTCAAGTTTTATTTTAAAATTGGACAACACTTTTAATGATTTGGTGTCAATATGTTTTTACATCCAATCAATGTTTCTAAATATTGTCCTAATACTTCCGATCGGTCCAAAATGTTTTTACTATTTTTCGGAGTATTTCTTGGTGTTTATTTTCGATAAAATATTGGACAACACTTTGATATTGAGGCCAACCGGTCACCCTATAGGGCAACCCGCATCAAGAGTACGCGTTGAAACATAAATTGAGCCTGGAATGTATAAGAAGCGGTCGGCCGGCCGCCAGGGTGCGGCCGCACTGAGCTTGGCATTAAAACAGAACTCCCTGTCTCATTTTTTGGTCATGGTCGACCGGTTGGGGTGGACGTCGATCGGTCGAGGTACACGTCGACCGGTCGAGGTACACATCGACCGGTCGCCCTGTGTTATTTTGCTGTGTATTTTTCAAACGTCTATTTCGTGCGGCCGCCGCTCTATCTTTTGACAAATTTCGACCGTTTGACAAATGAGACAAACTTTCCATAAATTGTGGGATTGATTTCTAACAGCTATATTCTTGATTTTAATTGTATTTTTCTGTAGATTTTCAATCCCCAAGAGGAGCCTATGCTTGATCAATCATCTCCTATAAATAGAAGAAGTTTTGGTGCAACCAACACAACAATTGAGATACAACACAACAAGATACACTTCAAGCAAACACTTGTTCTTCATTGTCATTATTCTTGTTGTAATTTTGCCTAGCTTATCACTTTCACATCCTTGAGGTCTAGGCTATTCTTGATTACACTTTGCACTCATATTGTAATATTCATTATTGAGTTGTAATCTTGATTTTTGGTCATCATTCAACACAAGACATCCTTGTGAGTATTCTTGTGGTAAGAATACACTTGGGTGATCTAGGTGATAGGTGTTTCAAGAGTGTGGTACTCTTGAGGTGTTGAAGAATTTGGTATTCTTCAAGATTGAAGATTGTGGTGATCTTCAAAGGTGCCGTTGAAGGAAGATTGTGGTAATCTTCAAAGGGAGATTGTGGTAATCTCCAAAGGTGGTGTTGAAGAAGAGTGTGGTGCTCTTCAAGGTGTTGTAAGTTGAGTTTGTATTAATTTTGGTAATCAATAAAGTTCTTTTTCTTTTTGAAATCCATCCCGGAGATACTGGGGTGGTAGAGGATTAGGCCCTAGGTGGGTTGAACCTCTATAAATCGACGTGTGTTGTTTACATTCCGTACCTTTATTATTGTCTTGGCTTGTCTTGCTCGAAAAAGAGAGTAAAATCGAAAAGAAGGAGATAATCTATTCACCCCCCTCTCTAGATTATCGTAGACGCTTGGACTTACAATTATGGAGCACATATTATCCATGTCATTATGTATTATTGCTTTTATTTCATACTCTTTATTGAATGTGTACTTGTTATATTAGAAGAACGATTTATGATTCTCGCGTAAAAAAAAGGACCCATAATGAAGCATAAAAACTTAATAGTACGAATATATTTACATATATATGAATCCTTCATATTACGACTAATATGCGATGATAACTTAAGATAGTACTAAGAACGTATTGTGTATGATTATAGGAAGTTGCCTCCATAAAATCCTCCACGAGTGCCTCGACACCCCCGAACCTTTAACCAGAACAATATTGGGAACTAAGATAACAAAGAAAATCCAGTTAACACTGGAAATCAACGCACTGTTGGAGAGCTATTCTATGAGATTCTCAATATCGTACAGAACAACAATGGGAATAATCACAACAACAATACCATCATGGTGGAATAGTTTTTCCGTTACCGTCCACCCACCTTTAACGTACGTGATGGCCCAGCATCAGTTGAATAATGATTACGAGCACTGGAAAAGGATTTTTAGACTTATTGCTTGCACAAATGAACAACGAGTAGCTTGTGCCGCCTTCCAACTAACTGGTAATTCAGATCATTGGTGTGAATGTTACTAGAGAAATAGAATTGAAGAAGTATGCATTATCCTAAGATGAATTCAAGGAAGTAGTAATGGAGAAGTGTTTCCCAAATCCTCGTTGTTACAAGAAGGAAACAAAGTTTCTAAATTTCAAGCAAAGGGGAATGTCTATAACTGAATACGGAATGGAATTTTAATCAATTATGTCCGTTTGCACACATCTGGTGGACACTGACCTAATGAAAGCTTTAAGGTTTAGAAGGGGATTGATGTCACAATTGTCTAGAATTCTATATGTACATGGGGGTTAATACTCTGTGATGGTCAGAAGAGCTCATGAAGTTGAAGCATGACTAGTTGGGGATGATGATGGTCGGAAGCCAACCATTGCGTTTGAAAAGATAAAGCTTGATGGGATAAATCAGAGTAAAATGGGGAATCAGAATAAACAGATAAAAATCAATGGAAATTCTCGCCCGAGTGTATCAAACAATAAGTCGACCTACCAAAAATGCAACATAAATCATTGCCGAAGAAATGACTTACAATTTGAGGTGGATGCGAGAACAATAAATCTTAGTTAATTTGATTTTTAGGAAAATTTTATTATTATCAATAATGTTAAATTTTCTGTTGAACGCTATTATTTTATTTTTAGAGAATAAAAGTTGTGTTTAGAATTGAAATACTTTATTTATTTAAATGCAAATTTTAAATTAAGAATTTGTATCATAAAATGCTTTTGTTTATTGAATTACTTAAATTTTAGAAAAATTTGGGTCGTTACAAGTGGCACATCGAATTTTTATAATTAGACTGTGTTTTATAAAATTAGAGTGGCCCAGTGGAAGCGTGATGAATTTTTTTTGGTTTATTAATAAAATGGTTTCCCTTACTTTTGAGATGTGTATTATTCATGCGCTTTTAAATACGATTTCTTATTAAATTAAGTTACTTGTATATTTTGAAAACTAAGGCGTTGCAGTTTGTATGTGTTTTTGTTGTTTAAACTACAAACTTGCATGTAGTTTAAACGACGTGACCCATTAGTTTAAATTACAAATATTTTCATTCTAACTACGAGGTCCGATCAATATTTAAACTATGTGCCCTAGTAGTTTAAACTACATGGACGGTAGTTAAACTACATATACGGTGGTTCGAACTACCGTCCATGTAGTTTAAACAAATAAGATGTTTTAAATATTTATATAATAAGAAGAGATAATTACAGTTAACACCCCAAACTATTCAGGTTTTTACACTTTGCCACCTCAACTTTGAAATGATATACTTTGCCACCTCAACTTTACGAAATTTTGCACTTTGCCTAAATTTCCAGATTTACCCCTAGTTTCATGAAAGTTGGTTTTCAATTTACCCTCTAAACTTTGAAATTGTTGCACTTTACCACCTAGTCTATAAATTTCATTGCAATTTTCAATTTTACTCCTCATGGTCTCGCGATCCTTGAAAATGGTATCAGAGCCTAGGTTTATTAAGAACTTTTAGTTAAATTTATTATATTTATGTAATTAACAATTAGTGAGGAGAATTTACTCTGAGTATATGGATCCGGACCGATGTCCGAGATGTACCCCTTACAGGACATATCGTCAAATATTGACGATGTATGCACAAGAACACTTGACCTGGTTTCATATCGGGAATACCAACATGAAGAAAAAGAGCGGCAGAGAGCCGACGGGGAAACCTTAAGCGCAATGCAAAATGCGAGCAGAATATTATAAGCGATTCTGGATGCTTAACGGACTTATATGTTCACTTAATGAACCTTCAAGAAACGGTTCATGAAAATTCCCATCGAACAATGATTCCGATAGAGTACAGAGTGGAACGAGATACTTCCATACAAATCTAAGTTCTATAGAAGATCTTAGAGAAGTCCGAAGACGGTGCGAGAATTATGGCAACCGCCATATTCATCTACTAAAGACAAGTTCATCGATCAGAACGGATGGAGACGATGGTGAAATATCGAAGGAAACTCTTGAACTCCTTCATGATATTCGAGAAATGAGTCAAGAACCGGAGGAGGACAGCCGAGTTCTTCCGGAGAAAAGAACGTATAGATTTTGGGACGAGTACCCTATTTACACCAAAAAGGGAAACCAACCGAAGTTATACGAAAAATGACAGATGAGGAGAAACTCATTGCTCTAATCAAAGGAAAATCCATCAAAAATTAAAAAAGATGGATATGGAAAAGATGAATCTTAAAGATCGACAGGACCTTGCAGAATCCTTTGCAAGATTAGGAATTGTAGATTTAAAGATGAACACAGAAGATGGAACATTGGTCATCTATGATCCAGCAGGAAGACCAATTCCACCACCACCACCAGTAAATCCTAACGTCGAAGAAAGTACGGGTTCGAATCATGGAGCTCGGGACGAGAGGATGCCACACGCAAGGGATTTCACGACCGGGAGTGATTCACTTTCAGGGACATGAGGTCTAAACCCTCTTACAGGAACTTGACAACCTACTGGAAGGCCGAATATTTATCAGACGCCTTATGGAAGATCGCACCTCGACCCAATACATCCATATGGGTTGATGTTAAATCCGGACATCCTAGATTTTAAAAATAGAGAAGTTCTCATTGATGAATGGGCTTCACTATGAGAATTTCAAAGAGAACCCTCGATCTTACAAATGATTCATTCATTTTACTCCTTGAAATGAGTCTTGAAGGATCTGTAAAGATTGCTGGGATATGACCGATGCTAGTACAAAAGGTTGGTCACATCGGAGAATCACTTAAAGGAATTGTTGATGGTATGGCAAAATTATTCAAAATCCAATTCATCAAGACAAAGGTTATTTCGAGGATTAGAGGATGAAAAAAGAAAGAGATATAAACAAGCCCTCTATAGCCTTGAAGTTATATGATATTTGTCATATTGACGAATATATCAAGTTGTTTACCGAATACCGGTGGAAATCCAAGATTGAAGAAAAGGAAGTCGCACTTGCCTATTCTTTGCCAAGATTCCGAGTCCCCGGAGAGAAATGCTTATCGGGAATACAAGGATGGAGCGGAAGTAGAAAGCGTGGCGAGAAAAATGTCTTTCCTAAAGGCCAAGTTATCTCGAATGGTGTTACCAAGCGACTCTATACACGGGAATTACAAGAGATTAAGAGAAATTAACAACGCGATTCTCTATGTTGCGTGGATAATGACATCCCAACAATTGTGGGAGGTCAACCAAGGCGGCACAAAAAAAAAGGAGTGAATCCATCCATACCGCCGAGGAAGCAACAGAAAAAGAAGCAGGTCTTTATGGAGACTTAGAAGGTTTCGTCAAAACAAAAAGCCCGAAGTTATAAATCGGGAAAAGACCAAAGACAAGCGCGGGAGTAGAGCCTCATCATCGGGTTCTAATCAAGCAAGTGTGCAGAAATTCGGGAAGAAGAACTTTCAGGCGTGCTCATACCAGAGCTAATGAAAGTTTCAAAGACTGTAATTAATGGACGTGCGGAGCCAGAGGGCATATCTCAACGGATTGCCCAGACAATAAAAAACGAGGAGTTAGACAGTTTGAGGCCACACCAGAAATCGAGGAAGCTGTCTATTATCAAGATCTTATACATGTGTATCAATTTGAGGATATACCCTCAGATGAAAACATCTATGAAGAAGAGATCTATTCTGGTGATGGAAGTGACTCCAGCTCAGAATCAGAGTGAAGAAGAAATTCTTCAAGACAGTCAGGGAGGATATGTCAGGATTCGTCTCTCACACGACGGTTTCTCATAAAACTCTTATGAGAATCATGAAGCAAGATCCAAAGCTTCAAGTTTATGATGGATTTACAATTGGAGCTATGGAAAAAGCATTGGATAAAATTGGGTTTCATAACAAAAAATACCAAATTATCCATAGGGTAACAACCGGATAATTTGTTATTCCAATGGAGTTTACCGGTAACCTGATCGAGATGCAGTTGGTCCCTATCAAAGAAATCCAGGAGATCAAAAGCAGAGTTAAAAGAGAAGTTGCAAATACACTCTCATGGATTCATATCGGAGCCATAAGAGTCATTATTAAAGCAACATTCAAGGAAGGAGTAGATTCGCCACTCAATCTTGCTATTTTTTACAAGCGAATCTCACATCTCAAGGATTCATGCCTTGGAGCAGTCACAGGAAATTTGTATGCAGGAAAATTAGCCTTCAATGTCTATCCAAGAATTGCATACAATTTGGGAGATCGAGATTTTAATAGAGCCCTAACCCTTCATCAAGATTTCAAAAGAATAGATTTGATGAAAGAAGGAAATAGGCCTTACTCGATCACATACAAGATTTCCTATGCTCTCTCGAATACCCATCATTCCGAAGTATTCTTGAGAAAGGAATTTATTGAAGTCCCAAGAATCTTTGAGGACTTTGCCAGGGTGGTTCTACCAGAAATCATTGAATCTCCAACTATAAAGGAGATTGATATGATAATTCAAGATCAACCAGTCTTCAACAAAAGTCGAAGTCTCAGAGTTGAGCCCAAAATGATGTCTTTCCAGTAGGACAGAATGGTGAGTAGTAGCCGTTGGGAAGAAAGGAGACCAAGTACAGTTCAGCGCATCCCCGATGTTTTTAAAACAGAAGGAGAGCTGAAATATCCAGAAGGATGGCGAGAGGTTGAAGTAATATTCGACATCACTCAAAAGGATAATATTTTTCCTTGTGTTGTTCTCAGTATTATCTCCAACAACCTATAGTTGGAAGGTATCAAGGAAGCCTGAAGATAGGTGAAATTGAGTTGACTATCTCAGGAATAGCAGGGAAAATCCCAGAACAATTAATACTGGGAATTGAATTTCTTGAGGATCATAAACCTTGGGAAAGATTACAAGAAGGAATAGAATTCACAGTGGCTGATAAAAGATACAAAATCAGATGACCACTAGTCCATTCTCCATATACATTTCTATCGGAATGTTATATGCTAAATATAAGGCCGAGTATTTCGCCGCCTATATTGATTCAGGTGTCGGAATATGTACTGCAAAGCCGGATGTTTTTCCTAAAGAAATTGGAGAAGATTTACCAGCTATTGCAGGAAGAGATTTCTCTAAGAGAATTCTTATTCTTAATAGAGGAATTAAACAAACAGAAATTATGATCGGAGGCGCAGGCGGTACCCCATGCTACAAGGTGAGAACGCCACCAATCTATTTCCATGATACAGGTGCAGATGTTTTGCTAGGAAACAACTTCCTACAAACATTCAAGCGATTTACACAGGAGAACGAGACAAGAAGACTTATTTTCACAACATTATGTGATCATAAGATTATTGCCCAAAGACTGTGGAAGGATTTTACAGAAAAATGCCCATTACTTTTCGCAGCAAGCGTGGTGATGAAGCCAAACTTCGCAATCCAAAAATGGCAGATCGAAGGAAATTTGGTGAAGCTTTATTATCCTATAGACAATTTGGTTCCATTCAGAAGGATCAAAAGATATGGGATAATAACTTGTATTCATTTAATGTACAAGGAGAAGAAAGAGTTACTCCAGAAGCCATTGCAGAATTATGGATGAGTCTAATAGAGAGTCCACAGAGTGACGTGACCCTAGAGGAACAAATATCACTCGAGGATGTCAAGAAGAAGATCCAAAGGATTTATAATGAAGATCCTTTGGCATGGTGGGACAAGAACGAGCTTAAAGCCTCCTTAAAGGTTAAACCTAGAAAGGAGTACGAGTTCGTGAGATTTAAACCAATCCTTATGAATCATGAAGATCGTGAGGATATGCAGAAGATACTTAAGGAACATCTTGACCTTAAGTTAATTTCACCAGGAGTTTCTCCATACAGCAGTCCAGGATTTCTAGTCAGAAATCATGGAGAAATCAAAAGAGGAAAGCCAATACTTGTTATTAATTACAAAGGGATTAATAACATTTTGGAGTTCGACGGATACTATATCCCAAGCCGAGAACATCTAGTCAATTGCATCAAAGGTGCCAAGATATTCTCAAAGTTCGATTGCAAGTCTGGATTCTACCAGATTAAGATGGAGGAAGAAAGTAAGAAGTTTACAACTTTCTCTACACCACAGGGACACTATATTTGGAACGTGATGCCTATGGGATTGGCTAACGCACCCCAGATATATCAAAGAAAGATGGATAATCTTTTCAAAGATTATTCGATTTCATGTTCGTGTATATCGACGACATTCTAATCGCATCAAAGAACATGAAGGAGCATCTCAAACATTTGGAAATATTTTCGGATATTTGTCACAAAGAAGGATTAGTGCTTTCGGAAAAGAAAGCGTGTCGTAATCGCAACAAGACATATTGAATTCCTCGGAATTGAAATCGATGAATCCGGAATTATTCTACGTAATCATATTGTGGAAAAGATACTGAGGATTTCGGATACACTAAAAGACAAGAAGCGACTTGAGTTTTTCGGGAGTTGTTAATTTTTCTTTGGAATGTTTATTAACAATCTAGCATACTACGAGGAAGGTGTTTAGCTCATTACTTAAAAAAGATCACGAGATTCAAATGGGAAGATGAACATCAAGAAGGAATTAAGCAACTTAAAGAAGTTTGTAAAAAGCTTCCAAAACTTGTGATTCCCAAGACGAGGATGAATCGGTTCTTTACACGGATGCCAGTGATGATTGGTGGGCAACGATTCTTACTAAGGTCACACCAAATGAAGAAGTGCCATGCAGATATTGCGGCGGTTTATTCACACCAAAGTGAAGCAAAACAGATGGCATATCAACGAGAAAGAATTCTTTTCAATCGAGAAAGGCTTTTAAAAAATGGCCGTTATTTTCTTGGCTAAAAAGTTTACTTTAAAAATTGATAATTCAAGTGTCGAGGCTTTTCGAAAAATAAAATTGAATCAAAACCGAGAAAAGGCTCGATTACTTAGATGGCAAACTTGAATGTCAATATTATGATTATGATATTGTCATTATAAAATCTCATGAAAATATTCTTGCAGATTTCTTGACACGAGATGGAAGGGCGTGTTGTTGACGAGGTCCTTAAACGAGTAAGACATCTCGGGAAAACCTGGAGAGTCTAGAACGAGATTTTGGGACGTTATGTCTCAATGCGTAAGTTTGCCGGACGACTTCAATAAAGTCGACCAAAAATCCGTTTCTAGTCAAATACGAGCATGCCGGTTCGCTCAGGACAATCTGTTTTAGCTGCGAGGGCCTCTATTCCAGCCGCATCTCCTACGGTGCAAAAAGGGGCCGAGAGAGTACGGGGCTCTAACCCGGAGGTTATGAATTCAAGTACCATAATCACAAGTGTTGCGGGTGATGCATCTCCGAGGTGTACAAATCAGAACGAATGTTGAAGCTCGGTGTCACAACCCGAGTCTTCAAGTCAACCCAAAGACCTCCGGGGTAAAAGAGGGAGAGTTGAATCTTAGGCCACGCATGTGCAAATCTAAGGTTCAAATCGACGAGATTAAGATTTCTCCTATGCAGGTATATCGGCAATGGGAGAAACTAGTTACAAGACAAAGTATTAACCCAGAGAAAACAATGGTTGATATCTCGGCAAGTATCCCGAGTTTGGATGAAACCAGGAAGTCATCCAAATGAAGTACAGGAATGGTATACTTTTGGAGCTTTAGCTTCAATCTATACCGTGTCACCAGGATTCCCAAAAATTTCAAAATTACCGAAATGGATTGGGAAGCATTTACGAGACTGGGCCAATAATCCACACTTGGCCGGAGGAGATATTTTGGAATTGTATTTTATCAATGGAACTCTGAACCAAATGCGAAGAAAGGCTTTAATGAAGCTTTTCATTTCATCAAGCTAAGAAGACCAGGATGGAAATGCTTTAAAATACATTAAGGCAACTTCAGGAAGAAGGACCGGTGTTAGTAGGAGCATTTTCTCAAGACAAAGCTTCTACCGCAGGCGAGCATGGGGTCTTTGGGTTTGTCTAATCGAAATGTACAAAGTCAAATATCCATTCAAGTTCTTCCGCAGTCGGCGAATGGATCTTTCCTTTTGAATTCGATGATTTGGATCAACCACAGGATTTGCGGAAGAACTCTTCGAGACCAAAAGAAGAATTCTCTGGGAAAACAAGATCCCCAAGCAAAGCAAAAACTTACCGGAAATTACGTAATATGGCGCATGTGGGCCGTTGGATCGACCAGGATATGTCAAGCATGCCCCGAAAGGAAGGAACCCGAGTTTGGGAAAGGTTTTTGACCCAAACCCGACCGACAAGACCAGGCAGTTGGAAAGGATAAGGGCCCAGCTCACAAAACGTGTTTTCCTCGGGGACCACACAAACCAACTTTTTAGAAGATTTCCCGACAACTTTCACATGGGCTGAGTCACGCGGAAGAAAAAGAAAACCAGCTGGCGAGGCAATAATGCAAGATATGACGTAAGCAGTGACGTCATAAGTATCAGCAAGATTTGGAGTCCGCCTTTCAAGTCCGGACTTATATCTATAAAATGCGAGATTTGAAGGAAGCTGGGGACATCGAACATTTTCCTTAGTTTTCTTACAATAAAATCTGAGTGAAAAATTTGTAATATTTTGAGTGTTTTAGTTTTAAGTTTTATGTATTTACGAGTGCAAGCCTCATCTATGAGAGGCTAAACCCGTATTCTCCTCCCAAAAGGAGATTACTAATGTAATAAATATTTTTATAAGTTCTTAATAAAAAGAGGCTTTCTGCTTCAATATGTGTTCATAATGTACTATTAATTCATCCCGTTTAAGAATTACTTATACGCCGGGTAGAAACGAACCAAGATCGTGTTGAAGCAGTTTACGAAGGAGTCGGATAAACTTGCAAGATCATCTTCCCCGAGGGTGAGGTTGAACAGTGATGAGTTGTTTGTCAAACGATATGGGGCAATAATGAATTTTCCGACTGGTGGTGTTGCAAACCATTTAACCCGGCGCTATTTCGGTCAAAGAAGGTATGAATTTTAAGGGATTTATTAATTTTACGGAAGCATGTTGGGTCTGATATGGTCGTAATGGACTATGTTCATTTTCAGTCTATAGACCTAATTTGTATTCGGACTTATACTTGAAATGAGAATTTTGATTAATGTATGTCCTGTTGAGTTTATAGGCTGGAAACCTGACATGATCCATTTAAAACCTCTGAATAGAGACTGAATCTAAGTAGGTGTAACAATGCCACGAACAAAACAAGTGACAGAAAATAAGAATTCTCGTTTCTCGAAAAATCCAAAAACAAATTGATTATGGAGTAAAAGTTTCATGTTTAATGATTAATGCAATAAATTTATTATTATGTAGTAGATTGCCACAAAATAGAGTTTAAAGGGATAACTTGAACTATTGTTTTAAAAGGATAAAACCTAGGGGCAAAATTGTCCATAAGGGGCAAAGTGTAATAATTTTCATAGTTCAGGGTGCAAAGTGTCGCGAATGAAAGTTTAGGGGGTAAAGTATTAAAATGGATAAAGTTGGGGTGGTTAAATGTAATTATCTCTAATAAGAATGCCCTAAACAATATTTTTAAATAAGTAATACTCATAAGTATTTAAGCTTTTTGAAAACCCATTCATGAAAATTCCCCATAATAAATAAACGGAAAATTTTCGCGAATAATCATTTCAAATGGCTCAAATAGATTTAAGGCCTTACTTATACAAAAATAACTTTTATGACCTATTTATTATGTATAATACCTAAAATACCTACAATTGTTCGAACTACTTCGAACTATCAAACCCATTAGTTTAAACTACCAGGTCGGAGCGTTTGAACGATTGGGCATGGTTGTTCAAACTATATTTATGGTCGTTCGAATTACCGATTATCGTTCGAACTACTTATTCGAACTAATTAATTCGAACGACCATACTTGTAGTTTCAACAACAAAAACACATACAAACCAACAAATACATATATAAACACAAAACAGAAACACACGTGCATAAAATATACATATATAGAAACACACATGCACACAAAAAAAAAATACACACGTACGAAACTATACAAATACAAAAAATAAGAGACCTTTTGAATTGGAGAATGGGATGAAATTGTTGAGTTTGAAGGGAATGAAAAAACCCATTATTGCGATTGGATTTGGAAGGAATTCCATTTTCGTTTCGCCGGAGAATTTTTTTTGACCAACACATGCGATTGTTTATGAAAAATTTCAGAAAATATTCTCATTTTTCTCTTACTAATCACATCTACACATCTTTTCACAAAAATCTAATCATTATTACAAATCATCCCACAAATTTCACTATTTACTCACTCACATATTTCTAACTACCAATCATATCCAATCATTATTTTACTATTTTTAAATCAAATCAACTTTCACCATTACTTTTTCATCTCACATCCAATCACACTCTCAAAATTTATCTTTTTTCTTCAAAAATTTCTTTTACTACTATTCTCTAACAAAATAAAAATTTTCAAAATGAAAGTATATGACCGCGATTGGATATGAAATGAAATTCATTTTCGTTCCGATAGAGATTTTTTTTAACCAACCATACAATTATTTATGAAAATTTTCAGAAAATATACTATTCTCCTACTTTCATTTTTTCTTTTACCAATCACATCTACACATTTTCCCATAAAAAACTAATAATTATTACAATCTCCCACAAATTTCACTATTCATTCACGCACACATTTTTAACTACCAATTGTATTCAATCATTATTTTTACTATTTTTAAATCAAATCAACTATCATCATTACTTTTTCATCTTATATCCAATCACATTCTCAAAATTCATCTATTTTCTTCCAAATATTTTTTTACCATTATTATCTAGTAAAAAGAAAATTTCCAAAATGAAAGCATTGCCAATCGCGCCCATCTAATCGCGACCCATTCATTTTGAAAAGAGTATTGAAGGGGCATTTGTGGAAGTTCATATAGCGTTGAAGTCAAAGTCATATTTGATACATTTGACAAACATCTCTCTCCGTTCACCTCCTCCTCCGTTCTCGCTTTAAACCTCAGCAAGTCAGCAGCGAGTCATCTCCGATTCTCCATGTTTATGAAATGATGCAGCGGGTTCCAACTCCGGGTCCACCCACCCAGCCCTTCTCGGAGATGGAACAACTGAACAACACACAGCAGCAACAGCGAGCTTCTTCTTCCTCCTCTTCTCGTGCCCACCATTTCCATCCGGCCCGACCTGCCATACTCGACCTCTTCAATCTCTACTTAGGCGTGCGTGAAAGAAACCCATCCGCTATCTCTCTCTCTTTTTTTTTTTTTTTTTTGCTTTTTACAGGTTTTTCAATTTTTATTTTCAGCTGAATTCAATTTCCCTTTTGTTTTCGAGTTTGCAGAGAAATGTGCGGCAGAAATCAGACGAATCAGTTAGAGAACCCCCGTGAGTTACAACCTATAAGCTATTATCCTGAATTTTTTTCCACTAGTTATGTAATTTCTTTTAATGTTTGTAAAAAGAATTCGAAGTTTTTATTCATCTTAGATTTCCTTTTTCTTTTTTTGGACTGTTGATTGCTAGAGAATTATGTTTGCATAATTTCCTGATTTTGAAGATCCATTATCGTTCTTCGCTATTGCAGATATTGTACTGCCTAGACCAAGGTCATAATGTTTATTTAGTACAGTTTGAAATGAGGGGAAAATGACTATTTGATTTTTGGAAACTTAAAAAGAATGATTATTACTATGTAAATTCAATGACAAATGAATTCCAAAGACTTTCAACCAAATATTCCTGTGGTATAAAAAGTGTAGTTTTTGTTGATAAAAATTAAATTATACATGTGAGCTGCTTCCGGACTTCAGGCTTTTGCACATACCATCTTTTTGTTTTTCTGGTCGCCAACTCTAATTAGTAAGCGATAAGCACATGAGGTACTCAATCACTGTAGAAATAAGAGGCATAAGCAATATCCTGCAGAAAGAGAGCAAAAAGGGATCCAATTTTGGATGTGCTTGCATAAGATATCCACATACAAACTCTCCCTGCATTAAAAAGATGCTTGGATATGCTGACAACTATATGTGTGTGTGTGTGTGTGTTATCTTGTCATAATCGAAAGATGTCAAAGCTAGGCGGTTTAAAATCCAGAACCACTATAGTTAAAATCATTATTATTATCTTTTTTCTTTTTCTTATTGGTTCCTAAATTAAAGAATATGTTTGTAGTAGGCTCTGATTAATAGTTGATCAATAGACTGAGCTTGTGTATCCCAATTACTTGTACATCTAGTTGATTGGAAATGACACATTTTCTATTTACAAGAAAGAGAGATTGGTGCACCGAATTTTCTCTTTATTAATTTGTTTTATATGCATTCTGGGTAAACTGGGCGGAAATTGATTTTATATTCCTCTTGGAACCTTATGTTTATGTTAAGTAAATTACAGAAACAAGACACAGAAGCGGGTTATTGCTATTAATAGAGAGCTTCCTCCCCCTAATGAACAGTTCGTATTTGACTTTGAGCAGATACAGAGCCAACTTCCTGTAAGCTTTTAGATAACTGTTTGCTAACTTCAATTTATTTTTCGTGTTCTTATTTTAAGATCTTTGGTTGGCTAATTTATTTTTGTGTTTGTTAATTTCACAATGTATCTTTTTCCAGGACCAAGAGCAACTACGTGCTGTAACAGAATCTGTCCTAATATCTCTGGTTATCCAATGCTCTAGTCATACTCCCAGGGCAGAGTTCTTGCTCTTTGCTGTGCATAGTTTGTTCAATATTGGATGCATAAACTGGGATGCATTCTTGCCATCTCTTCTTTCTTCAGTTTCTTCTGCAGAGATCCCTGTTGTTCAGGGAGGTCAAACAGTAGTTGCCGTTGCTTCTGCAGCTTCATCACAGTCTGCAGTCCTGCCAACTTCAAATGGAGTTCCTAATTCCACTAATTTTCAGTCATTAAGTCCTGCATCTCCCTTGCCTTCGATACATGGCGTTGGATCCCCTACACAATCAGCAGCTGAGCCATCATCTTGTGCCACATTGTCTCCCATGAAATCAAATGATGTCATCTGCAATGGTCAACAGTCAGCAAGGCCCAATTTATCGGTTAGAGAAAATGCTATAAGCAGTCTACGCCAACTGTCCTGCAAGATAATTTTGATTGGCCTCGAATCTAATCTAATGCCAGTCACACGTGCAGAAATCTTTAACCATATGTTGAATTGGCTTGTTAATTGGGATCAGAAACAGCAAGGGGTTGATGAATTTGATAGTGCGAAATTCTGGAAGCCTGACAAGGCCCTCATGGAATGGCTACACAATTGTTTAGATGTGATTTGGCTTTTAGTTGAGGATAATAAATGTCGTGTACCATTTTATGAACTAATACGTAGTGGCTTGCAGTTTATTGAGAATATACCAGATGATGAGGCGCTGTTTACCCTTATTTTGGAAATTCACAGGAGGAGAGATGTGATGGCAACACACATGCAAATGCTAGATCAACATCTTCACTGCCCTACTTTCGGAACCCCTCGACTTTTGCCTCAGGCCACTACCAACATATCTGGTGAAACAGTGACTAACATGAGATATTCACCGATTACATATCCTAGTGTGCTTGGAGAACCTTTGCATGGAGAGGTAATGCCATTTTCTGTTAACTTTCTGGAAGTTTAACTGTATCCTTAATTTGGAAATGAAGTATTGTCAAGAGACACAAAGATCAGTCAAAAGGTCACATAATATTTCTAGAACAGTTGAATATTCAATCTATCACTAATAAGCTGCCAAGACGCGAAAATTGTTAAATGTCAACTTTATTTTTGAAGCATACAACTTGAGGAAGAAACCTGTAAGACTATGCTGATCTTGTTGCTTACTGGTTGTCCAACAAGGCCAAGGACCCTACATATCAAAACGAGGTTCTACTTATTTGATACACTCAAAGACACAACACTGGGAAAAGTTCTCTTATATTATTACGTAATATCACACCACACTTATATCTAAAAATGTCCGTTTATATCCTTGTAAGGATTATATGAAGTTTATATTTAAGAGCTGCCCTAATATAATTTTATACTGGTTTCACTGTCATAAGTTTTACGTGGTGTAAGTCGATTGCGATCTTTAGATCCCTGAGACTATCTGGTGTTACGTTATTCTACAGTTTGTGTTTAAAATAAGATATATATAACACACACATACTGAGAAACGCACAGATATATATATGCCCCTATCTATGTTAATTAAACTCTGGAACTAGCATTTGTAAATGTAATATCACCATTATTTGGATAGGAACTTGCAGCATCCATTCAAAGAGGAAGTCTTGACTGGGAGAGGGCTCTGCGATGCCTGAGGCATGCTTTCCGCAATACTCCATCTCCCGACTGGTGGAGGCGTGTGCTGCTTTTGGCACCCTGCCATAGGCTTCATGCACAAGGACCTACTCCAGGAGCTGTTTTTACCTCTGAGATGATTAGCGAAGCAACAATCGATAGGATTGTGGAATTATTGAAGCTTACAAATTCAGGCAAGATTTCGTTTTTCTAAAATTATCTCTTACAACTATGTGATTTGATCTTCTGCCTTTTTTATTTACCTGTTCAATATGAATCTTCAGTCACCAATCTTTATAATTTTACTATCACATATGCTGTTATTTTGTTGTAAAAAGAACACCTTTAAATGATCTCTTGGCCATACTAAATCAACTGTTCTGCAAGCTGACCCATTTATTGTGTTTGCTTTTTGTCAATTGTTCTAATTTATATTTTCCATTATTAACCTGCAGAGACAAATTGCTGGCATGAATGGCTTATCTTTTCCGACGTGTTCTTTTTCCTCATGAAACATGGATGCATAGATTTTGTTGATTTTGTTGACAAGCTAGTTTCTCGACTTCAAGATGGTAATCAAGATATTCTTAGGACAAATCATGTTACGTGGTTGCTTGCACAAATTATCCGTGTTGAGCTTGTAATGAATGCTCTGAATACGGACTCGAGAAAGGTATCGATTCATGTTTCTGTTTCATGGCAGACTTTTGCAATACGTTCCTTCATAAGTTTAGAGTTTTTGTAGTTTTAAACTTCAGGATTTACAGTTTCAATTTCATATCGCCTTCTCTTATGCGCTTTGTTTCTTCTTGATTGCCAGAATAGTTGTTTATCTCTCAATAACTTAATGATTTGATTTTCACTTTCTATTACATTCTGCTGGTAGGTGGAGACGACCAGAAAAATTCTTTCATTCCATAAAGAAGACAGAAGTTCTGACCCTAATAACCCCCAAAGTATATTGCTGGACTTCATCAGCAGTTGTCAGAATTTGCGTATTTGGTCATTAAATACATCAACCAGAGAATATTTGAACAACGAGCAGCTTCAAAAGGGAAAGCAAATAGATGAATGGTGGAGGCAGGTTAGCAAAGGTATTCATCCATGAGTTGAGTATCAAACTAATTATTTGCCTCCTAGGATTTTTATTACGATTCAGTGCAGTTAAATGTAGCTTGGGCCACATGATTATCCAAGGTAGGGAATTGCTAGCACAAGCCAAACTTAAACACAATTATGGGCGATCTAGAAATGATACATTATATTTGAATGGCAATGTATAAATTGCTAGATTACATTGAAAAGATCATAGGTTATATATCTCACGGTAATCGTCTTAAGGGAGCTAGCTATTTATTTTTAATAATGCCTTACAGAGCATGGCTTGACTTGAACTTCCTGGCTATTATAAGAGTTTGAGTTTGTGTTACATCAAATTCCACTTTCTCAACGTGTCAATGTCCAAGCAATTCCACAGGAAGAATTTCTGAATCCTGAATGGATAAAATGAATGTGACTGATAACTTGCAGATTCTGGAATACAAGTTCCCTGTATGCGATAATCTTACAAGCAAACCCCATAGATTTTTATTTTCTTTCTTTATTTTTATATACCTAGACGTTTGAGTCTTTTTTTAATTGCATTTTACTATGTCTATATTTACCGTTTAAGAGCTTTTTGTTTGAGATTTTGTTTTTCTTTTCTAAGTTGGCTTCAAATATCAGGTGAACGCATCATGGATTATATGAATATGGATGAAAGGTCAATTGGGATGTTTTGGGTTGTCTCATATACCATGGCACAGCCTGCATGTGAAACGGTCATGCACTGGTTAACATCTGCTGGAGTAACAGAGATATTACCAGGAACGAATTTACAGTCCAATGAGAGATTGATGGTGATGCAGGAAGTTAGTCCACTGCCCATATCATTATTATCTGGGTTTTCCATAAATTTATGCTTGAAACTGGCATATCAGATGGAAGAGTCCATGTTTTCTGGACAGGTAAAACTATGACTGCGTTATTTTCATCTGTTAAGCATGTGCAACAGTGCAAGTGCATGAGCTTCCCATAAAATCTCCTTCCGAATGGTTTAATTGTCTTTTCACAAAACGAGTAATTTCTTTGCATTGTAAATCATTGCCACGATGCAGTTTGCTCCTTAGTGTATCTTGCTTTTGTTACCAATTAGTGATTATTTTCCATCGCATCACGTCCCTTTTGACGATGATATACTGGTAAATGGCTTAATGGCAGGCATTTATTTTGACCATGGTGCATGTTGAAACAGGTTGTGCCTAGCATTGCAATGGTTGAAACATATGTTCGAGTTTTGCTCATTGCTCCTCATGCATTATTCCGTTCACTCATGACGGTATTGTGTTTTTTCCCCTTCTCCGTGCTTTAAATTAAACCAGTTTTTATATAGTGATGCTTTTCATTACATTAGGGTATGCCAAAATTTTCTTCAATTTCTTTAAATATCTTTTCAACATAAATTTACTATGTTGTGGTTCCCTTTCTAATGTTGCATGGAGTATCACAAGGAATGGCAAAGAGTAATGCCCTCCTCTGAGAGTGTACCAATATCCATAGTATATTACCATTATAAAAGTGCCTAAAACAACAACAACAACAAACTAACCCTTAAACCCACTATGTGGGGTCGGCTATACGGATCATATCACGCCATCGTTTATGGTCATAAGCCATATTTTCATTTAATTCTAGATATAACATATCTTGTTTAATAGCTCATTTCCAAGTCTTTTTAGGCCTACCTTTGCCTCTTTTGATTTGTGTGAGTGATTCTCTACCTTCTAAACGTCGCACATGTGCATCTAAAGGTCTCCTCTAAACATGTCCAAACCATCTTAATCGTGTTTCTCTAATTTTCTCATCTATAGGTGCTACTCCCACTTTGTTTCTAACGTGTTCATTTCTTATTCTATCTAATCTAGTGCAGAATTCTATCTAATCTAGTGTGTCTGCACATCCATCTTAACATTCTCATCTCTGCTACCCTCATTTTTTGTTCGTGTTCATATTTAGTCGCCCAACATTCTGCTCCATAAAGCATTGCGGGCCTTATTGCCGTTTTATAAAATTTTTCTTTCAATTTTAGTGGTATTTTACGGTCACAAAGGATAGAAGATGCACTCCTCCATTTATTCCAACCCGCCTGGATCCTATGGGTGACATCTTTAATGTTTTATAGGATCAACTTTAAGTCCTTACTTTTTTATCATAATAATTGTGAAATCATCGAACACTTACAAAAATCCATCCCTGAATGTATGCCTATAAATTTGTTTTGGAGCTACGTGGTATCTTTTATTACGCTGATCAATTAGTATTAAACAGTAAAAAAGAGGGATAGCCGAACTTTATTTTTAATATGATTGTCCAAAATCATACTAAGAGTATTAAACAATCGTTTTAGAGACTATATTTATGATTTTAAGAAATTTAAAAGAAAACTCAGATGGAGATTTTTAATGTGTTTTTACATTTATGACAAAACTCAGGTATCATTTAAAAAACCACACTTACAAAAATTGTAAAAATTTAGGCATTTAATATGATATTTATGGCAAAACTAGATATCAAAATAATTTAATTTGATGAAACATAATACAATCATTGAATTGCAGAGAGTTTAAGAGGGTATATATATGTATAACTGTCAAAATAGGCTAGACCCGTCGGGCCAATCCAACCCGCCTACTAATTGGGTTGGGTTGGGAATATGCTGGCCCACTTGAAAGCAAGCCGAAATGTTAACATTAACTTGCCAAATAATCAAGCACCAAATCTTCAAGCAATGTTGCATCACTTGTTTATAACACCAAAACCTGCAGTGCACACAGGCCAAATTTGCCAATCTTGCTAACATTAAAATATATATATATGTTTCCTACCAGTTAATGGAAAAATGTGGGATTTTCCTCTAAAATAAACTACATGGTACCAGAGGTTTTCACAGATCCTGATTCGTCAATATTCATTGTTTTCTCATATTTGAATCATTATATTGTGTTTATTTTTCTTTTTGTTTTAGAATCTTCATTTGGAAAAAACTTTTTGAAAAGTAATATTCGTACATATAAGTTTATCAGTTTTCCTTGTATTGTTGAAGATGGCTTATGAACTCTCTGAAAAACTGAAAGGGGCAATTTAAAAACATAATTTGACTCTTGTTAAGACATATTTTCTCTACTATATTACAAATTATCAAATTTCCTAACCCAATAAAACAAGTAAAATTATATGAGAAATAGCAACAAATAGAAACATTATCATCTATTACCCAAGCTTCACTGAACAATCCAAAACAAGTGCTTGAGTTATAAACTTTATTTGGTATTGCCATTTGTCTTCATCAAAGACTGAAGTATGAGATTGACGCTACTAAGTCGGATTAGAGATATATGAGAAGAAGAATCGATTGTACAATTATCCTGAGTGTGTAATGTGTTTAAAGCCTTCCGAACCCGATAATTTTTTTGTGCATTGACAAAATGACAATTAAACTATTTCCCTTGGTTAAATAATCCACATTTCCACACAGGGCCATTTCAGCTTTTCAAGTCCTGGAGATATCTTATGTTGAGCTCCATATTGTATCAGATTATGTTAATATATCTGAACTCTGGCTTCATTTTGACCTTAAGCCGAAAAATGTCCCTTTTTTTGGGCCCTTTGGTTTGACTTAGCTACAAAGGGACCTGTATGCCATTGATGGTGATGGAAATTGCAACTCCCATGAAAGGATTTATAAGGAGAGTAGTGTATAAAATATCAGGATTTAAGGTTTCATAGTGGAGTCATGGTAGCATTACCCCAACGTTCTCCTCATTGTGAACCTCCATCATATTGTAAATGTCACTTGCATGTGAATAAATGTATTATTACTTGATTTATGTCGGCCCCAGTCAAAGGAGTGAATAACGAGGATCGTGGAAAGATTATTTTGAATGTCGTCTTTAGATATATGGTTGCTTCAAGTTATTGCTGTAGTTATTAAGTTTGACCTGCATTTCACTTTTTAGTTATTGTCCCATCAGGTGTACAAGGCATGATCTTGTGATTGAAGTTTATCATCGCGTACTAATTATCTTCTATTGATATACAAACTTACTAACTTTGTTCTCAAACTCATTGCAGCTCCTGACCCAGAGGAACCAAAATCCATTAAGCAAACCTGCTGCTTCCATTTTGGTTTTTGAAATTTTAAACTATCGTTTGCTATCACTCTACAGGTGAAAAACTCTTTTCTCTTGCATTTCTTTGCTGAGTATCGCAGAGGAGTTTTTATTTGTATATTTAAGCTGGGAAGTAGTGCCTCAATGCTATTGGGGAAATCTTAGGCTCCAAATAAGACATTGGCTCATGTGGACACTTGAGAATTTGTTCTACGGTTCTTAAATTTTCATGTGAAGAATATTTAGGTAAAAGTCAAGGACAAAAGACATGTTTAGAACCAATTGCGATCTAAACTGAAAAATGCCGTAGATGATGGAAAAGGGCTGCACCATTATGTGTATGGATGGATAGATGTAAAGAACCTTATCCTTGTGGGGTTTTAGCCTGTTTTTTCCACAACATTAAAATGTGACTTCCAAGTCACAGTGGGCCGAAATGTGATTACAAAGTTTAGTAGTGTGGAACAGACAGTAAATTTGGGCTGAAAAATGAGCAATTTTCTTAAGTAGGACAAGAAGTAAAAGAGCAGATGCCTATAACTAATAATACCCCCACTCCGAGATTGCAATCAGGTCACCTCTAATGTGCTTTAAAAGTTAAGAATTGTTCAATTTTTGTGACGTCCAATGTTATGCAGAGACACGTATGTGCTAACCCATTTCTAATATAAAATATTATGACATAAGATCAATGTGCGACTTGTTTTGCTATGTCGTTTCATAAAATGGCAAGTACACAGGATTTCATATCTTTTAGAGGCAGTGCATGAGGCTTTCATCGTGCAGTTTAAGCTTGAAATGCCAGCCATTTTATGTTCTTAGTCAAGCCCAGCGTCGGTCGACATATAGTCAGATGAGAATGGTGATAAATTCTTCTTTTTTATGATTTTGATTTTTCCAGGTACCAAGGGAAGAACAAAGGCTTAATTCATGACGTCACAAAAATAATTGCTACACTGAAGGGGAAGCGTGGAGACCACCGCTCTTTTAGGCTGGCTGAAAATTTATGCATGAATCTAATATTATCAATGAGGGAATTTTTTTATGTGAAGAGGGATGCAAAGGTGGAGAACAATTTTAAATTAATTTTCTTTGTAGAATGCTCTGCTTATGAGATGGCATTTACATTTGTCCTGCGAATGCACTTGTCAGGGTCCAACCGAGTTTACAGAAACTTTAAATCGGATAACAGTAACTAATCTTGCCATCATCATTAAAACTCGTGGAGTTGCAGAGGTTGAACACCTCTTGTACCTCCAAACAATGTTGGAACAGATACTCGCCACCAGTAAACATGCATGGTCAGAGAAGACACTCCGTTATTTCCCTAATATTTTGCGTGATGCCTTGGCTGGCCGGATAGCTAAAAGAGGTTTGGCGATTCAAGCATGGCAGCAGGTATTTGATATATATATATATATATATATTTTTTTTTTTAAAAAGGTTTGATGTGGTTTCTCATTCCCACCACCTCCCCCCAACCCTCACACGTACATGCATGATGCATGTGTCAGTGGACCTATTTGATGCAGTAATTACCTTCAAACATACCAAGCAACGGTTGAAGATTTGAAGTAGGCTTCAACCACATCGTAAAGGGTGTCCCAAATTTTCAATGGTTACACATGGATTCTTTGGCTTTGTTCATACATTTTATTTTTATTCCGTGTTGGATGGAGCATCACATTCTTTAGTGACACACATGCAGTAGCTTTTTTTTTTTGATCGGTACACATGCGATAGCTTTATTTGTACAATTAGTAGTTAGTGAAAGAATGATAAGAAGATAAGAAATCCTAAATGTCAGAGTGCTTTTTTCAGTCTCAGATGGCGTGCTCTCGTGGCATTATATGTAGATACAGCTCTAAAACATTGTTGTACTTTAGTCCTCTATTCGTTATCCATATTTTATCTCAAGGACAGATTTACTTACTAGAATGACAAAGAACTCCTGAAAGGTGGCAAATAGTTTATCCAAAGCAAAGAATTGTTCGTGTAGATAGCAGGAGGTGTCTATTGTTATTTTTAGAACCGTATTCATTTGAATCAAGTTAACATAATACATCTTGTGGCATCACGTATAAACTGATGAATGAGTTTTCAGACAAGCAAAACTTACACACCCAATATTTTCCATTGTCTTTTCTCTTGCAAATTAAGTTTCTTAAACATCAAACGCAAAGTAAGAAAAGTGAGCTTCGGATGTTTTTCATATTATGTGTTTAAAGTGAAAGCAAATAGTTGACGTTAGATAATAAAGCTAATCAATAAAATAAATCTTCACCTCATAAGAGGAATTTAGAATGAAAATACGAACCTATTTTATGGACTAAGTCTTTCATCTTTGTAAAATATCTAGAAGTGTTTGGTCTCAACTCTACGGGTAATGAGTTTTATTGATATGGTTCCCCAAGTAGACTATAAGGAAATAAGTACTTTATTTAGTACTACAGCTTAAAAAAACGAACAAAAGAAAGAAGAATGTTTTTGTTGCATTTACTTGTGAAGAAAATATCTAGGAATGTTTTTCCCTTGACTTTGAAGATTCTTAATATGTTTTTGCTGAAATGTTACATACAATTCCAAAATTATGACCTGCAGGCAGAACAAATTGTGATTAATCAATGCACCCAGCTTCTTTCCTCATCTGCTGATCCAACGTATATCATGACTTACATGAATCACAGTTTTCTTGAACATCGTGAATATCTTTGCGCTGGTGCTTGGATACTTATGTCTGGCCATCCTGAGAGCATTAACAGTTTGCATCTTGTAAGTTTCTCTAATTCTGCAGATAATGGTTTTCCACAAATTTGTATTATTAATTGGTTTTGGTATAATTTTCATTGCATCATCTCTGAGAACTAACTCTCTCTCTCTCTCTCTCTCACACACACACACACACACACACACTTGCCATCTGATTGTGTGATGATATGCAGGGTCGTGTCCTCAGAGAATTTTCCCCTGAAGAAGTTACTGCCAATATTTATACAATGGTAGATGTCCTACTGCATCACATTAACTTAGAACTGCAGTGTGGACGTCCCTTGCAGGTGCATTCTCCTCACTTGGTTCACATCCCAATTTCCATATATTATTCTTACCATTATCGGTAGCAGTCCGACGTGGTTTTATTGATGTTTCATGTTTTCCAATTTCTCTGATCAGGAACTCATACTAAAAGCATGTGCCAACCTTGCCTTTTTTATTTGGACTCATGAGCTACTACCTTTAGACATTTTACTATTAGCGCTTATCGATCGTGATGATGATCCCCATGCTTTGCGAATTGTGGTATGTTTTATTTACTATTGGTTTCTTTCATAATCTTTTGGCTTTTTACTCAGTGGTGTAGCTTTAAGTACTAATGCTCAGGTAAATATTTATTTTCTTTTCTGAATTTCCAAAACAGTTAACATATATAACTTTACTGTAAGTGTTCTGTTAGAAGTCTATGTCAATTGGACAAGATGAAGCTGTTTATTCTGGTTATGCAACACTAAGTCCTTCTATTGAGAAATATTGCTTATGAAAGTAAATTATCCACTATCTTGTCCAATTGTGTTCAACAGCAGTATAATGTGTAAAGAGCAAACAAGAATCAAACAATATCAAGGCTTGACCTCATTGTTGTCTTTTACTGGGTCTTTTATGTCTGTTATCTTGCCCAATGAAACACATTAATTTAAATGCAATTGTGTAATTCAAGGACATTTTTTTTACATGTCAGAATAGGAAGGGGAAACATTTTGTATGAGAATTAGAAGATTGACCTCGTTGTTGTCTTTTACTGGCTCTATTATGTCTGATATCAGGCCCAATGAAATTGAAACGTATTGAGAGCCTTATCCTTGTACAAAGGTATACTTGAACATGATTAATGGTATAAATATTTTGTGTCAGTGCATGCAATTTTGAACATGGTACTGATTCAGCCTCTCTTCCTTAAATAATAAGAGAAAAAGCACCTGAGGCTTGTTATTGAGTTCCCAGGACTCTTGTTATTGATGTTTTCATCTTTCCCCCCATTTGTGGCATTGATACATTCATGTGTAAGTAGTCTGTTTCCAGGACAAGGCACTGGTGGTTCAGGGATTTTGCTGAGTTGTATCGATGAATTTGTTGAGGTTGTGACATAGTGGTAGTGCTAGAATCTTGGTGAATACTGCTCTCAATGAGAGGTTATCAAGATAAATTTTGAAACCGTAGTTAATAGTTTCTGCTTACAACTTTATGTTTTTGAAAGTTCATTCACCAAACTTGATATGATTGGAAATCTTGGCTCTTTACTTTCTTTCACTTCTGCTATTGAGTTTTCCTAAAACCAAGTTTGTCAACTTATGATTTTTGCAATCTGGAGCCAAAGATTGGTTGGAACTTATGGTGAAGGGATACTTCTGCTTTGTTATATGATATGTGGCCTGTTTGTGATGCCATACTCTTAAAGACATTCCTTTCTTCATTGACATTCAGTCATTCATATTGTTTATTTTTTCAAAAATTATGTTACCATTTAAGTTATAGTTTGTTGTCTGCCTCCAAAAGTATTAAACAACTTAATTTTACTCTTTGTAGTTGTGAGGTGGACCATGGCTAAAGTTAATCTGTTGATAACTATGAAATTATATCGGCATTTCTCTGGACATTTTTTTTGTCTGGATGATATTAGACATTATTATTATTTTTTTTAATTCACTTTTTCTTATTTGATTAGTGTGATTCCAGATGTATTCACTTTCAAATTTTGAAGATTTGATAGACTCATTTGATGTTTTTCCACATTTTCTTTTTTTGTCGGATAGATAAATATACTTGACAGCAAGGAGCTTCAACAAAGAGTGAAACTGTATCTTATGAATCGTGGCCCACCTGAGCATTGGCTTTTCTCCGGAACTTTCAAGCGTGCTGAGTTGCAGAAGGCTCTTGGAAATCATCTGTCGTGGAAGGAAAGGTGACATCCCGTATAAAAAAATGCAAATTTGGTTTATTATCACCTTTCTGGATTTTAAGGGAATTAAGAAAAATAGATTTATCTAATGTTCCGAGCCAATTATTGGTTGATATCTTACCGCCTTTTATTTTGAAGGACACAATAAAATTTTCCTAGTTACTTAACTAGTTTGATGATATATTAATTTTTAGTTTCCACATTTAATGTTTAATAGATAACTGGTTGCTTGGTTATGAGAAATGTAAATTCATTTATGAGTTCATCAACAATCAAAATTAGGGAGGATCTGAGTTCGTGCCATACTAGGAGCCGGTGGAGTGATGTCAGAAGTGTATTCCTTTTGAGGCTTTGGGATTCTGTGGTTGTGAAAGTCTTTACCTCTTCAGTTCCATAACGATTTTCCTTGTGTGCTTTCGAACATGCTCTTTTCCTTAGCTATTAAGATATATGGTGGCCATCTGCCCGCTTTGCTTGACATCATAATGGGGGATGCATTTCACTTTGTACCTTTGCTTGATTTATACACTTATTTGTTTTCTGATTTTTTATTTGTTAAAGCCTTTAATCCAATACTAGAGCCCTCATATATTATGATGTTATTGCATATGTTTAGACTATGCAATTCAAAAATTTGACATGTATATATTGCTACCAGGTATCCAACATTTTTTGATGATATCGCTGCAAGATTACTCCCAGTGATTCCCCTAATCGTCTATAGGCTTATCGAGAATGATGCTGTTGATGTTGCTGACAGAGTTCTACAAGTTTATTCAACATTCCTTCATTACTATCCTTTGAATTTTACATTTGTGCGCGATATACTTGCCTATTTCTATGGTCATCTTCCAGGGAAACTCATTCTTCGGATATTGAATGTATTAGATGTTAAAAAGGTGATGATGGCTCTTCATCCCCAAAAATTTCAAATTATTTTCAGAATCTTTCTTATATTTCGCCTGCATTGTTATTTCAGATTCCGTTTTCTGAGTCCTTCCCTCAGCATATCAACTCATCTAATGCTTCCATTTGTCCTCCATTGGACTACTTTGCAACTCTTTTATTGGGTTTAGTGAATCATGTAATTCCTCCTCTGAATAACTCTTCGAAAAGTGGACAAGTGGGAGAAACCTCAAGCAGTTCTGTGCGAGCGCCGCATAACAAGGCTCAAGTAACGCCACAGGCTGGTCCAACAATTGCTCCTGAAGGTCAAAAACCATTCTATCAAATTCAAGATCCTGGCACATACACCCAACTGATTCTCGAAACAGCTGTGATAGAAATCCTCTCTCTTCCTGTAACTGCATCCCAGATTGTATCATCACTTGTTCAAATTGTTGTTCACATACAACCGACTCTAGTTCAATCTAGCAATGGGTTACAACATCCCACTGGTGTTGGCCAAAATTCTGTGTTGCCAACTTCTCCATCCGGGGAAGCACTGATTCCTTGGGTGCAACTAGGACTCCTTCGGCATCAGGATTAAATACTTGTAACTTTATTTGGCGAAGTGGTTATACATGTCAACAGTTATCGTGCTTGTTGATCCAAGCTTGTGGCCTTCTTTTAGCTCAGCTACCTCCAGAGTTTCACATTCAACTCTATATAGAGGCTGCACGTGTAATAAAAGAGAGTTGGTGGCTTAGTGATGGGAAAAGATCAGTCAGTGAACTAGAATCTGCAGTTTCCTATGCATTGTTAGATCCAACATGGGCTGCCCAGGACAATACCTCTACAGCCATAGGTATGCTACCATCAATTTTTCAGTAATATGTTGCAGAAACATTACTAACCTGTGATAACCATGTTACTTAAACTCAATTATGTGATGGCAACAACTGAGTTGAAATGGTTAAAGCTTAGACATTTTGGCCAGATGCTCAATTTATATTATTATGTGCAGTAATTGGAAATTACAAAAAGAATGAAAGAAAGAAAAAGCTAATGACAAATTTCTAAATGGCTGTGTACTTTTTGTTATTTCAAGCTGTTTCAGTTCACTGCACTAAATATGACGGAAGGAAGTAATAGTATTTTGTTTCTGGAGTTCGTGAATTGAGCTCAAATCCATCATCCTTAGCCATTCTTGATTTTATATAGGTAATGTGGTGGCATTGCTACATTCTTTCTTCAGTAACCTTCCACTGGAGTGGCTAGAGGGATCGCATCTCATCATTAAGCATCTCAAACCTGTGACATCAATAGCTGGATTGAGAATAGCTTTCCGTATTATGGGTCCGTTGCTTCCCGATTGGCCAATGCTCACACCCTTTTCAGTAAGGTATGGGATTATACTCACTGATAATTTTCTTAACTCTCTCGTTCCCAAACTTCTTCAGAAGAGGTTACTGGGGATACAGACAATGCCTTTGACTCTTACATTTCTATCTAAAAGGTAAAAAAATATTTTGAACTTGCAAGAAAGAATATCTGGGTAAAGACACTTTCATTACTGAAGTCATATTCAACTATGTAAGCATAACTATATTTCAATATTATCCAGATACTATCGCTGCTTTTAAGCGTCATGGTAGATGTCTTTGGGAGGAATGTGCAGCCATCAGCTCCAATTGAAGCATCAGAGATAGCTGATATTATAGACTTCCTGTAAGCTGATGATGGTTGACTATGACTTGATAATTTTGTACTTGAGCGGTGTATCATTAGCTATAATACTTATATTAACTGGCAAATTCTCTTCAGGCATCACATAGTCCATTATGAAGGACAAGGCGGACCCGTGCAAGCAAGCAGCAAACCCAGAGCCGAAGTTCTGGCTCTTATTGGACGAGCAGCTGAAAGTTTACGTCCAGATGTACAGCATCTTCTCACTCACTTAAAAGCTGACGTCAACTCTTCAATATACGTGCCACTCATCCGAAGTTTGTTCAGAACACCAATTAACCCGATCGTCTATGTTTGTAATTACAACTTACGCGAAATGAATATGGGAATGCTCCATCATTTTAGGAGATCTGTCGAAGGCAAGTATTGTACATATTTGAGGACACTTGTTGTAACTCGAAGTATACGGGAACTATGATGATTGACAACTGAAAGTAACTCATAAGACGGAGACGGATACACAAACACATATATATATATATATATATATGTATCACAACTGTTGTTGGTCATTTGGTGCAAGAATTTCCAATTATGTTGTCCTGTTGATTAGTGATTGTTTGAACTCTACACTTGTTGCAAATGCTGTATCATCTACATCCAACTTGCAAAAGAAAGTGAATAATGTAATGTCTTCTTTAGTCAAATAGCGATGCTGTGGTTGCCTTGATGAGTTCAAGTTTGAACTCTCTCTGTGCCCTATTCTTTAAGTTAGTACGTGAAGTGAATGCATTCATGATGAAGTCCTCCAAACTTCTATTTTTATTTAAATTATAATGATAAACATATGCGCTTTAGAATATATTGATGTTATATTTTTGGGTTGGAAAATCCCAACCGAAGAAGGGATGTTTTGCTCGAGTGGGAGACCACACTAGTTTACTCAATCAATTACTTTGTAATAATGAGGCAAATATGTGTAATATTCTTTCTTCATTTCTTCATTGGTTGGACGACTAAGACAAAGGGTTTGCCGACTCCTTTATGGCCCCATTGGGTTTATGAGACTTTCTTAACTCCTTTTTACCTTCTTCCGTCATTCTCATTTCTCACTACTCACACATGGAAAGGTTTCATGTTCATGATTCAACACACACACATATTTGTGTGTATAAATGTGCTCAAAACTTGTAAGAGAAATTAAGACCATACTTTGAATCAAGTGCAAGCAATGAATTCAATATACATATATGCGCACATATATTTTCATTTTTAAAAATAAAAGAAAATCTCATTGAGAAGAAAATCATTGCCTCCATAAAAAAAATGGGGTATGAAAAACGTGTTTTTTTTTAAATCCAATAATAAATAAATGAAAGTGAGAGATGATTTGGAATAAATCAATAATGAGCTCAGCCACCAGTCCCTGTCCACCACCAGCAGTATCACTGGTAAACGACAGCCACTCAGGACTCAATCATAATTATTGCATCCTTAAGGCACATGCTAAATATGGATGGACAACTCAACTTATGACCACTATCTCATCTAACTCTTAACAAAAATCTAATCCCAACCAATGCAATGCATTGGTAGGTTGACGTACAATCTTCCCAAAGTCTATAATATTTTTATTTGAAAAAGGGATAATTACAAAAAAGCCCCTGAGGTTCAGGCAATTACCAAAAAAACCCAAAAACTTTTGAAAATAACAAAAACCCTATTGAAATTTCTTACATTTCCCTTCATACGCAAAAAAAAAAATTCAAAAACTCCCATGACATTTATAAAAATATTACATTTATCCCCTTAAATTTAAGACAAAATAAAATATGAGGGATGTTTTTGTAATTTTGAAACATCTCTGGATTTTTTTTGTAATTAGCCCTAACCTCAGGGGTGATTTTGTAATTATCCCTTTGAAAAATTGGCACAAAACTCAGAATTCAGAAACCATGCCATTCTGTAGTAGTGTAATTGAGCAAGCAAGAGTAAGGTAATTATGTTCTCAATGGGTTATTGGACAATTTCGAATTAATCACGATTTGTACCAAACCTGATAATATTACAGTGCTACTAATGTACATATTATCCAGCAAGAAAGATCGATTATTTCTTGGTACTCTGATTTTGGTACGCATCATCGAAAAAGTAGACTAGAAATAAGACCATGATTCGCGAAATGTTTCACAGGAGCTTTCATTAAAAAAAGGAATAATTACAAAAAGCCCCCTAAAATTTGGGCTAATTACAAAAGAACCGAGAGGTTTTTTGACAACCTGAGGTTTGACATGTCTTAAATTAAAGGGGATAACTGTAATATTTTGATAACGTAAAGGGAGCTTTTGAAATATTTTTTTGCATATGAAGCGGGAAAATGTAAGACGGATTAAACCTAAAGGATTTTTGGTAATTTCCGAAAATCTCATTTTTTTTTTTTTTTTGTAATTAGTCCAAACCTCAGCGGCGTTTTCGTAATTATCCCTGAAAAAAAAGGGGAAAGAAAGAGAACACAGAACTTGATATCTTGTTATAGGCTTACAAATCAACAATTTTCAGAGTTAGAAAAATATTAAGATGCTTACAGAAATTACTCGCTACATATATAGGTATGCTATTAAAGATCTCAAATATCACCATTAATTTTCTTGCTGGTGTACACAGGAACTAGGAAGTAGCAGAGAGCCCAAAATCATTAGAATCCTGTGTTGCACAATCAGCTGCCTTCTTCCCCAGGCTGTACGGTGATGCATGCATCGCCCTGACAAAAAATTGAAATGATTGAACCCAACGGTGCATAAATCATAATGCAATTAGCATAAAAGAAATTGTAATGCATAAGATGCGCGATATGTTACAAGTTTTTCAAATGACTTGAAAAAGTAAAAGAAACATTAATATGCATATGCCATTTAAATACCTTTCCTTACGCTTCTCCAGAAAGCGAGCCAGGGATGCTTTGCGCGCCTGTGGAACAGCTGCACAAAAATCTTACCTTAGTTGAAGTAATGAAGAGTTGAGCAGTTAAAAAGAAGAAACGAAAATTATGTGGTTGCAGCATTTGCATGGTTTACCTGATGATATGATGGCAGTTGCAGCAACAGATCCTAATGATGATACCATTCTTTGAGGCTCCACTTTGTGAACAATAGTCTTAGATACAGCCTTGACGTCTTCATCATTAGCAGACCGATCAATTGGGTGAGAAGACACGGACATAGGGCTGCACGGTGCCATATTCACGTAATTTCCAGCCAAAAACATGATTGCCTCAGCCTGCAAAATATCTCACCAAAGGAAGAAAATATCACTATTTAGCAAAAAAAAATTAAAAAGTAAATTCGTGCAGATCGAAAACAGAAGCCGCGCCTTCTCAGGAGAGATGCCATCAAAGACATTTACAGTTCCATCATAAAAGATGGTCAACTGGGCAGCAAAGTCGGAAGCGAAGGAGTTAATCCTACAAAGAGAAAAAAATTGCAAGAGAAGGGTTTTAAAATCAGTCCCAATTATAGAGTATCATTAAATAGGTCATGTATCATGAAAGCTTGTGATAATACACATGTAATGTCAACTAATTAGACCGACGCTTACCATTGTTCAGTTGTCCCAGCAGTTGAAGGCAGAATTGAATGAGGATTCCCACCAAGAAATTGTTGCTTCATCGTACCACCTTCAAAGTTCTGACCAACACCCACAAAATGATTTTTTGAGAGTAGGATAAGCCATAAAAAAAATACTGAGAAACCATTCAGGGCAGGACTTCATAAAGTAATCAAACAGAAATGAGTTCAGTGAATTGGATATGACCTTTGCTTATAGTTTTTTTCTGTTTGTTTGATCCATAAACAAATGTACATACAGCAATAATGTGTCAAATACTCTCAGGCTCCATTTGGATGAAAGGATTTGCATTTTGAGCTATGGATTTTCAAATCCATAATAACAAATCCATTGAGGTTGTTTGGATGGAGTCATTTAATAATGGATTTCAAATCCCTTTAAGCTATTTTGGAGTCATTTTGGAGGATTTCAAATCCAACTATTTGGAGTCATTTGAAATTTTTCCCTAAATCCTCTCCCCAAATCCAAATCCTCTCATCCAAATGCAACCTTAAGTTTATTAGGACCTTGCTCAAACAATTTTAGTTGTGGTCACATTCATCCAATAAGATAAAACAGGGAATAGTTTCCCTTAATGCAAGGTAAATTCAAAGCACTGCAACCAAATAGCTCAAAAATAAATGTGATATTTTATTTGTTGATCATATGCAAGAATTTCAGACTTTACTTTTGACGTATCTCGTCCTGTTCAGACTTCAAAGACATAAAACGAGAGAGGGGGGTCACCTTGTTTGACAATGGCCGAGGAAATCCTGAGCTCCGTGTGAATCCTTTCGATCCAAAAGCGTTCATCAGAAACATGCAGTAAATTGCACAGGAAGCACCATACAGTTAAATATGCTTCAGATAGAACAAAGACTAAGGTGCAGATTTCTAATGTATCATGACACTTCAACAGGCTTAGTCGGAAAATAAATCTAATCTGAACTGTTCAGGTCAGCGTTGCACGGGAAATAATCAAAGTTAGATCTATGTACTTCTATGTCTTGGCTATCCGGGACAAGAAAATCTGATTGATGCAGGCAAAATTTTAAAACAATTTTATATACTTGCTTCTTTTATATGTAAGAAGTAGAATTATTCTACTTTTAAACAAAGAAATCAAACAGTTACCATTCATATAAAGGACAGGATTTATAATTTACACCTGTCTCTTGGTTTTAATGAAGAGAAGATAACAACGGATCGAAATTGCATTTTCATCAACTGGTCAAGATTTCAAGCCAACTAGGCAAAATTTAACAGTTGAAGCGATTCCAAGCGAACACACAAATCACCTGAAATATGCTAAACTTAACCCCACAAGGGCCATAGAATCACTTGGTTGATTTCAAAGTGTTCCCAATAAACACAAAGAAGTACCATATAAGATTTAGAAAGTGGCAAGAAAAGGAATTAACAACCCAAGGGAAATTGAAAAGGTTTGAAACATTGAATTTGATTTCCAAATCCAAAATCAAACACAAAGTCCAACACTTTCGTCAGTATAATATATCAAACTGCTCTGAAACAAACATAATTTGCATAAATATATTGCAAAAAACTGGACAAAGAAGCTCGAAAACGAAGCAAAAAAAACTTGAACAAAACGCCCTAAGAAATTTGAATCCTAATTCAGTTCAACATCCAGATTTAAACCAAAAAAAAAAAAAAAAAAATCATAAGTAGAAACCATGAAAAACACTGCAAAATAAAGAGAAATCACCAGAGTCTTTGCAGCCTCCCTCATCAACTTCTTCTTTAACCACGACAACGGAATCGTTTGGATTCAACCCCATGAAATCCCTTTCCATACCTCAGAAAATTAAAGGAATTAGAAAATAGTAACGATAATAAGATCTCAGAACCGTACAAGGTATTACCACAACTTGTACTATTCAAAAGGATCAAAGACTGAACTATAGCTCTATGTTTTTTCAAATGCGTTCGTAGTACCTTGAGGCTTGAACAGAGAAAAAAAGAAATACAAAACAAAAAGAGATAGGAAATAGTTGTAGTTCTCAGCTGAAATGCTTCCAGCTGCAGCAATGATCAGAGAGAGAGTTTGTAGCTGGTCTGTGATTCCTTTATTCTTTTGACTTCTCATTTCTTTTTTATAACTATAGCCCAACTCCTCAGTCTCATGTAAATCGTGAGATACTGTTGGAATAGGAGATAAACACGATTTTGGAATAGAAGATCCCATCCGGCGAGAAATGTATTTCTAAAATCATAATTGTAGTACCTTACTCTGCTTTGAACAAATCAATTCTTGTTGATCTGATTTTTTTATACTTAATTTTACTAAGACATAAATAAGAATACAAAATCTAGGTAATAATTTATATGATTTTCTTAGAGTTTTTCGTTAGTTCGAAACTTTCGTGGGCTATTGTTATTATAGAAATGACAAAATTAGCCAAATGCATGGGTAGTAGTATGCTAAAATACAATTTTTTTGTGAGGCACTCAAATACCTTTAGTAGGCTACGGTAGAAACAGTATAAATCGACTTTTATAATTCTTATATGGGAGCCGATATTTGCACCCAAAATTCTTATATATACACCCCACCTCCTATTTTTACAAAATTAAAATGACTTAAAATGACTATTATGCCCTTTTATTAAAAATTCTAAATACACCCATTTTTTCTTCTTCCCTAGAGTTTCAATTGCTAATTTTTTATTTATTTTTTACTATCGTGCTATTTTAATTGTAGCATTAAGTGCGAAAATGTGTCATTTTTAATAGATTAAATGTTTTATAGATTGTGTTGGAAATGGTGGTACAATTTTGGGTTTTTATATTTCAAGTTCATGCATTTTTTCGCCATATATTCGAATAGGCACGATCTTACTTTATTTTAATACATGACACGATCGTGCCACACTTTAAAAGATACGCGATCGTGCCACACTTTTTACATCGGTTTCTTAAAGAAAACCGATGTAAAAAGTGTGGCAACGATCGCGCCACATTTTAAAGTGTGGCACAATCGTGTGTGTATTAAAAAAGATGATCGTGCCACACTTTTTACATCAGTTTCTTAAAGAAAACCGATGTAAAAAATGTGGCACGATTATACCTTATTTTCGTGCCACACTTCCAAAAAACTGGTGGGGTGTATTTTTTCGATAATAAGGGCATAATAGTCATTTTAAGTTATTTTAATTTTGTAAAAATAGAGAGGGATGTATTTATAAGAATTTGGGGTGCAAATAGCGGCTCCCTTCTTATATATATATATATTATTGTATTACGGTTTGGACTTTGGAGCAACACGTGTGTTTGAAGTCTTGATGGGGGATACTGATTATTGACCACGTTTTCCAACATCTATTTGTTCTGTATCCAGTTAGAATTGGAGAAAAAATCTATTCCGTACAAGACTCGTGGGTAGGCACAATGGTTTATACTTATTGCAATTATTTTGAACACAATTTATTAAATTAAATTAAAATACATTTATTTTGTTTAATAAAATATGAAGTTTGGCCAGATTCGACTTAATTAATAAAAAAGAAGAAGATATTACTGTTGCTAAGTGCTATCCTCATAGTGGCAGGTTTCGATGAATTCTGAGTAATTGTAATTTTGTAGGTGGTTAGTTAATGTTGAAAGGCGTCACGTGGCCTAAAACAGGCTTATTAACTGTAGCAGTGAATAATAATGATGAACGGCAGAGAGGGGCAACGGTAAAGTGGACTCAACATTGCATCAAACTAAAGTGATGAACCGTAGACCGATCATTTTTAGGGATAATTAAAAAAAAAAAAAAAAAAAAGTGATGAACCGTAAGTCCTAGCCCGGCAGGTCCGTGACCATCCCCTTAACGGTCTGGATTTCTCCCAGACCCGGACTTGAGTGCATGCCCAACAAGCTAGTGCCTAGGGACAAAAATTTAGGGGCCCATTTTTAAGGGATAATTATAAAAAAGTCCCTAAGGTCTATAAAAAAAATTTCGGAAATCACAAAAAAATCATTTAGGTTTGATGTGTCTTATATTTTCCTCTTTCATATGAACAAATTATTTCAAAATCTCCCCCTACGTTTATGAAAACATTACAGTCACCCTCTTAAATTTAATACACAATAAACCTTAAGGCTTTTTGGGGCCTCAATTTTTTTAAATGGTTAAGTATATAAACCATATCTTTCACACACACAACACCAAAAAGAAAAAAGACGGAACTTCAACATAAAGCCTAACATTGTGAAAAAAGAGAAACATTCACATTCGTGTGAGGTATATATAAACCCTAACTCAGAATATTTCCTGAAAATGACAATGATAATTTTAGTTGATAATAAATACTTTCATAAAATCCTTATAAATAATGAAACTTTTTAGGAATATTCTTCTTACAGATTCTGATTTATTTTTTTCATTGTCTTAGTACTCTTCATTTTGCTTATTTTTTTTAGCTTTTGCTTAGTTTTGCTCTTTCATTTAATTGATTTAGTTAGCAACCTGATTTACGATCTAAGCAATCATTTTGTTTATTTGTTTATGATATATGAGTATTGGATTAACTTTGGGGTGCCATAGTAATTTGTGCAACTGAAATTTATTTTGTCTGTTGTTGTCAGAAATTTTGTGGAAATTACTATTACAGTTGATTTTTCGGCCCTTGATTCATAGTAATATTTTTAGACAAAAAAAAGCTGCTATAAGGGCCCATTTTAATAATTCCACTTAGGACCCTGTGTTTCACAGGTCCGGCCCTGTTTCTCCCGACCCTTAATCGGTTCCAACACGTAGAACCGTAAGTTCCAAACCATGGTCAGCCATAGTTCCCCACAAAATAAGTCCCATACATTTTGTTTAGTTCTTTAAGTTATAAAATCAAATTTAAATAGATATTTATTTGAGAAGTAATTTTCAAGTGTTTGCACCCAAGCCAAAAAGAGGTTGACGGTGTTTTTAAACCGGGACCAGGACATTGAAGAAAATTAATAACTAGGTCGTTGATTCTTGGTTCAACTTTTCCAGGTTAAATGATTAAAACCCGGTTGACCCACACACACACACACACACACACACACACACACATATATATATATATATATATATACACACCTAGGAAACACGGACACTTCTCTAAGGATCTGGGATACATATCCGATATGATACTTTGTCCGATACTTCATGGATACTCCATGGATACATTTACACATGGAAATAGATCGAATTTTTCTATTACTCATTTTTTCACATTTTTTTTTGTGTGTCTATGTGAGTTATCACATTTCAGATTTGAGTATTTATATAATTTTAGATTTTTATGCTTGAAACATTGTCTTAATAATTATACTTAGTACATCTATATTTCCAATAATATAAAAATATATAATTTTATATGTAAATATATACCAAATATCGATATTATCCTTGAAATTTCAAAATATGGCGTATTTCTTCGTCATGTGTCGTGTAAATCGCATCCATCCGTATCGATTGCTTTTACAGGTACACACATGTAAAAGATAAATACAAGTACAAATACTGAATCATTAAAAAAAAACTAACAAATAAAAATAAAAATAAAAATTAATTTAATAAATTAATATCCAAAGGTATATAAATAAGTCAAATATATGGAAATTTTATATGTAAATTGACTAAATATTTTTCACTTCAATTTTTATAATAAAACAAAGAAAAATTATTCATTAAAAAAATTTAAACCGGGTTAATCGGGTCTCTTGGTTTTTTTGGGTTCTTTGCGGTTTTAAACCGGTGGCAACGATTTTTCACCATCCGATTTCAATATATAATGGATCGGGCATGTGAAAGAGTCACATATGTTCAACTTTTTAACCCGGTTCCCAAAAATTAAATAGAAAAGCGATGTGTGGTGTAAGTGCAATTGTTAACCTTTTCGAGAATGGAGCTTAGGAATAGGAGGAAAGCTTTGAATGAAAAGATGCGCCAATTATCCGTTAGACAATCACTTGACTTTGATCAAAAAGACCTATGAGTATTTGTCTTCATGTGCCAATTGAGATCTCAAAGTCTCTTTTTCCATGAGGTCTAAAAGCCACATTCATTGCTGATTCAGCTTTTAGCAAGGGGTTCTCTCATTCACTGATTGGGGAAGGGATGAAGACGAGCAGTCGGAAGAGCAACTCTCTCAGAAGCAACCAATCCAAGAATTGATGGATTTGGTAAGAGTGCTAGTCAGAACACTAGAATCGTCTTTGTTTCGAGTTTGATTTCTTATGCAATTAGGAGTGGGGTATTGTAGCTTGAAAATATTTGACTTTCAAGTCGGGTTATAAACATATATCAATATTTCAAAAACCCTTCTTCCATCCTAAATGAAACGTTGTTAATTCAACATGATGAACATACATTCAAATTTCACTTAATTATTTAACAATCAAATCTAAATTAAGCAAATTTTTAAAATTATATAATCTCAAAACAAAGACAAACATTATGAACAATTTGAAAAAGGAAACTCTTTAAGGAAATTTAATACGAGTTCATGTTACATGGTTTAGAGACACACGTTAACAATGAAATGTTATTGAGCAGGTCCCAAGTAGATAATCTATGACAATGTACAATATAGTCAACTAGTAATCCAAAGTAATTTAACTAAAAAAGAAAAATTAAGGAAAGACGCCCAAACAGATTCTTCGGATCATTTTCACTTGAATAAGAATATGGAGTCAATCAATAGTCATTGTTTCATCATATATTATCATTCATAGCAGATTTTTGTCGTCAAACAAAAATTTCCTTGATGATGGTCTCCGCACAAATATTTTTTCAGGATGCACAAACATATTTTTTGTATAATAACAAGCACATTGACATGATCTAAATAAAAAAACTATATTACCCTCAACTCTTTTTCTAAATTGACACGTGTCAAGATCCGCGTATTTTTATTCAGATCTTCACCCGACGGGTCGGATCACCCATGTTGTACAATTAATTTTGGGACTAATTGAAATTAAAGTAATAATGAGGCGTGCGTTTTGGTCAACAAGCAAAAATATACGGAAAATGTAATATGTGGAAATGGGAATAGACTTTAATTCAAAGGGATAATTTCGTTTTTTTATGCAAAATAAAAGTGAAAGCTTAAGTCGGGTTTCTTTTACAATAGTGATTTTACAAGCGTTTTTTCTTCACTATTTTTCTTGTCTTTTCCTCATAAATGAGGCCTATTTATACCCACCTCATTAGTGGGTTTTTAATAATCACTATTACACAACACTAAAATAATCTTAAAGGGACACATGTCCTTCTCAAAAATCGAGCATGCATGTTGGCTTTGAAGTATTTGCCACTTGTTAGCTCATCTTGATATGTGTTTCGACAAGTGGCAGCTTGTGAGTAATAAATAAAGTGGAATGATTCTTGTGCTAATGGAGCACTAAGTTCGATTGGATGGTTATCCTTTAAATTTTCCGCCATAAATTTTCGCCATGGTTGGGCTCGGAGGAGCGAGCCCAACTCGTCGGCCACGTCACCATTGCCACATCAGTGCAATTAGGTCGGTTCTTTGACATCATTAGCTCGGCCCACGTTGTTGTCTATAGGTCCCACAAAATGTGCATGGGTTGAATGGTCACGTGGATCGATTTGATTTCGGCTCGGCTCGGGTGTCATCAATGGCCCCCAAGTTTAATTCGATGAGAGAATTCCTAGAGCGGATTTAAACTTTAATGTTAATCATGAACCTTTAATGGGAAAGAAAACCTCAAAAGTCACTCATCCACGACAAACTTGTCGTCAGCGCTTAATTAATGCTTCTAAATAAAAAACGGCGCATTAATTGGAAGGTAATGATGTTGGACACGTGGCGCCTTTTGGTTGGATGGAAAATGATGTAAAATGGGAATAGACTTTGTTTGGGATAGTTTGATTTTTATAAACCGAAGAGGTGGGGGCTTGATTTTCTCTTGGCATAAATGATATTTATACATTCAAAGTACGTTAATTTTTAACAATCAAATCTAAATTAAGTTTTTAAATTGAAAAGACACGTCTTTTGAGTTGGTGTCTCATTTTTCGAGAGAACTTAACCTATAAATACACCTTTCACTTTCCATACTACACTTTTGCATTTATAATCTTTCGATCAAGATCATTTTCTTGAGAGCGAGTCAATCAATAATTGTTTCAGTCGAGTCCTTAGAGTTCGGATCTTGGATGCTTAATTACTTAGGTATTTTTTCCAAAACCCTCTCTCTCTTTTTGCTTCAAACACACGTCTTCTTTCAAAGATAGTCGAGTCGTAGCTATAGTGTTGGGGTTGAAATCGAAGATCCTCCTTCTCATTTGCCACGACCCCTTTGTTTCATTTTCTCCATTCGAAGAACTTCACCTCCAGATAGTCGACCATGTTGCTAGAGTGTTGGGGTTGAAATCATCTGACCCGACCTCTGTTTACCCAGTGTAGTTGAGATTTCAAGTTCGACTCATACGCCCGTTTGAAACTCCGCTTGAGGACGCATACGATTTTTTACCCTGTGCGATTACCATCTATCGAGAGGGGTGTCTTTTTACGATCCTGGGTTAGCCCGATAAGAGTCCGGTGAAGACGCTTTGAATCTCGATCCCCAAAACAATCAACAAGAGGAAGGAGGAGGCATGGACCCCGAGAGCATGTGCGGGAGGAGGTGGGTGATGAGGCCTCCGAAGGTTGGAGGGCTGCAAGGCCCGTAGGGCAGATGGGCCATCGTCATGGAGGGCGGTGGGGAGGAGGACCCCGAGCTACACGTGGAGGCCGGGTGGAGACCCTCCCGAGGCCAAAACGATATACCCATCATGTTGATGATGCTAGAATTAGGGTCCCTCCGCCTCCCCAAAACAATCAACAAGAGGATTCCCGCCAACGTATATATTTGGTTGCGGACGGTGCGAGTGCCCGAGCACCCGCCGAGCATGTTGGAGGAGTGTATGGCCGTATATGTTCCCAGTCTCTTGTATGGGTTGCAATTCCCCATGTCGTTGGTGCTCACACGGTGGTTTCGCAAATGGGGCCTCCCCTTATCTCAAGTGCACCCCCTATCTTGGGGTCGAATTATTGGATTCTTGGGTTTGTTCCATCCGGAAGGTACCCGCCCTCGATTGCCGAGATGAACGAGTTGTTAAATCCTGGAAGGCGACCCCATCAACGTCGGGCCAGGGGTAGCCATCAGGGTAGTTCTATGTGCATACCAGGCCCGGATACCCGAACGGGCTGGTTGAAGGCCTTCCACAATCCTTAAAGGAGTGGAAGGATAAATGATTTTGGGTAAGTGGCGAGTGGCAGACTCGCGTTGGGGAGGAGGAATCAGTCCTCCATCCCCCTTCAGACTTCACATATAGCTTTCGTAAGTGTATTCTTTTTTTTTTTTTTTTAGGGCTTGTTTGACCTTGATTTTTCCTTATTCAGAGGAACCGAGGCCCTCTGTCGGTCCACTTTCGGCGGCTTTTGTCGCCAGATTGAGAACATTCGGGCCATGGGCCGAGGGACAGAAGGATTGAAGTCCTCGGCCACAAAGGCATCGAGCAATTCTACTCGAGAAACCGGCCGGGAGGAGCGGACTCAATACGCCGTGGGGTTGTGCGGTAGGATTATCGGACTCCTATGGCACGCGATCGGAGGGGCTCGTGACTTGGAGAAGAAATACGCCGACCTGGAGAGACGGCATATCGATTTGCAAGATGCTTAGCCACTCTCCAGGGGGGTACGGGAGTCGAAGACCCCAGAGAGGCGCGGCCCGGGGCCAATCGAGAGAGAAGGCTGCCGTAAAAGCGAGGCCGATCGGGACCAGGCCCTAAGGCCGAAGAAGAGCTCGGGGCCAAGGTCGCAGAGTTGGAAAAAGATTGTTGCTCATGCTTAGGGGAATTGAGAGCGCGCACCTAAGTCCGCAGGAGCGGAGGAAGCTTCCGAGGAGAAGCAAGTGGAAGCAGCCCGGGTGGAGGCTATCCGGGCTTACAAAGACTCAGAGGAGTATGCCTTTATGCTGACCTGCGGATACGCGACCAACATCGGGGAGATCCTCCAGGACCTCAAGGCGGGCAAGACCGTAGCTGAGCTTGCCCAGTTGGACGCTGACCTTGATACCATCCGTACTCGCTTTTTGGAGGCTACCGGCGGCCAGGATGCTCCTCCTCCAGAAGAAGAAGTGGCTTCAAGTGAGCCTATTGAGATCCCTCCTCCTACCGGGGCTTGAACCTTTTTGTCTTTTATTTTTGTCCTTTTTTGTATTTTTCTTTTTTGGTAGGCTAAACGGCCTTGGGCCTCTCGATGTAATGGGCTCCGGCCCCCCACTGTATATATTTTTCTTAGTAAATGGAATTCCTTTTGGTCACTTGTGCGTGCATTTGCATTTTCAAATTTTGCTAAGTATTGTGCTCGTCTTTCTTTTTTGTTGTATGGTTTCTGCTCTGCCTGCCTCTTTTTACCTTTCCAAGTATATGGCTTGGTTTTCAATGCTCAAGCGGCACGAGTAGTGGGCTTCAACTGCCTAAATTTATTTGCCAAGTTTTATGCTCGGAACTTAAGCCGAGTCTTTGTTTTGGGTAGGCTCACCCTTTGGGCGAGCTTCCCCTTATTTAAACGTGCAAGGGACATACTTGAGATGAGCAGTCGGCGCTCGGCACTTGGCCGAGGCGATCAAAACGGCGCTCGGATCTTGGCCGATGCGAATGAGACGACGCTCGGATCTTGGCCGAGGCGAATGAGATGGCGCTCGGCATTTGGCCGGGGCGAATAAAAATTGCCCTCCCTTTCAGAGAGCTCACAGAATATCAGATGAAAGGATAAGTCCTTAGAATTGTATCTGAATCACAAACTGTGTACTTTATTGATAGTACCTCTTAAGATATGATACATACCATGGATGTGCAAACTTTTCCCCACTCAAGTAATCAAGCTCGTACGCTCCATTTGACCTGACCTTGCTGACCCGGAACGAACCTTCCTGGTCGATTTTAACGGGCCGGGCTCAATCCAGTCACCCTTTTCGAGAATGAGGTCACCGACCGAAACCTTATTTACTTTGCTTTTGAATTGTAGTACCTTTCACTCCTTTGTTTGTATACGGCGTTTTTCATTTCTAAGACTACATCTATTTTCTTCCAATAGGTCGGCTCGAAGTCAGCGACTTCATTATTTCTTGAGAAAAATTTGCAACTCTAAAAGTAGGGCCTCCAATTTTGACAGGGATAATGGCCTCGGCTCCATAAGCCAGGGAAAAAGGTATCTCCCCGTGGTTGCTCGGTGCGTTGTTCTATACGACCACAACACGCCGGGCAGCTCTTCGGGCCAATTACCTTTAGATTCCTCCAACCTTGCCTTCAAAGTATATTTAAGTATTTTGTTCACCGCTTCGACCGCCCGTGGATTTGTGGGTGATATGGGGTCGTAAATGATTTATAATGCGGAATCCTTCACAAAAATTTCAAAACCTCCGGTTATCAAATTGTTTCCAATTATCTCGTGACAATCGAGTATGGTATCCCAAACCTACGGATAATGGACTTCCATACAAAGTTAACAATCTTTTCTTCATGTATCTTCACCAAGGGTTCCGCTTCGACCCATTCTGTAAAATAATCTACCGCTACAATAGCATATCTCACGCCCCCTTTGCCAGTGGGGAGTGGTCCAATAAGGTCCATTCCCCATTTGGCAAACGGCGACCTGATTGAATATGGAAGTAAGTTGTTCAGGGTGATACCTAACTTGTGGCGGAAATCTTTGACATTTTTCGCATTTTTGACAAGGTCGGCCGCGATCCTTTTTCAGGGACGGCTGTAGTACCCTTGTCGTATTAACTTGTAAGCCAATGTTTGGCCCCCGACGTGATTTCCGCATATACCCTCGTGTACCTCCCGGAGTGCGTAGTCTGCGTCTGCTTCCGAGGGAAGGAGTATCCACGCTTGTACAAGACACCATCTACCAATGTGAACCGAGCGGCTTGAGTCCGCAACGCGTTCTACCGCCTTATCTTCCTTTGAATACCTTTTTCCAAATCGACGATTGGAGTCATCCATGTCATCGTTCGGTTGCTTCATTAGCGTGTATCTTCGTGCATTAAGTGACGGGCGGACAATCGAGTAATGGTGACATCCGCAATCGCGTCGGTCCCCGGGCTGGAGGCCAACCGAGCTAAGGCATCCGCCTGCATATTTTCAATTCGGGGAACATGCAAGACTTCTGCCTTGAAGTGCAAAAGTTTTTTCTTGACTAAGTCCAAGTATCGTACAATTTTTTGTTCTTTCGCTTCGTACTCACCATTGATCTGATGGACCACCAACTGTGAATCACTGTGTACCAACAGTTGTTTTAGGCCCATTGACCCTGCCATTTCTAGTCCTGCCAGGAGCGCCTCGTACTCAGCTTCGTTATTCGTTGCTGGGAATTGAAACCGTACGACCGAGCAGTAGCACTTAAGTTTTGGATCGATTATCACGATCCCGCCCCTTGCTCGACCTGCGGTGGAAGAGCCATCAACAAACAACTTCCATTCCTGATCTTCGACCACCTCTAATTGGATGGACGGTGTGAACTCGGCTACGAAGTCACCATCGCTTGTCCTTTAATTGTCGTGCATGGCTCGTACAAAATGTCAAATTGGCTAAGCTCGACCCACTTAATCATCCGACTGAAGTGTCCGGGTCGGTGCGTAACTTGCTTGAGCGGGGTAGTTGGTCAAGACCACGATCTTGTGCTCCAAAAGTACGGACGGAGCTTTCGGGATGAAATGACTAGCGAATATGCTAACTTCTCTATGGGTGGATACAGGAGCTCGACGCGTGCGGCAATACTGGCTTGTGTAATAAATTAGATGTTGGATGGAGTTATCCAATCTAATAAGCACAAGCCGACAACGACTCGAGAGACCGCGAGGTATAAATACAAGTCTTCCTCCGATCGGTTTTTGTAGTACGGGGATTGAGGCTAAGTGTTGTTTAAGTGACTCAGCGGCTGTGTTTGTTCGGTCCACTCAAAATCCTTAGTTTTCCTTATGATTTGAAGAAAGGTTTGCATTTGTCCGTGGACCGTGAAACGAATCGATTTAGGGCGGTTAGTCAACCTATTAGACTTTATACTCTTTTGATGGAATAGGGGTTGAAGATCGATTATGGCTTTTATTTTATCCGGGTTGGCCGATTCTCCTTTGGCTAACCATATAACCCAAAAATTTACCCGAGCCGACCCCAAAGGTGCACTTTTTTGGATTTAACATCACCCTATACCCTCGCAAAATGGCAAACATTTTATTAAGATCATTAAGATGATCAAATATGTACAAGGACTTCACCAACATATCATCCACATAAACTTCCATGGTACGACCTATCAACTCTTGAACATTTTATTAACTAACCTTTGGTAGATCGCCGGTGTTCTTCAACCCAAACGACATCATCTTTAGCAAAGACACGCCACGAGCGGAGAAGAATGACGTATTATCCTCGTCATTCGGATGCATTCGTATCCGATTGTAGCTTTGAGTATGCATCCATAAAACTCATAAGCTCATGTCCGCTATGGCATCTACCATATAATCGATGTTGGGCAAATGATAGTTGTCCTTGGGGCACGCCTTGTTGAGGTCGGTGAAGTCCACACAAAGGCGCCATTGGCCATTGCTTTTCTTTACTAATACGGGGTTGGCCACCCATCGAGGTAGAGGGCTTCCCGATGAATTGATTGTTGAGTAATTTATTAACCTCGGCCTCAAGGCGACACCTGTCGGGGCCGAGCTTGCGCTTTTATGGAGTACAGGTCGGAATATAAGGTATATCTTGAGACGATGGCAAGCGTGTTTGGGATCGATTCTAGCATGTCGAGTGTGTCCCTGCGCAAATACATCAAGGTTATTTCCGAGGAATTCGATCAATTCCGACCGAAATGACTCTTGGAGGTCATGGCCAATACGTAATTGGTGTCCCCTGTTGCTTTGTCGACATCGACCGTGTCGGCTTTGTTTCTAGGTTCGCGTGTTTCCTTTTCTTACCCTCGTCCTCTTTTTTTTGCGCAGGGGCGGCTCGTCCTCAACCGCCGCTTGTTCTCCGACTCCACCTCATTCACTTTGGTTTTCCCCATCCTCAACTATTGGTTCTTTTCGTGTCGTTTCCCGGATTATTTTTCAAACAATCATCTCTCCCCCGCTCGGGTTGGTGGTAAAGTAGCGGCCTTCCAATAATTGAGGGACGAGCCGCCCCCGCAGAAAAAAAAGAGGGCGAGTAAAAAAGGAAACACGCGAAACGGTAGGTAGAACATGTCGACACTGGTCGATGTCGACAAGCAACAGGGGGACGCCAATTACGTATTGGCCACGAAAAAGGAAAAATTATGAACGAAAAGGAAACTCTTTAAGGAAATTTAATACGAGTTCATGTTACATGGTTTAGAGACACACGTTAACAATGAAATGTTCTTGAGCATGTCCCAAGTAGATAATCTATGACAATGTACAATAGAGTCGACTAGTAATCCAAAGTAATTAATAACAGAAAAATTAAGGAAAGACGCGCTCTCTCGGATCATTTTCACTTGAATAAGAATATGGAGTCAATCAATAGTCATTGTTTCATCATATATTATCATTCATAGCGATGCGTCGTCAAACAAAAATTTCCTTGATAATGGTCTCCGATTCGGGATGCACAAACATAGCTTGTACAATAACAAGCACATTGACATTATCTAAATAAAAAATCTATATTACCCTCAACTCTTTTTCTAAATTGACACGTGTCAAGATCCGCGTATTTTTATTCGGATCTTCACCCGACCGGATGGGTCGGATCACCCATGTTGTACCCACTAATGATTTGGGTACTTGATTTGACAACTAAGTCCTACTATATCCTCACACATAGAATTAGCATGGACGACCTTGGACTCACACACGAACTAGCATGGACGACCTAAAACTCCAACCGATAAGGTAATTCATTCATAATACTTGAATTCGCATATAAATTTCTAGAAATCTCACGACTGAATGAATTAGGCATCAAAAATTTTAATTGTGGAACTAGCTAGCCTAACGTGTGTGTCGTGTTTCATGTCTCGCCAAACTAAAGTACATAGATTCATGACGAAGTGATGCAACCCAACATACATCTAATTTCTCTCGATGGAAATAGTTTTATGGTATGATAAGATTTTTTATTTTATAGTAAGGTTGGAAATGGGAGGCTTATTTTTGTAGGTTTAATATAGTATGTAGTGTAAGTGAATGAGATAGATTTGGTTTATTGAAGAATGGAGGAACTAAGGCAAAGAGAGGTTTGAACTTTGAAGTAGAAGTTTTATTGCTTGGTATTTGATTTTGCTTACTTGTCTACAAGAATGCCTCCACATGTATTTATACTAGTCTAAGGAGGCTTCTAGTACTTGTTCTAGATTTTTCTAGTTTCATTTAGCAATTTACATGCTTCTAGATTTGTTCTTCTCTAATCTAGATTTTATATGTTTGTTCTAGATTTCTCTTTTTACTACTACAATTTTCATATGCTAGAATAATCTAGAAATGTGCACCAATTTCTAATACTCCTCCTTGGTGCATATTTACGTGACTCTATCATATCTCGTAGTATCTCAAACTTTCCTCTCGGTAGTGCTTTTGTGAAAATATCGCTAGTTGTTCGTGCGTCTTGCAATGCTCTAGCTCAATTTCTTTGTTTGCTTTTGCTTCCGGGATGAAGTGATACTTGATTTTGATATGTTTAGTTCATTTGTGGAACACATGATTTTTTGCCATTGCTATAGCGAGAGATTTATCGCCGCAGTAAAACTTTTGTAGCCTTTTCTTGTACTTCTCCTATGTATATTGCTTGACCGGGTAGTCATTCTTCGCCGCTATATATTAAACCTGCGATGATTGTCGTCTCGATGCTTGCTTTTTGGATGCCCAAGAAAATATTCGGAACCCAATGTGAATGCATAGCCTGATGTGCTTTTCATGTCGCCGATTGATCCGCCCCGGATCATTTGTATAGCCTATTAGTTTTGAGTCATCACAGTTCATACCAAATACCATAGTTCTTTGTTCCTTCCGGATATCGGAGTACTCGCTTTGTCTTTGCTCCGTAATGAATTTGACTTGGATTCTCGCATGAATCTTGATAGGAAGCTAGTTACATACATAATGTCGGGTCGAGTTGCGGTTAGATAGAGTAAGCTTCCAATTAGACTTGAAATTGTGAGTTGTCCGCCTTTGGTGAGCCATCTTCTTTTTGAGTGCCTTGTTGTTGTCAAGTGGAGTTAGATTCTGATCTTGCATCCTTCCATCTTGAACCTTTTAAGTAAGCTTTCTGCGTATTTCTTTTGTGAGATAAAAATACCATCTTTTCTTTAATGTATCTCGATACCAAGGAAATAGTGCAAGATAAACCCAAGTCCGTCATCTCGAATGTCTTCATCATGTCTTCTTTGAACTCCATAATCATATTTTCATTGTTTTCGTGAAAATGAGATCATCCACGTATAAAGAGACAATGAGTGTATTGTTCGTACTAGGGGTGACAATTCGAGTCGTGTTCGGGTTCGCGGGTCGTGTTGAGACATGATAATTACACAAATTTGTCCAACCCGAATACGACCCGTTTAATTATTCGGGTTAGATGGGTCAACCCGAACACGACTGTTTAATACACGGGTAACCCGAACATGACACGAAATGACTCGTATATTTTTAACCTTGAATAAAAAATTTATTTATTATGATAAAATGAGAATTTTGGGTTATTTATATATAGAATATTAAAAAATATTAAAAATAATGGTGAAGTTTCTTATCCAAATGGGTTAAATGGGTTTAGTGGGTCATTTCGGTCAACCCAAAACCGACCCATTTATTATTGGGTTAAATGGGTCGACACGATTATGACCCAAATAATATATGGGTCAACCCTAACCCGCTTATATTGTGTTAGGTTCGGTCGTGTTTTCGTGTCGGTGTCGGGAGATTGCCACCCCTAGTTCGCACTGGGTCTTGATATATAGTGTTGCTCCTCACGGCTCCTCCCGAATCCAAGCTCGGTGAAGTAGTCATCAATTTACGCTATACCAGGCTCGCGGGGGCTTGCTTTAATCCATATAATGCTTTCTTTAGTCCGAGAACTTTATCTTCTTTTCCTTGTACCACGAACCCTCGAGGTTGTTCGACGAGATTTTTTCTTCAAGATAACCATTAAGGAATGCGACTTCACATCGAGTTGATATATCTTCCATTGTTTCGAGCCGCTAATGCAATAAGTGCTCGTATCGTGTCGAGTCGGGCCACTCTTTGGAGCGAAAGTCTCGTTGTAGTCGATTCCATTCTATTGTGCATATCCTTTTGCAACAAGTTTTGTTTTGTATTTTTGTATTGAACCATCCGGGTTAAGTTTTGTCTTATAGACCCACTTAACTCCAATGGCTTCTTTATCTTGCGGAAGATCCGTGAGCTCCCACGTCTCATTTTTCGCGATCATTTTTATTTTCTCCTCCATTACTTTTACCCAAACTTCTTGTTTAGAAACGCTTCAGAGCTATCGGCTCCATAATCGTCAAATTGCATGTTTGGTATATTTCTCCGAGCGATCCGGGTTCTTTTTGGTGTTGAGTCCGGAGATGTGTCGAGAGATGTTGTTGCTCGTTCAGCGTCTGGCGGATCATTGCTGGTTTCTTCTTGTTCATGAGTTAGTTTAGGAAGGTTGATACTCCTCTTTTCCACTTGGTTTGTCTCCCAATTGTATGCAACATCTTCATCGAACATTACGTCTCGATCGATGATCAACTTTCTTGTGCTTAAGCTATAGACCCGATAACCTTTGGATTGAGTGCTATAGCCTAAGAATATACATTTTTGGTCTTCTCATCCAACTTGCCCCTTTTTTGTTTGAGGAATATGAACATAGCGGATGCATCCAAATACTCGTAGATGTTTAGGCGATGGTTTTTCGTCCGCTCCAAGCTTCGATTTGGTGTTTTGTCTTGTCTGACTTTGGTAGGACATCTATTTAGTAGATAGCAACTGATTTCTTACGACTTCTCGCCCAAAAGGATTTGGGAAGACCTTTCTCCATTAGCATAGATCTTGCAGTCTCCATTCTTGTTCCATTCTTTCTTTCGAGACGCCATTTTGTTAAGTGCGTATCCGATCGTGAGTTGATGCTCCACGCCTTCATCTTCACAAAATTTTGTGAATTGAGTAGAAGTGTATTCTTTTCCACGGTCACTCCTTATTGTTTTGATTTTGTGACCACTTTGCTTTTCGACATATGCCTTGAATTTCTTGAAAATATCGAATACTGCGATTTTTCTCGTAGAAAATAAACCCAGGTCATTCTAGTATAATCATCGATAAAGAGTATGAAGTACATGTTTTGTTCATTTGAAGGAGTACGATCGGACCGCAAATGTCCGTGTGTACTAGCTCCAATGGCTTTTTGGCTCTCCAAGCTTTTAGGATGGAAAAGGTTGCGTGTTGTTTCCCGAGCATGCACCCTTCACGGACTCCATCAAGCTCTTTGATTGTTGGCAAGTCGCGCATCATGTTCTTCCGATTTAGGATCTTTAATCATTGTAAATTGAAATGTCCGAACCTTCTATGCCATATCCAAGTATCGTTAACTCGGGGCCATTGTCATTGCGGCGTCGTTTGCATATCTCCATTGGATGGGAAAACATCTATTTTCCTCATTTTAACTTTTTGTAATTACGAGGATTTATCCTTTTTATCATAGATTGTGCAAGAATCTCCTCAAATACAAAGAGTATCCTTTCTCCATCATTTGTCCCACACTAAGTAGATTTTGATCTATTATAGGGACTAAGAGAACTTCATTAATATATCTCTTACCCTTTCTCATGTCTATAGCAATAATAGTGCCTTGTGATTGCTTCCATATAATCACCATTTCCAATTTTTATATTTGTACTTATTTTATCAAGTTGTAAGAAAAATACTTTCATTTTTAGTCATGTGGTTGGTAGTTGCTACAACCATTTTGTCCAAATACCAAGTATCTTTGTTTTCTTCCACGATGCGCAGCGGACATAAAAGAGATTATTCTCGATTACGTATTTTGGAGAAATTAGCCTGGTGTCTTTGCTTTAACCGACATGATTTCTCTACATGTCCAAACTTCTTACAATTTTGACATTGTGGTTTTCCTTTAAACCAACAATCGTTTTCCAAGTGACTTTTCCTTTTGCATATACCACATGGAGGAAACTTGTCATTATTATCATTGGTTTCCCTTCATTATATTTTCTCCCATTTTTCTTATTTTTCGAGATCGCATACTTAATTTTGATTGAAATGCATTATCTATGTCTTTTTCGTAACGTCTTTCTAATCTTTTCGTGAGCCTCAAGTGATCCCATTAATTTCGTGCTTGATTAATTTTTCTATATCTTTGGATTCTTCAATAGCCGCAATTATGGGATCATATTTTTCGTGCAAGTAATTAAAATTTTGGAAACAATTTTACTTTTCGGAAAATTTTCCCCATAGGCTCGTAATTGGTTTACCACTTCATTTACTCTTGAATAATAATCTTTAGCAGATCTCGAGAATCTAACATTTTTAAGTTCTCAAACTTCCTTCTCAAAGTTTGAAGTCTAGTAGACGTACCTTTTCATTGCCTTGAAACTCCTCCCCGCAACTTATCCCATGTCTCTTTAGCGGTTTTTGCTCCCACGATCCTCGGAAAATATTCGTCCGCCAAGCTCATCCGAAGAGCAAGGAGTGCTTGAGAATCCTTCGTTGATTCTCCTTAAATTCATTCTTTTGTACCGCGGATAATGTGGAAATATCGTTTGGAATAGTATATCCATTATTAACAATATCCCACAAATCTTGAGCACAAAAGTAGGTCTTCATTTTGATAGACCGTAAATCGTAGTTTTCACCACGAAAGACCGGAATTGAAATAGATGAGCGGAATGTGTCGGCCATGATATCGCCCGATAATCGAACTCCAGCTCGATACCACCGATGGAAATAGTTTTATGGTATGATAAGATTTTTTATTTTATAGTAAGGTTGGAAATGGGAGGCTCATTTTTGTAGGTTTAATATAGTATGTAGTGTAAGTGAATGAGATAGATTCGAGTGGCGTAGCCAGGACGTAGAAAGTAGGGTGGGCGAAATTAAAAACTAGAAAAAAATCATATAAGCTCTAATTTATTAAATTAGTAAGCAACTCCGCTCAAGTGCATTACAAAGTTTACAACTACTCAAAGTTTAGTACATTAAGCTAAAAAGTTAATTGGACCCGACGATATTTTATTTTAGCAAATTCATCAATAATGAGTCTATATCTAATGTGTTAACTAGTTCCCTTTCAATAAAAATTGTCAAACTATCGGCAAGAAAATCATCATCCATTTTGTTGCGAATCGCTGTCTTCACGTGTTTCATTGCCGAGAATGCTCTCTCAGTCGTGGCTGTAGAAACAGGTAATGTTAACACAAGTCGAATTAATCTTGTTATCATTTTGTAGTCCTCCGCTTTTCTTGTTTCCACCAACTTTTCACACAAATTTGCAAGAGTAGACACTTGAAATTGAGGGTCACGAACTACATGAGCATGATAAAATTGCAATTCACTCATCAACGCATTCATCTCACGTTGCTCAAAATCATCCGGATAAAATTCCACGGCCAACTTATATATTTTATCTACATTGAACGATTCAAATGAATTTTTTGGATCCAATGCGATACTCAACTCTAACAGTCTAACTGACGTCTCATTAAATCTCGAGTTCAACTCCGCCAATTGAAAATCTATGGATTGATTGAAAAATTCAAAGTGGTAAAAATGCTCAACACTCATTTGTTTTCGCCCACGACCCATATTGTTGTTCATGTCGGGTATAGTGATTTCATGTTTTAAGCAAAAAGCTTCTACTTCCGAAGCAATTTCTCCCACCCTTTATCTCTCAACTCTGAAGAAGAGTTTTTGTAGTCGACACATAACCAAGTGCGGATAATATGTCAATGGATTCTTTTTGAAATGCTTGACAAAGAAAATCGATGATTCGCATAATCGCGCCCTCATTAAGTGCAAACCAAACACAAAACTAAAACTTTTAATACTCGTGCAAGCACCTTCAACTTCATTTCGAGCCTGGAATTGGGACCACTACAAGTGATGCACTCAAGTACCTTGCAAGTTGGAGCATACATTTCTATCATACTCATAATGAGAATCATAATGTGAACTCCAACGAGTAGTACACGAACGGTGTAAAGATGTCATCCGATTCGCTCCGACTGCATTCACGCTCTCCACTTGCCAACATATTCTCAATTTCTATTCTATGGGCAACTTGCAACTCGGTGTTGCGCTTAGCGTAAGATTTGACAATGTTAATGACATTATCTAATATAGACAAGAACTTCCAAACTGGATCACATTGCTTTGCTGAAGCCACCAATGTCAACTGCAACCTATGAGCAAAACAATGAACATAATATGCGTATGGACAATCTTTAAGAAACAATGCCTGTAATCCATTCCATTGCCCTCGCATGTTACTAGCACCATCATATCCACGACCCGTAATTTATGAACTTGAAGGTTATATGCGAGAAAGAACAATTGATATCTCATTCTTAAGTGTTGCGGAAGAAGTGTCGAAACGCCCTAATAGCAAAGAAACGTTCTGTCAAGATACCCGCATCGTTTACAAATCTCAAGATAATCGCCATTTGTTCTCGATCGGATTCATCTTTTGCTTCATCAACAAGAAGAGAAAAACAAGCATCTCTGATTTCCTCACGTATCATACGACGGACTTTGTTAGCTATAATTCCCAAAATTTCTTTTGAATGTCTGGTGAAGTATATTTGGCATTTTTGGGGCGTTACTCATTACAACATCTCCGACATCCGCATCCACTTTGTCGTATAATTAATCATCTCGATCACATTTCCACGGTTAAAAGATTTTTCGGACTCATCATGACCTCTAAAAGCACAACCTTGTAATGCTAGCCATTGAACACTCATTATTGTTGTCTTTAAACGCAATTGATTTTTTACAACTTCTTTCTTTACTAACTCTCTCAATCACTTTATCAATATGTTGAGATGACCTCATCATCAAAGTCGGCACATATTACACACTTATTGTGAGGAGATGAAGACGATGAACCAATATGGCCAAGAAATACACACTCTTTGCCCCGATGAACTCTCTTCCAATTATCGAACCCATCATTCACTAACGTAGAAGATGAAGAGGTGTGTATATTCTCTCCAAAAAGAAAGATGAAAACAATATGCCTTGTGTGTATAAGAAGAATACTCCAACCAATTAAATTCATTAAACCAATTATATTGAAAATGGCGAGTTTTATCTTTATATACACGACCTTCATATGATTGAAGTCTCGGTTGGAAAGGCCCAGCTATCAAGTATGCCCGTCTAATTTCATCTCTTTTTTCAAGAGGCCAATCACATATTCTTCTCCTTTTTCCTGGATCCCGCTCAATTTCGAAAGATGAATTTGGAATAGATTGTTGATTTCAACTAAATGAGAAGATTGTTGATTTTCGATTGGAGGAGTATCTTGGTGGCTACTTAATTCATCTTGTGTATTTCTTACGCCTGAAGAAAGAATGTAATGTAGTTTTCCCTTTCTTGCGAGGAGGTTGTGTAGCCATAACTTCTTCTATAAAATCAAAGTATTTAATAAAATCTATTAGAAGTATTATTTCAACAAAACTTCAACATATCATTGTCTTACTAAATTCTAATTCTAATTCTAATTCAATGCTCAACATAATTTATCTAATTTTCCTAATTTTCAACACCTAATTTATCTGCTCAACATATCATTGTCTTACAAAATTCTAATTCAATGCCTACAGGCAGACTACATAAACATAATGAAGCACAGTATGCACTCAACTTTGTCTTCCAAATTTTTCAAATTACACAAACTATTAAAAATTTATAAAGAAGTACACAGCATTTTACAATCACAAACTATTACAATTTTAAGAACAAGTATATAATAAAGCTAATTAAAAACAAAATCAGTGTACACTAAAAAATAAGACAAATCAGAATAAAAACATAAATCAAGATAATATAAAAATTAAAAGCATACCTGATTTGGTGAATTAATATTTCTCTCCAGTCTCCCGTCCGCAGCGAGCTGAGAGCAGTCCGCAGTGAAGAATTAAAGAAGACTTCTAGGGCTCTGTTTTTGTTCCCCTTTTTTTTGCTTTCTTGTACTGTTATTTTGCTTTTTGTTTCTTTAATTAATCAATAAAGTTAAAGCCTTAAAGTAAAGTTAAAGCAAGCCTTAAAGGAATGGGGTGGGCCAAACTATTGTCCCCTGGGCCTCTTTTAAAAACTGATGGTTATAAACAAATTTTTTTTTAAATACCTATAATGGGGCAAAAATAAAAATGGGGTGGGCCAGGGCCAGACGGCTCTCCCTCCTCCGCCAATGGATAGATTTGGTTTATTGAAGAATTGATAAACTAAAGAAAGAGAGGTTTGAACTTTCAAGTAGAAGTTTTATTCTTGGTATTTGATTTTTCTTCTTTCTACAAAGAATGTCTCCACATCTATTTATATTATTTCTAAGGAGGCTTCTAGTAATTGTTTTAGATTTTTCTAGTTTCATTTAGCAATTTACATACTTCTAGATTTGTTCTTCCCTAATCTAAATTTTATATGTTTGTTATAGATTTTTCTTTTTACTACTACAATTTCCATATACTAGAATAATCTAAAAATGTGCACCAATTTCTAATATTCTCAACCAATCAGACATGATTCATGAACTTGTAAAAGATGGGATTACAAGGCAAAAGCAGAGTTAACTAAGAAGAAAGGCTTACCATATATAGCAGAACAGGAGTTACATGAATGTTAAAACATAAACCCCAACTCAGAATATCCATAAACCACATACCAAAATTCAAAGAAACACAAAAAAGAAGCAAACACGAGTTCAATTAATCATCTTAATCCTGATGCAAGAGATTGTCCGTGGAGTCGTCCGTGTCTCGGCTCTTGAGCCGCGTGATTCGCTCATTCAACTGCTCCTCCTCTACGGCCAAACGCGTCACCGCGAAAAGCATCCAGTACAGCATTAGCGCCGCCGCGATCAGCAGAGCATTGCGCTGCGACTTGATAGCCGATTTCTGGTGGCGCGTGAGCTCCGTCGGGGTACACGATCCCGGCGATTTGCATCTCGCCCGAGTATCGTTCTTCCAGTAAATGTCCAACAACAGGAACAGACAGAAGGGGACCACCGAGAGTAAGGGTTTGAGTAAATTGCGGATGACGGAGATTACACCCTTCCGCAGAGGATTCAGGGAGGCGGCAGAGTGAGTAGCAGGACCATCGTGGCTTCAGCGGCCGCGACGTAGCTTAAAACAACCCATTCCAATGCCATTTAATTTTTCGGGAAATTATTTTTATGTTTTCTAATTAGATTTTTGGGGATAGTTTTAGTAGGGAAGTGTTGTGGGCTTGTGGCCTGTTTGGGAAAACGAAAATATTTAAGTGAGAATTTACTCGAGAAGGGTATCCGGGTCAGGTTGCCGGTGGAAGGACACGTGGCGTGTGTGGGCGGTGTCGGCAACAGCTGTAAGCACAGGTGGCAGCTCCTCAGAGAAGGAGACGAAGTATTTTGGGAGTTTGTACATATTTGGATGGATTTTTGATTTATTTATGCAATATATTGCCGAAATTTAGTAAATATGGGTCCTTTATTAAAAAAAATTGTATACATAGGCCTTCTTTTAGCCCGTTTTCAAAAGATGAAAAATAATCATATATTTTAAAATATATTTTTGAAAAAAATTGATGCGGCAAAAATGATTTTCGGTCCCAAGAAATATTTTTCGAATAAATAAAAGAGCAACTGGACAATTGAACTCAAACCTAGAAAATATTTTTGAAAAATACAGATAAAAATATTAAGGAAATCATGTAGCCTAAAATAAATAAATTTGGGTTCTAAGTGCACTTAATCAATTAAAAGCAATTGATAGTAAAAGAAAGAGAGGATCTACAAACTTTAGAACACATCTCCAACCTTTATCTTTGTCGACATTCATCGACTTGGTAAAATCCATTTTAGTTGCCCTATTCTTTTTAATTATGATCAAATTGGCCACCCATTTTGAAGCTCGCCATAACTGGTCGTAGTGATTAGCTTTATGACATTGATCCCACTAAATAAAATACGTGTCTATCAACACGAGTATTGCGTCGACTTTATGTCTTTAATAACTCAAATAGTATTATTATAGCTAACCTAGTAATTTTATTTCAATTGAACGCTGATTAATTTATGATGGAAAATGAAATATCCGACTCAATTTGTACTTTTCTTTTTTAACTAGCAATATGTTATAATAAGCTCCATTTGATTTTAATGTACCTTTATTATTTGTAAATGCTAATTTTCCTGTAACTATTATCCTCCTCCAACAGACATAAAACAATGAATATACATGCCTAGTGCATATTTTGGTCATATGATGTCAGTTTCAATGGCACCCACATCTTAAATGTTCGAATCCGAGCTTTCAATCTCCTCCAAAAAAATAAACAAAACACATGAACAGAGCCAAACTTTGAGAATATTGATTTTCAATACAAACTGGACAAAGGTAGCCTAAAGTGACACGAATCTCAATATAAAACAGCAGATCGAAATCAAGAGCAATTGGATACAAAAGTAGGCAAAATTATATATACACAATGTGATAAAGGAGCGTGTGAAATCTCTTATTGCACTTGTTTTATGAATTAATGAACATCCCAACCTATCTCAACTTTCCAAGTTTCTTTGTGGGTCAAGCACATTGCTTCACTAAAGCTAAAGCTAAAGCTAAAAAGCATTCAAGGCAAAGCAATTTAGCAGAGGAGACAATAACACTTTAAATTGGTATCAAAAAGTATTCCGAATTGTTAATATTACTTAATTTCAAGATTAAAGTGTGTGTATTTGCGTGTGTGTCCGTTTGTGTGTATAAAAGGATGAACTCCATCCCGAAGGCCCCCATTGCCCTTGCCGCAGAGCTTTGTGGAGGATGTGAAGCGCGGGTTATGCCTCAACTAGTCAAGGTCCTTGGGCTGCCAAGATCGGGTCACCACACAAGAAGTCATCCTCCACCCTATAAATCATTACAGGAGAGGATTCGAACAACCACAGCGGTGTGTCTTGCAAAGAAAAGACATCACGTCACCCAAACCCTTTACCAGGTTGAGCTATGCCCGGGATATCCGTGTGTGTATATATATATATATATAGAGAGAGAGAGAGAGAATTCATTACTACCTTTCCTGTCTAAACTTCTACTAAGGAATGAGAGGAAAACGATGATCACTGCAACACCAGCTATAAGTCCAATAATTATGGCAAGTGTTTTCTCCATCTCATCGTCATTGCCTGTAATACCACAAAGAAAAGAAAAAACAGTTTGTTCATTTATCTAGCATGTACACATATGTATGCTCATCAAATACTCTCAACCATTTATTACCAATGAACCAACCCAACAATTCAAATTTCTGGTTTTACTTTTGTCACATAAGTTTGTTGACTTTAGATTAACATTTTTTTCCACTTTGTATGTAGAACCTAATTTTGCTTTTTGATGTCTTCATATCAAATTAAAAGATACAATCCACTTATATATAATTTGTACAAACTGAGAACCACATAATTAATTAGCTCATGTTGATGCAAACTATAGTCATTGAAGTCAAAGAACTCCTTCCTAATTTTACTAAACTCAGGCATTTTCTGACAGTGCAACTACGTACGTACATTACAGTTGAGATCCACTAATCCATTTAGTGTTTCATCTTTTATTTTAATGTTATTAATCACTCCGCCTCAAAATAAATGTAAAAACGAACATGGTTATCATGGTAGATGGTTGTTAACAACCTGAGAATGATCACAGGCTTAAATACATATATGGAGTATTTTATATATGAAGTCCTTTCCGATTTTATTTTAATACAGAAGCAGTTGATTATATATGGTAGGGTGGTTCTATTTATATAATTGGTCTCATCGATTCATCATATTTAATGTTTTTCAGCTTATTTACTTAATATATATACCTTTTCCCCTCTCCATCATGTGCAGGTTTAGCAAGCATACTTTTGGCAATGTACCGTAAATTTATGTACTTACAATTGAATTGTTTCAAAAAAAAAAAAAAAATGTAACAATAGAATCAAAGATTACAAAATACATAAAAATTTACAAAGAATTTCCCTTGTTAAGAAAAAAAAAAAAAGTAAGTCTTGGACCATCTCATTCAATCATTTTCTCCATGACTTGGCATTTAAATAAAAATATTTTTGCAAGAGCAACTCAAATTTTCAGTCGCCAAAAGCAGAAAAAAGATGGAATACCTTTATTCAGTAACCTCTTTTCTCTTTCCTCTTCTTTTGTCATGAAATTGATTATACATATATCAATATCATCCACCACTTTATAAAATTAAATAATGATGATTCAGACCTAAATGAAACAAGTACTCATCCACATAATTTTAACATTTAACACCATGCATGAAAATTAATCACCACCTAGTTACACAAACTTTAATTTTACAATTAGTTACTGCAAAAACTAATTAGCAACAGAAATAACAACACTAAGAAATTAAATTAAAACTAAAAGAAATATAAAAAGACACAATTAGCTATGAACCACCACCACCCATGGTGGTGGTGCTTACCGCTTTTGGATGATGATGAGTAAGCACCACGCTCCGAGTAACGCGCGTAGCACTTCCCAAGAACATATCCCCCAGGACGACGTCCCACACTCATTTCTCAGCCGTTGGATCGCCTCCGACAAACAATACTGGCACTCGCTCACACTCAAATCCTGCACACACTGAACCATTCCCTGAACATTCCCGGACCCACCCACACGAAAGTACTGCCCTCCTCCGCCCGTCAGATACGCCATCACAGCATCCCTCCGACTCAACGTCTCGGAATCATACCCAATCGACGGCCCACATTTATCCGACACCACCGCCTTGTCCTGTCCCCCCAAAAACGACGCGTTGTCGTACTTGATAAAACACCCGTCCAGCTGCAACGCGCCGCCGGACGTGCCGACGCAGAAGGTGCCGAGACGACTCACCGCGGCGGCGACGCAGTGGTGGCAGTCGGAGCTGGCGAGGTCGCCGCGGCACTGGAAGAGACCGTAGAGAACGTCGCTTGGGGTGGATCCCGGCAGGGAGATCTTGAAGTTGTTGAAGTTGGAGATGGAGGCTGAGTTCACCAGAGAGGCGAGCATGGAGTTGACGTTGGATTCGTAGGGGGATCCGGGGTTGTATTTCAGCTGGGTGCACCCTACGTATACGAAAGACTCCAGAGAAGAAGACGATGGGTTTGCCAATAGTACTGAGACTGTAATTATTATTGCGAGGAAAGAAGAGAGAGGATGAAGAGTTTCGCCATGCATAATGTTCATGATTTTGCTCACGCTGTTTGTGTGTGTGTGTGTGTGATGGATTAATATTTTTAAAAAGGAAGATAAAAAGGTAGCCAATTATCAAGTAGTTTGGTGGTGTACGTATTTCCAGCTTTCAAGAAGCGTGATTTTGTGGATGCTGTTTTGTATGTTCATGCTATTGATATTGCTTCGTTGGCGTACATTTTTTGTTTAATTTAATGGAAATTTTTTAACAACAACGGAAAGTTGTTCCAAATTTAAAGGAGAAATTGTATATTTTGTACATTTGTTTTGACTCTTGATTCAAAAGGGACCATATATATCTAGCTACCATGGTGGTTATGGCTTTGGACAATGTCTTTCTCCAATGTGGCCCCAAAAAGCAATGAAGGAATTTTTATTTTTATTTTAACTCAGCCTGCGGCGCTTACTGCAGCGACGATTATCGCCGAGACGATTCGATTCCGCCTTCATTGCCGCTAAAAAGGTAAACCATGGATGTCTGATCGCCGGACTATGCTCGAGACAGCCTTCCGCTCCTCATCCGCCGCCAAGGTAAACCACGGATGTGCACGACCTGGCCAAGTGTTCGACGGGGTTTCGACGACAACTGTGAGATCCTCCCGAGTACGGGGAGCAATTTGATGGAGTAGAGATATAAACCTCCGACCTCCACTCCACAAACAATTTGATGGGTTAGGATTTCAACCCCGACTCCATCCCACAATCATCTTTGTGGTGGGTGGTGCTAAATTAAGCCACCTGGTTAGGAAATTTATTTATTATCTACATGCATCATGTGTGTGTTGTGTGGGATGTGTTATAACTTATATATTTGTATATTGAGATTCCTGAACTATACAAAGAGCTAGCATTGCTAATTGTACTCAACTATTAACAGCGCGAACAGACCAATTTTGTTATTTTAAGTTGGACTGGTTTCAAAAAAAAGTTGGATTAGATACCTAAAGGTTTGACTCTTTAAGTTATTTATTTCAGATTCCGTTGGATTATGTTAACTTCTACCTGGTAAACATGTTTTCTAGCCATTTATGTTCAATTGCGCTGCTCACTTACTCTTTAAGTTATTTTTTTCAAAGTAAAATTAATTTAGATAGTTAATTGCATGACCCAGCACAAAAAGACATCTAGAATTTAATGATGAGAACTTCAATTTGATGGAAAATAATGTGTCATTCTACATATATAGATAAAATTAAAGGAAACTTAAAGCCACGTATATTCCATTATGCAATGTAAATAAAATAGAATTAAAAAAAAAAGAATTTAATGAGTAACACAAATATTTTCCCCACGATATATACAAAGAATACAGTTATTTAAAGAACAAATAAAACATAATTAACATTTTAAATTTTACTATCACATATACAAAAAATAACCACATATCACCAATCGATTTTTATTATTTATTTCTACATTGTCTTTTAAATTCCTTATCTAAATTGTGTGTATACATAATGTAACTCATAATTGTAAGATAAATGGAATATATATAGTAATAAAACCAGCACAATTTATTACCCAAATTATATAAAAAACAGGCAATAAGATATGAAACAATGTAATGAATTTTACATTAATCAATCAATGTTGGATTCCCTGGCATCGAAACGTGATCCCGTCATCATCATGACCTTAAACTCATCAAAACTGATAGTCCCATTGCCATCTGAATCCACCCCACTTATCATCTTTCTGCACTCGGCCAACGTGCATTCCTCTCCCAAGCTCTGCAACACATCCTGCAATTCCTCCGCGGATATCGACCCATTCTTGTCAATATCAAACACCTGGAAAGCATCTTTCAAATTCTCCAACACCTCATCGTAGTCGATGTCTTTGGTGTTAAGCTCGACGAATTCCTTGAGACTGATGAAGCCGTCCCCGTCCGAATCCACCTCCTGGATCATGGTTTTGAGCTCCTCCTCGGTGGCTGGGTGACCGAGGCTGCCCATGATCGAACCCAATTCTGAGGCCGAGATCTTGCCATCGCCGTTGACGTCGAATTTGTTGAAAACCTGTTCCAGTTCCTCCTCGATCTGGGCACGTGAATAATTTAAAGATGGTGATCTGGAGTTTATGGAGGTGTCGTGGGAAGATGTGATGGCAAGGGTGCTACCGCGCTCTTTCTTCTTTCTATTGAACAATTCTTTAAGTCCCATCCTGAATATACAACAGTGATTGTTGTTGATTATTGATGAATGATGGGAAACGTGATAAAGTGATAGAATGAGGGAGATGAAAACGTGTGATGTGAGAGGAAAAAAAGGCTAATATGTTGTTGGAAGGACTGGTAAAAGAATGTCCAACTATTCTGCTATATACCATTATTTTTGCCAATTTTTTTGACTCATTACTATCTCTATATTTACTTTCATATTTTCTTTATTCTCTATAGATATTATGAAGGAAATTGCAAAATGGTCCCGTAACTAAGGGATGTTACAAAAATGGTCCTCTTCGATCAGACTTTTGCAAATTTCACTGGAAGTCGTGCACATGACCTCATTAAGCTAAATTAGCATGATTAATGAGGTTCGGCCCATTTCTGACTCCACGTGGATTAAAAGAGACAAAATGGAGAAAAATTGCAAACTGTGGCGGTATAATCTTCAATGTCAATAATGTTAAAGCAAACTGATTAAGTGAGATATATGTTGAAAACTTCAAAACTAGGGGTGGCAAAATGACCGTGGCGGCGGGCGGGCCTCACAGATCACTTTCACCTGTGGGTACCCGCCGCGTCTTTTTTTTTATTTTTTAATACATTTAATGTATTTTTATATGTATATTATATAAAATAATATAGTTTTATGTATTTAATATTATATTTAACATATATAATGACAAAATTTATAAACAATATGTATTTATAATACGAAATATAATATAAGAAAATTATTAATAATATAAAATATAATATAAAAATATATATAAAAAAATCAATACATGGCAACCCACCTCGCCCGCCCCACGACCCATAGTGGGTCGCCCTGTCCCATCTCGTGGAGGAGACGGGGCGGGTCCGGGTATTGAGATGAGTCGACGACGCCAGAATCGATCTATTGCCATCTCTATTCAAAATCGATCTAATACGAGAAAAGTTGAGTCGACGACGCCAGAACTGATTGAGGCACTGTTATTAAGTATTGCTGCTGGCTCAAAGCACCATTCAAAGCATCCTAATTTTTACACTTACAAAAATCTCCTTATTTTTCAATTTTTTTTTTTTTTTTTTGAGGAAACCTTATTTTTCAAAGTTACTAATAACTTCTTTAAGTTTGTTTTTGTTCACAAATACTCTCTCTCGGGCAAAATGTGTAAAATACAAACAGAATATCAAGAGAGTATTTTTAATTTTTAATCAATAATTTTTTGGGTAAATAGATTAAATTCGAATAATAATTTTTGCAATTAATTGTCTTTATGTTTAATTTGCTTATCATGAAAGAAATATGGTTTTTTAGGGAAATGTGCATTCAACTTTTCTAAGTTTAACGTTCGGTGTAATAGAACTTCTTGATTCACTTAAACAATTATTTTTAAATTCTAGAAAATTGCTGTTGTATTCAAGAACTATAAGAGAGCTGAAGATTTTGATTGTATTGATAAATGGAAAACTTGAGTATGAGATTACATGTATTGATATTTATATATCAGAAAACAATCTAAATTAATCTGAACCTTCTATTTGTGAAATGTGATCAATGGTGTATAGTGTAACTAACTTCAACAGTAACTAACTAACTTCAACTAACATAATAGCTTTTTGCTTTCTTTATCCGATCTTGATCCGTGACACCCCTCAAGCCGAGCATGGATATCAAGCATGCCAAGCTTGGAAGTAATCTATTTGAAAAGAGGAGGAGCTAGTGCTTTGGTCATAAGATAAGTAAGTTCTTTGACTAGTAGGAATATGTATAATTTTGATGAGACCTTGTTGAATCTTTTCTCTTACAAAATCACGGTCGATTTGAATATGCTTTGTCCATTCATAATGACATGCATTTTGAGAGATACAATAAGCAGGTCGGTGATTTCGTCCAAGATACACAATTCTTTGGTTGAGTTTGTTGGATTTGGAGATCTTGGAGCAAATATGATATCCATTGTATCTCACAAGTAATGAAAACAATAGCTCAGTATTCTCGCTTCGCGGAAGATCGACTTATTGTTGTTTCTTTCGCTTCCAAGATATGAGTGAATCACCAAGATAAATAGCATATCCACTCACACTCCTTCTTGTTTCAATACATTTGGCCCAATCTCAGATCGAGAAAAGCCTTTGAGAGAAGGCCGAGATGTAAGAGTAGAAAAGACCTTTCCCTCGGAGAACTTTTGATGTATCTTGGGATTAAATGCGACTTCAAGATGAATGGTAGTAGGATGTGCCATGAATCGACTTAGATAATCGAATACTATATGATAATTCAGGTCTTGTAATTGTGAGGTATAATAACCTGCCAATTTATCTTCTATATCTTTGAGGATCTTCCAAAAGAACAACTTCTTTGTTATATAAATCAATTTTGGGATCCATAGGAGTAGAGTTAGGCTTGCAAGCAAGATATCTGTTTGGTCAAGACATCCAAAGCATATTTCCTCTGGCAAATGTTGATGTCTTTTGAAGACCTTGCAACTTCTATTCCTAGAATGTACTTGAGTGTGCCAAGATCTTTAATGGTGAATTTGGAATGCAGATGTGCTTTGATATCTTGTATTTCTTCAATGTTGTTTCCAACTAAGATCACATCATCTACATATACACATAAAACAGTAATTGAATTAGACTTAGATTTTACAAAGAGATAATGGTCTGATTTAGATTAAATAATACCATAAGATAGAAGACAAGATTGAAGTTTCAAACCACTGCCCGCTAACCCGCTTTAAACCATACAAGCTTTTGTTGAGTTTACAAACTCTATTGTCTGTTGGAGTACAATATCCAGGAGGAGGCTTCATATATATTTCCTCATATAAATCACCATGGAGGAATACATTGTTTACATCCAATTGATATAAATACCAACCTTTGATTGCAGCCATTGCCAGCACTAACCTGACTGTAGTAATTTTAGTCACAGGAGAAAATGTTTCAAAATAGTCTAACCATTCTTCTTGTGTGTAACCTTTGGCTACAAGCCTTACTTTGTATTTTTCCAAAGAACCATCAGATTTATATTTAACTTTATATACCCATTTGCATCCTATGCAATGCTTGTGTGGAGGAAGCTCAGTCAGAGTCCATGTGTTATTTTTCTCAAGAGCTTGAGTCTCCCAACATAAAGATCTCTCCACTCTTTGATTTTGTTTGCTTGAGGAAAGGTTTTGGGTTCGTGAATTTGAGAAATACTGTTGTAAATGCCTTATGATTGTTGGACAACTTATATGTACATACAGATACTTTGAAATGGGATAATGACATGTTGCGCTGATGTCTTGTTTTTGAGGGATTGTGGAAGGGCACAATCATATACTTGTAAGTAATGTGGAATAGCCATGTTTCTGCCAGATCTTCTTGGATTAATGTTATCATTGCTATTTTGCTGTTCAAGATCATCAGCCTGTGCAACCTGTTGTTCATCAGCTTGTGCAACATGTTATTCATCTGTCTGTGCACCTGGTGCATTTGATTGTTCAGATGTCTGTGTACTAGAGGATCTACTTGGCTATCAGTTGTCTGGGATCCACTTGATTGTGCAGTTGTCTGTGATCCACTTGGTTGTGCAGCTGTCTGTGTATTAAGAAAGTCTTGAACAATATCATTGTGTGTTTGTTCATGAACCATATTAGAATGTGTTTGTTCATTATAGAAAACACATATTCTGGACTAGTATTTCTGAATGTAAGCACAAAATTAGAAATATTAGCTGAGTTCATAGTAGAATGAAAAGGAAATATATTCTCATAAAACTCTCTCTACATGTCCGGAAATGAAAGTTTGTCGAGTTTGCAAATTATACAATTTATAACATTTGTATCCAAAAGCATATCCTAAGAAAATACATTTAGAAACTCGATGTTGAAATTTTTTTCTATTTCTATTAAGAGTTGAAGCATATGCAAGACAACCAAACACCTTAAGATGATCATATTCAGGTTTCTTTCCAAAAAGCTTCTCAAAAGGAGACAAATTATCCAATATAGGAGCAGGTATTCTATTAATGATATGTGCAGCAGTTAGAACACAATCATCCCAAAAAGACAAAGGAACCGAGAATGAAACATTAGAGCTCAAGCAACTTGCAATAAATGTTGGTGCTTGCGCTCTACCAAGCTATTTTGTTGTGGAGTTTGCACACAACTTGTTTGATGAATAATTCCTTTTGAATTGTAAAAGCTGGTAATAAAAATTCGGCTCCATTATCGACCGAAAAACTTTGATCTTCTTATCAAAGCGTGTCAAAACCATATTGTAAAAACATTCTAGAAAAGAGTGTGTGTCGATTTCTGTTTTAACAAATATATCCATGTACATCTTGAATGATCATCAACCAATGTGAGAAAATATCTAAAACCATTATTAGATGTAGTTGAAAAGGGTCCCCAAATATCACAATGAACTATGTCAAATACAGAATCTGAATAAGTATTTCTTGTAGAAAAAGGTAACTTTCTTTGTTTGGCCAAGTGCGGGACGGACCATGGGGGGGTGGCGGCAACCGCCCCCCGTCTTGCGATTGAACCCCTATAATATATTATTTAATAAATTAATATAGTATATAAAAATGTAAGCCAACATATTTTGCCCCCTCCCCCAAATTTTCATGTAATTTTGTTATAAAAGCTTGTATGTTTTATTTTTATTTATATTAGATTTGATTTTGCAGAACCCGGTCCAAGGTTTCAAGGGACCTAGAGCAATAAATAATATATATACAATCGCGGAGATAAGAGGAGGCCAACCCTGCTCGCACCCTCTTTTTAAAAAAAAAAAAGGTATTTTTTTAAAAAATTAGTTAATATTTATGTGTATTTTTTAGTTTTTTTTTTATCTGGCTCATTCCAATTTCGTGTATCGGCCTACCCTTAATAATTCCTAGATACGCCATTATATAATGACGTATCTAGGGATTATTACTGAGTGGTAATCTGATACAAGAAATGGGGTGGCAGAGATAAAAAATACAAATAAATATTAACTAAAAAATTTGAAAAATTTTACCTAGTAATTTTTTTTTTAAAAAGAGGGGGCCCGGGTTGGCCCTATCTCCGCCATTGATTGTATATATACATATATAAAAAAAAAACTTGGGGTCCTCGCCGGAGGGCCTCTGTCTTGGCGGCACTATCTCTGCGCCGCCTCAAGACCGCCCGGATTTCGCCCCAAGAACAATTTACTGCGTCCGTCCCGGCCAAGTGGCATACATCACAAGCCTCAAACTTGTCTTTAGAAACATCAAATTTATCTATCATTGACAATCTTTTGGCAGACAAATGCCCTGGTCTAGCATGCCAGATATTAACATCTATAGACGTTGAAACAACAGCAGCAGATGGAAATTGTGATAAAGACCATATTCTATCTAGCAGAACCAATCATCCTCTGATTTTTCAAATCCTGCAAAACACAATGTGAGGCAAGGAAATGGACTGTGCAATTGGAAAATTTTGCCAATTGTGAAACAGAAACTAAGTATGAGAGAACTGAAGATTTTGATTGTATTGATAAATGGGAAACTTGAGTAGGAGATTACATGTATTGATGTTTATATAGAAATCAGAAAACAAACTAAACTAATCTGAACCTTCTATTTGTGAAATGTGGTCAATGGTGTATAGTGTAACTAACTTCAACAGTAACTAACTAACTTCAACTAATATAACAGCTTCTTTACTTTCTTTATCTGATCTTGATCTGTGACATTGCAAGGCGATACAAGGATCTTGGATCAGTTTTGACTTTTAAACATATTTATCACTTAACCAATTTGTTTTAACATTATTGACATTAAAGATTATCATCGTCTCAGTTCTTTTCCTCTTTCTTCTTCTTGATCAATTTTGGTACTTAGGGTTCTTGAATGCTGATTTGGGAATCTTTATCTGACGTTTGTAATTTTCTCTCATTTTTCTTGCGTTAGGCAATAATTTTCCCTGTTATTTGTCTTTTTTTAATCACATGGTGAGAAATGGCTATAACCTCATTATTAACCATGTCAACTCATCATATATATATATATATATATATATATATATATATGCTCAATGAAGTCACATGTTGAACACTTGCACGACTTCCGGCAAAATTTGCAATTTTGAGGTGACAAGTGTCCTCAAATTGAGACCATTTAATAGTTACATGATCATTTGCAAAAGTCTGGTCTGAGAGGATTATTTTGCAATATTATTCTTTTAATACTGGAATATGTTTATTTGAAAATATAAAAATCAATCAAAATATACATATTTAAAATTTTAACCTATCTTTATTGTTTGAAAATTATAAAATTGGAATAAGATATATTTTCTTAACAGGAATATGATCATTTTTTTATTCTACTCAATTTTGGTGTGGTATAAAATGATAGTCAATTCTCGTATATGGTTATATACTAAGACTATTCTATAACTAATAACTATGATTTATTTGATTTAATGGCTACAATTCATTCAATAGAATAGTTTAACAAGTATATATCACTCTAGAATTTTGTGCCACTTTTCTTCTCCTAAGTATTGAAATATTTTCAAAAAGAATTATCGGAAATTCGGCTTCCGGGTTCTAATATTTAACAAATTCTTTTTTTTTTTCTACCTAAAATATTCTTCAGGCTCAATATTATTTGGAATAAATCAATTTTGTTTCCAACATATTTATAATTTATTGATTTACATAAATATATATATATACACTTATATAAATATAAGAGTAATTTGTACAAAATAACTCTATATACCAAAAAAAAAATGCAAGAACACATTTTAGTACCTCACTCGTCCGAGACATGTGGAAATTACTCATTCTCTCAATTATATCGCTTCACATGTATTCATGGTTAACAGCTTTTTCTACTTTTTTCATATATAATCTAAAGTATAAAAATAATCTAAACAATCTAGCTATATAATCTTAATAAGTAAACTATTCTAGAAAATGGAAGATGTATTTATTGTATACTTTTTATTAATAAAATTAGAACAATTAACTAAGTCACTCTTAAAAGGCCAAAAGATTAAATTCAAATCATTGCAATATACATTTAATTAGTAAAAAATTAAAGTGAAAATAGTTCTAACAATGTAATTATAAATTAAAAATTCACGTCGAGTTTAACAAGCCAAAACACAAAATTTATAAAAAAAAAAATAAACAGCTCAAACTTACTAATGTTTGTTGGTTACTAAATATCATGCAAATTTAAATCCTATATATTAAAAGAAAAAGCGCAAGGATACATGGAAACTCTTCATTCTCCTAATTACTCGTGGTGGCTTCACATTTATCTATGATTGACTATTTTTCCATATTTTGTCATGTATAATCCAAAACATAAAAAATAATGAATAATCTAAACAACTATCTATATAATCCACAAAATAGAAGATATATTTATGGATACTTTTGATTAATAAAATTAGCACAATTAACCAAGTAATTCTTTTAAAATTTCTTTGTACTTTAAAATTATTACTTACTATTCTTTTTGAAGCACTATTTTTATTAAAAATAATAATGTATTACTTTGTATTAAAAAGTGTTACTTTGTATTCAAAAAGTATTACTTTTTACTAGACAAGTATTACATGTTATACTCTTTAAAATTATATTATATCTTTTAAAAATATTACTTTTACCTAAAAGTAATACTTCATACTTAAAAATTAGGAGAATTTTTAAAGTACCCACTATGGATAGTTGATATTGTTTTCTATCCAGAGACATAAGAAACTCTTTTCTACCCAATTTGACAAAAATGCCCCTCCTTTAATTTGGAGATTTTGAATTTTAAACTGGTGCAATTAATATTTTCCTTGAAAATCGTGCACATTTCCTTCCAAATATACACACCTATGTATAAAATCGTATACACATATCGTGCCCATATCGTGTCAACCCCATGTACATATATATACATATCGTGCCCAAATTGTGTAATATCATGCATATCATGCATATCGTGTCAATCTATATCGCCGATACATATCGTGCCTCATTTAATATAAGACACGATATCGTGACTCATTTAAAATTGATCGGAAAATGAGGCACGATATCGCGCCTATAAAATAAACGCGTGCAGGGTGATGGATACCTTGTTAAATGTGCCCAAACCACACGCCTATTTCCATTGCCTTTACTAGGCTATTTTTTTATTATTGAGATTGCCTTTAGCCCATAACCCCAACAAAAAGATGTATGTCAATCCTCTTTTTCTTTAACTTTTGCTTTGAAATAGAAACCAAATATCGTGCCTCATTTCTTTAACTTTTGCTTTGAAAAAGGAACCAAAAATTGTGCTATTGGGAATATATCGTTCCTCCACTTAAAAGTAGACACGATATCGTGCCTAAATTTAATTGAGGCACGATATTGTGCCTATATTTGGCACAAGCACGATATCGTTTTTAATTTTATTTGAGGCACGATATATCGTGCCTAATTTTAATCGAGGCACGATATATCGTGCCTAAGTTAAAATAAATCGTGCCTTTTTTATGTATATATATATATATTCTAAAAAATTGACTATTAATTTTGAAAATTATTTCAATAAAATTTAAAAATATTTGTAATTTATTAAAAAATTGTCAAAAATCCAAAAAATCATTTTAAAATCTAAAAATATTAAATCTATAATTTATTTTAAAAAAAAAAAAGAATCGAAAAAAATCTATAATCTATAATTATTTTAAAATCTAAATATTAAAATATATAATTTATTTTAAATATGAAGACTAAAAAATAAATACACTTTTTTAAACATTTGCCATTATTTAAAATATGAAAATTTATTTAAAAGTCTCAAAAATTGTTCAACAACATGAAAAGTGGATTAAAAAATGAAAATTATTGAAGGCTTTCGAAAAAAAAAATTACCAAAAATCGATTTGTTCTAAAATCCAAAAAGGGAGTAGAGAGGGGAAAAATAAAGAGATAAGGCCCCATCTACTTTTGCATTTAAAATATAAGGGTATTTGGGTAAAAGAACTACAAAAATGGGTAGAAAACTTAGTTTTTATCTCACATGTTAGAAAACTCTTTATCATATCTTAAGTGGGTATTTCCCACAATTTGCTCTAAAAATTATTCTTACTAATCCCTTTAGAAGTATTGACGTTTACTTGAAAAGTATCATTTTCAACTCGAAAAGTGTTAACTTCTTATTGTAAAAGTATTACTTACTACATCTTTTAAAATTGTATACTATTACATTTAAAATCGATACTTTTTATCTAAAAAGTATTACTTAGTAATCTCTTTAGAAGTATTAATGTTTTGCTTGAAGAGTATCATTTTAACTCAAAAAATATTAATTTTCATTGTAAAAGTATCATTCAAGATATCATTTAAAATTATATACTATTTTCTTTGAAAATGTTATTTGTTACTTGAAAAGTATAATTGTTTACTCGAAAAGTATTAATTCTTATTGTAAAAGTATTATTTACTAAATCTTTTAAAATTATACTCTATTTTCTTTAAAACTATTACTTTTTATTTAGAAAGTAATACATTTTATTCAAAGGTATTAAATAATATATTTATTAACATGATGTATTATTTAATTCCTTCCTAGTTGGGTTGTTCAATTGAGATTAATAAAATGTGTGAATTTAGATTGAACTATTCCGTAAAAATTGTTGTCAATTTCATTTTACATGGGTGCCAGTAATTAATGCAAATTTAGTTTGGAGGTGATTAATGTGACTTGAAACAATTCTTTGGTGGAAGACATGGTGGAAGGGACAAGGGTGCGAGCTACGTGATGGGTTATGAGAAGATTCCAGAGAAATGCTTGGAGTGACGCATATTTTTGGGAATATTGCATAAGCCTTGGAGCATGGGACTTCGTTTCACGAATTTAAATCCGTGTGACGGTCTCACAAGAGACTTCATTTTAAACTTATGATCAAAGTATTGCCAACTTAAAATTAATTGATTGTTTGGTCATAGTTTCGTGGCGGTCATAAAAATACTTTCGGGCCCTGGATTTAGATTGGTATCCATAAAGTTTAATTTACCTTGATAATGGCATCGTAGGCATAGGGAACCTTCATTTTATCCCTACTCTAAACTACCAGATAAGACGTATAATTAAATGCAGAATCTTAACTTGGCAACTTCCAGCTAGAAACATGTATAGAAAACCCCCCAAAAAAATTAAACATGAATTTAAGTGCTTAAATTTCATTTTATCTTTTCGATTTTTCAATTGTTCGACATGTTTAGCTAAACTTCTAAAAAAATTATAAATAAAATAGACTTCACAAATCCCAAGGCAACCGAATGTGCAATTCGCCCAATAAATAAATGAAAAAAATAAAAAGAAAGAGGGGAAGGGATAACATTAACAATTTATCCTGATAACGGAATGGGTCTGCACACATCTCAAGCCTTCTTCAATCTCATTATTCTCATTTATCTTAATTTTATTTCCTATTTTTTCCCATTTGGTCCATCAGTTAATTTAATTTTTATAAAGGATAAGCGATCATCCGAAATTTCTGACAAAGCTTGTGGTCACTTTAATTTTTCATTGTATTTAATTTCGACCTTGTTAAGATAATAATTAAGAGTAGTTGAGCTACAAAACTCGTGGTCACTTTAACTTCTTCGTTGAATTTACTTTTGACCATGTTAAGATAATAATTAACTCTTAATTAAAATCAAATATTTGAATAAATTTGTATAAATAATATCATATATATTATTTTAATCTATAATACATGATTGATTTGATCTTTCTTCTGTCTCTAAAACAAACACCTATCCTACTTACTCGACCCATTAAACATCCATACAAAAACTTTGGCGAGTCGAGTCTCAATTAAGGAAAAGTTATTTCAAACCTAATTTTTGTCCTCCCTAATATACCAAACTGCTCATAGTGTCACCAACCAATAATTCGTTTGTTTTCATTTCAAACGCTATGGCCTTGTATGATTGTTTTCAATGGTTGATTTTCATTTTCCAACTATTTTAGAAAATTGATTTATGTTTGTTTAGGAAATATTAAGTAGAAATAAAGTCATTCCTAGTTTTCACTTTTTATTAAAATATTATTTTGAAAACACAACTAAACAAATTTTCAATTCAAACACGTAAATCTATGTAAAAATACACTACAATCAATCAAATCTATGTCAAAAATACATTTAAAAACTATAGTCAAACACAATTTCCAAATTTCCAAAGTAAATTGGACAACAAATCAAACATATTCCCAATTCTCACACGAAAATCAATAAAGTTTGAAAATTCATTTTCCAACACTAAAAACTGAAATTGGACTGTAATGCATCCATACAAGGCCTATGGTTGCGATTGAATATGAAAGAAATTCCATTTTCGTGTCATTTGAAGATTTTTTTGACCAAACATGCTATTGTTTATGAATTTTTTAGAAAATCTACTATTCTCTCACTTTCACTTGTTCACATTTTTTCTCTTACCAATCACATCTACATATTTTTCAACAAAAAAACTAATCATTATTACACAATCTCCCACAATTTTCACTTTGTTCACTTGATACACATCGGTGCTCCAATGCATCTCTCACTCACACATTCTAACTCACTCGAGATTTTCTATTCCAAATGTGTATCATCAAGTGTTCCAAATACCACCCTACACACCAAGTATATTGATGACATCATTAATTTACACTTTGTATTTAAGATACTTGAAATACAAGATAAAGGATCCTTTCCGTTTCTAACTACCAATCATATTCAATTATTATTTTACTATTTTTAACTATCTCATTTCTTTAACTTTTTTGTATAAAAATAATTTTATTCCTTGAAAAAGAAATTTTATATTTTTTTGAAAGAGAATATTTATATTTTTCACTATTTGAAAATTTGAAAACCCATTTACTTTACGTGCATTTTTCAATAAAAATACCACTAATTTTTATTTAAAAAGTTTTTCAAAATGAAAATAGTCAAAATACACTCATTATATTCCTATGCACCTACTGAAATAAACATTAGAAATTGGTTGTTATGAAAGTCTTCCTTATTTTCATTTCCCCCAATATAAAAAGGGAAAAAGTCTTCCTTATTTCTTCCATCCCCCGCATTCAAATCCCAATTTCCAACACCGCCATAGATTATGGAAAAAGTAAATTTCAGAACCCGCGTCTTAACCAGACACCTCCAAGACAGTCGCCGCCTCGCAATCGCCGGCGACATTTCATGCTCACCATGTCTCAGCTACACACCGCCGGAGGCTCCGAGCATCCGTTTTCGTTCGACGTGACTTCGATGCGAAAACTGATGGATGGGCACAACTTGGAGGACAGGGACTGGCTTTTCAACCTCATGATACAGAGCAATCTTTTCAATCCGAAGCTGAGGGGTGGAAAAGTTTTTGTGGTGCCCGATTATAACCAGTCGATGGAGCAGCAGAGGGAGATGACGATGAAGAGAATTCAGTATTTGTTGGATCATGGGGTGTTCCAGGGTTGGCTCACAGGTAAAGGGTTTGAAGATGAGATGAGAAAACTGGCTCTTTTGGAGGTTATTGAGATTTTTGATCACTCCTTGCTATCAAGATTGGCGTCCACTTCTTTTTATGGTATTTTTTTCTGCTCTTATTCAATTGTTTCTTTGTTGTTTTGAATTTAGTTTGGTGTTTGATTTCATTGGAATTAGTTTTGTTTTATCTTGTTTGTAAAATGTGAAATTTTGACAGCCTAAGTTGCCTGCTTATTGGAATTGTGTTATTCACTTCAAAAATCAAATGATGTTAATGGATTCATCAGAAAATTAAAAAATAAAAAGAAATTTGATGTTAATGTGCTGTGGAAATATGCATGAGAATTTGCATGCTCATGAAGACTGGTTTTGTTACAAAACTAGTACCTCACCTATTAACTTGCTTGGATGTGAGCAAATATTTTATTGGAACAATTTTTGCAGTTCTTTATGCATTTTAAAGGTGTGGGTCTTTTAATCCAGCTCTTGTCTGCTGGATGGGCTGTCTACTCTGCCTTGATTTATCTGAAAAGTGTGAATGACCTTTTTCCATTGATGATGGCTAAGGGGTGGTGCTGTCCAGTTTTTGGCACAAAACGGCATCATGATAAGTGGCTGAATGCCACGGAAAATTACATGGTCAAAGGCTGCTTTGCAATGACAGAGTTGGGGCATGGAAGTAATGTATGTAAATTGTTGTTTTATTGCTTAGTCTAAGGAATGCAGCCTATTGATGAGGCTGTCTTCCTTTTCTGAAATTTTATTGAAGGTATTTGGATTCTACTGTTTCAGGTTCGAGGCATTGAAACAATAACCACTTATGATTCAAAATCTAGAGAGTTTGTCATCAACACTCCATGCGAATCTGCTCAAAAGTACTGGATTGGGGTGCAGCTAATGTAATGACTTCCTTTTGGTTAACTGATTCTTCACTTTATTGCTCTTTTGAGTTCTTGCTTAGTGTCGATAATACCTAACAGCACCTTTCTTGAATGTTTATAGCATGCAACACACACAGTAGTCTTTTCGCAGCTCAACATTGATGGAAAGAACGAAGGTGTCCATGCTTTTATCACCCAAATCAGAGATGCGGAGGGAAATATCTCTCCCAATATTCGGATCTCTGATTGTGGTCATAAGATTGGTCTGAATGGTGTTGACAATGGTCGAATATGGTAAAACAAGTCGCTTCTGGAATTTGTTGGAGAAGTTTACATTTCCTATTATCCGAGTTATTTTGGTCTGAAAGCTGTGGCAAAATATTTCCCAGGTTTGACAATGTTCGCATCCCTAGGGAAAACTTACTGAACTCAGTTGCTGATGTTTCTCCGGATGGAAAATATCTGAGTGCAATAAAGGACCCAGATCAGGTTGGTTCTTCTTTTCGATACTGATCTTTGTAGAAACTAGAAAGGCAAAAGCTTTATCAGCAAACTCATTGAACGACTCTGTTTTATGTTAGTTGAACTGTATAAGGCCATATGCTAATCTTTACTGCTGGATAAATTGTACTGAAGAACTGTCTAGTGTTCTTCCTTTAAAAGGTTTATATGTGCCTTTTCATGATCCTTTGCCTTTTACCAGTTCTTTCCAGATAGAACAGTGGTGAGTTCTCCCATTGACATCAATAATGTGATCTCGTGATCGAAATGATTTTTGAATTATGTGTGAAACCAAATATATTATTGGTACTTATGAGAGTATATTCCTTTAATTTATTTGTCAATCAATTTAATTAGATCGGTTTTAAAGTTGAATTGACATGCATCAGTATATTTCAGAGGTTTGGTGCGTTCATGGCCCCATTGACATCTGGACGTGTCACCATAGCAGCCAGTGCGGTTTACTCGGCAAAGGTGATGACAAGAATGTGTACATTGACTTTTGACTTTCCTATTATGTCTTGCGCTCATTCTATTTTCAAGTACTTTTGGGAGAAAAATGAATAATTTAGCTATTTTCACCTATTTCCTTAGTGATTTGATGTCTTAGTTTTCTGTCAACAGATTAGTTTAGCTATTGCCATAAGATATTCACTGACAAGAAGAGCATTTTCAATTACACCAAATAGTGCTGAAGTTCTTTTGCTTGATTATCCAAGTCATCAGCGGCGCCTTCTACCTCTTCTTGCAAAGACGTGAGTACTACATTCAATGGCTTTGCTAGCTGGGGTTTCTGTGGTATTTGTGTTTTAATTTTAGGGTAAATATCCAATGAAATAGGAATTTATTTCTCAACCCGATTTCTTTTACATTGCTGTAATGAAGGTAGATAAGCATTTAATATTTCTCCTGAACCTCATGCATAACTTGTCTTATTTTATATTATGCGAGTTGGTACACATTACCATAACTGCGGAGCATAGTGTTTATATTTGTAATTTTCAGAATCAAACGTATGCTTGCTAACAAGCTACTCTTTTGCTGGTTCTACAGATATGCTATGAGCTTTGCTGCCAACCATTTGAAACTGCTATACGTCAAGAGAACTCCTCAGTTAATCAAAACACTTCATGTTGTATCTAGTGCATTCAAGGCTATTTTGACGTGGCATAACATGCGTACACTTCAGGTGGCCATTACAAACATAACTAAGTTTCCGTATTTTGATAAACTCCCACTCTTACACCTGAGGAATATTTATTTAGGAATGTCGCGAGGCATGCGGGGGACAAGGATTGAAGACGGAAAATCGTGTTGGTCAGTTGAAAGGTGAATTTGACGTGCAATCAACTTTTGAGGGTGACAACAATGTTCTTATGCAACAGGTATAGTTGATTGATTGATTAGACCTTTATGATAATGTATTGGTTAAGTTACACTTACTACTCCCGAGGTTTAGGCTAATTATAAATTAACTCATTTATCTTTCAAAATTACGAATATCCCTTGAGGTTTGTTTGTGTTTTACAAATAGCCTTCAGTAGATTTGTGAAATAGAAATAAATGTCGAGGTAGTATTTATAATTTACAAACTTTGATGAATTCTTTCTTAAATAGTCCAAACCTCAAGTGTAGTTTAATATTTATACAACATATCCCTTCGAATGCTTGCCACGTTAAGCTGAATATGTATTTATGGTTCCAAAACACATAAAGATAGGATCAAGAAAATATTTAATCATGGTATTTTGGATCTTTGCTATGAGGTCTTGAACTTGGGGAATTTATTCACTTCAGGTTAGCAAGGCACTGTTAGCAGAGTATGTGGGCGAAAAGGAAAAACAAACCATTCAAAGAATTGGGACTTGAACACATGAATAAATCTTGCCCTACTATTCCATTGGAGCTCACAGTTTCCACACTCCAAGTTCTCAATTTCAGGTATAGACAAAGCTTCTCTTTTATATACTATCTGAAAGATGCTATTTCAAAGCATTTGGGAATTAACTGTTCATCTGTCACAGAATGATATCTTCTGCCTGAGAGAAAGAGATCTATTAAATCGCTTTGCAGCCGAAGTTTCTAAATACCAAGCTCAGGGAGAGAGCAAAGAGTCTGCTTTTGTTGCGGTAATTATGCATTAACAAATAGGGATAATTACAAGAAAAAGAAAAAAAAAAAAACCTAGGTTTGGGCTAATTACAGATTTTTGAAAATTGCAAAAAACCGCTTGAGGTTTGATTCCGTCTTACATTTCTCCTTCATAAGCAAAAATATTCATAAAACCCTTGATATATATTGAAATATTACAGTTACCTCCTTAAATTTAAGACAAAATCAAACCTGAGAACTTTTTTTTTTTTTTTTAATTGTAATTTGAAATGTCTCTGGGTTTCTTAGGGTATGTTTGTTTTACATCCCCCAATCACCCATTTCTCCCAATCACTTCCCCAATCACCAACCAAACATACATTACGTTTCCCGATGCATTTCTCTACTAATACACACATTTCCCAATACATCACATCAAACCCCCTTCCCCAATCACTTCCCAAAACTCCCCCAATCACTCCCAATCACTAAACAAATATGAATTGCATCTTAAATTACTATACTTGCTTCTTAATCTATTGCTCTCTGTTTGTAACTCTTATATTTTCTCCTGCAGAGCTATCAACTTGCTGAAGATTTAGGCAGAGCCTTCTCTGACCGTGCAATTTTGCAGACTTTTCTAGAAGCTGGGAATAATGCAACAGATGCCCCACTAAAGGTACCTGTATATGCTGATAGCTGGGATTTTTAGTTGTATTGCTATTTACACATTGCCATAGAACTTTAAGGTTTTAAGACGTAGTATTGTGCTGTATAAGCAAGTTTAATATATCCATGTCGTACCTAAGATAATTGATTCTCATGTTATATGAAAATCACTTATTTCCTCTTTTTCTATACTATTAGCCTTGGAGAACAAAATTTCAAGTTTGTGTTTGAACTGAAAAATTCACACATGATGCAGAATGCATTGGGTCTTTTGAGGTCGATGTACGTTTTGGTTACGTTGGATGAAGATGCTGCGTTTCTGCGATATGGTTACTTAAATACAGAGAATGCTGCGATAGTGAGGAAGGAAGTTGCAAAGCTTTGCAGTGAAATGAGACCACAAGCGCTCGCCTTGGTGTCTTCTTTCGGTATTCCTGATGCTTTTCTGAGTCCTATCGCTTTCGACTGGGTTGCAGCAAATTCGTGGTCCACAAATCAAAACTAGCTTAATCATATATGCTTCCTTTCGTTTCGGTCTCACTTGAAGAGAATAAGTGCAATGGTTGTGTTGTATCGCTGTTTATGACAATAAGCAAAGAAATAAACAGAAATTGTATTTTTCAGTTTTAAGGGGATATGAATACCATATTGTTACATGCTGTGTGAGTGAATAAATACATAACAGATTGCTTTTTCCCTGCACATTGTACACTACTTTCTCATTCTTATATGTTGTACGTGTACTGGATTATTTTTTTGTGCATACTTTGTCAGCTCAAGATATTCATTATTTGACTCATTTGTATATATGAGTTAGAATAAATAAATATATTGAACAACTTATTAATGTATTTATCAATTATTTCATATTACAAACCAAACAGTATTGAATTATTAACTTGGTCTTGTATGGTTGTATTTTCAAGAGTGGTTTTCCACTTTCCAACTATTACGGAAAACGAGTTTATGTTTGTTTTAAGGAATTTCCAGTAGAAATAAAGTAATTTCCAGTTTTCACATTTTTATGGAAATATTCTTTTGAAAACGTAACCAAACAAATTTTCACTCCAAATAAGTAAATCTAGGTGAAAATACACTACAATCACGCAAAACTATGTCAAAAATACATTTTAAAAGCTATAATCAAATCATTTCAAAACATAAATTCGACAACAAACCAAACATATTCTCAATTCTCACACGTAATTCAATAAAATTTGAAAATTGGTTTCCAACACTAGAAACCTGGAAATTGGACTTGGAAATACATCCATACAAGGTAGTTTTTCATAACTCTTGGTTTTCATAAATATTTGTTACTTATAAAAAACATATTGTATATATTATAATAAGTATTAGGGTAAATTGCAATTTTAATCATGTAACTTTGTGACAATGTTGCAATTTTAGTCCTTTATCTTTAAAAGTTCATAGTTTTGGTCCTGGACAATTTTGTCCTTGTGGCTAAATAACATTTTTGGTCCTTTATCTTTCTAAAGTTAGCAATTTTATAGGGATGTCAATGGAGCGAGTCGAGGCGGGTTGACTAGGACCTAGACCCACTCCATGCCTAGAACGGGTGGGCGCGGGTCGACCCAAGCACAGTCTCGGGGACGGGGCGGGTCTACCTGTCTCGGCCCGTTTTAAATTAAATTAAATAAAAAAAAATAAAAAAAAATATATTTATAAAATATTATTTACAAAATTTGTTATTATCAATTTATAAATATTAAATATAATATAAGAATACATAAAAATTATATTATAATATATATTATATATGCAACATACATATTAAAATATATTTTAAAACTAAAACTTCTAGCGGGCGGTATGTACTCGCGGGATGGAAGTGATACTCGGACAATATCTTTGTTTGTTTTCCGCATTGTCTCAAGTTTCTATCTATCGGCTCTGCGAGTTCTTTTTCAAAATATTTATTATCCCGATATGTTATCTTGTCCTGGTGTTCTTGTGCATAAATAGTCGAAATTTGACGATATCTCCCGTAGTATACATCTTGGACACTCGTCCGAGATCCATTTTCTCGGAGAAAATTCTCTCACCAATTGTTAATTGTATAAAATAATAAATATAACTTAAAGTTTTTAATAAACCTGGCTCTCATACTATTTTAGGCAAAACACTTAGTCAAATAAGCCAATTATGTGCATAAGGGTATTCTTGGTAATTTGAAAATATGAAATAACCCAGGGGGACCAATTTTACAACAACTTGAAAACTTACAAGACCAAAATTGCTTAGGTATAAAACATATAAGATAAATTTTGCAAAAACTTTCAAATTTCTGAGGACCAATTTTGCAAACTCAATAGTTTCAGGACCGAAATTGCAAATCGCTTATAGTTATAGGACCAATTTTGCAATTTTCCCATAAGTATTATGTATACTTTATTATATTTAAAATCCATTTAAACTTCAGTATAATTTCAAATTTGATATAGTTCCTATTGATTATTGGATTGTAGTTTTTTTGATAGATAGTTCATTTGCTTAAGAATTTCCCACATTATAAATCTAAATATAAAATATACTAGTATATAGTAATATTTTATTAACTACATAAAATTATAGTAATAATTTTTATTATTAATGGAATTATCATGAGTTTGTAGAAAATGTTACGTTAAAAAACATTTCCATGATACATTGATAATAATAAAAATTACTCAATAATATGTATTTAAAAAATATATTTTTATAGTTGATCTTTAAGTTGAGTAAAAAAATCGTAAGTAAAATATATTATCTAATACTTAATATCATAAAATATAAATTTTAGCAGGAGTTATACTATTATAATAAAGAATAGTTATTTGATTTGATTTGAAATATTCTAAATGATTTTAATATAAAGTTTCAATTAATAGTTGAAAAACATATAAAATACAATTATACTTATTTTAGAACGAGAGTTATAAAGGGTAAGTAAGACAAAATGAGAGTATATAAGAGGTAAAATGAGACACTTGGGTGTATAATTGATAAATTGATAACCATAACCAACAAAAGTACAAGTGTAATTACCTTATATTTATGAAGGCTAAATTGCAAAATATGCCTGAACTATTGGGTGGTGTGAAAATAGACATGATAAACTTATTCAACTTACAATTTAGGACAAGTAATTTTTGAAAAATGGCATATTGAGGACTAAATTGGCCGTCAATTTCAATAATTCCCCAAAATCGATTCTCAATTTGAGGATTTTATTTTTTCGGCCCTAATTGCTTACATCGAACGTATGACCTAAAAATTCAAGATGATTTGGATGGGGAAAAAAAGGAAGCATAAATAAAACTATCCACCCCTCATCAAAATTGAGCCCAAATAAGTTGAGAAAAACCCAAAAATTGAATCCGTACTTCTTTTTTTTTATCAAAGTCGTCGTGAATTTTCTAGGTCATATGCCGGTTAGCAATTAGGACCGTAAAAAATGAATTCATCAAATTGATAATCGATTCGGGAGAAATTTGAAATCGGTACCATTTTAGTCCTCAATTTGTCATTTTTTAAAAATTTTTGTCTAAATTGCAAGTGAATAAAGTTAATGTCTTGTTTTACCACCACAAAATAGTCGCATGATATATTTTGCAATTTAGCCTATTTATGAATGTCAAATGATAAACTGAATTAACTTTTTACACAAATAAAATCACTTTTACGATTTATTGACCAAGCAATTTTTAACTTATTCAACATTTCAAATTCAATTTGCACGCACTGACAATTTCTAATTTCTAATTCTTGTTCATCTATTGCAGTAAATGAGATATGTAGGGTTTTAGTTCATGCTACCTGAGTGAGTAAATTGTTGCTGGAAAGAGAAATGACGACGAGTCTTGCTCTGAATCTCATCACTTGTTTCTACATTTCTCTCCACTTCCACCTCTCCTGCTCCTCTCCTCGCTTACTGATTGAGTCCATCCTTTAGGTCAATTTCCTATGCCCTTTTTCCCCAATTCCCTCTCTCTCTGAATATGCATATTGAATTGGGCAATACGTTTGTTGGAATTGCAGATGAGAAGTACTATGATGCGGAGCTGATCAAATGCAAAGATGGATCGAAATCCTTCACCAAAACCGTCTCAACGACAATTTCTGCGATTGTGCCGACGGCACTGATGAACCCGGTAATTTATGTCATCTCTGTTAACATTTGTTATATTTGATGGAGGAATTTCTTAGTTTGTTTCATTATGCGGGCTTGCACGCTTTTATTGTTATTTGTGTGATGGAGTTTATACATAAGCTAAAAATGACGATGTTATCAATAATTAGTGTAAGAATTTGTCAGTCAGCCGCTTTCCACCAGAGCATTGAGAGCAAAAGCATTAGCTACATCGAGAACGGATCCCCAGGCCACCCTCGTTAAATGATTTACTTATCTTAGTCCATGATGTGTAGTGGATGTACTTGTTGCAAATAAATAATCTTTTGATTTGCAATTGGACCCCTTTAGATGGATGTACTTGTTGCAAATAAATAGGCATAGAAACAAGAATACTCTTTAGAGTTTTTGACGGCCTCAACGTCGAAATCTAAGGCTGACTGTTACAAAGAGAGACATTGCTGCAGCTATATGATTGGTGCAGAACTGTTTAATAGCTTGGAGGCAGCTGATGCTTCATGAAACTCTATATATTGAAATTTCTGAGTGAAGAATATTCATTGTTTATTTCACCGTAAATATTGCTATTTCATTTGATTTTAGTACAACTTTGAAGTTATATGCTTGAGTTTTTTGGTTATGGTAGGAACTTCTGCTTGTCCCGCCGGAAGATTCTACTGCAGAAATAGTGGAAGTACACCAAGATTCTTGTTTTCTTCTCATGTGAATGATCGCATTTGTGGTGAGTGTAGCTATTTTTGACTTAAACTTCATTTCTTGGGATTATATTAGCATAGTTTTGGTTGACTTGCATATGCCTGTGAATGTATCTTAATGAAATCGTGGGTATGCTATTTTACTGTAGTGGCCTCTTGCTTGGAAACCACTTTATATTCAACTAGCATATATATTTTATATCTTCTAATGTCGAGGTATTACATGGTAACTCATATTTTCTTAGATTGCTGTGATGGAAGTGATGAATACGGTGGAACTGTCCTTTGTCCTAACACTTGTATCATGGGTGGGAATATTGTGTATCAGAGAACAAGTTACGACTCAGTAGCAAGTAATCTGGATGCTATAAATTCAAGAAAAACTAAACCTGTGATTAAGATGGAGGACACAGCTCAGAAACTTAGTGGTACTTCTCTGTCTATCACAATACTTAATTAAACTGTGTATTTTACCCTATTGAATAATAACTGCTGAGTTGCTCTTCCAGGTTTGAAGGCTTTGGTCTTTCTCCAGGTGGCTCTTTTTATTGTTATTGTGGCTTTCCGACTTATTCGCCGACGCAAGACTAGAAGAAGAAACTCACGATGAATTGTCATGGTAATACTTGTATAATTATGGTGTATTGTCATGTACTTCCCCCTTTGAAATCCAATTTGACCCCTCAGGTCTTGCTCTCTCTTTGTATTTATTTGCAGTAGCAGATCGACTTTTAAAACCATGAAGAGTTGGTGTCACTTGGACAGTGCCCCTGTTGGTGGTCACAATTAAGTGAAACAGGTTCGTTTCTTCTGATTGTGCATTCTTGCAGTAAGATGTAAAATCAAGTAGCTTGGCTGGTTGGGAATGAAGTATCTTCTTTGCACATCTATTGTGAATTCTATCAGCCGATCAGAAGCACTTGGAGGTCATAATCTCTTGGGAACTCGAGAGTAGGTGTAAATATTTGATAGAAACACCACAATAACCATCTGCTGTATCACACACGCACGCACATATACAGTAAATTAAAAACACTGCCCTTGAGGCTTAGCCTAATTACAAAAAAAAATCAGTTTATCTTTCTATTTTAGTTTCTTTCTATAAACAGATTTATATTTCTTTCAAGTAATATTGTACTCAGTTTCTATGGGTTGGTGAAGTTCAAATTTCAATACAAGGAAAAAATGTCAATTGTTATGAAATCTATGTTAAATATTCTTGCTTCTCCATACTAATGAAAATGCCATCTAGGAAATAGCAGGGGAAGTTTACATGTTTTACAGCAGGTTCAAGTTTTCCAATTCAAACTATCCTAAAATACATGGTTTTGCATAGTAATGGTGCTTTGATTGGCTCATAATGACAATTGGGGTTGTTGGTGGAATGGTGGACACACAATGTGCATATAGGATTTGAGCCTATGAATCAGCCTTGATACGTGTCTAAACCATCTTTATATTGTTTTGGCATCAGCTATGATTATATTTCGATTATAATGCATCAATGGAACATTTTCAATAATTTCTTAATAACATGAGAAACAAACCTCCAATTGCTTTTCCTTTTTTTTTTTTTAATACAAGTCTTAGAAAAAAGCTACTGTTTTTGTTTATGATATTTGTCTAGCTATAGCTTACTCATCAACTTTATTTATCTATTGAGTAGATGACATGATTAACTCAGGAAGCTTTGGTAGGGTAGCTGGCTTGCAAGGCAATGCCACATATACCATTCTTATCATTCGAGCCACGTTTCATTTTAATGTAACCTTTTTCACCCCAACCACTGCCCCATGAGTTCCTCACAAGCCAATACTTTTCCCCATTTTCTGCACCATACCCTACAATTGTAACCCCATGATTTAGATTTTTACCACAATAGCCTGTGAAGACCCCACTGGAGTATAGTTGAAATTCATACCCACCAGCATCAATGGCTACTGATATTGGTTGTTTGGCCACTGCAGCTTGTAAACTTGTCTCATTACCTGCAGGTAACATTGCGTAGTCGCTTATATTTGCTGCTTTTGATTTTTCTTTGGCTTTGTCACACTTGCCATCTTTTCCTAGATACGGATAATTTTTTTCTGTGGTTATGCCACCATTCTTTATTATGAACTCAAATGCTTTTTCCATATATCCCCCATTACAACCTTGGTTGTCTCCATTGATATCACAGTCCACAATCTCTTGTTCAGATAAAGATACCAATTTTCCTGTCTTGATCTTGTTGATGCCTTCTACTGCTGCTACTGCAGAAAATGCCCAGCAACTGCCTACAATATTGAATTATATATAGGGATAATTACAAAAGTTGCCCCTGAGATTTGGGTTAATTACAAAAAAAACCACAGATGTTTGAAAATTAGAAATAATCAATTGACGTTTGATTTTGTGTTAAATGTAAGTGGGTAATTGTAATGTTTGAAATGTTATTGCTTATGAAGTGGGTAAAGTGTAATTTAAAACCAAATCCAGAGGTTTTTTGTAATATTCAGTCAAAACCTCTGATTTTTTTTTTTGTATTAACCCAAACCTCAGGGGTAGTTTCTGTATTTATCCCTTAAATATATGCATTAATTTCTTGTCAATATTATTGTTTTGTTTCTTTATGAAAGAATGAAAGAAGGACATTATATGCCATAGAATTTTTTTTTTCTCAATTTTTTAAGGAGATTGTGAGTTATGTGTAATTGATATAGCATTATTACCATGATCTTGCTAATGTCTATCACCACTTGATCGATTGATAAAACGACGAGTTAAAAATAACGTTTCTAGCGATGTGAAAATGATTGTATTTCTTGTATTCAAACATGAAGAGAATGCATACATTATATAGGCAAAAAGCTACTCTAATCAACCCACAAATTAAGGAAAAGAAAGAAAACATAAATCCCCAAAATAGGGCACTACCCTAAAGTTAAAGCACTAGTCTATTATAATATCTCAACACTCCCTCAAGGTGGAGCATATACATCATATGCATCCATCTTGTCACATATATAAGTTATCCGGGACCCTGTAGAGATTTAGTAAATATATCGCCAAGTTGATCTCTAGAGTTGACAAAGGAGGTCTTGATGATTCGAGAGATAATCTTTTCTCGAAGGAAATGGCAATCGACTTCTATATGTTTCGATCCTTTCGTGAAAAACTGGATTGGAGGAGAGATGCAGAGGCGATCGATTATCACACACGAGCTCCATAGAACCAACATCACGAAATGTAATTCTTGCAATAAATGTTTTAGCCACAAAAGTTCACATGTTGCATGAGCCATAGCCGATACTCGGCTTCAGATTGAATGAGCAACAACGGTTTGCTTCTTACTCTTCCATGAAATCATGTTTCCTCCTATGAATATACAAGAATGTAAGTAGATCTTCGATCATTCTCATCTCGCCCAATCAAGATCCGAATACCCAATGATATTAGTGTGGCCTCTATCGGTGAACACAAGTCCTTTCCCAGGTGACCCTTTAATGTACTTGACAATTCGAATAATCGCATTCCAATGGCTATCACAAGGAGAGTTGAAAGCGATGACTTACTATACTTACTTTGGAAAAGATATGTCCGGTCTAGTCATGGTGAGATAATTCGGTTTCCCAACTAGCCTTCGGTATCTTAGGATCGGATAGGGCTCCCCGATTAGGAAGGAGTTTTACATTAGGGTCCATTGGAGTAGAAACGGTTTACAATGTAAGACCCGTTTCTTCTAGGATATCAAGAGCATATTTCCTTTGAGAAATTGCAATACCGACTTTGATTGAGCTACTTCAATCCCAAGGAAATGAACGAAGAGGACCAGTCCTTCGTTTGAAAATTGTGAAATAAGTGTTGTTTTAATGCCCCGATACCTTCACAATCATCGCCGAGAATTATAATGTCATCAACATAGACCCACAAGGTAGATATATCTATTTGCCGAGGAGCATCGAAAGAAAGAAGAGAATGATCTCCTTCGCGGACGAATCATCCCAAATTGTTGAAGAGTTTTTTGAATCGGCCAAACCAAGCCCGAGGTGATTGTTTTAAACCATATAAAGACTTTTGCAACTTGCATACCAAACCATACTCCCCCGAGCAACAAACCAGGGGTTGCTCCATATAAATCTCTTCTTCCAAATCACCATGCAAAAAGGCATTCTTGATATCTAAGCGTGAGAGGGCCGATGTTTCATGAGCCCATAGCGAGGAATAAACGAATCAAGACATCTTTGCAACAGGAGAAAAAGTATCAATGTAATCTTGACCATAGACTTGCGTATATCCCTTGGCTACCAGGCGGACTTTCAAGCGATCGACTTGTCCATCGGGCCAATCTTAACATTAAACACCCAACGACAACCAACAATGATTTTCCGAGGAAGGAAGAGGAACAAGTCGCCAAGTATGGTTGCAATCAAAGTCGACATTTCATCAATCATGGCTTGTTTCCATCCTGGATGGGATAGTGCTTTTAAACCTGTCTTAGGAATAGAAATAGAAGAGAGTGTAGAAACAAAAGCACAATATGTAGGAGACAAACGATGGTAAGATAGAAAATTGTAGATAGGATAAGGGTTACGAGTAGAGCGTATACGCTGCGGATGGCGATAGGCAAACCGTGAAACAGGTGGATCGGGTGCGGGGATAGAGACCCTCCGGGAACAGGATCGGCTCGTGGCTCGGACCGTCTTTCATAAGTAATGCCAAACCGATTAATAGGTGGAGGAGCGTGGTGGAGATGATGGAACATCGGGCAATCTTTGGGGAAAGAAGGCTCATGAGTTGGTCAATGAACTCTAAGTAGGGTATGTGCAAAACCCGATCCAAGTCGTGAGAAGGGATAGTAGTTGCGACAAAGTATGATATGTCCTCGAAGAAAGTAACATCGGCGGAAATGTAGAAACGGTTTGTAGGAGGAGAGTAGCGGTAACCCTTCCGAGAACGGGAGTAACCAAGGAAAATACACTGGTGCATCGAAGCGGACAATTTATCACGGCTCAAGATAGATCATGAACAAAACAAGTACAACCAAAAATACGGGAGGAACAACATATAAAGGGCTTGTAGGTGCAAAATAGAGTAAGGAACCTCACCATTCAACACAGAGGATGGCATTCGATTTATCAAATAAGTGGCGGTCGAGGATAGCATCACCCCAAAACTTTAAAGGTGCATTGGCATATATCAACAAGGTGCGAAATTGTGTCAACAATGTGTCTATGTTTTCGTTGCCTACCCCATTTTGTTGAGGTGTATGGGGACAACTCGATTGATGTATAATGCCGTTGGAACGTGTAAAGGAATTGAAACGATCGAGAGAAATATTCTTTTGCATTATCACTACGCAAGACACGAATCATTTTACCAAATTAGTCTTAATTTACGAGCAAAAAGTTTCAAAAATACCAAACAATTGAACGATCTTTCATTAGAAATACCCAAGTACAGGGAGAAATCATCAATGAAAGTGACATAATACCGATAACCTAAGATAGACGGAACACGACTTGGACCCCAAACATCGAATGAACAATATCAAAGAGAGATGAAGCTCTTATTAATACGATTAGAAAAAAGACGAACATGTTTACCTAATTGACAAGACTCACAATTTAAAGACTCCAACTGTGAAAGACCGGGTACCATTGTTTTTAATTTGGGTAGACTCGGGTGACCCAAACGACGATGAAGAAGATCGGGGGATGTAGTAGCGGCACATAGAGTGGATATTGTTGGTTGAAGGTAGTAGAGACCACGAGATTCAGATCCTGCACCAATCGTCTGACCCGTACTCCGGTCTTGTATCAAAAAAGAATCAGAAGTGAAAGTTATGGTGCAATTTAAAGAACGAGTTAATTTACTTATGGATATCAAATTAAAAGGACAATTAGGAACCAATAAGATCGAACTCAATGGAATTGAGGAGTTGAGTGAAACGCCCAACTCGATGGCCTGGATTTTAGACCCATCTGCAACAGTAACATAATGAGGAAATTTGGTCTGTGATATTTCTGAGAATATAGAGGAATTACCAGTCACGTGATCAGAAGCACCGGAATCCAAAACCCATCCCATAGGTGTAGAGTGAGAGAAACAAACCGTAGAATTATCAGTGTGAGCTATAGTGGCTGAAGAGGTTGCCTGTTGGACATTCAATATGTCGGTTGTAATGGTTGTGGACCCTTGAAAGGCGACCGAGACTAGACCCGTTGTTTTGAAAGAAGGATCAGACATGATGACTTGATTAAACAGACGTGAACAGTGTTAATCAAGCGTCAAAAATATTTTCCGGTAGAACAATATTTTCCGAACTGAATAGTATTTCCGAGTAGAATAATATTTTCTGACCGTGAACAGTGTCCCGATGAAATAATATTTTTTTCGGATGTGAACAGTGTTTTTGTGAACAGTGTAATTGCGTGAACAGTGTTCCGGTGAATAGTGCTCCAGCAGAATTTCCGGGAAAAATTGAAACTGGAATTTGGAAATTGGAATTTCTGGAATCTGGAAACTGAAAATGGAAACTAAGATTTCTGGAAAAAAAAAAAAACTAGGGTTTAGGAACCTTGCTCTATGATACCATGTGAAAATGATTGTATTTCTTGTATTCAAACATGAAGAGAATGCATACATTATATAGGCAAAAAAGCTACTCTAATCAACCCACAAATTAAGGAAAAGAAAGAAAACATAAATCCCCAAAATAGGGCACTACCCTAAAGTTAAAGCACTAGTCTATTATAATATCTCAACAAGCGACAATAAAAAAAAAAAAACAATCAAACTTTTGTACCACAATTGCCTTGATTCTTGATTGGAGTCACAGCACCTTTCTTTCTCCAGTCTACGCTTGGTGGTAGAGTAGAATTGTCAAACATGATGTCGTGTCTTTTATACGAATGCCCATGACTCCTGTAACCCAAGTAGATCGACCGAAACTCCAAGTTTGTCATGTCTGCAAATTGATTGTCTGTAAGATTGTATGGCAGATTCTGAGAATTGACGAATTCAATAAACTCAACATTGGACTGGTAGATTCCAAAGCGCAGGTTCCATTCATCCCTGCTCTTGTATTTGTGTCCGCACCGTTTCAGCCAATCTCTGTACCTCTTTTCCATCGATTCTGTTTCGAATATGCCTTCAAGAAACATACAGACAGCACAGAAGGATAATAGCAAGGGTATAATTTCTCATTACAGTTGGAGCTTTCATTGCTAAGCCTAGAGGAATTTTGCAACTTGTTACGATGTTTTGTTTGTTAATGTTTACATAATTACGTAGAAGCTTGCTTATGTAGTATACCTCTCTTAGTGGCAATTCTGTTGGATTCATGTTTTTGTTCTTTGTCTTCAGCTATTTCTGTTGCTAAGGCAAGTTTGTTGTGTATCCTTTGTCTAAGGTTCATGCTTCATCTATGTTAAGTTGGACTGTGTACCGTGGCTAAGTTCAGAGGCAACAGTGAAATCGTGGACGTGAAATTTCTTGTTTTTTTGGTGGCTTATAATTTGTATCACAAGAATAAAAGTGCAAGTGCTATATTTTGGATAAGCAGTTTATTCAGGTGATAATTAAAAAAAAAGAGGTTTGGGGTGGTTACAAACAAATCCAAAAAGTTTCAAAATTACATAAATTCCTTGAGGTTGGTTATCAACAATTAACCATGGTTACAACTCCTTCAATGACCCTTATCGGACTTAATTGCTTTGCTTTGGAGTCTCTAATCATAGACATAAAAAGTACTCAATAGCTCGGTGCAAAAGTAATGGAGCTTCCTACATTTAATTTTGTCTCATATTTTTATCCCAATAGTTAGTTGAACCAATGGAATTTGCTTGATATCACTAAATATTTTACAATCGCATCCCTCAATTTTTATAAATATTACAAATAACACATACTTTAATCATAAGCGTAGATTCAATTGATACAAACTATTTATTCTAGCTATTCAAGCCACGCAGTTTACTATTGTACGTATCCAAGTTTGAAACACGACAAGATAGACTAGTGGGTGTTTGTAAGATTAAAATTAAATTTAATGTAGAAGTTCTTTTGAATCGTGTACACCCCTTTGTTTCAAGAGGAAACCATAGGTATACATGATTATTTACAAGTAGATGAAGACCTAGTAAATTTGGATAACCTAGTTGATGATGTTATAAAACTTGGAGATGGTTGGTTAACACTAAGGATGAGCTTGAGTTAGTTGATGACAAAGATGATCAAAGTAGAGATTCAGACGAGAGATAGCGACAATGATAATATTGCAGGTAACTAAGACAGTTGATTGGTATTTTTTTTTTTGTTGACATAGGTTGTTGATTCACCTTGATGTTTTTTTAATACATTTTTTTGTTCATTAAGTCATTATTGATACTTTTAAACTTGTTATATTTCTATTATGATGATGTTGTTTTGTTCGTTTTTTCTTTTAGATGGTTGGAGGTATAAAAGTATCTAAAACGTAATGTCGTTATTATCTCCAAAAAGTGGGCAATTGTGTCAAAAGTCCTTTGTATTATACCCGTTTATCATTTAATCATTTGCCCATAAACATCATTATTTGGGCCTAATCGTTATAAAGCCCATGAGGCCCAATACATTATACTATACCCATGAGGCCTAATTTGTTATAGCGGACTCATGAGCCCCAACTTATTATATACGACTCGTTAATCGGTCCATGAGAGTTGAGATCCACCGTACAAGGTGTAAACAACCCCTTTGTATTTATTATTAATTAAGTGCGATTAATGGCTTAATTCCCTTACGCTTTGGATTATTCTCCTATACTTTGTTGACTTAAAAATCGGAGAGGCTTTTCTGACAACCGAAGTAACCTTATAACATTGTTTGTGTGTTGCGAGGTTGGTTTCGCAAATAGATTAGACATTTGACTTGGATGCAGATAACTTTGATTGGAGAACTTGACTTGAGTGAGTTGGTACATCTCTTTCTAGCCTCACATTCCAATCATAATATTAAAGTGACAACAACTTTCATTAGTTACTACAACGGGCATGAAACTCGTCAAATGGGAGTCATTTTCGGGACGAATTTAGTATAACTTATCAATGAAATAGTAGTTTAAAAAAATAAAAACAATCAACTAGTAAAATTTTTAAACAATTGATTTCTTACCATAACAAATGAGGCATTTATATTGAACACACCCCGAGAATAAGTTTAGTCAAATGCCCTCATAATCAGATTTTGACTAAACCTTATTCACTTAACAACCTCAAATAGGGAAAAAAATTGAAGAAGAAAAAGTCAGCAGAATGCTTCATCTGTCTGTCACTACTACTCACTCCGTCCCAAATATATATATATAGTTTATTTTCTTTTTGGGATGTTCTAAATATATAGTCCACTAATCAATATCCATATTTGATAGTACTTTTTTTTTTTCTTTTAATATTATAACCTTATTTAATATGCATTTTGTAATTTACACTATCCATTAAATAAGGGCCAATCAAGTAAATATTTTGCATATTTGAATTTCTAATAATTTTTCTTAATCTGTGTGAAAAATTCAACTATAGACTATATAACGGGGACACAGAGAGAGTGTTTTATACAAGATCAGAAGGTGGCAGCAAATTAAAACCTTAATATCAGGGGCGGAGCTAGACGTGTAATGTTTGGGGCTAAATCAATAAAAATAAATATTTAATACTAAAAATTAATATTTTAAAATAAATTATACATAGAAATTTTTATTTTCAAAAAGCCCCCATTGTCTAAGAAGGATACGCCTCTGCTTAATATGCACAGTATATTATGCGTATATTATAATATGTAATCATCATGATTAGTGCCTTGACACAAGCAAACTGCAATAAAAATGGCAATTAAGGGAAAGTGCAAAGGAACAGGCATAGAGTGGAAAAGGGTGAGATGCCCCTACATGTGGGTATAGTTTGGAGACAAAGTAAAGAGGGAAAGGCCTATAAGAGCGTGCAAACATTTCACATGCTCTACACATTATCCCTTTGTACCACAGCTCATCCTCCAAATATACCCACTTCCCGCCCTATATGCTATTGCCCTCCAATCAATCCACCCATTACCAAGAACATTTTTCTTTGTATTTCTTCTTTTCTTTTTAAGTGTATATAACTATATATATATACCTACTCCATTAATCATTGCGACTACGCGTACACCTGGAATATATATAATGGTATATATATATACCATTAATCATTTCTTTTTAAGTCTATGTACATGATTTGTACGAATACTCTATAAGCAGGTTCCAAACAGTCTAATAGATGTTACTCGTGGAGGCACTGGCGGATTTAGGGCTGTGCCAACCTGGTCCCTGGCTCAGCCCTCTTTTTTTTAAAAGAAAATAGTGAGAAATTTTTTATAAAAAAAGCTTAGTTATAATTTATATTATTTTTTTGGGATTTTCTATCCGGCTCATCCCATTTTCGTGTATCGGTCCACCTTGCTAGGGTCTCCTGGCTCCGCAATTGCGTGGAGGAATATTCCAGGTGTATTATTAATCGTATATTTACATATAGTACACGCCTACTATGTATGATTTTGTGTGAATTTGAGTACTTAGACTAATTATTTTTCGTTAAGTAACAACTCTACATCTTGCTACATTATTCTTCTTTAGAATCTGACTATGGCACCAACTCCAAATTTAATGTACGTTTAGACATTTTAAGGTACTATCTCGCACCTAAAAAAAATTAAAAAAAAAAATTGAAGGAACGTTCTCACACATGCTCTTGCCATATATATATGACATGCCAAAGGTGAGTCATCATTGCCCTATTGGCTAACCAGGATTTGTCATGTACACAGTACAATCCCAAGGATTACACACACATGATCATGATTCTTTTTTACAGCCAATTAAAGTGATTATTCAACATATGCACTAAAGTTGGTTATTTTTAGGCTCTCTCTCTCCTCTCCTATTCTCTCTGCCTTCTCTCTATCTTCTCCCTTATACAGTTTCTCTCTTCCCCCATTCCTCCACAAAGGAGGATGGGGGAACTACTAAAATGCTCAGTTTTTTTGGTTTTTTCAGTTGTCTCCCAGTATGGGAGTGTTAGTTTCCCCTTGTGGGACTTTAGTCTCTCTTAATGAGAGTGATTTGTTTCCCTTTGTGGGAATTTATTTTGTTTTTATCTTTTTTTTTTTTTTCAGATCTGTTCATTTGGGCTCAAGATCTAGTCTTTTTAGATGTGGATCTGCACAATTGGTTTTAGATCTGGTGTCTTTGAAGGTTGATCGATTGCAAGAGGTGTTCTCATAATAGTTGTCATCAAAGAAAGACACGAGATGGAGTTTGGATCCGACCATTTTGAAGATTGAAGGAAGATTTTGTCATGAATTTGGAACTTCTAGCCATTTGATGGAGTTTTTGTTTCTTTTTTGTTACAAAATGTTCTCTTGTTTTTGTTTCCAAGTCCTGTATCTTTCCTTTTACTTGGGTTTGTGAGCACCTTTGTAAGTTTATGGTTTTATTTCCTTTTCTTTTGTTTTGGTCTGTTTTTGTTTGTGGGGTTTACCCCTCTCAGGATGTGGTGATGTATTCCACTTTGTTATTCCTGAGTCTGAGGCCAAGTCTCTTTTACTTGGTTCTCCCTGATCCGACTTGGATGTGTTTGTAAAGTGTAATCCTTGAGGATTGTTGGGTCGGTTGACCCCGGGTCTGTATTTTTTTTGTGTATTAATAAAATTTCTACCGTTTCAGAAAAAAAAAAACATATGCACTAAAGTTTGCTCCAACTGGGCTGACAATTATGGGTTATTAATTTGGCCTGTATCCGATCCAATTCTGACCCTAAAATGATACGTGCTTGATCTTGATCCAAAGTACTTGGCAGGAATATTTTGGGGATTTGGAGTTCAATTTCCAAAACAATCACTAGGAATTACTTAGGGAGTGTTTGCAAACACTTCTACTTTTGGAGAAAGTGATTTATTGATCTGAAAGCTCTAAGTAATTGAAAATTAGAAGCTCTTAGTCGTGAATTAGAAATTGTCAATATTTGTAAATAGAAGCTTAAAATTAATTAAGTTAAGAGAGAGTATTTGGTGGATAAGCTTTAAAAAGTTTTTTTTTTTGTATAAAAGTCAAATTATAAGTTATTAGAATCAAAATCTAAAAACACTAATCCCTAATTTTTAGATTCTAATTAAGTGAAGTTGAATCTATATTTCCAAACACAAAAAAGTAATTTTTTCCGTTAAAAGTCTGAAAATAACTTTTTTAGTGTTTGTAGAAGTGGCAACGGGGTGGCTTGGGGGCGGGTTTTGGCATTCCCATACCCGCTCCACTTATAAGGATCGGGGCATGATCGGGACATGGTGAATCAGGGGCGGGAGCGGGTATCCCCTTGTATATTTTTATAATTTAAATAATATTTTAATTCTCAATTTATATATTTTAACGAAAATATATACATATTTTATTAAATTTATATGTTATGTTTGTATACACTTTTAGAAGTTATCATCAAATATATTACAAAAATGAATTTAGATGATAATTTTATAGAAAATAATATTTTTATATATAATATAGATACAATATAAAATATAATTAATATATCTATATATAAAGTCGGGGGGCGGAGCTTAGCAGGGCTGAGTGACCTAAACCCATCCCCGCCCCCATTGACATAATGGGTGAAAGATTCCTCATCGGGTTCGGAGGACGAGTTCTCCGATCGGGTTTGGGGCATTTTGCCAAAGTGTTTGCAAACCTTCACTTAATTTCTTATGAAATTTGATCTCTAGTCAGTAGTCAGAGGGTGGGATTGATCCAACGGCCAGAGGAGTACATGAAGGTGGGATGAACACAGAGGAATGTTGTCTGAAATCTTATATAAATTATGAGACTATTATAAGTTTGGCAGGCCACACAAAGGCACGTGGTTTCTGATTCCACTGAGTTAATAAACTACTGACTTCTTTCCAGTAATACCGTTGGGACTCAACCTCCCTCCCAGCTGTTGATAGCTGTCCTAATCTTTTCTCCCTCCCCCATGTGACCCCACCATCATAGACAGACAAGAAAAGAGACATTTTAATATTTATTTAATTCTTTTTCATTTGAAAGATAATGAAACTATATGGTCACTTGTGAATATGATGATGATGTTCTTGTGGCTATCCTTGTGTTTCTTCAAATATTATAATTTTTTTGCATGTGGTTTTGAGTATATATATATATATAAGGCCCTTTTGAGAACATATTGTAGTTTGGTTCATTTTTTTCTGTTACATTGGTACTGAAAGTGCCATATTTTGTAACATGGCTCAGTTACCTCCAAAAGTGCCAAACATGACTCAAAACTGGCCTGAATTATTTTCTCACCACAAAATGGAGAGCTTGTCGATCAACAATAACCAATGCCCTTCCTGGGTCGACGAGTTCCTCGACTTCTCGTCGGCCCGGCGTGGGTCCCACAGGCGGTCCATGAGCGACTCGATCGCGTTCTGGAACCGCCGATGGTGGAGGAGTGCCGCAGATCCTCCATTAATAATATGATGCCAGGTGGTGGCGCCGGTGGAGATGGGAACAACAATATTAATAGCGGTGACTTCGAGAGGTTCGATGATGAGCAGCTCATGTCCATGTTCACCGATGTGGGGCCCACAATGTCGTGCTCGAACCCTTCGTCGCCGTCAGATCATAACAGCATCAATGACGACGAGAAACAGGGGCCGTCCGATCAGCTACGGCAGCGGCAGCTGCAGCTTCAGCCGAAGAGCGAGCCTGAGGAAGATCAGGAAAGCTCATGCAAATCGGAGGGACTTAATGCTGATCCACATGCTCTCGCCACACCAGATAATTTCATGAGTGAAAAGATTAGTGACCCAAAAAGGATTAAGAGGTACTATACTCATAAATCATAATATATGTGAATATTTCACACACACATATCTATATACAATGCATGGATTAATATTTATATATGCGTAAAATTTGACATGAAATATATAATGTGAATTTCTAATTTTAAGTTGATTGTCGATGATTTTTTTCTTCAGAATTTTGGCTAACCGGCAATCTGCGCAAAGGTCACGAGTGAGGAAATTACAGTACATATCAGAGCTTGAACGCAGTGTTACATCACTTCAGGTTTGTTAATTAATTAATTATATACCAAGCATTAATATTTTGTATATATACTCTAATTTCAATTTTTGTTTTTATGTTGTTCTAAATTTATTCCAATTATTTTTGTGGAATTGTTGAAGGCCGAAGTTTCAGTGTTATCCCCACGGGTAGCTTTTCTGGACCACCAACGCTTGGTACTAAATGTTGACAACAGTGTTCTCAAGCAAAGAATAGCAGCTTTAGCCCAAGATAAAGTTTTCAAAGATGGTAAGCATATTTATTTTAACAAAAAATATGATTATATATCATTGCTTGAATGTTAATTCAAGTGAGATCATGATCACTTGAGTTTGTATATAATGATATCAATATTTTATTTTGTGATATCACCATATTCTCATTAAACGTTATAGATCAAGATCTATTCTTCAGTCTTCATATGCAAGCAAATCTAAATTCCCTACTATGTTGGCTGACCATTGATAATTATTTACTAAAGCTAGTTATTTTCTCGTTTCCAATCAAGTTCTAGTACTGTCTCCCCACATGCATTAAAATTAAAAAAAAAAAAAAAAAACTAAAGATACCACCAACATAAGAGTCACATCACTCCGTCAAGATTATTGAGTAATTCTCTAATCTTCCAAGATTATTGAGTAATTAATTATGACAAAGCAAAAGAAAAAAGGTGTATAAGCCTTTTCATTCGGATTTACCTGTTTTGATATCTACAAAATTTTAATTTTTCATTTAATTTGATTCTTTGTTTCAGGATCCGAATACTTGTATCCTTGTAAATTGGATTTTTTTTTTTGAGAGATGTAAATTGGATTTTGAGTGCACATATTTGTAGTATATATCATTGCATGCATGGTCCATATATCAATCTTCTTAGCAGGTGCCAATAATAAATGTGACAGCATCACCCGTTTTCACTCCATCCATCAGATAAACACGAACTGCCCATTTCTCTTCCGAATATCTCCATCAGTATCTTGACTATTTCTTTCCATAAAACCTGCATAAATAAATGAAAGCTGTCAAAATATTGTTCACCGTTTGTAAGGGTATTGACTAGTGTTCGAACCAACCATGTATCTTTCAGTTTCTTTTAAATTTATTTCATCCTCTCCAACCACTACTCCCAACTTATTAAAAAATTAAATGAAAGCTGTCAAATATTTATTCAATAAAAATAGCAGGTAATTAATTAATCTTATAATTTAATAGGTCAAAACTCTACTAAAATTATTGACATAATTTATGCAAATTAGGTATCCATTCAATGCCAATTTTAGGCATAACACAGACAATTACGATGTTTACAGAAATTACATTAATCAAACCGTGAAACATGGAGTACCAAGAATATTCATGGGATTTTAATTGCTGTATTTATCTATTGCCTTACAATTTACATATAAATTTACTACACTCAGAGTATTTAATTCCCTTGGTTAATTTACAATTATATATAGCTCATCAAGAAGCATTGAAGAGGGAAATTGAGAGGCTGAGGCAAATATACTACCAACAGAACCTCAAGAAGATGGATAATGCTACTGACCCAAATTCACCATCAAGGGTTGCTGATACTGCTGATAAAGAGCAATTAGCAGTCAATTGATCACTAAATTCTAAGGTACTACTATATAAACATATCATATATCCTCTTCGCATTCTTTTCAACATGGCTTTGAAAGCAAATTTTAGAATAACATTACTGGTAACAAGCCAAATTGGCCATTTAAGTCTTACGGAAATAAAAAAATAACCATATTTTTCAAAAACATGTCTTTTAGCCATTTCTATTAAAAATTGACGGTCATGCTCTTCTTATATTCTTTGGTGAGGTAATTGGTCATTTTCCAAAGAATCAATGTGGTACATTTGTCGGTATGGAGAAATGAGTATATTCGCTCACGAGAAATGATTCTTGGTACCGAGAAATGTAGCGCCCCGAAATGAAAAAAGGGGAAAAGTGGACAATGGAACTCAAAAAGGCTAAAAAATAAGTTTTTGAAAATCATGACTAAAAATATTTTTGTTATAGACAAATAAATGACCAAAAATATTCCAATGGACTCTCTAGCGTACTATATATAGTTCCTAGTACTATTTCTTCACAAAATCCAACTCTCAAAACTCAGCCATTTAATAAACTTAGACAGTTTTTTCAATCAGGTAACAACTTTAGATATTCAATAACATGATACCACGTATACTTGCATAATTATAGTACAAGAATGTTACACAATTAGTCTAGCAGATATGTGCCATATACCTCAACATTGCTAAAAAAGTGGAATCACCCTTTGTGCAGGAACATAGACAAATCATGGAAGCACTTCCAAGTAAATGCAGCCGTGCAAATTCATTGTTGTGAACCGGATTATAAGGCCACTCTACCCAATAATCGTGTTCACTAATAAGGAACCCTTCTTTTTTGGGGCTAAATTAATCTCTTTTGTTTTTTATATTCTCTTTTTTATCATTTTTTTAGCTTAGGGATGAGTGTGGTTACATTTTTATTTTGTTTATTTTGTTTCCAATTAATCATCATAGCTCTTTAAAAAAAATCTTGATTTTCTACTTGAAAATCATTTGCTGACGATTGTTCTTGGGTTTGTGTTGGGATGTAAGATCATGCTGTACTGAAGAAGAGGTTGTCAGGTGAAGGTCATTTGGTGTCAGAATATGGCCATTTCAGTGTCTTTTGCCTTTTCCCATGTCTGTGCATTATTAAAGTTATTTGTTCTTTTCAAGAAAAGAAGAAAGCAAAATCCCGTGTAAATATTCATCTTTGACTGTTTTTGGTGTTTGGCACAATTATTTTATGTTATTGGTATAATTTAGATCTGATAATGCTATTGACGATTAAACAATTAAAATTTTATATACATATATATCCATTAATATTATATAAAAAAACTTTATACATTTATTGAAAAGTTACATATAATGTGTTTTGAACTCAATTTTCCAATTCTCATCAAAGTTACATTTAATTTGAGTGAAAATGAGTCAAAGTTGATTTTGAGAATTTTTCTTAAAATTTTCCCTCTAAAACAACTAATAGATAAGTCCATATCAACAATTTTGTCATAATTTCACAAATCTCCAAAATTAGCTATCGTGCTTCAGGCATGCGATATTAATTTTTAGCATATTTAATATTTTCCTTGTGAAATTTGGAGTAAATTAAAAATATCTGAGAAACCTAAATGGAAACAATGAGGCATACATTTTAATTGATTGAAAAAGTAAAGTAGACTACATAACAAAAATTAAAGACCTCTAATAATTAATATTCATATTTACTAAGGAGGCCAATTTCTTAAATATTTGTTTATAGATTATTCTTAATTTTGTAGTTAAAGCACAAGCTCGCACTATTGATGTACAAGACACATGCGAGTTGATAAGTGGCAATATTACAAAGGTTGTTCTTGGCTTCAGTATCACGTTGATCCTCTCTCTGTGACTACTACTCATGCATATCCTCAATTTACATCTTTCCAGTCGGTGAACGCAAAATTTTAACTTTGAGGGCGAAAAACGGATTGAGTTTATAAATTTAAACAATGAAAAAAAGTACTCATGTATTAACCATAATTAATGGATTTTTATATTGTAATGGACAACTATTTGAAGTTTTTATCAAAAAATTTGTGGGGCAAAGTCATCTATTTTAACTATTTTTTTTTTTTTAAATTTTAGGGGTGGGGGGATGAAATTTTAGAAAATTTGGGGGCCTCCTTTACTGTGCCTGGCTAAGGGGTCTCTGGTTCAGGTGGGAGTTTTCGCCTTCAGGAAAAATCTTTTAAAAAAAATTTGATTTTAAAAATAATACTTTTTTGTAATAAACATGTCTGTCTAAAAATACACAACTATGTGAATGACGATAGAAGTATATTTATGAAAAATTTGACTAAGCGCCCCTACTTTTCATTCCAGTCAACAAGTTCAATGTATGGTTGAGTGAGTTAAGGCATTGATTTGTGGAAATAAATATATATAATAATATTGCAAAAATTTACGTGAGACGGTGAAAATCATGACATCATGAAGCGAATATCTTTTAGTGTAAAAAGTGATACTCACAAAATATATTTAAATAGAGAGTATATTTGGAAGTATCAATTTTTACGCTAAAAGATCACCGTCTCTCTCACCTTTAACAAGAGACTCATCAGAAATTAATATAGGGAGTGGATCCCTATGAGACAAATTTTAATGGGTAAGTAATCTCAGCTTTATTGATCATGAATTAACCAAGACTTACTCGAAAATAAGTCTTAGTTGGCTACCCAATTTTTCATTATATACCCGTCGTAAATTCGAATAAAGCTACGAATCAATTCTTGGTCCAATAAGGTCTGGACGGGTGGGTACCCGCTATCCCTATCCCATTAGGGATTGCCAATTTCCCCAAAACCCAAACTGTAAAAACGTTAAACAGCGTGAATTTCACGGCCCTGCTCTTGAACCGTCTTGTCTGCTCAGTTCTCGACTTCTCGTGAACCCTCAACGGTCTAATTCCCTCCATATAAAATAACCCACTAAACAATCCATAAATGTTGAAAATACCAAAGCCCATGATCTTTCTATAACGGCTACCCCGGTCCCCAAATCTTCCACTCTTCCACTTTCCACTTAATTCATTCTCTCTTCACCTTGAAAATGGGTGCTGGAATCTCCAACGGGGCTCTCTCTTTCCTCTTATTTTCGCTCATCTCCACCTTAGCCGCAGCCCAAGGCGGCGGCGGAGGAGCGGCGAGGGAGCTGTGGTGCGTGGCCAAGAACAACGCCGACGACGCCGCCCTGCAGTCAGCGCTTGACTGGACATGTGGGCCCGGCGGAGCCGACTGCGGGCCCATCCAGAAAGGTGGGCCCTGCTACGACGCGTCGGACCTCCAGCGTACGGCGTCGTATGCCTTCAACGATTACTACCTCAAGCGTGGTCCCTCCGATGAAAACTGTAGTTTTGGCAACACTGCTGCTCTCACTTCTCTCAACCCTAGTAAGCGCCCAAAATTTATTAGTGTTTTTATACAAAAAGGTACTATTTTTTTGCTAATTTAATTGGCTGCGTTCATTTCCAGGTCACACTAATTGCAAATTTCCATCCAGGTGAGTATTTTGATTGGTCTTTTTGAAACATGAGTTCATTATTTTGTCTTGGCTATGGAAATTGTCATTTCATATGTGAATTCATGTTGTGTAAATTTTGTGCAGCTTAAGCTCACGAAATGGAAATTTTAGTAATGGGCCGGTGACAGCAGGGTCAGGTAGTGCGGATCTGAGCAGTGGTAGTTCAGTGGCTCACCATTGGGATTGGGGATCACTTGCAATTCAAGTGGTGTTTGGAATCTCATTAATTTTTTGACAGAATTGGATATACATTTTTGTATGTAACTAGAATTGACAAAAAGCAAATGCTTTTGTTGAGAAGATGTAGCGGAGACAATGATCAGTGAAATAGCATCTATATATTTCTTTAACAAAGTTTTGATCAATATGGTTCCTTGTTTGCTATTTTAATCACAATGTTTAGACTTATTTTGGTTTAATCACAATGAGAGGTGGTTGGTTTTAGATTTGAGTTGAGAATCTGTCACAATGCAGTATGTAGATTTGAACATTTAATCACATATCAGTATCTTTTAATTGCCATAAGTAACACCTCCTGTGACCTATTAGGAAAATTGTTTATTGCGGTGCAATATTCGGTACATTTGTTAGTACTCAAGTAGAAATAGAGTAAGCATCTCTAGTTTTTCTCTGTTTCATCCAGGAACACCTCTGCTTTTGATTATTTGTGTTTTAGTTGTAATGGCATTATCCATTGTTAATTAGTGATCTCATATTATGAAGTTTCCTGTTGAATTTGATCTTGCCCATCTGAACTACTAGCCACTAGGTAACTCGTGGTATCATTATACTTGGATAATATACACCAGATTTTAGCATTGTGCATCCTAGAACCCCTTATCTACTACAGTATTCCCATTGAAGTGAAACAAGTAACTAGCAGTTTTGTAAAGTTCTATTGCATTCTCAATTGCTGGAGGACTGATGAAATACAAACTGATCAACTTTCTGCTGGTTCTTATCCATAATGCTAGTTGCACTATTTGATTTACTGTATTCAAAAGTGCTTGATAATTCTGTTATGTTTGTTTAGGGTATGTTTGTTTTACATCCCCCAATCACCCATTTCTCCCAATCACTTCCCCCAATCACCAACCAAACATACATTATGTTTTTCGATGCATTTCTCTACTAATACACACATTGAAAAGAGAGTTTGATGTAATGTATTGAGAAATGTAAGTATAGAAATGCATTGGAAAGCGTAATGTATACTTGAATGGTGATTGAGGGAAGAAGTTGAGAAGGAAATGTAATCGAGGGGAGTTAAACAAACATTGCTGACTCCAGAAGAATTTGTTGATTCTCCCATCAAATATCAAATGAGCTGCTACAAACTCACAGAGAGTAATCCATGCATTAGTATGTTGGTAGAGTTGAAAAACAAATTAAGTTAATTCATATTCAACTTGCGATGTGTAGTAAAAATTCCGCTGAGCTCGATTTGTTAATTCTGAATATTCTTTTTTTTTTTTTGTTTCACAAGATCTGAAATTTGGTTCGAGTTCGATTTAATTAATAGGAAAATTGAAAAATGTTTTAAAAATCAATATAGTCCACCTTATTTCTTTTTCAATTTGATTATAATTTCTTGAAGTTCAACTCGATGAACTAAACAAGCAAACAATTTCAAATACTGAAGTTCAAAAAAAAAAAAAAATAAATGGAATGCATAGAAGAGAGAATGAAATTTCTCCTTTCCTATCGAAATTTCCAATTTGTTGCATGGGAAGCCGAGTGTAGGGCAATAGGGGTAGGCAGGACACGGTCATCTTAGAACTTGGCCTTTTCAAAATTGGGCTGTAATCTTGTAATCTAGAACAGTCAAAAGTGGGCTACGTGTGTTGGGTTGACTAAACTCGCTTGCAAAAGAATGAGTTGGTTTGCAATATATAGCATCCCACATGGAAGTGGGTCAAAATGGATTGACGTATTTGGGTTGTGGGTGAAATTGGCCCGCTATATTTTCAGAAAAATTAAAAAATTGAGATATGTCACGAGTTGTCCCACATTGATTAATTAAGGGAAGAAAGTCCACTTTATAAGTCAAGTGAGCTAATTCTCCTATCACCAATTGGTTTTAGGATGAAACCTCGCTTGGTGTGCTTGGACTCTCTCCGATATTGGGTGCGATTCATGTGTGGGACTGTATCAAGTCTCCCGAATTTAACAAATAATAATAATGAGTTTTAGAGACTTTTGGATTATTTATTTGAACATTTAGACTTGGTTTAATATTATGCACTTTTAATTTCTTATGTTTTTTTTTTTTTTTTTGAGATTATGCATACACATTTTAATTTCTTATGTTAATATTGTTGATTGTCAAAGTATTTAGCTCAAGCAAGCAAATCTTTTCAGAATGATTAGAAATTAATTTTGCATCTTTACATATCTGAAAAAACAACCTTTTTTGAATTTTTGCAAGTAACATAAGTAAGAGGATTGTTTTGTGGTGACTTGCTCATCACAAAAAACAACCTCTTCAATTGCTCATCTTTTCATTTTACTTCCACTTGCATTACTTTTCCTTCTTTTGATTTAAACCTCATTCGTATTATGTATAATTTTCATCACTATTCTCTAGCTGTAATCAATCACATCTACACATATTTCACAAAAAAACTAATCATTATTACACAATTTCCCACAAATTTTATTATTCATTCACTCACACATTTCTAATTATCAATCATATCCAATCATTATTTTACTATTTTTAAATCAAATCAACTTTCATCATTATTTTTTCACAAAGTTGCAGAAATCGCTAGGCGCTAGCTGGGCAGCAGCTGGGCGCCTAGACCGCCTAGGCGGCCGCCGAGAAACATCATGTTTTTCTTCTTTTTTTTTTCCTTTGGCCGATTTATTCCGCCTAGACCGCCTAGATGCCCGCCTAGACCCGATTTATGCCCGCCTAGGCCGATTTTTACAACACTGTTTTTTCATCTCACATTCAATCACACTCTTAAAATTCATCTTTTTTATTCCAAAATTTTTTCACCATTATTCTCTAGCAAAATGAAAATTTTCAAAATGAAAGTATATCCAATCGCGCCCTTACTTTTCCTAAAATGAAAGGATATCCAATCACACTTCACATCCATAGTAGTACTAGAAAAAAGGAAGTAATTTAGAAGCATTAAATGTAAAACACTACAAGTATCCAAGAAATAACGCAGTGGGGAATGAAGAAGTATCTGAAATTGCAGATTGGGTCCAGCAGAAATCAAAACAAATCAACATAAACTTAATTGGCAAGAACCAGATGACCTTTTTCCCTTCATTCCACACGATTAGTTGGATTCGTGAAACATCGACCTTCTAGACATCATGTGAACAAATGCACTGCAAAAATCATCGATCAGAATTAACATGCAAAATAAAATCAAAACTGGATATTCTTAACATTAAAGATGATTGAGCAAGTCTCTTGTGAGACGGTCTCACGGATCTAAAAGCGAAGTGAGATTTCCTAAGGGCTCCCTCCGTCAAAATGAGAACATGAACCATGAAAATAAATTTAAAAATAATAATGAACCATGGAAGAAACAAAAATAAACCCTAAAAAATGAACATGAAGAATAAACCCGAAAAACAAAAAAAAACCCAAAAATAAAAAATAAACCCTAAAAAAACTAAAAATCCTAAAAACCCAAATCAATTAAAAATAAACCCAAGAAACAAAATAAACCCTAGAAAAATAAATATAAACCCTAAGAAAAATAAAATCTGAAAAAAAAACCTTTAAAACTTTGTGTAAGGGCTCCGTCTCACGGATCTTAATCCGTGAGACCGTCTCACGCAAGTTTTTGCCAAGATGATTAATTTTTGGTTAAAAAGGATACCTAATTAACTACTTATTGAGCGATGATAAGGATGATGTGCAGGCTCTTGTTGTCCATAATCAATTGGAGCTGGAACACGAAATCCCAACTCCAAAGGGCTCTCGAAATCCAAATTAGATTGGCGGGCACGACTCTGATGATTCCAGGCCGGATTGACTGCTAAATTGGATTGCCCTTGAGAAAACATTCCCTGTTGCGACATTTCCAATGAATTCATAAAAAACCCACCACTAATATTCCAACCAAAGCCGGTTTCCTGGAATGGGAGTACAACCGGGTCGACGTTATTAGCATTCCCCTGTAAGCTGGTGTGCAGAGACAGCCCGAGTTCTGAAGTCGTACTTGTCGGGAACAACGATTTCATAGCATTATGATCAGGTGATACCATGAATGAAGAATTACTGCAATTACCTTCATCAGGAATATTATTATTATTATTGATGAATGCATACATAGGATTCTGGTTCATGGAATTCAGGGGAATCTCATGATTGAGATTGTCGATGGCGGTTTTGGCTTTGTTGATGAGCCAGTCAACGGCTTTGCTGGGGCGGTCAAAGCCTAATCGGTCCTGTACGTCGTAGAATTGAATTGCGGTGTGAGCGGAAAGCCTCACTCGTCGGTCCCTGGCCCCTTTCGATGTGTACACTTTGCTGTGCCGGTCTTTCCGGCCACTGGACCGGAGAATCTGACCACCTTCCACTTGTACTACTTCTCCTCCTCTTTTGCCTTTCATGGTTCCAGTTTCTAGTTTTGTGATCTTATCACGATATATTTTGAATCTTTTCCGCAACTAACAAGTAATGGTTGGAGGTGAGGGGATAATAAATTTTAAAGAAAATGAAAGATACTGGGTTCCGGTCAATATCTTGACAATCTTGTGGTTACACAACCTAATATTGAGGAGGTTTGCTTTACAGTGTATAGACTGCAAACTGCAACAATTGCTCTGACCCCTGATTCTGTTTTTGCTGCTGATGGAGATCCCAATAAAAATGAAAAAGATTTTTCCAGGGATACGAGTTGCTGAGAATTAAGATGTTGGTAAAAGATAAGAAAGGGTTAGGTTGAAAGGAAAGAGTACATATAAATGAATGGAACAGTGGATCTACTTTGGTGGAAGCTATGCCCTCTGTGGCTCTATATATAACAGTTGTAATGCTTTTTGAGGCAACTATATTTATGTATCATGTCCACACTAAGCATGTAAAAGATGTTTTATTTCCACCATCTGTCTCTTTCCATTTTGTTTTATATTTTTTATTTTTTTCCTTTGTTTTTTTAGTCATGTTCCATGGTGTACGTGTTGATTTTACAATATCAATTATGTAATGGGGACATGGTAAAGAATTATATCAACTCATCACCGTCTCATCGTATTTTTCCATGCAAGTGGAAAAACCTATGATGATGATGGTTTTGGAATCTCATCTCATTTCTCCTTCGTATGAAGGTTGCGTCGAGGAAGGATCCGGCGTAAAACTTTGCCACTTTCCTTTTTGTGTGAATTTGTAGTGTTAACTAATTTTAGACAATTAATTGACACTATAAATTTCACACCACCGACTTCCCACATAGTGGGATAAAGTCGATTGATGATGATGATGATGATGATTCCTTTGTTTTTTCTTCTCTTTTGTGTGTGTGGGGATTTATATTTTCCGTTTTTGGTACTTGGAGGGCCCTCAAGTTCACGTCTCATTCACTTAGATCGAAGCTTGACGGAGATCTGCAAATATCTCTCTCATTGTGTAAAGCTTAACGGCATGATTGGTATGAATGAATGAAATTAGGTTGGAATGGAATGAATTTAAGAATGGAATAATATTAGGAATGGAATGATGTAGTATTACGATTCCTATGATTGCTAAGTACAAGGAATGGAGAAATGAATGGATGACGATTTTTACTTGATTTAAATATCTTGATTGGTGATTATAAATGAATGATAGTAATTGAGGAAAATAATTTTAAAGTATCAAATTCTCTTAAATAAAATTTTATTAAATATGTTATTCGTAAATTGATATAAGATTATTTTAATGTGTGCTAAATAAAATATATTTATATCTATATATATAGATTTATATCTATGATATCAAAAATGTTTTATATAATATTTTTTAGGGATAAACAAAAACACCCCTGAGATTTGGGCTAATTATAAAAAATCCAGAGATGTTTTAAAATTACAAAAACCCCATCGAGGTTTGATTATGTGTTAAAAATTTAAGGGGGTAACTATAGTAATTTTATAAATATCGGGGAGGGTTTTGATATTTTTGTTTTGCTTATGAAGGGGAAAAATATAAGACAGAATCAAACCTCAAGGGTTTTTTTGTAATTTTAAAAAAAAATTGGGTTTTTATGTAATTATCAATAAAAAAATTCTATATCAAAATTTTGATTTAACTATTGAATATTGATAGAAATTGACTATGATCTATTAAAATATCAAATATAACTCATATTTAAATTATAAATATTTTTTTATTTATAACACTACTTTTCAAAAATATAGATTATATCCAACATTTTTAGTCATTTATAGAAGGATAATTTTATTAAAAATAAAATTTGAGTCATTCTTGATGATTGGGAATATCTAAACCCATGGGGGAGAGGAGGAATGGTCATTCCCTTACTTTTGGGAATAGGGATTCCCATGGGAATGAGTATTCCCATTACTAAAGTCTACAAGCATGTGAATGGGAATGAAACAAGGAATGCTTATTTCATTCCTACCCCATTCCCACATACCAATCATGCCGTAAATGTCATGTTCTTTCATCAAAGTGACCAACCTTTTTTCCAAGAAATTGTTCTATGAAGTCCAATTACTACTAGGAAAACTTGTTATTGGTGTATTATTGTTGAAATATATCACTGGTTAGTTGTCTCACATTTATTAATTATTAAAGGAAGAAAGTATTATTTATAAGCCAAGCAATGGCGTAGCCAGAAAATATATCGGTTAATTAAGGACGTACACTATTGCCCCACATTCCCGAGAAAATGACTGATTTTTACGCTCTCGAATATATTTTGATTTGTTTACGCTTTCGTGCATTTTTAGATCATTCGATGTGATTGTGTGATATCTGCTATCTGACATTTTTATGATACAAGTTTCTTCTCCATTAAGATATTCATATAGCCGAGTGGGACTGGTGTTTCTAGTCAGTTCCTCTGTCAGGTCGATCGTCATAGGTGCCTATTGTGGCGTGTTTGTCAGGTCGGATATCGAGCTCGATCGGACAGTCGTTGCTATTGTTGACCATGATGTCCAGTGGCGGAGCCACATGGTGGAGTTGGGGGCCCCGCCCCAACTTTTTCCTTTTTGTTCTTTTAGTACCCATATTCTTATTATTTAGTATTTTGGCCCCCTTCATAATTTTGTTGGATAAAAATTATTCCATGAAATTTAGTAAGTTAAATTGGAGATTTTGTGGATCTTATTTTATCTTATTATCATCTTAAAATTCATGTAGATGATTTTCGTGAGATGCAAAAGAAACTCTAAACAAGTTAAGGATTTAATGATGTATTTTGTAAATATTTACTAATAAATATTAATATATTCTTTTGATACAAATATAAAATATATAAACTTTATTATCTTGTATATATACACAAATGTGATCTTTTATTTTTACTCTTGACTAGGGAACCTAATTATTTGTAATTTTAATTTATTCACCATTTTTTTATTTTTTTTCCGTGTCAACTTTAAATTATATAGGTTTTTCGTGTCGTGTCAGGTTACCCATGTTATAAATGGGTCGTGTTCGTGTCGTGTATCTTGATACAAATAATTAAATGGGTCGTGTTCGGGTTTTGCCGGACTATAATAATATCGTGTCAGAACAAGACCCGCGAACACGACACGATTGACACCCCTACTTGCCCCCCCACACCTATTGTCGACTTCGCCCCGATCTTTGTCGGATCGGTCTATTTCAAGACGATTGATCTCATCCATATCCAGTGTTGAAACTTCACAGTTTCTTGATTTTATTCAGTATATGCCCAAGTAAAACTGACATTTGATTATCATATAGTGATCTAGTAGTTAAGACTCTCAAGCCCGACAAGAAATTTGCGGTTCGATTCTCATCCCTTCTACTCCCACGATTTGTACTCAAGAAAAAAATATTGATGCATGATTATCGTCATCTAACCTAGATGTCAGAATCAATTTCCAGCTCCTACATAGTACATAGTAGTGTTTAAGACACATAGCGAAGCTTTAAATTGAGGAAACAGTACTTTGCCACAAAAGATTACCACAGTTCATACTTCATACATAGTATATAGCCTGTATAGGTGGAGGGGCGGTCATAGCTTCAAGTCTATACTATGTACTCACTACTTTTTAAGGGTAGGGTTGATAAATACACTTTATTACAAAGAAAGAAAAATGTAGCCCACTTGCTCAAACACAACATTAAAACTTGTGGAAATTTCTTCAATCATAATTGATTAAGAATAGTTGATGTACGAGGTAATGGTGTTCGATTAACTCTTCATTAACTAATATAGAATAGTCATGAATTAAAACACCTACGTGTATATATATAATTTTGTTTAGAAACTAGGCATTTTTGGTTTCCGTACGAGTTCTAATTGAAGTTTTAGTCGACTCTAATCCTAAACCTAAAACCACTAATGTAGCATTAATCGTCTAGGTATTTCGGTAACCCTATGCACAAATATATCTCTCCAATTCGAAAATCTGGCTACGTCTCGAAAATGATATAATGTATTTTTCCAAAAGGTTATTGATTTTTTAGTACCTGAGTTATAGGCACTTTGATGGTTTGGTACCTCACATATGTGATCAATTCACCAATTTGGTACATATACTTCACGTTTTTTTTTTATATAAATTGGTACTTATTCACTTGAAAGGACAAAACAAACCACGAAAAATAATTAAACTTAAAATATTTTTTGAAAATTAATTTAAATTATAAAAGCAATTAAAAATTAATTTATTTTAATTAATAAAAAAAATTCTAAAAATATTGATCATTGTTAGGAAATTAAAGTAACTTTTTATTAATATACTATTTTTTATTAGTCTTTGGGTTGAATCTTTAAACATATTAAATTATTAATTTAATTTAACTTATAATTAATATTAATTATTTAATTTAATTAATTTATTAATAATTGTTTCTTAATTATATTTTATTTTTTAAGTTGAATAATTTTAGTTGAAATTTAACATTTAATAATAATTAATCATTTTAAATTTAATTTATTTGAAATTTTTCTTGGGGGCGTCTTCATCCTTTGAAGTGAATGTGTACCAATTTACAATAAAAAGTTATGTACTAAATTGGTGAATCGCAAATATGAGGTATCAAACCAGCAAAGTGCATATACTTAATGTACTAAAAAAATCAATAACCCCTTTTTCCAAATGTGAAATATCTTATCAATATTATTTTATTTTGATTAGTGAAATATAATTTCTATATAATGTCAAAAGTGTGTGTTACTGGACAGGCGGTCCTGGGTTCGAATCCTTGAAAACATATTTCTTGCTCTATTTTTGGTGTTCCACTATTTGGATGATGGTCACGCATTTACAAGATAAGCATGTGTTATTGATATTTAGATGTATGTACACATGCATGTCCATCATCCAAGTATTGGAATTGAAAGTAAAACATCAAAAGTGGAATAAGAAAATCTGATTCCCATTCCCCTTCTCTCCTAGGCAATCAAGATTTTATATCCCATTTTATGTTTTATCTTATATTCCATTTTATGTTTATCTTATATTCCATTTTATGTTTATCTTATATTCCGAAAATACCCGGACCGAAAATATCCGTTGATTTTTTGAATTTCTCCGAACCGAATCGTCCCAAAAATTTTCATGGTACTGTTCGGGAGATTTTTCAAATATCCGTACCGAGAACCGTACCGAACCATACCAAACCGAATATCCGAAACTAGAACCAATTTTAAATAAATTTTTATATATACATATATAATATTTTTATCTTATTTATATTTTTGATATTGAATTAACTACACATTCCTTTGAAATTCTATACTATATGAATCATAATATTAAAAACTATTAAATTGAAAATTTGACATATTTTATCAACATATCAATTGAATAACTGAATATGAATTTAATCCACTAAGAATTATATTATATTAATTAATTATTAAAATCGGTTGCCATCATATTAATTTATTTAAATGTATCCAATAAATTAAGTTATAAAATCATAATTGATCGGTAGAAAAATGTTTAAATTTGATGATACTTTACTTATGAAGGATGATAACTAGACTCATCTTCTTATCAAGAAAATTAATTATTAATTAGTTAAATAATTAGTAAATTGCAATAAACTAGAGTAATCATCTAATCAATAAAATTAAGACATTGAAACTATAAACTTTTGTTTCTTATTAATTTATCAAGGTTATTATTTAATTATATTTTCCTTAAGTCAAGAGCCCATGACAATGGGCCAAGATTATATAATATTATTGTATATATAATAGATGCTACTAAATTTATCATTCGTTGAGATTCTAGACTTTTACGTATACTCGTTGAGATTTAGACTTTTACTACTAAATATATGAATAATGTAATATCTGAAACATATTATGTTAAAATCCAAAAATAAAAATTAATACTTTTAACTACAAATTAGATAAAAAAAAATAATTTAAAAGTTGAATTGATATTAAACTAATAACGTAGTATAGTCTAAATTTTATATCATAAAGGAAAATTTACAATATTAAAAATTTAGTACTTAAATATGAATTAAATAAATTTTATGCATACGTTAAATATAAAATATCAAAAAGTTAAACTAGTGTTTACTAATGGTTTTAGAATGTAACCACGAGCTTGTAGCTCATGTGGTATCGCTAAGCCTTTATAAGGGTGTTAACCAGAATTCGAACCTTGTATCTTTCGGTTTCTTTGAAATTTATCTCCTTCCCTCCAACTAGTACTCGGAACTTATTTAAAAAAAATGGTTTTAATATGTATTTCTTAGATTGCACTAAAAAAGATTGAAAGGATAATAGTTTAATGATTTTACATTGATTTTTTACTTTCACATTTTTTATTATGTGTTTTATTTATGAATTCTTTGAATCCGTTTCTCCGAACCGCCTCGCACCGTTCCGTACCGTTCCATTAGAACTGGATATCCGTCTCGAACCGTACCGAACTTTCGGGATAATCCGGGACAAAGATTTTGTTCTGTGGTTAGGTTCTGGAGATTTAATTTTGGAATCTCCGAACTTTGGGACGGTTCTGGAGATTTCTAAATCTCTGGACTGAACCGGACCATGCACACCCCTAACGTGTATAAAAATAATGTCATCATGTACATGTGACATGTATTGATACCATTAAAATAGAAGATGAAACACTAAATGCAACGTAGAATCTCATTTTTCCTTTCCGTCTTCAAAAAAAAAATAAAAATAAAGAATGAAATAGTGACGACACAATAAATAATTTAGGCAATTTGATGTTAAAATGGCTCAATCGTGTTATAGAATTTCTAAACCAAGATTTCCCTTTTCATTTCCGAGTCCAATACTACTAGTCACTAGTCAGTTCCCTCCACTTAAAAACTTCAAATTTTCATTTTCCACCCAAAAACTTGAACCCAAACTCAAATATTGCATAAACCAAACCACTTTCACCAACCCCCAAATTCAAAAATCCCTCCATCACACCAAAACTCAACACATTTTCATAGTCCAAACTCCAAATTCACAATTTCCAAAACCTCAAACTTTTTGTCAACATTTCCCTCCAAACATGAACACTATATATAAAACTCCCAAACTCCAACGAGAGTCATATTCATACCTCCATCGCAACCTCTTTTCATCATCAATGGAGGTTAAGATTTATGTGTTAGAGCATGACAACAAAGAAAACATCCCACCAGTTCATTTTCCTAATAAAGTCCAATGTACCTCGGTGAAGATCAATAAGGGCAGGAGGCCTTTTAGGGATATTACTCATCTTCACAAGGATTTTAGGCTTCCATCCTCTGTTTTAGTCACCGGCTTCTCGAACAATCGGAAGCGAAAATTGGGTGATGATAGCTCGGAGAACAAATCTTGCTCCAAAATACTGAGAAGAGAATTTAGGTAGAAAAAAATATAGACATATTCAGTTCTATAGCCCACATACAAGATATTTTTGTTTCTTTTTTTTTTTTTAAATATTAAACTTGCTTTTACTAGGTATTAATTGAAGGGAAATGAGATTGAACAGTTCATAATTCGTATTTGTACTGATTCAGTAATCAAATTCAAGAAAAAAAAAGATTGAACATTTGATTGGGCATGATTTGTTTGATTCCTATTTTCATGATGTGCTTTGTTTTTTTATTTGTGAATTTTCTTGGATTGGCAACTCAAGTTTGGTAGATTTTGTTTATTGAATTATTTATGTTATTGTCAGTTTCAACTTGCACGGAGCGATTTGTTTCCATGAAAAATATGTTTTTCGTTAAGTTTTCTTACTTTTTTGGCCTCAATTTATTCCTTAATTAATTGAAATTGAGATGATAGAATTTAAGTGAATCTAATAAACTTAATTAAATTTCCAGGGAAAAAACGGTATTTTACCTTTGAAGTTCCGAAGTAGTACATTTAGAAATTACTATCCAATATGTCAATTGACTACCATAAGAAATTGAGGAAATTATATGGAAGACGCTGATATTTGTACTATTACCACACAATACGCTCCAATTACTCTTGTGACTATTTTTTTTTTCTTTTGTACCTATTGTTTTTTACACTCCTTGCTATTTTTGGATTTTTTTTGTTCCTGTATTAATTTATATGTTATATAAATTGTTTCGATGTTGTTTAAAGTTGTTTATTTGTTGTTTTTATATGGTTTCTATGTTGTTTCTTTGTTGTTTCGATGTTTTAAAATAACTTTAACCTATTTTTTATGTTGTTTTTTATTCATATATTATTTTGTACATTGTTTCTATTGTTTCGGTGTTGTTCTATAATATTTTTAATGTTGTTCTAATAATTTTTTTATTATTTTCATGTAGTATTCAATTTGTAAATACAATTTTTACCTATTTTAAGCTCTTTTTATTCATGTTGTGTTTTAAATATTTTTTATGTTATTTCTGGGTTGTTTACATACCCTTTTTAATGTTATTTTGATGTTTTTTTGTTGTTTCAATGAAGTTTTCGATGTTTAAATACAATTTTTACCTATTTTTATTAAAAGAAACATGTTAGAAACAATGTTGAAACACAGAAACATGTTTGAAACATGTTAGAAACAATGTTGAAACAAAGCGTAAAAATGTCCGAAATTTTTTGCTGGAGCATATTATTGTGTAAAAATAGAGTGGAAGAGTAAATTTAGGTAAAATTGTAGAGGAAAACCTAAAAGACTGACATTAACTTAAAAAGATGGGTATTTCTGTCAATTGCCCTAAAAAATTTAGGTTCAATGCTATCCCATAAGTGGGCCGGGTCCAACATAAAATATACTGACCCTTGTGGCTGTGCCATAGAATTCTACATTGGGCCAATGGCCATTTTGTAAGGGTCCATTTTCAAATGTATTATACTTATCCCATCGAATCATAACGACCAAATAGAATATAGGGAAAAGGACATAAATACCCCATTTTCCATACTCAATCCCTGCATAATGTTCATTTTCCGCTGATTTTGGACAAAAATACCATTTTTCGCTGAATTTGGACAAAAATACCCATTTTAGTTGATTTTTGACAAAAATACCCATTTTCATTGATTTTTGCGTTGGTTTCTTTTTTGTTTTTCTTTGTTTTTCAAACATGTTTGTTGTTTCTTTATTGTTTGATACATGTTTCATTTATGTTTCTTATATGTTTCACTTAGCCAACTTTTCATTGAATCCCGCGATTGCATAGAAAATCTCGGTTGTGGTATGCCACAATGGACAATGGGAAGAACATAGAGAGTATACCAACTTTGAAATAACAAGAATCACGATTCAATGGATCGCACATTCAAGACCCTAAACAAAATCTTAGAACAACAAATTCCTTTCGGAAAATTTGAGCTTACTTGTCCATCATCGGCTACGAGAAATGGACATGACTCCACTGTCAGACCAAAAAATACTTTGTATTGACTTCCAACATCGTAGAATTATTGAATGCATTAACTGTAGCGGGGAAAAACTTATTATTAACAACTTTGCTAGAGTACGTGAGATCTTTAGTTCAAGATTAGACATGCATACATCGAAATGAAGCAAAGATCAACATTTACAAGGATGACAGAAAAAAAAAAACTGAAGAGTATATGGGGAAAAACTACAGTATTTCTCTAAATTTAAAAGCAATTTACTACAAACTTTTATCACATGATCCCCTGTTTCACAATTATTTCTTACATGTTTCATTTATGTTTCTTACATGTTTCAACTGATTACATCATCATTAAGATTTACATAACAACAATTCTCTAAAATTATTACAAAGTGGAGGTAGAAACTCAATGTCGTTGTCATCGTCATCACCATTTTCATAGCTAACTTCAACTTAGCATGATTGTAAAGCGGATGGGTGAGCCTTGCTTGTTCATTCTCTATCTCAAACGCTTGACGCCCATAGCCTTCCCACCAATAAAGTGCTCGGCATAACAAACAATAAAAATCCCACATTCACTACAAAAGAAATAAAAAAGATACACAGTCATATAGATAACACAACAAATCAAAAACAATAAAAAAGAATAAATAAATGGAAAATACATAAAAGAACAAAAGAAACATAAAAGAAACAACTTCGAAACAACATCGAAACAAACGAAAAACTTCAAATCACAAAATAATAAAAGAACACAGAAAAATCATGCATCAGCAACACATCTTCGAAATAAACCGCGCAATCCGCCTGTAAAACCATACACATCTTCGAAACCCCACCCACCCTCAGCATCTCCCTAATTTCTCTGCGTATTTTCTTATCAGGGTAAAAAACCTGATAAATCCAAGTGCTTAAAGCGTTGTCATCCTGAATTTCTCGCTCAACAAGTCAATCACAAGCTTTTTGAAAAAAATAAAACGAATTAAAAGAACAAAAATCGAAATCCAAAAATGTCATCCATTTTCATGTAACACTATCGAATCAAAGAACAAAACTCTAAATAGATATATTCTTGCCAAAAGACAATAATTTGCCCATATATAGTATGTGATCCATCTCTCGGTGCTCACTCAAAAATCTCCGGCGATTCCCAAGCCCTAAGCCACGAGTGTGATGGCGTCGGCCCCGGCCTTCTTCGCAAACTTGCAGATGTTATCCTCAACATCTTGAGACGAGATTTTGAGCCAGCTTGGGGGAGTTCGCTTGTAGGGGAGGGTTGAAGTGGAGATACCCTGCTGGTGGTGTGCATACGACCCATGACGGCGATCGAGGTGGCGCACTCGTGCTTGTGAAGTTATGTTCTCTTTCGAAAACAAAGGCGCAAAACTAGCTCCGGGTAAAAAATCGATAAGAAAAGTAAATGGGTGGATATATTTGGAAAGTTTAGGACTAGATGGGGTAGATTAGTGATAGGGTGGTATTTTTATCTTTTTTTCAAAAATCATGGTATTTTGTGGTATTTCTTCTAGAATATACTACTATCCAACTCAAAAAATAGGGATGGCAATTTCGACCCGACCCGCGGGTACTTATCCTGGTCCGTCCCATCTGGGTCGCTCGTCCTGTGACCCGGGGTGGGACGGGGCAGGTTGGGGTATCACTTCCACCCTGCGAGTACCCGTCTAGTCGCCCTGCCCCGCCCGCTTAAAATTTTTAGTTTTAAAATATATTTTAATAGATATTTTGCATATATAATATATATTATAATATAATTTTTATGTATTCTTATATTATACTTAATATTTATAAATCGATAATAATAAATTTTGTAAATAATATTTTATAAATATATATATATATTTTTTCATTTTGTTAATTTAATTTAATTTAAAAGCGAATCTTAATTTGAGCCGATCCGTTCTAGGCCTGGACGAGTCTGGCTCCTGACTAACCCGCACCATTACCACCCCTATCAAAAAAATCGAACAATCATACAATCAAAATAAAATTTTCAATTCTGTGAATTGTTCACTACCAATACAATCCTATTTAATTCAATCAATCTTAAAATTTCCATCAACAAATGCAAAATAGGTGTGCGTGTACCTTTTCTATGCAAAAGGATTAAGGAAAATGCAAATTGTACAAAATAGCCATTTTCAAATTGTAAAGATTAAAAATAGCCAACTTTTTAAACACATCTTTTTAGCCATTTTGGGGTATGAAATGACATTCATACCCTTTAAGCATATTAATGGTCATATACATCTCTTTTCACTTATCTCTATGTATTCTCTTACTCTTTCTTTCAAGTTTTGTTTTTAAAAATAGAACCTGTATTTTTCATTTTTAAATATGCAATATGGGCGTTAAATTATAGATATCGAAAAGAGGATTAATTTGATATATTATACATGTAAAACGGATTTAAAACGAAAAAGTTATGTGAATTGAGTTTTTGGAAAAAAAAAATGGGTATATTACTTTCGAATTCGAGTTACATTCTAGTTATGTGTAACTCGAATGACATTGCAAATACTTAATAGCATTAGCGACGATATTTGGTTTTTTGTGACGACATATGTCGTCGCAAATAATCGTCGCAATTTTTTTTTTGAATTTTTTTTTTGTTTCGAGTCATGCATGACTTGAATTCGAGTTACTGTGACTCGAATTCGAGTAACAACATACCCAATTATTTTTTTTAAAAAAACTTTGAATTCACATAACTTTTTCGTTTTAAATCCGTTTTGCATGTATAATATATCAAATTAATTCTCTTTTCGATATCTATAATTCAACACCCATATTGCATATTTAAAAATGAAAAATACAGGTTCGATTTCTTAAAAAAAGTTGGAAAAAAAGAGAGAGTAAGAAGATACATAGAGATAAGTGAAAGAGAGAGAAAGAACCCAAATATCAAACAAACATGCTAGAAGGGTATGAATGTAATTTTACACCCCAAAATGGCTAAAAAAGATGTGTTTGAAAAAGATGGCTACAAAACATCTTGGTTTGTTGGGAATGGCTAAAAAAAAACCGGCTGGAAAACATCACAATCTTGTAAACAGGTTTTTGAAGTTTTAAAGGGCAAGATCACTGGCATATATTTTTTCAAAAAAAAGATGAAGTACAACTTTGGTTTTGTAAAAATAGTCAACAACAATTTAAATGTGCCCTATTTGATACATGTTTTTATCTTAATTTTGATGATTTTATTTTATCACCAAAATAATGTTTTTAAAGGTTGTCCAAATCTTGTTAAATGTTTTAAAATTGTTTTAATATTTTCCGGAGTATTTCCTCAAAGATTATTTTCGATAATATTGGACAACACTTTTAATAATTTTATGTCAATGAGTTTTTACTTCTAAACAAGGTTCTAAATGTTGTCAAAATACTCCCGATTGGTTTAAAATATTTTTACTAAATTTTCGGAGTATTTCTTGAGTTTTATTTTCGACAAAAATTGGACAACATTTCTGTCTCGTGGTTGTTGGTCGCCTATAGGGCAACCCGTACCGAAGAGTACGTTTGAAAGAAAAATGAACCTGAAGTAAAATTGGGCGGTCGTCGAGGTCACCAGGGGGTCGATCGGTGCCGTCGGCCGATCGCCCCCGTGCGGCCGTACACTGCAAGTTTGCAATTGAAAGCAGAACTTTTTCTTTGGTTTTACACTTAGGGGGACCGGTTGAAGTCGTGGTCGACGGTCGAGGTACACGTCGACCGGCCGCCTGTGTAAAATTATTGTGATTCGTTTCAAACTTCTATCTGTGCGGCGACCGGCCGCTCTATGCTTGAAAACAAAATTATGACCGTTTGACAATGAGACACATTTCCTTAAATTGTGGAATTGATTTCTAATGACTATATTCATGATTTTAATTGTATTTTTATGTAGATTTTCAATCCACAAGATGAGCCTATGCTTGATCAATCATCTCCTATAAATAGAGGAAGTTTTGGAGCAACCAAAACTACAATTGAGATCAACACAACAAGATACACTTCAAGCAAATATTTGTTCTTCATTGTTATTATTCTTGTTGTATAATTTGCCTAGCTATTCACTTTCACATTCTCGAGGTCTGGCTATTCTTGATTACACTTTGCACTCAAATTGTAATATTCATTATTGAGTTGTAATCTTGATTTTTGGTTATCATTCAAACACAAGATATCCTTGTGAGTGTTCTTGTGGTAAGAGCACACATGGATGATCTAGGTGATAGGTGCAAGAAGATTGTGTTGATCTTCTTATTGAGGTGTTGAAGAATTTGGTATTCTTCAAGGTTGAAGATTGTGGTAATCTTCACAAGGTGCCGTTGAAGGAAGATTGTGGTAATCTTCAAAGGGAGATTGTGGTAATCTCCAAAGGTGGTGTTGAAGAAGAGTGTGGTGCTCTTCAAGGTGTTGTAAGTTGAATTTGTATTAATTTTGGTAATTAATAAAATTCTTTTTCTTTGAAATCCATCCCAGGATATACTAGGGTGGTAGAGGATTAGGCCCTAGGTGGGTTGAACCTCTTTAAATCAACGTGTGTTATTTACATTCCGCACCTTATTATTTGTCCTTGAGCATTCGGTTAGAAAAAAGGGATAAATCGAAAAGATGGAGATAATCTATTCACCCCCTCTAGATTATCGTAGTTTGGTTGGACTTACATGCCCATGAGATGTATTTGTTAAATAAACACAAACCTAAAAATGGTGTTTGTAATACCTTAAAGGATATTTGTAATTTTGAATGATAACTGCGGTTTTTGTAATTAGTCTAAATCTCATTCCTTAACATCAAGGCCGTGTCAGCAGTTGAGGCAACTGAGACAATTGCTTCAGGCCCCAAATTCTTCGGGGCCCCTAATTTTGCCCATATATATATATATATATATATTATGCACAAACCAGACCTATGAAATTTGACAGTAACTTACAAATTAGAAACAGTAGAGATAATAATTAAGAGTCTAGAAATAGGAAATGATTAGCTTCTTTATAGGCCTAAAAAGTAAGAATTATGTAATAGCTAGGTAGGTATTTGCTTAATTTGTATTAGGTTAAAGTGTTATAATGCTTATTTTCTATAAAATCTAGTGTTCTAGACTCGTCTTTTTTCTTGATATTTGCGTATGTGCAGTCTGCTATGTCATTATCCCTTCATCTTTACTCAAAAAATAATTATCTTAAATCTTCTTATCCACCATAAAGTCATAAACGAGATTCAGTAATTGATACCCATAAAAAAATTCAGCTTCTAATGATAAGAGATTCAGATTTCAGAATAACATAAATCATAAAAACCATCAACTGCTTATGATAGAAATTCTTGAATATTGACACAATCTGCAGTCCAATTTTGAGCGCTCTGTTCTCATTTTCAGCTTTCCAGGTTTCATCTTTCCTATCTCTAATATGTTAAATATGAAAGTAGATATCAAAAACTATTATTTCTCTTACTTAGGCCCCTAATAAAATTTTGGCTCATGCCTCGAATTTTCTTGACACGGCCTGCTTAACATCCATGCTTATCATTATGTCCACGAAAATCAGAAAATGTCAACGCCATGTACATCTCGCCATCGCGTGATTCCGTGGGACAACTTTTCACCATTAAAGGACTTTATCTAAATTAAAAATACATAAGCCTGAAATATTACTGAGTTCTAGTGAATAAATAATTGTGAGTATATAGTGAGTTTGTACGATTATGATTGTGGACGTAACATAAAACCACCAAGAAATATTCTTATTAGAGCGGATAAAAGAGTGGGAACATAAGAGATATGAAGCACTACAAGGTGGAGCTTTTGGTGCTTATGTATCACACTAGTCTTTGTTATATTTGTCTTTCATATATGTAAAGAACCCACTGTCCTAAGAGATGAAAATCAAAGTATTATTATTTGTCTTACAAATGTAATGCTTGTTTCATTAATTTTGTTTATTGATCATCTAAATGAATTCTGTTTTATTGAAATATACATGTGCCTCTGTTTCTGCTTATAAATGGTTTAATTGCATAGTTATTTTCATATCTTCCAGTTAATTTAATAAGATCAATAATCCGTAAGCCAAAAAGATCAATCCAGATAGATTGTGACCTTTCGTTGCGTAACGGGAGAAAGTAAGTGAACAGACTTCATTTATAGGTACCCTTTTGAGCCTTTCAACAAACACAAATGGTTAATGAGGCCAAAAGCTGCTGAGTAGACAAACACATTTGCAGGAATTAAAAATGCAGATTTTAGAGTTGAAGAATCTTTTTAATTTTTGAGGGTACTAGGTAACAAGGGTAGCCTCAATTTTTTGCATAAGTAATGATAAGGATAGCTCAAACCTGATGAGACATTGGGCACAATTCATTTTTCGGTGACATTGCAAAAAGAATGTCATTAATATTAATGTAATAGGATGGAGTAAACGCACTTAGTGAACATCATCTATATATACCTTTGGCCTATGGTTTTTCCATTCCATCCCATAAACCCTGATGAGTACAATGTGTTGCAGCAAATTCTTCTTGTTTTTCATGTTGTTGGCAATAATAATGGTAGTGAAATTCGAAGCTCGACCTGACAAATCCTTTCGGCATAATAAGTTGACTATATCTGAATCTTTTCGGGCAATGTTTCATAAAAGGATGTTAGAGGATGGTGATGAAGGCGACTCGGGCTTGGATGGCGGATACAAGCCCGGCCGGTATAGTCCCGGAGGGCCCGATCCTCATCATCACTTCAAGTTCAATGTCCCAATGCCATAAATTTCTCCGGAAAAAACAGGTCATACAAAATCCTGAGTTGATAAGTTCAGGGGATAATTACAAACATGGGCGAAGCTAGGCTAAGGCGAGTGCGGTCGGACGGACCGATTTCGATTTCGAATGATCCTGTTAAATTTGAGTCGGACCGCATTGGAAATTCAACCGAAGATCTAGTTCATGTAAAAAATTGAGTTAAATTTAAAAAGTTAATAAATTTTATTGTCTTGGCTCAAAATATTAAGAATTACCTAGTTTAGTTAAGGTATTTGGATAAATAATTGTCTTGATTGTTATGTACAAAGACATATGTTCCAAACATAATAATGCAGTTTTTGAGTACTTTTTAAATGAATTTATGTATATAAATCTATTCAATAATAATAATAGTTGTTTGATGATTAATTTAAAATATATTATTGGAGAAGTCATTTATCCAAAAAGTTCATTCTAGAGAAATTATAATTGAAGATTATGAAAACCCGCAAAGAATTGTTCAAGATATCGACTTTCATATTTTCCTTTTTCTAATTTTTTTCAAATATCGGCCCGACATTCGTCCCGCCAAAATGAAAGAATTTCGACCGCACTGGCCGGAAATCCTGGCTACGCCCATGATTACAAAAGACCCCCGAGGGTTGGTTAATTACAAAACAAACCCATAGATGTTTTAAAAAGTACAAAAAGCTCCCAAGTTTAATTATGTCTTATATTTAAGGGGTAACTAGAAATCTATAATATTTCTAGTAATATTAGGGTGGGGGATTGGGATGAGATGTTTCTATTTATGAAGAAGGAAAATATAATACGGAATCAAACTTGAGGTTTTTCTACAATTTCCAAAAACTTATGGTTTCTTTTGTAAGTAGCCCAAACCTCAGGGAGATTTTTGTAAATATCAGGTTTTTCATGTTATGTATATTGTGTATCTAATCCGGCCAGGTTAATATGTACTAAAATGCAGAAACTTTTTTCAATGCATGTGTTGATCATTTTCCTCATGGAGGTTAGAGGCTGTGTTGACTCTTAAAGTACTTCTAACTTATAGAAAATTAAGTTCATCTCAGAAAGTAATTAAATGTTTTAAAACTGGTTGTCTCTTTATGTTAATTGGTTGTCTTTTTAAAATCTTTGACTTAATGGAGCGCATTATTATGGATAAAACGCATAAAGAGTTTTTTTTTTTTTTTTTTTTTTTTTTTTCATACCTAAAACGCATAAAGAGTTGAACAGATATTATTAACAATGTTTAACTCATTAGCTGTGCCTCGCTCTTATTTACGTTAACAAAAGCATAATTACAAAAAATACCCTTAGGTTTGCGTTAATTACAAAAATAACCAAAAATAATTGAAAATTACAAAAAGCCCCGAGCTTTGATTAAGTGTTAAATATAAAAGGGGATAATTGTAATATATTTTTACAAATGTTAAGGAAATATTAAAATGTTTTAGTTTGAAGGGAACAAGGGAGACAAAGTGTAATACATAATCAAAACTGTAAGCGGTGTTTTGTAATTTTTAATTTTTTTTTTTGTAATTAACCGAGACTTCAGGATAGTTTTGTAATTTTGCATTCATCAAAGATACAGATCTAATTTTAATGGATGGTTGTGATTTGGCCCTAGATTCTCAATTCTCATGTTATCCAATTCCTTATCCATGCTACATTATAATTCTATGCATAATGTATATGAATTAGTCTCCAACTACCTAAATTAAAAGGATAAAATCTTGACCATTAAATCTTAATTAACAAATGTGATTAGTCCATATGGACTCACACTAGGAATTGATTCTCATTTGATCTAATCCATATATACGTTGAAAACCATGAGAACGCTTAATCACTACTCTACAAATTGAATATCCAATTATCTTGTGCTACTTGGAGAAAACTTGACGTCCAACTTTCATGATGAACAAATAAATACACTTTGTCTAATTAGAGTTGTCAAAAAATCGATCCGATGGGGCAATTAACTGCACCATTGACTGAGATTAGGGTCGGACTAAGTTGTGATTTCACCAGTGTTGTAAAAATCGGCCTAGGCGCTAGGCGCCCCTAGGCCGATGCGATTTTGCCCAAATCGCCCAAAAAAATCATTTTGGCCAAAAAAAGGCCTAGGCGGGCTAAGCGGCACCAAATCGGAGCTAGCGCTCTCCTAGGCGGCCAAACAATCGGGCCTAGGCGCCCGCCTAGGCGGTCTAGGCGGGAAAAATCGGCCAAAAATAAAAAGAAATGAAAAAAAAAGTGTTGTTCCTAGGCGCCTGGCCTAGGCGCTGGTCAGCCGCCCGACTACCTCCTAGTGATTTCTGCAACCATGGATTTCACAAGCCTGAAAAGAGCCGGGAAAAATCCCAAATGGTCTGAAATGATGGGTCGGCCCAGTGTGTTTTATATTTATTTTAAAGCGTTGGGCTGAACTTGGGCTCCAAAAATAGTGGACCAATGGAATCGGCATGGTCCATTTTTTCCCTTTGGTCCGGCGGGCCAGCCCCAATGTGGCCCATTAGACACCTTTATGTCTTCGTCTTATGTATATTATACTGACTAAACAGACGATACGAACAAAAGGGTGGGTTTTTGTCTATGTCCCCCATCGATCATGTACCTCTATTTCGTTTATTGGCACCTGCCGATCACTGATTTAACGACAAATGCTGTTGCCCAAAATTGACCATATATTACCGTTCGGCATTTACACGGCATCGCTTTGAAAAGGAGTTGTCTTTGTGGGAAAAAAACATGCAATTATCAAAATATCATGGATTTTATTTTTAATTCAAAATTTAAAATTATTCATATACATATGACCCTTTAATCAAATTCAAAATTGTTTGTTAATTAGGTTTGCGAATAATTGTTTTATGTATTGGAAATGAGAATGATCACGAGTTTATAAGTGGGACAATATATTCATTAAGCTAAAAAATAAAACTACGCGAGTTTAGGTGTAATTAAGTGAACATTATTATACTAAAGATATGTAGTGTTTGTAATAATAAACAATGCAGCAAGGGTAACCCATACCATCACCATAATGGTCCCATGTTAATTCAACAAAATATTCTCCTGACATATTCCATATTGAGCATTCAGAAATATTCTTCTGACATTATTCCTCTTGTTGGTTATATTATATTGCTAATGGCTAGTGAACACTTCTACTAGAATATTCCTTTTAGTTTTTTTTTTTTTTTTTTGATAACTCAGAACTGCGCTTACGCAGCCGATCTATGCCGCGACAACAGTCGGCTCCGCCTCATTCATTTGCCGCCAAGGTAAACCGCATGGGATGTGCACGCACTGGCCAGCGAGTGTTCGACGGGTGCTGACGACAACCAGATCCTCCAGGTAAAGAGAACAATTATGTTCGACCCCAATCTACTAATAACGATCTCTCCCCGAATCGAACCCACACGGATGCTATTCAGATGAGTTCCCACCAAATCTTCACTAAATTTCGCATATGCCTTGGGGAGCAATTTGATGGAGAAGGGATATGAACCCCGACTCCACCCCACAAATAATTTGATGGAGGCAGGATTTGAACCCCGACCTCCATCCCACAATTGTTTGTGGTGGCCAGGTGGCTAATTTAAGCCACCTGGTTAGAATATTCCTTTTAGTTGTATAAATGAATCATTGTATTCAGTGAATCAATCACCAATCAATAAGATGAAAATGTTTGAGAAAGAAATGTCAGCTCGTTTCTTTTCATTCAACACTTTTCAATTTCCAGCAATGTATTTTTTCATGTCTCAACAGTTTGACTGTTTGTGAACTCCCAACTAGTAGCATAAGAGGAAAAAAGACAACTATTATTAAAAGAATTCCAATACTAAATAAAGATGGTGAGCCTAATGGGACACCCATATATGGTTAGGCTATTTCTTGGTGATGTAGGAGTTTTCATCTAGACAGGTGAATAATATCATAATGATCCAATGGTCTAGTAGTTAATAGTTAAGACACACATGCCAATATGCCATACAAGAGATTTATATATCAATGTTGTAGATATCGTGTAGTTTGGTTCAATATAGAGATTTTGCCTTCGGAACATCGTTGAGTACTATATTGTGATATCATTTTTATGTTGTAGCATTAATTCACTATAATATTAAGAAATTCCATTGATGCTCAAAATGCTTCCCCAAAATTTGTTAAATGCCTTTAATTTTCAAATCATCGATCGGTAGAAAAGATAAATGATTTTTACATGGATTTTAAGAAAATCAATTGATGTCCAAATGGTTTGTGTACATGTATGTTCTACTAATACCCCATTCAACAGGTATAATCTATAAATTATAATAAATGTGAAAAGAGTATTTGCAATTTTAAAAGATAGTTGATTTTTTTTAAAATTAAGCTAAATATCAAAATAATTTTGTAACTGAACTTCAAAATAGTTAATTAATTAAATTGTTGTTGGAAGCTCAAAAATTCATGCATATCCTAAACCACATCAATATTTTGCGTTTTTCGATGAATGTAATGGATATCATGTTGGTGACATACCTCCCAACTTCGCAATATCTTGTATTTTCCAGGAGCAATCCTCTTTTGAATGAAGTTGAATTTTCCCTCAAAAAAAAAAAAAAAAAAAAAAAAAAAACAAAGTCGGGATAATAATTGTGGAGAAGATTAACAGCGGGTCTACTAAGATACATTTCAACCCACTTACATTTCTACACGAATAAGTAGAGATAAAACACTGGTCCCCTCTTTACTGGTTTGATTGCAAATTAAAACCAATAATTTGGCCAACGCTGTCTACGATAAATTGTGTAAATTGAGACTTTTGGCCTCTTGCAATAATTGAAAGGAAAATTCTATTTGAAATTTCTATTCTAAGTTAAGAATCTGGCCAATGCATTTCCAAGAACTTTGTTGCTTAGTCAAAACTGTAGTTCCCTTTCCTTTTCTTAATTAATTTATTACTAGGATTCACAAAATGCAATCATGAGAGCATTAAATTTCACGTAGCAACCTGCTAAAATTTGTACGAGGACAATTGTCTCATACTAAAAAATCTAGTGTTGAGCGCTAAAATTATATCACTTCATCAGTTTAATAATTAAAAGCAATTTGGAAGGTGTTTATTAAATTTATAAGCTTTTCAAAACATGTGACAAAATACATGGAAGATTAAAAGACTGTTTGGTAATTTTATTTTCCCATAAAATCTTATCAACTCCCAAAATAAATTTTTAAAAATAAAATAAAAATAAGGAGATCTCGGTTTTGGCTATTTTAATTATATAATTATCATTATTTATATCTTAAAAGCTTAATGATCTTATTTTATCTAAGAAATAAGCAGATATCGATTTTGGCTATTTATCTTAAAAGCGTAATTATCTTATTTTATCTTAAAAAATTAATTATATTAAGTATTAAGATAGTGGTAAAGTATAGGTAACATCGTTATAGGTAAAATCATTATATTTTTGTCGGTAAATTTAAAAACTGTCGGTATAATTTGAGAAAAATAATATTTTTTTATTGACAAAGACTTTGGTTAGACTGTCTAATGGGTTTTTTCGTTAGACGGATCCAATCCGGCCCTTTTTTTGTAATTTCATGTACCGGTGGCATTATTGTAATATTCTGGAGCGATGCCATATAGGATCTCTGGACCCGTGATGTTTTTGTAAATATTAGGGCCTTTAAAGGTATTAGTTTTCCCCTGAAAAGTATTAGTTGTACATTTGAAAAGTATTAGTAGTACATCTGAAAAGTATTAGTAATCCTCTTGAACAATATTTTTAGTAGCTCTTATGAAAAATATTGATTTGTTTGCCTCAAAAGTATTAGGTCTTGTATGGTTATATTTCCAAGTCACTTTTACATTTTTCAACTAATAATAAAAATGGAATCATGTTTTGCTTATAAATGTTTTTTTGGAAATAATCATTTTCACTTTCCATTTTACACATAAAATAACATCTCACACTTATAACTTTAATTCTCAACCCTATACACATGGGATCCACCATTACCAATTTTATCTACTTAAAATATTATTATTTTTAAATTATATCTATCTAATTGGAGCCCACGATTTACAATCTTACAATTTATAAATATAATATTATATATTCAATTTAAAATATTGAAAGTGGATCCAACCACTATCAATATTTCAAATTATTATATACATACAAAACTATTTCAAAACTACTCGACCAAACATATTCTCATTTCCAAACCTACATAAAATCAAATTTAATTCTTTCATCCAAACATAATTCCAATTTTCACACGAAAACCAATAAAACTTCAAACTTATTTCCAATACAAAAACTAGAAATGAACCCGTAAACATAACCATACAAGACCTTAGTATTCCACCTAAAATGTATTAAGTGTCCCCTTGAAAAGTATTAGACATTGATGTAATATTAGTCAACCCTCAAAATTATTAGTTTTTCCTTGGAAAAATATTAGTAATCCCCTGGAAAAGTATTAGTAGCCCATTGAGCAGTTTTTTTAGTGATCCTCATAAAAAGTATTGATTTCTTATTGAAAACTATAAGGTTTTTCGATTAAAGGTATTTTAGCATTTCTCCTGAAAAAGTATTAGTAATCCTTCCAAAAAATATTAGTATCCCTTCTAAAAAGTATTAGCATCGGCCAGCGGATGTTGTTGTTGTGGTGTTAGTGGTTGTGCAGGTCAATAGACGGATTGAATTTGGAGAGGGTATTTGGATCCATCTAACGAACTAGATCCGTTAGACGGTCTGACAGGAGACTAATCCTTCTTTATTTTATTGATAATCGTAAATTTAGTGACAAAATCAATCATGTTAGTAAACTAACATTTTCTTGCAGTATACAATGTCATTAAATATAATAATGGGAATTACTAATAGATTACATAAATGTGGAAAGTTGAAAATAAATCAGGACCATAAACATAATTTTACCAAACAATACATATTTTAAGCTATTTTCCAGGGTAAGTATGTGTGTATAGTATACATACGTGCATATATGTATGTGTATTGGGCACACGAGAATATGTAACCTCCACGTGAAGCGACCTTTCTACTTAATATTATTATTTCTTTCTATATAAAGACTATCGACTTGTGACACTGTTTGAGTGCTAGAAAAATGGGGTCCTTACAAAACCAAGGGTTGAATGAACCTTTGTTGGACTCCCAGAAACCGCCACCAGAGTCGGCGGAAGAGGTTAGCTTGGAGCTTGAACAGGTTCTATCTGACACCACCTTATCATGGTGGCGCCGCCTGCAGAAAGCCATCGGAATCGAGCTGAAGTACGTTGTCCGGCTGGCGGGCCCAGCTGTCATAGTTTACTTGCTCAACAATGTTACTTCCATGTCCACTCAAATATTCTGTGGTCATCTTGGTAATACTGAACTTGCTGCTTCTTCCCTCGGCAATAATGGAATCCAACTTTTGGCCTATGGACTCATGGTATAATTATATCATACAACCTTTAATTTCGTTTAATTTACTTTTTATCTGTGCACCCAAAGATAGATAGAAATAGATTACTAGCTAGCTAGCTTATAATACAATCTTAAAAATATATATGAAAGTCGATCTCATATATAATTAATTAATTTTGTGTTTAAACGATATTATTTCACTTGTGTACAATATTTGTTGATGACTCTAGACAAGGTTAGCACAAAAATATGTCTATTTTGAGTTGAGTCGTCATTAATTTTGGCGATGGGGTATTGTATGTAGCAGAATGGTATTTGCTGCGACGATCCACTGAGATTCAGCCCATTTGTTGCTTATCTAATAGCTAATAGTAAAAACTTTGTGATGGATGTGAATCTTTTTATTGGGCGCAGCTTGGTATGGGAAGTGCGGTAGAAACCCTGTGTGGGCAGGCGTACGGTGCTAAGCAATACTACATGCTCGGAGTATACGTGCAAAGATCAACGGTCCTCCTAATGGCCACAGGGATTCCCCTGATGTTCATATACATATTCTCCAAGCCAATCCTGCTCCTGCTCGGCCAAACCGAACGTATGGCCTCTGCGGCTTCATTGTTCGTCTACGGCCTAATACCGCAAATCTTCGCGTACGCAGCCAACTTCGCCTTACAGAAATTCTTGCAGGCTCAAAGCATAGTGAATCCTAGCGCTTACATATCAGCAGGGACGCTGGTTGTGCACATTTTCTTCACCTGGTTGGCGTTGTACGTGTTCGGATGGGGGCTACTGGGCGCGGCCCTGGTGCTGAGTTTATCGTGGTGGATTATCGTCGTCGGGCAGTTTGTGTACGTCGTGACTTCGGAAAGGTGCAAAGAGACGTGGACGGGGTTCAGTTTGATGGCGTTTTCGGGGCTTTGGGATTTTTTAAGCTGTCGGCTGCTTCGGCTGTAATGCTCTGTTTGGAGACTTGGTATTTCCAGGTGCTTATTTTGGTTGCTGGATTATTGCCTCATCCTGAAGTTGCGTTGGACGCTCTCTCTATCAGGTAATCTGATTGCTGAACAAAAGTTAATTTTTTTTTAATAAGTTTGGAGACTGGTTGGAGGGGAGGGATAAATTTTTAAAAAGTGAAAGATACATGGTTCGAACCCGATTAACACTATTACAAAGGGTGAAAGAATACCATTTGGATCAAGCTGGTCTGAACAAAAGTTAATTATAAGTACCACCCTTTAAATTTAGAAATCACAAGCACCACTTTAGGTATCAATAAGTATTTGTAATTTATAAGCTTGGAAGATAGTTTCTTTTAATAGTTAAACTTCAAGAATGATTTTTGTAATTATCCAAAGTAATATAATAATGATGTAAGTTTAGCTGGTAAATTAGAACTTGAAGAGGCTAAATGTGACACTAGACCATGTACTAAAAAAAATCCATGCAACCTCAAATTCAATCATTTTAGTGCAGGATTTGAGTAGGATCATAGGATGTAGAGTATAATATGATTGACATAAATATACCTATAATGCATCTTAACATGTAGGGGAAAAGATATGGCCATTAATAAACCTGCAATATATATTTTATGTTTGTTTTAAATTAAGAAATAAAATGTAACTTTTAAGTGTTGATATCTCTTGATAGCCACACACTCTCAAATCACAATCACAATCACAATCACCCTATCAAATGGCAATTTTTGAAACAAATACGCAACAAACACCTTTCAATTCCAATCTTTTATTTTTTAAGTACAAACATGAACATATATTTTTTGTGTTGGCTATTAATCCATGTGAAATATTATCTAAACGTTGACGATCCAAATTGCATAAGTGGCCATTGTCCCTGTAATGATAAATCGCTTTGGCACAAACGACATTCATACCCCAACCCCCACTTATTTTATGTGCACAAGCCAAAACTTAAACATCAGAAAAGGCCAAATGACCCTTTCATGAAATCCAGGAAGTGATCTTCAGACAGCTAATTTTGTCTTTTTATGATATTAATATATTTATTGTCTTTAATTTATGTTTAGGAAAATCCCACTTACATAAAATATCCCCATGAATTCAACATAATAAGTGACACCACAAGAAAATTTCAATTTATCGAGAGAATTTAGCTAAATTTTACAATTAACTATCGAATACATACAAAATAAATAAATTATTTTTTTCCAAAATATACCGACAGATCATCGATAATTTCAATTTATCGACATGAATAGTGTAAATATTTAACAACAATTTTTAGATTTTATTTACCTATAATGATATCACCTACACTTTACAGTATCTTAACAGAGATTTATCTACATATATTTTTTATATGGCAAAAACTTGGGTGAGACAGTCTCATGATTTAGATCCGTGAGACGAAGCCCTTACACAAAGTTTTAAAGGTTTTTTTCGATTTTATTTTTCTTAGTGTTTATATTTGTTTCTTTAGGGTTTATTTTGTTTCTTGGGTTCATTTTTAATTGATTTGAGTTTTTAGGATTTTTAGTTTTTTTAGGTTCATTTTTTATTTTTGGGTTTATTTTTGTTTTTCGGGTTTATTTTTCATAGTTCATGTTTTTAGGGTTTATTTTTGTTTATTCATGGTTCATGTTCTCAAGACGGAGCCTTTAGAGGTCCGTCTCACGAATTTAGATCCGTGAGACCGTCTCACAAGAGACTTGCTCTTTGTATATAAACTGATTTTTTCTTCAAGATATATATAAAAAAATCGTAGATTGATGTACTTTCAAATGTAATTCCAATTTAAATGTGCAGTGGGGCAGTTCTTGGATGGGTGTTCATGGTGTCAGTTGGGTTCAATGCTGCAGTAAGGTAAGTAATTAGTATGGCTTTGAATTGCTCAGCGTGTAATTACGACCCATCTCTTACTTATATTGTCTTTTTTTTTTCTTTTATTATTATCCACTACAAAAAAAATCTAGCTTAATACAAAATAAAAAATATTATTTTTCTCTAAAATATCACCAATCAATTATCGACAAATCACCAATATTCTTTAAATTACCGAGATAAATATTGTAGGTATTATCAACATTTTTAGATTTTAATACCTATAACGACATTACGTATTTACTTGCAATTAATGTACTGCTAGTTAGTCGGATGGAATTGTCTTCCTCATAATAAATAATAGTCAAATTAGGAAAGTGAATGAAAAACTTTTTGACTATTGTCTATTGGCACACAATTATTGATTGTATATTTCCAAAAGGTTAGATAGAATATCACTTATTTTCAACTGCAAGTTGTCATCCCATCCCATCAAACCAGTTCAATCCCTAAATAAAAATCTCTAATTTTATGAATAGAGTCATAACACATAAAAATATTTTAATTAATTTGAATTAATAATACGTTTTTCTGTTATTAATTAATTTGTACCTGATCATAATTAACCATTGTTTAATTGTCTGAAAAATTATTATAGTGTAAGGGTTAGCAATGAGCTAGGGGCCAAACACCCAAAATCAGCTGCTTTTAGTGTGGTGGTGTCGACGGCAACATCTCTCATCATATCACTTATTTTTGCTATCGCCACACTCGTTTTTCGACATCAAATGAGTTATATTTTCACCTCTGGCGAAGTTGTTTCCGATGCTGTCTCAGACCTTGCGCCACTCTTGGCTATTGCCATTCTGCTCAACGGAATTCAACCTGTTTTATCCGGTAAATATATATTGTCAATTTCTTTCCTTATTTTTTTTTAAATAATTATATTTATTATTTTTTCAATTAATTTTGTCTAGGTCATGTGTGGCCTACTTATTAATCAAATCTTACGTGTTTAATTTCATCTGATCTTCCCAACCTTGAAAGTGCACTTCAATTAATTTGGATTTGGTTTGGAACTGAAGTAGTTGGGTACATTAATTATTACACTTATTTTAGTCGTTTATAAAATATCACTATCAATAGCAAATTGTTTTTTTTTTTTTACAAAATATCACTATCAATAGCAAATGGTTTATAGTACACTAGAGCTGAAAATATTTAATCATGTTCTATTCAGAATAAGTAACATTTTGGTACATACAAAATTCTTAAAAAAGAATAACATTTTGGCATTTTCAAGGCTGGTTAGAAAATACTTTTCCTAAATTACCTCTAAATATATCATTTTCAACTAACAATAATGTTTAAATTTATTTTGTTCCAAAGCATCATTTTTGAATAATTAAGGATATCTTGGGTATTTTAACACAATATTTAATATGTGTGTTTTTTCCTTAAACGTCACTTATTTTAAATAGGAAGAGTAATATATATCAGTTTGTGTATATAATTTGGGTTTAGATGTATACAGGGAGAACCATGATTCAACATCTTTAAAATAATTCAGTTTGAGTTAAAAACATAATATAAAAAGATACACGAAGTAGGCACAAAACCAAACATCTTGAGCAGAAAATTTCCTCGAGATCTCAAATTTCAGGATTGAGATCACCAGGTAATATTTTAGTGTATGTTTGTCGATAAAATCAGCATTTTTCATTAATTAACACTAAAAGGGTGTTTTTTTTTTTTTTTTTTGAGGGAATAAAACATTTCATTCAATCAGTAGGAAGCCTCCAAATTTGCCACATTACAAATGTGTTCTGGCATGACTCCTATAATAGGGTCCAGATCACTAAAAGAAAATGCATATTGGGCTAAAAGGTGTGCAACACCATTACCAATCCTTCTAACACAAGAGATATAAACTGAATCAAAATAAAGAAACAGATCCTTTATGTCCCCTATGACAGTTCCCATGTACGAGAGGTCCGGAGCAGATTCTTTGATCTTCTTATAGACTGTGACATTGTCCGTTTCCAGCTCTATCTTTCTCAGCCCAAGAGTTTTAGCGTAGGTAAGTCCTTCTTTGCACGCTATTGCTTCCGCCACGTTACCTCCATTTCCGCCGTAAAAAGCGAGTTAAGGTGGATACTATCTTCCCGTCGTGGTCCCTAAGCGCGACTCCATTCCCGCTCCAGGAACCTTGCCGGATTGATGCGTCCGTGTTTATTTTTATCCATTCTATCTCGGGTTTTCTCCAAGTGGCACTTCTTGGTGGTTGTTTCGTGTCAGGGATCCCCTCAATACTTGTTCTATGTTCTTCAAGCTGTCTGATGGCAAAATTGAAACACCATTGATGTTCCAATTCTTTATTCGTAGGTTTTAGTATTTCTTGCATACCAAACAATCCAGAGCAGACAAGCAAAGATATTATGGGAATCTTCATCCACGTTTTCCATAATCCACCCCAACCAATCAAAAATTGTCCCCTGGGATTTATCAGTTCGGAGTCGCAATGGGCCGGCCGCCCAAAAATTTTACCCACGGGCAGTCTCTTAATGCGTGTTCCATTGTTTCAATGTTCTCCCCACATCTTCCACAATAAGCATCCAAATCCATCCCCTTCTTAGCCAAATCGAATTTTGTCGGGATGATCCCTCTCCCACATCTCCACATAAACAACTGGATTTTTGGAGGGACTTTTAAGTTCCATATCCATCTCCAAAACTTTTTGTTTGCACCTGAAGAGGAAGATGAGTTTGAGGTATATTCTTTGATCGCTAATGCCGTTGTGTAGCCTGATTTCACTTTATAAATACCGTCTTTTGTGTGGTTCCAGATTAGCCGATCAGGACGCATATTAGAGCTCAAAGGGATTGCCAATATCATTCTTGCTTCATACGGACTGAAAATTTCTTTCACTAGTTCAATGCTCCAACCACTCGAGTCAATATTGAGGAGGTCCCTTACTCGAAGGTTTTCATCCCGGCCCCCAGGTTGGGGGATAAAACTCGAAAAATGTGGTAGGTCATGAATCCACGGATCTTTCCAAACATTTACCGAGTCCCCATTTCCGATAGTCCACAGAGACCCCTTCTAGAATCTTCCTCCCCGCGACAATGCTTCTCCACGTGTATGATTTGATTATAGCCAATCGACGCGGTTAGGAAAGAGTTGTTTGGGTAGTATCTTGCCTTGTAATCCGAGATAGGGGGATCCGTTGTCATGCAATAGTCGCCACCCTTGTTTCGCTAACATTGCTTCGTTAAAACATTGAAGTTCCCGAAAACCCAATCCACCATCCTGTTTCGATTTGCACATATTGCTCCAAGAAACCCAATGGATTTTCCTTTCTTCTTTTTTCTGGCCCCACCAAAAATTACTCACCACCGAGTTTAGTTGTGCGCAGACTTCTTGGGGAATGAGAAAACAACTCATTAGATAAGACGGTATAGCTTGCAAGAATCGCTTTTATTAGGATCGCTTTTAGGCATTTGATAGAACCGACCTTTCCAATTTTTTAATTTCTTTCGCAATCTGTCTACCAATGCTTGAAATAGCTCTTTCTTCGATCGACCAACCACCGTGGGAATCCCAAGGTAGATAGCGTGTTTTGCTACCAATTGCACTCCCATTTTTGATGCTAATCTCCTTTGATCATCCTCGCTAACCCCTCTTGAAAGAGATTTGATTTCTCCAGGTTAATCTTTTGTCCGGACGCCCGTTCATAATATCTGATAATATTAAAAGTGTTTGTAATTTCCTGTTCGTTTGCCCGCCCGAAAATGATGCTATCGTCGGCAAAAAAGAGGTGGGACACCTTCGGGGCTTGTCTACATATTGATATACCATGGAGATTTCCTCCTTCTCCGAATTTCGTATGAGTGATGATAAGGCCTCCGCACAAAATAAGAACAAATACGGGGAGAGCGGATCTCCTTGCCTGAGTCCACGAGAGGGGTAAAAAAGTGTCCAGGTTGACCATTAATCGAATGGAGAAAGACATGCATTTAAATGCATCTCATAATTAATTCCACAAAATTATTGCATAAGCCTAATTTTAACATAACAAGTCGCAAAAAAGGCCATTCGACACGGTCATAAGCTTTACTCATGTCTAGTTTAAAAGCGAAAGACCCCGTTTCTTAACGTGGCTAAGTTTCATTTTGTGGAAAATTTCAAAGGCTAGGAGTGCATTGTCCGTAATAAGTCGGCCGGGAACAAAAGTCGATCGCGAGTGGTCGATTATATTTGGAAGAATTAATTTAAGTCCTGTTTGCAATAGTTTTTGTGATGAGTTTAAAAATGACATTGCAAAGACTTATAGCCGAAAAATCAAGAACTACGAGGTTTTTTCTTTTTGGGAATAAGAACGATATATGTTTGGTTTAGGCTAGACGGATTTTTTTGATGATTCGTGATATCAAGAACGAGAGAAATTACCTCGCTCTTAATGACATTCCGCATTTTTGGTAGAAGATTCCGGGCGTTCCGCCTGGCCCAGGGGCTTTTGTTGGGTGTATATGTGTGAGGGCTTCCACAACTTCATCTTTTGTGTACGGTCGAGTTAGTGTGTCATTCATCTCCTCTGTCACCTTTGTTTCCACGGCGTCGATGGCACGGGTCATATCCAGTGGGTTTCGAGAAAATAGATCCTTAAAATAGTTCATAAAAATCATCTCTATCCTGGTCCAAATCATCCACCCAATTTCCATGGCTATCCATGATTTTTTCGATGTTATTTCTTTCTTTTCTCCCAGACGCCGTCTTATGGAAAAAAGTTGTATTCTTGTCCCCTTCACGTATCCGGTTGGTTCTAGCGCGTTGGTGCCACATCGCTTCTTGTTTTTGTATAGGTCCTCAAGCACGTTTTTCAATTTTGCCTTTGTTCCACAGCAGAGCAAGTCGTTATAAATGAGCCCATAGTCCGTTAAGTTCGCTTTCAATCTCTTGAATTTTCCTTTCTATGTGCCCAAAGTACTTTCTTTCCCATTCTTTAAGCGTTGTTCCACATCTTTTAATTTTTCCATGAACAAGTTGGTCACCCCCACAATCCATCTTTCCCCATTCTTTGCGCACCACCGACTTGCACGATTCGTCTTGTAACCACATTGTTTCGAATCTATAAATATTTCTCCTTTTTCTTTTCGATTTCCTTGTTGACTCTATAGTATTTCGCCAAGAAATCATAATAGGACAATGATCCGATGCTACGCGTGGTAAGTGGGTTACCTTATAGCCTGGAAGTTGCATTATCCAATCATTATTGCCAAAACATCCGTCCAATCTTTCGAATATTATTCGGTTCACGTTGCCCATTCGTCAAGTAAAATTGAAACCTTCATATCCCAAATCAATTAATCCCATCTCATTAATCACATCGCAGAACGCAATCATCTTGTTCAATTCTTTTTGCCTACCCCCATTTTTTTCAAATCGAACATGATTTCATTGAAATCTCCAAAGCACACCCACGGGATATTGATTACTCCAGCCTAGCTCTCTCATGAGGTTCCAAGTGTATTTTTATTTACTTCTTCCGCCATCCGTATATTCCTCGTCATCCTCCACTCGCTATCCTCTTGTTTTACGATTCCGCCTATATGATGTAAAGACGATGACACAACCGTAAAATCAACCGAGTCTTTCCATAGGAAACATAGTCCGCCCTTTTCGCCCCTCCTTCTACATCACAATCAACAACATATATGCCTCGTATAACCTAAATTGCACTTGACCATGTCGATTCGAGACAACGAGTTTTGTTTCCATCAGGAATACAAAACTAGGATCTTTTGAATTTAAGACTCTTTTCAGAGCCCGAACTGTCGATGGGTTCCCAAGCCCTCGACAGTTCCAGCTTAAACAACTCATATTATTCGGCGGGGTTGCATCTGTATACCCCTTCACATACAGCTATAACTTTCATTCAGAACCAAATCTGTTTTCTCAAAACCACACTCTGAATCAGGTTGGCCATCTAGTACCTGGAAAACAAAGAAAAACAGGAAAAGACAAAAAGACTAACTAGACTCTATGCGTACACTCAGAGAAAGGAGCTAAAAACCAAGACACAAGGACACCCTAAAGAGCCCTGAAGGACAGACTAGAAAGACAGCAAAGGCCAAGCGAAAAAAGGCGGACATGGGAGAATGATAAAGAAACGAGAAGAAAGATGAGGGCAAAGCAAAATGTTTTAGAGGTGTCCGATTATCCAAAGCTTTATCTCCTCCAAAATCATTACGTATCCGACGATGCGCAGGTTGTGAATAAGCAGGGGAAAACATTTTTGGGATGCTCCTATGGTGACGAGGCCGAACTACTCTATAGTTGTTGTTTTTTTTTTTTTTTTTTTTTTTTTTTTAAAGTGAGGGAATAAACTAGCTCACTAAGGATAGGACATCAGACATTTGATTAAGCATCTGTTTATTAAACTAATTTTTGATTATTTTTATATATCTTGCTGAAAATGCCAGTCCGTTTATTAATAATAATTACGGCCCTACTGATTATTTATTGAACCAACCTTTCAAATTTTCCACCTAACACGGTAACCGATGCTTTGTACCTCAAGTGTTTCAGCCTCAAATCATTTTCACGAGATTCCAGCATTTCCTATTGGTCATTTATACAAATATCGTGCTACTCGTGTTTAAAATAAAAGATATTGTCATGGAATAATATCTATGACTAGTCATAAAAGTACATTAATTCACGGAACCACATTCAACTATTATGATAATATCAACAATATATTTGTATATGGCCAAATGAAGATTTTCTTCTCATATGTACTATCTTTGTCAAATGGTTTGGTATATGTGATTAGTATAATATGATAATTACAAAAACCTTCCTTAGGTTTGGGTTAAATACAAAAAACTCACAATTTTTTTAAGATTACAAAAAACTCTTTGATGTGTGGTTCCATATTATATTTTCCCCATTCATAAGCAGAAAAAAAAAACATCAAAAAACCCCAATAATAATTATAGAAATATTATAGTTACCCCACTTTAATTTAATTTAAGACATAATCAAAGTTAGTGGGGCTTTTTGTAATTTTGAAATATTTATGGACTTTTTTGCAATTAGCCCAAACTTCATGGGTCTTTTTGTAATTATCTCTATAATATATGCATGGGATTGAACATATCTAAATGTGTGCATTTATCTATATATGTTGATTAGGTGTGGCTGTTGGGTGTGGATGGCAAGCATTTGTGGCATATGTGAATGTGGGTTGTTACTATGTGGTTGGGGTTCCACTTGGTGTACTTCTTGGCTTCACATTCAACCTTGGTGTCAAGGTAACTACTAATTATCACTGTTTTAAATATCGGACCGCATCGGGTTCAACTCAACCTTATACCGGATACCGATGGTCGGTCCCGGTATAATAAGCGCCCTAAAAACCATTTTTTTGCGGTTAAACCGGTCAATACCGGTCAAATCGAACATACCGCCAAAAACCAGGTTAAATACCGGTTCAATAGGTTTTTGTCATTTTTTTAAATTTTTTCTGTTTATACTTTTTTATAAAAATAAAATTTATAAACTTAATATTTAATATATTTATGTCATTATTTGAAATTTGAGCTAAATATATAGATATTTTCCTTTTAACTATACATATATACAACTTTTTCTTTTATTTTAATAAATTACATCCATATTTATATAATATAATATCAAATATAATTATTTTTTATTAAAACGGTAAAACCGGTAAAATTGACGGTTGAACCGTCCGACCGGTTGAACCGCTTATCGGTGGCTTGACCGGTTTAATCACCGCACGATATTTAAAACACTGCTAATTATGACTTCCATTTTGTTTTAAGATTCGGTGTGTGTGTGTGTGTTATTCAATTTTTCATTTTAAGAACAAGTACTGTTAATGGCAAGATATTGATTAAGTATTTATATAGAAATAATTACCATTAATTACATGTACTAAGTGACACGGACTTTTAGTTTTGTCATTAATATTAATTTTAATATTAAAGACGAAATTAGTTCTTAAATTATCACATTGATAAAGAATGATAATTAAACATGAGAGTCGTATGTGATTGTCACCATATATGTTACTAAATGTCAACCGTGACAAATTAAGTACTTTATACATGTCACCAATTGTCAAAAAGTGACAAATTAAACACTTATTTTTGTCATTATATATATTATTAAGTTCTAGAGATATGTTATGGAAAATCAATAATTATTATCACCTAATACCTATTATTAATTACTTGTTTCATCATGGTCCACCCAATATATTGAGGACTGGTCTTGAGTTTTTGGAGGCCCATGGCCAGAAGAAAAAAAGGCCCCTATAAACAAAATACAAATAGTTAAATATCTTATATAAATACACTTTAGATATAATTTAAAAAGAACCTGAAAATAAATATTTTTATTTAAAATAATATAATAAATGAACATACAAATATGTTCAAACCAGATAAGAAATAATAGTAATTTCAATGTCCCAAAGCTACAGAAAAAAATGTTTCTTTTATTTTGATTTTAAAAGTTAGATTAATTTTTTTAGTATAATTTTCACAGCAAAATGCCATTTAATTTGGTATTCTTTATTTTATTTGTTGGGGCCCTTATAAAACCAACCTATAATAAAATATATGTACATGTATGTAAAGGTTTATGTAAAATTGAAGTCCCTCAAAATCGGGGGCCCTAGGCCGTCGCCCTCGGTGACTACCCTCAGGACCGGCCCTGAATTTATTCGTCAATTAATTAAGCCAAAATAATTAATTAAATCATTTCAATACCTAAATTATTAAACTCGATTTAGTTAATCACATTACTAAATATTTATAATCCAACAATTAGAGTTTTACTTGAATAAGAAATGAGCTTATTTCTTTAAATTAGTGTGTGACCTTTCGGTTCACTGTATAGTCGTATACTAGTCGTGGGCTCACAATTCCTGCGACTTCATTGAACAATAAAATTTTCAAGACCATTTAATTCAAACCATGTGCATGTGACTCATTATTACCTTCTGGAGCTTTTTGACTTAAATTATACATCTATTGAAATTTATTGAAGCACTAATTTTGTGCATATTAATTATTACATTCTTATTCATGGGCCACAGATGCTATACCAAATGTAGCATCTACAAAATCCATGCTACTTTGGTGACATATTATACTGACCTTGTAGTCCCTTTTGTTAATAAAATAGTTTACAGTAGAAATATGTTGTGTGGTTGTGGTGTGTAGGGGATATATACAGGGATGATCGGAGGCACACTCATGCAGACCATAATCTTAATATGGGCCACTGTTCGAACAGACTGGAATAAGGAGGTACTATTATTACTACAAATTTTTTTTTCAAATTTATTTAAAAGACATTTTTGGTTGAAATTAAAACAATTAATTAGGTCACAAGCTAAACTTATATATATACATATATAAATATATGGATCAGAAGGGTAAATGTTTTGTTATTTACATTAGTGGACTTAGTACCATTGCCATTTTCATTTTAAGCCCTGATTTTCTTTAGGAAAATATGTTCTTAGGTAAGATATTAATTTGATGATACAAGTCAGGTAGAAGAAAATTATATAAAGTATCTAGAATGGTAGAAAGAAAAAAATAGAAATGATATTGGGAAAATTGCATTTGTCTTGATAGATAGACAAAGTTGATAATATTTAGGATAATCACAAAAAAAAAAAAAAAAAAAAAAATTCAGGTTAATTACAAAAAAACCCAAAGTTTTTAAAAATTGCCAAAAATCCATTGAAGTTTAATTTGATTCCGCTTATATTTCTCCCTTCATAAGAAAAAATTATTTCAAAACCCCCTAATATTTCTAGAAATATTGCAATTACTTCCTTAAATTTAAAACATGGTCAAACCCGGGAGACTTTTTGTAATTTTGTAATTAGCCCAAACCTTAGGGGTCTTCTGTAATTTCCTTAATGTTTAACTTAAACTTTAGAAAACTTGAGTATGGGAATTTTTGAAACATTCAGGTGGAGACAGCATGTAATCGAATAGACAAATGGAATGATGCGAAGGAGCGACTTTCGCTTGAATGATTTCATTTCATCCATAACAAAAGTCGCGTTTGTACGTACCCTTCAAACTTGGGTTCATGAAGGATCCAATATCAGGTGCTCTATTTTAATTTTAGCCAAGGTCTGTCCAATTGACAAAAACAGATATATTTATTGTCCAATTAATAATAATGAGTAAATTAGACTACAATTTGTAATTTCAATAAAAGTCTATGTAAATGTGTATATTGCACAAGATACCTGTTACTTTATTGTCCCAATATTGTAGGTAGTATTGCTAATAAATGCCCTTTTTTTTAAATATTCATAGTTAGACATGCAAAGAATCGATTTTCATTTGTCGAATAAGAATTAATTTCTTCTTTTCCATAATGATGTATTTAGTCTTTAGACAAGAGGGACAATAATAGTGATATTGTGCATGACACTATGCGCTTTGGTGTATTTCTCGATCGCTTGACAATCGTAAGAGGTTTACGTTGGGTCCATAGTCTTTGTATATGGAGACTAATGAATCGTCAATTGAATTATTTAATTGGGTTTGATGGAATTATTAATGGGTCCAGCTGATTAATTAGAGGATTAATTGATTGAAGATTTAATTTAATTTAAAAGATCTAGCCCAATTTAATAAGCCCATGTAGGAGAATTCATCTAGCAATTGGCTAAGGTAGAAAATTCCTAATTGGACTATAAAATGATATTGTAGGATAAGTATGGAAGACATCTCCCACTAGAATTACATTTCTTTGTTGGCAAGTCAAAGATTTTCAAGTTGGATTAGGATTCCAATTAAACCTCTACCAAGAAACTATAAATACAAAAGCATGGAATCAAAATTGATATCAAATGACCACTAACATGAATAGTGCCCGATTTTTGGTGTCTAATTTGAGTTATCTTTTATCTTCCTTTTGTGAGACAAATTGAAAATTAAAACCTATAGTCTTATTCATTTTACATTAATCCATAAACAGTCCATACAACTAAATTTAGAATATCAACTAGGATTGCTAACATGATTTTAATTGAGGGTTCTCTATTGTTGGTGTGGACTATCTTTGGAGAAATACGTTTGAATTCTTGGCAACCAATTCAAGTGAGTGTTTCTCTGGATGAGGAATACGAGCTTGGATTCATCTTGCTGGTAGGAAGTTCATGTTCCTTCTTACCCACACTGTGGAAAATGAGTTTTTCAGGAAATGTATGATTTCATACTTTAGTTCATTTAAAGGATAATTCGAAAAAAACTTCCGATAAATTTCCAAGGAATACTGGGACGCACGATTAGTTATGCATATATGTTTACTTTACGGATTCGCAAAACCCAACAGGTTTATTCATTATCTTCTAGACCGTCGGTCATTGGACCAACTTTAAGTATATATATTTACAAAAATATTTTATACATTTTTAAGATGTATTTTTTTTTATATAAAATGCATATAAATTGAAATAGATGATTCAAGACAGGTTCACATGGTAGCATTTTTGGGCAATATTTCTTAATTATTTGTTATATATAATAAAAGTACCAGTCATGTGCATCTTAAACGCATTTCTTGTCGGCATATATGTATATAATTAAAAAAATTGATAAACTAATTCTTTTACACACTGCATAATTATTCTTGTAAATTTAGCAGTAATATATCTACTTTTCAGAATGTTAATACGAAGAAAAACACGTAAACAAATTGTTCTTCAGATGTGTCTATTGGTTGATGCATAAACAAACAAGAGACGAAACTAAAACATGTATATAATATATAGCCGACATACGTAACTACATTTTTTTCTTATTGATTATAATAAGAACACAAAAAGGTAATAGGACAATTAGTACAAAATAATAAGCTAGGCATTAAGAGAAAGATTCCAACCATCATATCACATGAAACTCACTACATCTTATCCGCAAATAGTGACCAAGCTACACGTATCCACAACCTACCCAGCTACTCTAAAAGCAGCTTAATTCATACTATAAGGGTAGAAATAATAAACAACAATTGTTGATTATTTGTCACTAAGCTATTAGTTTATCTAACTATTTAAAATAAAAATAAAACATTATATTCCATACGGTAAATTTAAGATGACAATTCTTGATAGCATAAGTAGTAGTGAATTATATATATAATAGTGTTGATGTTTACTATGATCCCTACGAGCATTCAACTCGGAGATCTGGTCTTAATTTCACTATTTTGGGGAGAGTATGTGTTTCGGGAAAAGTATTAGAAAATGTGATATATGTCTTAATTTATTTTGAAAATGTGTATTGTAGTCACTGGCGAAGCTAGGCTTAGGGGGCCAACCTGGCATCGGGCCCCACCTTATTTTTTTAAAAATATTATGTAAAATTTTAAAAATATTATTTAATATTTATATAATTTTTATTTTAGTTTTTTATTTGGCCTACCCGATTTTTTCCTAACTATGCCATTGATTATAATATTTTTAAAACACTATGGAGAATTGAAGATAGATTTGGAGAAAAGTGTAATTAAGAGTGTATGATAATAATATATTTTATAAATAAAAAATAAAACCACGTATTTGCTTAAGTTTTTGCTTCGTCGATACATTCATCATCATAGGATCATCCATGCTCCATAATATCATATCGATGATCCACCTTGGGCCGAGCATGGGGCGTGCTCTGATATCATATTAAATTGGGAGATTTGGTACAACCCATACCATGAAGTGTACCCAATAAGAGGGGAGAATTTGCCTCACAAAGCAAAGTGAGGTTTCATCATAAAACCAATTGGTGATAGTAGGACTATATAAATAAGTTATCTTCCTCTAATTAATTAATGTGACAACTCACAAATAACATATTTTCACACACCGATAATTGTGACTCACTATAAGATGAATTGTAGTCACCACAGTCACTCAAAAAATAGTTCAAAAATATAAAAGATTAAGAATTTAAATTTCTTTATACTATAAATTAACCAAACAAACTTAATGAATATATTATATAGATATTATAAATTTAACTTGAATTTTTTTATAAAAACAATCAAAAATTGGCTAAAAGTCTAGTTCTTATGGATCAATCCTTTTGTGCAGACATAGCGCCGCCAATACATTATAGATTATGAGTCAGTTATTATTAGTTATATATAGTATTATGTGTATCCACACTGAAATTCTTGATGGCCATTGTGCTGTCCCATTATTTGTTATATATTCTGATTCTTTTTTAGTCAAAGAAATATTACAATATTTTTCCTGCATTAAAAATAATAAAATATTTGGAACTTGTCTTTGTGCCGGATTGGTTATCGATATTCGATAAATCAGCTTATCATGTGATTTGCAGCATTGTTAAATAAGCCGTCCTCGGTTTTATCTTTTATCTTTGGCCATAGCCATAGGGATGAAAACAATCATGGAAACCATAAAAAGACTTAACGAATGTTCGGTTATATTATGAATATTTTAAGAGGAGCGTTTTATAGGAAATGTATTGATAAATGTATTTGGCAATATACTATACCTTTTTCAAAAAAATGAAAATATATATAAAGAAAGGAAAAGGCCCCGATCAATTACAAGCCGACTAGGTAACAAAATATTGGTGTCTCGTTAAAATCTTCCAGGGTAAAATCCAAAGATTATAGAAAAAAACTCGTTGAAGAAAAAAAGAGTACCCCATAGTCAAAATAAAAAAAAAACTTGAAAGTTCAAATACTATATGTTAACCTTTGTTGAATGTATAATGATGTTGTTTTAAAACATTTTTGGAAAATATGGGATTATTTTGAATGATATATTGAAAAATTTATTGCAATATTCAGATTTATTTTAATTGAATGAAAATGAAAAATGATTAATTGAAACCATATTTTAGCCCCAAGCGTTGAGAGTCTAAAAGGAATCGATTAGAGGGATTCAAATGATAAAAAATTGGGAGCTCAAAAGTTTTGGTTATAATGTGTATATCTTCAGATGTGAGGCGGTTTGATAAGGACATTGTCAATTATATCTTCGGCTTTAGTTTATGTATATTTGTGGATTCTCCACCTCGTAGTCGTAGATATTGTATTTCATAATTATTAAAGTGGAAAAACTGTTTGTTTTTCTGTCTTTTGCATTGAGGTTTAACTAGTAGACAAAATTCAACTAAACTGTACTAAAGTGTCTTATATTTCAATCGATACAGATTGAGAAAACCATTCTAAAGCAATTCAGACATACTCCATATGTGAAACTGACATGCCTTTTATTCTATTGATTAAAATAGAAAAAGACATGCCTCTTACTGATGGAGTTGGGCCAATTTATTAAAATAAAGCCATTAAAAATTTATTAAACAATTTTTTTTTTTTTAAGAATATCACTTAAATAGATAAATTACGAACCGGTCAAGACCGATTGAGATAAAAAGTCGGGAGGATGATCCCACGAGGTGCCCGAACATAGGTTCGTCTTCGCGAAATGGGCTAACTCGTGGGCAATGAAATTCTCTAGCCTAGAAATCAAAAAAAAAAAAAAACAAGTACATTAAAATCTGACAAAATAAGCTCTATGTCTATGAATAAAGGCGCCATTTCTGGGTGGGGATCAGCGGCACCAGAGGCTACGAGAATACTAGTGGCCGAGTCTCCAAGGAATGAATTACTGTAAAAAAAAAATTAAAAGAATGAGTAAAAATAGAGTTGGTAACTATGTTTTCTCAAGATTCTGCAGAATTTTAATGAAAACACAATGGTTGTTGAAGAACTTTGGTTGAGCATGTCCAAATTATTAAACTCATAAAAGGGACTGCAGAAAATTGTAAAATCGGTCCGGTAACTTGGTTCTCTAAATTGTTAAAATTTGGCCTTACTTCAAGAACTATGAAAAAATGAACCACTTAGTCCGATTTTCGCTGGAAATTTTATTGATTTGGGCCGAATATTGATCATGACATGGATAATAAATTGGGAATTTTCAAATTATAAGGGAAATTATCACGTGTTCATCGACCGCATATTTAAGCTTGAGAAAATAAATATGAAGTTAGAATTTTTCGTTGAAATAAGACTAAACTTTGACAACTTATAAGTTGGCACGAAAAGTCTAAAGATGCCAAGTTTCTTGGACCAATTTTACAATTTTTCCAAAGGGACTATTATTCCACATTAAAAGTTTCAGAAGGAATTAGGAAAGGAAAAGGTAAAATATATAGAGTCATAACTCATATATGCAGTAAATCAGAGATAATTATTTCATACCCCCACATTCTCTCTCTAGCTTTCTTTTTCTCCTTTTTCTCACTACAAATCCTAAGGTCTGCGATTCGATATGAACGAGATTTCATTTTCGTTCATTTGGAGAATTTTTTTACCAAACATGCAATTGTTTATGAAAATTTTTTAAAATATACTATTATCTCACTTTCACTTTTTCTAATTTTTTTCTTTCACCAATCACATCCGCACATTTTTTCACAAAAACTAATCATTATTACATATTCTCCCATAAATTTCACTATTCACCCACCCACATATTTCTAACTACCAATCACATCCAATCATTTATTTATTATTTTTAAATCAAATCAACTTTCATCATTACATATATATCCATTCACACTCTCAAAATTCTCCAAAAACTTTCATTAGAATTTTTTTCACTATTCTCTAACGAAAAGAAAATTTTCAAAATGAAAGCATATCTAATCGCACCCTAAATCTTAAACCCCCCCGTAGTTGCCCCCTCCCCCTCCATTCTCCTTCTCCTCCTCCCCTTATCCCCTCCCCTTTCCAACCATGCTTCATGATGGAGGCCAATGAAGGCATATCTCTTGTGTTATCCGGATGTGATCGAATTTTCCGATCGAGAGTGGAGGCAAGTCGGAGGCCGGAGCTACAAAGAGGAGGGTTGGAGCCCGAGAGGTGATGGGTTGCGGTTGAAGATCGGGTAAGGGAGAGGCATTTTTCTTTCCTTTTTTCAGTTTTTTTGTAATTTTTTTGAGTCTTTATTTTTCCCGGTTGATTTGCGAAACTCGTAGGCGGTCGGTAATTTCGTCTTGTAGTGTATGATGTAGCTCGTGCTCCGAATTTGTTCGAGTTGGGTAGTCTCCTTGAGGAGTGTCTTAGTCCTCTTTTCGGAGGGTGGTTTAGTCTCCTATGGAGTGCTTAGTTTTCTTTTGTTTTGCGTTTTTTAGTTGTTTCTTGTTTTGCTCCCCTCGAATTACGGTGGTTTTACCTCTGACGACGGAGTTCTCCCTGACATGTATCAATATATGTATGTTCAAGGTGACCATTTTGCTAGTTGACAATGTCAATTTTGTCACAGTAATGAATATATTTATCGTTTAGGAAAAAATAAAATAACTCATATATGCAAACTCTAATTAGTCATTAACAATAAAAAAGGTGTGAGATAACTTTTGATTCTTCATCATATTATTATCTTTTAAAAATTATTATTCTAAACATTGAACCCATGCAACTGACTCAGCATCGGATGTTTTACGCTGGGATACCTCTCAACACTTTTTTGCAGGTATTCTAGTTTTAGTTGATTGGGGCAGAGGATTAAGATCTATTTTTTGGACAAGAAAAGACAATTATCCACCAATTTGTCAATTAGATATACAAATAAAAAAATAAAATCACATTCTGACCACTATGGTCTGTCCCAAATTCTTGTTGTGCTCTATCCTATAAATACCATGCAACAAACAGATATATCCTTATCCATGCACCATATATTAATGCATTTTCTCCCGTAGCTCAACCTACAATAAGGCTTTAATTTTGCTTATTTATATACTTATTTATCTCTAATTTGATCAAATGGATTATAATTCAAGATTTATACCCTTGTTTTTCATCATCATCTTCCTCTTGTGCTTCTTAACTCCGGAGGCGCGTGTGGTTCCAGCCACATCCAAGAATGCCAACAGCCAACATTTTCAGACGAAAATAGGCATCAGCCCTGGCGAATTCGAGCAGTACAGAAGGAGATCACTGGGCTCAGGGTACGATGACAGAGTGGCACCCGGTGGGCCCGACCCTCATCATCATTATCTGCCTACATTTGGCTGATTAATTAACTGCACGTTTCTTTTTCAATTTTTGAGGACACTCTGTTTCTGATGGCTTGATCAAGAATTCCATTCATATAGAAAGCGTCTCCGGAAAATGTAATTTGTTGCTGAGGAAATCAATTCATGAAGTTTAATTTATCATGTTTAATTTCCATTTGCTGGTATGGTTATATTATTTTATTATTGTTGTTGATATTATTATTATTAAAACGAATTGTCGACTTATTGGGAAGTTCGATTCTACCCAATTGGGTAGTACCCAACTCTATTAGGATATTTACATGTATCCACTTATGACATGAGCAGGGGCGGAGTAGACATTTTTACATTGGGAGGTGGTTGCTCCCCAAAACCGCTCTCTCTCGCCGATCACCTTCCTGCATTTAAGTCTACCACAAAACCTCGCACAAGGGGGCCGGAGGGGGCTCGGCGCACCCTCTCCGATGTTTAAGTCAAGTATCTTGAGAAGGAAGCAAAGGCTAGAAAGAGAAAAAGCAATGTAAATAAAAAATGAGATTAGGTTAGAATGAACCTGGGCTTGGGCCTTTTATACCTTAGCTAGGATTAGGGTTTTAGTAAAATCCAGGATTCCGTTACGATTTGGTGTCGAGTCATCATTAGATTAGGATCGAGATCTCTTAAAACCTTAATTTTACGCCCGTAAGACCATAGCTCCGACTTTGTCTCGTAACACGTCGGCCCATTGATTGGTGAGAAATCCTTAAATCTCAGCGCATCCTCAATATCTCATACATCTCTCAGTCGAGTGACCTCTTCTTCCTCTCAAGTCATGTCGACTTCGACAGTCAACAACAGTCGGCTTAACACGGTGACTCTACACAGTCGGTCTTATGAACATTCACAACCACTGCACTCGGGCACGGGACAGCGGCCCAAGTTGATAAGCCCTAAGGCAATCTTATGTTGCAAGCCTCCACAGATCGACCCACTATTTAACGCTTAATGATCACCCAAGGCTATGGGCCTCATCATTTCGACCCAATGTTCAGATCATCGGTCGACCCAATACCTCAGCCCGTCCAAAGTCACCTTAATGTCTTAGGCCTGTCGGATCGGCCTGCATAATCTTTTGCCCTTATCAATTCCTCCCCCAACTACTATGGGTTGATATGTACCTCATCCATAGTTCGATAGCCGAAGTGACTTAGTATTTAGGGTTTGTGCTTTTCACATTCCCGCCGACTTTTGGCGTTTGAAATTCCCGCCGCCCTTTGGCCTTTCGAGTACCGACACGCTGGATTTGATGGATGGGACGTCTTTTCGCTTCCCGACACCTCGTAGATCGTCAAATGTCTCTCGAAAATCGGCGCACCCCTTGTCTTTCTCTCCTTATAAAAGCCACTTTTCTTCCCCATTTTTCATTTTCTTTTCTTTCGATTTTCGCCAAAACCTTCCCCAAGCAAATACTTTTCTTCTCCCGGCGGCATTCTCCAAGTTAGAGTAGCTTCAAAAGTTTCACGGTCCCACTATCTTCCTCCTTCAACCTCCTATTTCTATCTAGTAAGTAACCCTTTCTTTTCCAGTTTTTCTTTTCTTTTAATATGGCCTCCTCTTCCTCTCACTCAACACCATCGGATCCATCATCGCCGACTTAGAACGGTGGGCAATAACGACGGCTCGCTCCTTCGCCTTTCCCTCGCGAGTCCGTCCATCGGACCCCGGCGATCAATCTAGCTCGATTCAGTCGGGATTCCGATACAATAGAGATCCGAGCTCCGTGCTCGGTCCCTTACTTGTATATCCTCACGATTTCAAGGAGACCACCTATCCCCCCCAATCTTCAAACCCTTAAAAGAACAACCCAAATTCCTTCCTCTCTCAAACTCTATCTACCCAAAGACTCCGACCGACCTAACCGACTCCACCCAATGCCCTATCCTTCTTCGTAGGTCGGGAGAGGGCGGCCTCCGATTTCCCATCCATCCATTCATGGTTGGGGTATCCGAGTTCTCCAGTGTGCCTTTAAATCAACTAGCCCCGAACTCATTCCGTATCTAGCCGGCTTTATTATTTTGACTAAGTACTTAGACATAGACCCACTCTCGAACACCAAGGGCCTCTTCTACATCACCTCCCGAGGTGATGCTCGATTCTAAGCAAGTATCCTTCCTCCAACAAATTCGGAAGGACAAATATTTTTTATTTCATCCCCCGAGCTTGGGGTTTCCTATGCTTGGACCGGACCCTTCCACTCCAACGCAAACACAACCCCATAGATCGGTCTCCCAATCTCTGTGCTCGGATAAATAAACTCACCTTGGTCAAGTACGACCTTTCTCGCCTTATAACCCCTTCCCTTCTCAGATTACTACTTTGAGTTGAGCCCCATCGTGGCTCCTTGCGCTTGTGACATTGGTAATTGTCATTTTTGCGTTGGTTTATTTTATTCTTACTCATTAGCTAATCTCTCCTCTTTGTGCAGATATGTTCATGGCATGAGATGGTTGCCGAGAAATTTGGATGATGAGGAGCAAGCCATTGCTCCCTGGCTCACAACCTCCTTCATCCAGTCTTCGCCGCCCCACCCTGGAGGTCACCTCCTCCTTCCACTGGCGACACGATTCTTGCCGAGGCCGGCCGATCTCACGGCCCGGGGCTCAACCTTCTTCCCGACCTCCTCCTCCCAAGAGGTCGATGTTGGCACCAAAGACAAGAGATGCCAAGAGGCGAAGAACACCCCACCTCCCGTTGCTCTCTCTCTCGCACTCACATTCATACACCCAATAAAACCTTCTTCACAGCAATTCCATCCGAAGAACAACGATGGAACCTTTGCCATCTAGTATGTCCAAGGCAATCGCCCGAACCCCGACCGAATCGCCTGGAGAAACTTCGGTGATATTGAGTGGTGACCTCATTCTCGCCTAAACCACTCAAAGCCGAGTACGCCTAGCCGCCCGATCTCCCGAGCTCGGGTTGGCTTTGTCGATCCTTCCCTGCAGTGTCGAGCTCAACAATTCTAAGAAGGAGGTCATCCGGTGAAAGCTCGGGAGACTAAACTCCTAGAGGAGAACCGCCGGTACAAGGACGGGAAGAGGTCAACAAGGCTACGGTGCTTCTCTGCAGAGGCCAAGATAAAGGCTCGGAGATCGATAATGCCGACCTCAAGACCGAGCCGAGCGATCTCCGGATCCGATGTCTTGTCAATGTCGACCAAGCCCGAGCCGAGGCGTAGAAGGCTGGTCGGCAAAGTTTCCTCACCTCCCGGGGCTCTTCCATAGTTCAGGCCATTCGGGAGAGGGTGAAGCAAGCCTTTCTAAGCTCTAGGGAATTTATCGAGTTCTCTCAGATCGCCATGAAGTACTATGGCTTTGCTTTTGACAGGCCGAGCTTCACCAGGGGAACGTAGTATCACTATCGAGCCCTTCGATCGCCGAGGTCCCCGGAGGATTTTACCCGACCCCAAAGGCTTCGTGTTTTCTGATGAGGCGGAGCGTCTCAACCTTGCTCCTGTGGGGGAGTTCATAGAGTCCTTATCTGCTCCTTTTATCCTCCACCCTGCCTCTAGCTCGGCCGGTCCTTCACAAGCTCCCGGAGCTCGGTCAACCCCTCGACTTCGCCCAGTCAAGTTCAGGATATCCCGGATGACGATCCCGAACTCGCTCTCATAGACGATGTGACCATCTCCATGGACGACCTGAACACCGAGAATGTTCCTCCTACTACTTAGGAGTTTAGTTCTGCTTTTGTAATTTTCCATCATGTACTTGTATTTATTTTGAATGATCAATAAAGTTTCTTCGCACTTTCATTTCTCGATCTCTTGTCTATTATTCTTGTAATTTTTTATTTTTTTACAAAAAGATTAGCATATCATGCTCCCGTGGCCCCAAGTATTTGGAGACTAGCTCGAGTGAGCTCCAAATACTGGGTCTTCTTTCAAAGGAAGGCGGCTCGAGCCGAGCTCCTCGCATGGCCTCGTGGCCCCAAGTATTTGGAGACTAGCTCGAGCTGAGCTCCAAATACTTGTCGATTTCATCAAAGGAAGCTGGCTCGAGCCGAGCTCCTCGCATGACCTCGTGGCCCCAAGTATTTGGAGACTAGCTCGAGCTGAGCTCCAAATACTTGTCGGTCTAAAGCCTCGAGTTTTAATGGTCGATCTGTTCTCGAATTCAATATCATATTCACTCATTTCAATAGCCCACTTCACTAACCTCCCGCTACCTCGGGCTTACTCATCACATTTCTCAATGGAAGATTAGTTCGGACGATTACCTTATGCGAAAGGAAATAGGGTCAAGTCTCCTCATGATCACCACCAAGGCCAAAATCGCTTTCTCAATCTCCGCATATCGCGGCTCGGATTCTCAAAACTTTATCGACATAGTACACGGCCTCAACCGATCCTCTTCCTCGATCGGATCAGACTAACCCCTGTTCCCTACCGAAAGGTAGAGGTATAAGTGGCTCCCTGTGCAACGGCTTAGTTAGCAATGACAGATCACCCAAATAATTCTTCAAATCCTCGAAAGCCCTTTGGCATTCTTTATCCCAAACAAACTTTTTAGCTTTCTCAAGACCTTAAAAAAGGGCAAACTTTTTCTCGAGGCGAAATAAAGCGATTCGGCCGCTTAGCCGACCCGTTAAACATCGCACATCTTTGGTACCGAGGCGGTGCCATCTCTCTAATGGCCCCGACCTTCTGCAGGTTGGCCTCTATTCCTTTCTCCGTTACCATGTACCCCAAAAAACTTTCCCGACTGACGACCCCAAAGGCACACTTCTTGGGGTTCACTTCATCCTATACTTCCTCAAGGTGTCAAACGTTTACTAGGTCACGCACATGATCCACGGCCCTTTATGCTTTTGACCAACATATCATCCACATACACCTCCATGTTCCCGCCGAGCCGCTTCTCCAAACATTTTATCCACCAACCAACGGTATGTGGCTCCTGCATTCTTCAATTCGAAGCGGCATTACTACATAATGAAGGTACCAAAAGAGGTGGTGAAGCACACCCTTTTTGGTCTTCTCGCTTAGCACGATCCGATGATATCCTGCGACGCATCCATCATACTAAGCAGTTCACATCCCGACGTCGAATCTACTAGCCGATCAATTGCGGGTAATGGGTAGTAATCCTTAGGGCAAGCACGATTCAAATCCCTAAAGTCCACACACATGCGCCAATCATCCTCTGTTTTTCGGGACCAATCGCATTAGATAGCCATTTCGAAACCGGATTTCTTTGATGTGCCCCCGCTTTCAACAACTTTTGCACCTCCACCCGAATTATAGCATCCTTCTTAGGCCGAAGTTCCTTTTCTTTTGTTTCACCGGCCTATATGATGGATTAACATTAAGCCTATGTTCAAAGAATGTTTGGATCGATCACCACCAGGTCTTCCGCCGTCCAAGCAAATACATCCACATTACTCCTTAGAAACTCCACCAACTCATCCCTCAATTCGTCCAACTCCTTTCCGACCTTGGTGACCTTATCGGGTCACCTGGCACTAGCTCGACCATCATCATTTCATCATTAGTGGACATGCTCCACCGGTTCGTCAACCTAACCAACTTGTCTTTGTTTCTATCATCATCAAAAGCACTCCTTTCTCGCTTCTCGAATACTTTCTACATACAATTTTCTAGCCATATACCGATCACCATCGACCTCCCCTACTTTCTCTCCCACAGAAATTTCATTTTTAGATGGTATCGACACCACCGCTTGGAAAGCATTTAGTGCCGTCTACCCAACATGACATTATAAGAGGACGGTGCATCAACTATCAAAAATTGAATCATTCTAGTTTTACGATTAGGCTCCTTTCCCAAAGAGACAGGTAAAGTAATCATACCTATCGGTTGGATCATCCTCTAGCGAACCCAACCAACGCCGTATCCACCGCTTCCAAGCCGACGGAGGTCCATCTTCTTATAACAATCATAGAATAGGATATCTCTTTGAGCTCCGTGTCCACAAATACCATTTGCACATCATAATTAGAGATCGTCGATGTGATCACCAAAGCATCATGTTTGTGAGGTGTCACGATACCCCTACAATCCTCCGATCCGGTGGATTTGCGGCTCTTGACCGAACCCGTTCCACCTTTAACTATTTTCGCACCCGATCCGTGTCGCCGCTCTCACATACTTTTTCCGAGCTCGCCTCGAATCTCCTTTTCGGCCCTCCAACAATCATCTAGATGACCTCTCGCCGAGGTGGGGGGGAGGTGGAGGTAGCTCCTCCCTTTCCTCCCCTACGCTCCGGCTCCCGCCGAGGTTTATGATATCCCCGGTTTTCCCTCTTGTATTCCCTTTTTTTCTCCTTTTTGTCGATGTACACAAATTCCCTAAGGTGACCTTTGAATGAGCCGCTCGATCTCATCCCTCGGTGTGTGCACCGATCCAGGCGTGTGCCCATACTCATTGTGGAATCTACAAAATTCCTTACATTTCGCCTTTACCGGTGCCTCTACGTGCGCCTTTGGCCACCTCGGTCGGGATGCCTCTCAACGGCTACAAGCACCTCGCCACGAGGGACGGCCGAGGCGTATACCTCTCAAACCCGGCCTTCCCCCATCGCCTCGGACCGCTTCTTCCCGAGGTACTTTGTCTTCCCGATCTTCCTCCTATCTCTTCTCTTCTCTCCTTCTTCTCTTTTCATTTTTCTCGCCTCTTCCAGGTTAATATATTTCTCGCCGAGCTAACGTCACTCGTCAAATATCTTAGCAGGCTCTATCACTAATGATTCAAAGAACTCTCCATACCTCGGCCCCGAGCTAGGGCATTGGCCAAAATCTCGGACTAGGGGACGGCACCTCCAACTTTGCTTTGTAAACCTCTGGATATAGCTCAAGTCCTTCCCCTTCTCTCTGTTTGATACTAAACAGGTCAGGCGCCTTTGGTACTTACTTAACTCGTGAATCGATTAAGAAAAGTCGAGCTAAAGTCATCAAAATTCGAATGGAGCCAGGGCAGCAAGCTAAACCATCTTTGAGCCGATTTCGTCAAAGTGGTAGGAAAAACTCTACACATCACGCCATCCGTGAATGTAGTAGTAGAGCAAGCGGCGTTCTCAAAACGGCAAAGATGGTCCCACGGACCGTGGTACCATCATATTCAAGCTCGAGCTCGGTATGATGAGGCCTAAGCTCGTCTCCGCCATCACCTATTCCGAGAAGGGTGTTCCCGCCTCACCCGAATCGCAGCCGCCCCGGTACTCGGCCACTCTCCGAATATCTCGCACCTCACGGTGAAGGTCATCCATCCGTTCAGGACCAATCCACGGTCCTCGTGACACATGCTCCGCCCTTGATGAATGTGTCTTCCTCCGCCATAGTTGGCCGCCGATCTCTCTCTCCCACCTCCCGGAGGGACCACGGGAGGAGGGACCATCGGAGGGGGACCACAAGAGGAGAGACCACCGGAGGGGGACCACGGAGGAGCTGGTGGTGGAAGCATCTCTCTCAGCGTCTCTCCACCGTCTCCGCTCCATGACTCTAGTGATGAAGCCACCCAATTGTTCAAAGAACATTGGACCCAAATCTATACTCCCCAGACATGGCGCGTCTGTCCATTCGCTCCGTCCTCTGCCTTCGCACCGCCTCCGCCGTTCACCGGGAGTGGTGGGCGGAGGTGGAACATCCTCTGCGTGACCACGCCCGGAGTATCTCCCCGGCGTACGGTTGATCATCTTCCAAGCTTCTCCTAACCTCCTCCATAGCCAAAACTCAAATCTCACGTCTCGCTCAATGTTTCCCACGAGACGGCGCCACTTGGTTGCTCCCAAAAATGTCTCTCCTCGCCGATCACCTTCCAGCACGAAGTCCACCACAAAACTCCGCACAAGGGGGGGGGGGCTCCGCACCTCTCGATGCTTAAGTCAGATATCTTGAGAAGGAAGCAAAGGCTAGAGAGAGAAAAAAGCAATGTAATAGTAAAAATGAGATTAGGTTAGAATGGACCTGGGCTTGGGCCTTTTATACCTTAGCTAGGATTAGAGTTTTTGTAAAATCCGGGATTCCGTTACAATTTGGTGTCGAGTCATCATTAGATTAGGATCGGATCTCTTAAAAACCCTAATTTTACGCCGTAGTAAGACCATAGCTCCGACCAGATCTCAGAACACGTCGGCCCATTGTATTGGTGAGAAATCCCCTTAAATCTCCAAGGCATCCTCAATATCTCATACATCTCTCAGGCCGAGCTGACCTCTTCCTCTGAAGTCATGTTAGACTTCGACAGGTCGGCTTAACACAGTGACTCTACAGGTCGGTCTTATGAACATTCACAACCACTTGCACTCGGGCCTGGACAGGTCGGCCCAAGTTGATAAGCCCTAAGCCAATCTTATGTTGCAAGCCTCCACAGATCGACCCACTATTTAATGCTTAACAGATCACCCAAGGCTATGGGCCTCATCATTTCGGCCCAATGTTCGGTATCATCAGGTCGACCCAATACCTCAGGCCCGTCAGGTCAGCCCAATGTCTTAGGCCTGTCAGATCGGCCCAGACAATCTTTTGCCCTTATCGGGGGCTAATTAATTTTGGGGACCTAAATCAATAAAAAGTAAATATTTCATACAAAGAATTAATATTTAAATATAAAATGTACATAGTGATGGAATATTCGAAATTTTGAGGAGCTAAAGCTCCTCATTAGCCCACAAGGAACCGCCCCTGGACATGAGAAATTGAGAATGTGTGTTTTTCCAAAAAAGAAATTAAAAATAGGCATTTGTAAAAATCTTAACGGAGTTGGGTATTATCCAATCGGTAGTAATAATGTTTGTTAAAATTTAATATAGTGAGCCTAGCGCTAGCTAGGGGAATATTTCTCACTCAGAACTATTTATATATCTGAATGTTGTAAATTCTATCCAGTTTCAGTTTTAATTTTTTTCCCTTTTTGTGTTTCTCTAATTTTTTTGAGGGAAATTGTGTTTCTCTAATGAAGGCTCGCTTCTATATAAAAAAATGTTTTTAATATATGAATGACAATCAAATATTTTATGAATAATATTATTGCACATTACCTTATGTGGTCAAAATTAGTTCTATATAATTAGGTGTGTGTTTTGGACGTGAGTGTGACTTGTAGATGTTAAGTCCAAACAAGGTATAACGGGCTTTTTGAAGAAAAGGTATGCTGGGCTTAATATCTATACGAATATAGGTTGTTTTACAACCATATTAGCAGAGCCTTATTGATATACAATTCTTTTTATATATACAATTAATCTTGAATAAGCAATTTCAGGAGAGTTGATTCTCTACTTAATAAAAAAATTATGACATAACTGCCGTCTAATTTTTATTTAAATATATTTACGTACTGTGCATAATTATATTTACAGATTGATAAAACTGGATTTACAAAACTCCAGATTCAGAATATAAATCACGTGAAAAAGAATTATTTGATACTCAATTTCTAGAGTTGGTAGATCCGTCGATCGTTTCTAACTGATGTAAATCGGTTAGACGGATCCCATGTGACCCGCCCGGATTTGGAAAAAAGCAAAAAAAAAAAAAAGAACAAATCTGCTCCGTCTCTCTCACAATCCTCAAAAAAGTCCACTTCTCTGTTTCTCAGTGAGTCGAAGGCAAACTCAAAAAAAACCATCAACTTAAATACTCCCAAATGAGAGACAATACATTGACAATCAAGTGTTCTTTTTTAAAATCTATAATAGTTAAAGATCATTTTCTCTTTGTCTTCGTCTTCCTTAAGACTGTTGTGGGTTTGTAAATGCCAAGCAAATTTCAAAGTGTTTGTTATCTAATAATAATAGAAGTGCTTTTACTTAGATTTTTGCTATTATAATTACCGATCATTGTATATATATATATATATATATTAACAAAAGATGTTATTTCAATTTTTGGATTTTTACGGTTTTTGGCCAATCTTTTTTTATTTTGGTTTGAATATGGTGTAAATTGATTAACCATTATTATTTGAAAGACACGAATAGAAAATAGAAGAAAACACTAAATGATACAAGTACTAGTACCAGCTAATATTTTAATGGAAAAATACTAATACATTTTATAAGAAAAACTAATACTTTGCAGAGCACTATTCTCTAGAAAATTACTAATACTTTTCCGAGAAACTTTCCGAGGGACAACTAATATATTTCGGGAGAAAAATTTAATTATATTCAATGAAACTACTAAAATACTCTCCATGGAACTACTAATACTTTTTTAGGAACTACTAATACTTTTTGAGGGATTGCTAATACATTTTGGGAGTATATTAATGAGAAACACTAAAATACTCTTCAGGGAACTACTAATACATTTTAGAAGAAGCTGTTAATACTTTTTAGAAGGAAATCTAATACTTTTCGGAAGATTTGTTAATACATTTTGGGAGAAAAATTTAATTATATTGAAACTACAAAAATACTCTCAAAGGAACTACTAATGTTTTTCGATGAACTACTAATACTTTTTTTTTGAGGGACTCGCTAATACATTTTGGGAGTATATTCGGGAGAAATAATATAATACTCTTGGGAACTACTAATACATTTTGGAAGAATCGCTAATACTTTTTAGAAGGACGGCTAATACTTTTCGTATGACTATTAATACTTTGGTGGTTCGAAAACTACTAAAACATCAATGCTAATATTACGGAAATGCCATCGGGTCCGTGGGTCGATCCGTTTAATCGGATCGAACCCGTTAGCGATTCCGACAGAGTTTTTGTGCAATTTCTATCACATCAATGGGTAATGAGATGCTACCCATCGGGCACCAACCATCTTTAAATTCTCTTCTTAAATTGACACTACTATAAAAAAAAAAGCAAATAGACATCGACTTTAAACCAATGCATGTCTATTAATATAAAAACCGTTGTTAAAGCCCCTAATGTTAAAAGTAGGGACTTTTGACGATGGATCAAAACGGTGTCTTTTATGAAATAGACCTCTGTTTTATAACCATTGTCTATCGAAAATAAATCCATTTGTCTAAGATCTTGATGTTCAAAGCGGAAACTTTTGACATCGCAATTGTGATTCAAACTATTACAAAAAAAAACATGAAATCCAATTCCACAAACTAACAAAAAGTACAAGACAAAAACTCAGTATGAGCAGTCTCAAAGCATTCTCCATGAGCCGGTTCCTAAATATAAATAGAATCTTAACCCAAACCTAAACTCATAATAAAGACCCATATTTTTGTGTTTTGTAGGATCCGTCTCATAAACTAAAGTCCATGAAATGGTCTCACATAAGTCCTCCTCTCACTCGAGACATCTCTGAAAGGTTTTAAATACTAAAACAGATAGCATACTTTTGAGCTCAAACGTTTAATGCACATATTATTTTTTCCATACAATTGTACTCTAGTAATAATACTCAAATATTTAAATTAATCTAAAAAATATTAAGTGTTACTTACCAAGTACATACCATATAAAGTAGAAATACCAACATTGGAATGTTCTAATAATAATTATCTTAAGTTGTATCATAGTTTTAATTAAATTTTTATATAGAAATACACACAAAATAGTTTTGTATAATTTCAGTAAGTACAAATATAATTCACATTAAAATATATTAAAATAAACCGTAATTTTGTTTTCGAACAATTCTATTACATTGGAACGTTGTGAATTTGTAGGTTGACCGTAGTAATATTTTTTTGTCTGATTTTTGTTATTAGGATCTCAGGACGAGATCGTATTAAAGTTGGATAAAAATGCAACTGTAAATGTCAAAAATCAATTCAGGTTGTTGACATTTCTCATATTGTATGAAAGGCCCAATGGTGATTTAACAAAGCCCAGTCAAAGAAAACCCAGCCCAGATACCGGTAATTCTTACCCGCGAATCTTGACAACACGCGCCACCATCGAGCGTGAGACAATATAACCCACGAGGTCAAACTCGTCTAATGCCCCCCACCTCATTTCAATTTTCAACCGTCCATTGCCAGCACAGAATCAGGGCGGCGTAATCTTGCCGTAAAAACACCTCGTGTCTATCACGCTCCACGCCCTCGCGTGAGCTTTCGTCAAACCCCCAAACACCTCCCTCTTCCTCCAAGATAAGAAACAAAATCTGTATAGAGCAAAAGCAGATTACAGAGAGGGAAAAAATATTTCTTCCAAAGGTATGAATCCGAAACCCTAACATAACTTTACTGCTTGTGTATGTATATACCGGTGCTTAGTTGTTGTAGAAACAAAGGTTCATATATGTAAAATGAACTAGTTGTATTAAGTTAGTGAGTGTTCTGTGTGTTTATTACGAGAAGATTTCGATTAGGAGCTTGGTGCATTGTGAGAAAATGATGGGTGGTGGAAATGAAGGGTCTAAGGAGGAAGAGAAGTCGAGGGAGCGTAAGGTTTACAGTAGAAGATCGTTTAAAGGGCTTGAAAATAGTAATTTATTGACGGAGCAGCAGCAGACGAAAGCTCAAGCTATTGTTTCTGAGGGGCTGAACTCCACGAAAAGATTACATGGTTCTGGTTATGATGTGGGTTCCGATAATTTCTCCGGTGTGAGCCGTGATGGGTTTGTTGTGAAGGGAGGGTTTCTGAGGCAGGAGAATAAGGTTAGAATAAGTTTGTCAATGAAATCAAAACGAGATGCCCTGGAGTTAAAGAGGAAGTTGGAGGCGGAACGGGATATGATACGGAGTTTGATGAGGAGGATTGAAACAAATGAGGCTCAAAAGAATGCGCCACATGTGTTTGACAATAGAGATGGAGATAAGATGGCTGTGGGAATGGGTCCGCCGCGAATGTTAAAGCCGCTGAGCTCGTTGGTGAACGATAATAGCAAGACCGGCGTTGAAAATGTGGAGAAAGAGAAAAGGACGCCGAAGGCTAATAAATTATATCGGAATTCAGAGTTTTTGCTTGCAAAGGATAAGATTCCTCCTGCTGAAACTAACAAGAAATTGAAGTCAAAGGGAGGAGGAAGTGGGCTGGGGATGGAGAAATTTCCGAATCAAGTATTGAAAAGTTGTAATGCACTCTTAGAGAGATTGATGAAGCACAAGCATGCTTGGGTGTTCAACAAGCCGGTTGATGTAGCTGCTCTTGGTTTGCATGACTATTTGGACATTATAAAAAACCCAATGGACCTTGGTACTGTGAAAAATAGGTTAGCTCAGAATTGGTACAAGTCTCCAGTGGAATTTGCCGAGGATGTGAGACTTACATTTCGAAATGCTATGACATATAACCCGAAAGGGCAAGATGTTTATGTGATGGCTGAACAGATGTCCAAAGCATTTGAGGACAAATGGGCTCCCATAGAGGCTGATTATATGCGTGAGTTGAAGCTCGCTGCAGATTTTGATGTGGGGTCACCAATGCCTACATCTCGGAAGGCTCCTCCACAGTCACGGGCACGGCCTGATATGAAGAAAACTATAGATAGATCTGAATCAATGGCCTATAGCGTTGATCCAAAAAGAAAGACAACGAATATTGCTCAATCTGGCAAGGTTCCTGTGCCGAAGAAGCCAAAGGCAAAGGATCCTGTTAAAAGGGATATGACCTATGATGAAAAGCAAAAACTTAGTGTAAATTTGCAGAATTTACCTTCTGAGAAGCTTGAAAATGTTGTTCAGATTATTAAGAAGAGGAATCCCTCTGTTTCACAGCAAGATGATGAGATTGAAGTTGACATAGACAGTGTTGATACCGAAACTCTGTGGGAGCTTGATAGGTTCATAACTAATTATAAAAAGAGTTTGAGCAAGAACAAAAGAAAGGATGAAATTGTCAGTCAATTAGTAACTGGTCTAGAGCAGAACACCAAGGAAAAGGTAATTTTTGTGCTTTGTTATCACTTATTTCCATTACATTTATTGTAACTTTTGTTTGATGCATTTTCCTTTTTGGGGCTCTTTTCCGCAGATTACCACCTCAGTTGTAACAGAAACCCCTAAAGGAAGTAGAACAGGTAATGTTTTCAGAAAGTGAAATTCATTTTTGCATCCAAAATTGTTACTAACAAACTATTATTTTGTCTATTTTCTTTTCTTGAGCAGATGTAGAAAGAGTTGTCTCACCTCCCATTGAAGTAGAAGAGCCACAGCGCAATGATACAAATCAAGGAGCCAGCCAAAGCAGCTCTAGCTCGGATTCCGGGTCTTCATCTAGTGGTAGTAATTGATAATTATTTGTTTGTCGTTTCTTGCACCATTAGTTTGACCCATTGGGGTGCATCTAATGCATGTCCTCTTACTGAATTATATATCTATTACAGATTCTGATGTCGAAAGTTCCTCAGCAGATGGATCTGATGGCAGACACTCACCAAATAATTGAGTTATTGAGGTAGTATAGTTTCCCTTTACCCGCTGTGAAACTTTTAAGCTATTTGCCTTTATGGTTTGACCTTTTCCAGAAGATGAACCATTTCCTTCATTTTCTTGCATGCGTATTGAATCTGTCTGTCAGAACACTTGAAGCATCAAGTACTTCATTATCTTTCCTTTTCGGGCTGCAATTTTAGTAATTCAAAACTTATAAAGACTCATCATTGTCTGGTGGAAAGAATTGGTCGCTTTATCCATGCACCATGCAATCAATTGGATTTCTTTTTGCCATCTCAAGTTATGGGCTGTTGGCAGGATGATTCTTAAGTAATTGTGCTTGTCATTTTGGTACATATTTATGAGGGCCAAAGCAGTTGAATCCTATTTGTCTTTGCATAAAAAGGATAAAGTTTAATGAGCATTCAATTTCCACTTATAACGCGAATCTAACTTCTCTTTTCATAAAAGCGAAGACTTACTTCCTTGGATCCTTAGAAACAATGAATGCTCTAGTTTGAAGCACCTGTTGTTAAAACTTTAGCGCCAATATCAAAAAGTCCAACCAGCTGATTGGTGCGGTAAGCAGATTTGATTGAGGTACTTATGTAGTAGTCCCTACAAATATAGTAAGTCTTGCAGGTTACTTTATAATCTCCCCAACTGCACATTCAGTTATACAGAAGAATAAGAATACACGTGTCACCTTGCATTTAAACTTATGTAGTAGTCCCTAAAAATATAGTTACTCTTTCAGGTTTCTTAAGTCTTCAGTTATACAGAAGAATAAGAATACACGTCGCTTTGCATGTGTAAATGAGTTGGGATATCAAGCTGACCTACATATTTTCCTATTGTTGAAACTTGTATTTCCACTTGAGTCTTTATGAAAGTTATAAGGAAATACAAACGCCTAACTTAGAATGAATTTACGTCTTTCTAATGTGTAAGCAATATTATTTCCTGCTGTTTGTTTGTATTCTTCTTTGCTTCTCAGAATCTAGGAAGATGATTGCTAAGGTTTTTCGGTTTCTTTTCTGGACTGTGCATGGCCATTTAATTTTTTAAGGCTAGAAAGATCGATTTTATTTATGAGAAGTGTTGGTTGTCGTATGTCAAAACTATATTTAGTAATTAAAATGGAACATGTGTTTAAGCAGAGTTGTACACATTTCACATGCCGATGTCCATCATTTACATGTAGTTCACCTACCTGCCCTTTAGTGCATTCACCTGAAATCAATTGTCAGACAGGTACATATGGAAGGTCATTATTTCAGTTGTACAAATTTGTCATGATGTTATTGTATATGCCAGTAGTTACATGGTTTTTCTTTCTCCCTCTTTTCTTATGTATTTTGGTAAATTTTAAAAAAATTAACAAGAGTGAATCAAAGATTTTTTTTTTTTGTATGTTTAGCTTTTGTTGTCTGGAAAAAGTTAATGGTTGCTCTTGTAGTATGTTGTTTTTACCCATTCGTTATCTTTACTAATCCTGAGTTTTTGTGCTCTTTCCATGATTCAAACTATATCCATTTTTGTCATTGTCATCATATCCATTGGCGTGTTCTGATCTACAGTTTTGACCATCAGTCATTAACTTTTTCAGATGTTTACGATTTATGATAGTTCATTGTGTGAGCACTCTTTTACAAGTAGCATATAAGATGTCCCTTTTCATACCTGTGTAAATGTTTCCTTCAAATCTGAGGAAAGTACTTGCGTGACTGACGGTCAACTAAAATCTGTTGCATGCCTTTACAAGCCTTATGTCATTAATAGGCTACCAAGTGAGAATCCCATTCAAGTATAGTTACAAGCATATAATAAGAGGAGTCTTGTAACCTACCATCTGTCTCCTTTTGTAGTTTACCTACTATATTGGATTTATTCAATTCCTTTGTGCTTGTAATGATGGAAAATGACGAGGGAAATTTTTGCAAGCCATGATGCTAAGCTAGCCAGAATTCATAATATCTACATCTACATGCTGATTTAGAAGACCTTAGTTTGACAAATACTAGATATTAGGGGCCTCCAGTTAATGTTGTGGATCCTATGATAACTCAAGGAGCTTGTAAAGAAAGAGGTCTGTCAATATATGGTCTTCAACATATTTCTTTGATCTCTACTGGGAAGGCATTAGCAGCGACAGTTTGGAGTTATAACCATGGTAGAATATTGGTCTTTCATGCTCACTCAAAGGTTATAACTTTTTTCACATATTGGCGCTTCAAAAAACTCAAAAAGAAAAGAAATATATAGAGGCAAGAACTCTGTGTATGTTTATCTTTGTTGGTTTTAAGTGACTTAGTAATGAAGAAGCTTTTGTGGTAATATCGCACCTGATAATAATTTAATTATGAGCTGATAAGTCAAATTGATTGGTCCAATTTGATTGCCAAATAATTCATTTCATATATTTAAATTCCATTAGGAGTAATTACAGTATGAAATAGATTATTATTGTAAATTTCATCTGAGAAGCATCTCAATTGTGCATAGAGTTAATATTTGGAAAATTTTGTCATTTGATATGTGGATCAACTATCTTTGTCAGAAATTAGAAGAAAACATTCAATCAACTGTGTAACCTATAATTGTTCAGTTTATGATATTAAAAGAAAGTTATATGCGGTTTTGCTTGAATGTTTAGAAATGTATGGTTTACTTTCGAGTTTGATGGTCTATTTCACTTGTCATTTCCTTGTAGTTACTCACTTATCTAATGAAATTACTTGGCTAGTCATCTTTTCCTAATAAATTAACATTACTCAAATATTATTTTCTTATTCGCATTTTACAATTAATAGGAAGCCATAATAGTTAAAAATTTGTGTCTTATCATATTTGAATAATTTGCTGACACTGTCTGCAGAACCATTAGTGTGTATGATGATTATAATGATATTATTGTCGTGTCTGATGTGACCATGTAATAACACAAATTGAAATATGACTGTAAACATTAGTGTGTTTAAGAACATAGGCATCCTTTTATCTGTTATCCATCTAAAAGTGGAAAACCAAGACTGTTGAGTTTGAGGGACAAAAGCAATAATATACGAAGGCAATTTAGAATTGATAGATGATGGCTATTTAAGGGAGGCAAGAAAGGGAAAAAAAATTATGGGGACTTCCATTCAATTGAAGAAAATAATGAATACTTAAGCATAAAAAAGATACTAGTGTTCAATTATCTGCAACGTCATTCCGTTATTAATATTTTAATGGACTGACCAGAAAGAAGCTAATATCAACTTCTAAATTTTGAGTGAGTGGGAGATACACAAGAAAAAAATACGAGATAAATGCAAGGAATAAGACGAGTAACGCAAGAGCATAGTAACTTCAGTTCTTTAAATACTTTATTCAGTTATCTGTATTGATTGATTTGTCATCTCATTCATTGGGTTGAATGTTCTAAATATTTATTCCAATCAAATTTATAAGTCGTGCATTCGCTTTATGAGGTCATATAATTGATTATCCATTGAATTGTGCTTGCATAAAGATTTAAACGTGTGAGTGAGATGGATTGTTTGTATGGTTACAAGTACCCAAATGCAATTGTAGTGGGTGTTTTGGCATGGTGTTATTTGGTGGTTTTTGCCTGCACTACCTGGAGTTTGTAATCCGCAGAACCATTTTGGTTATGAATTTCAAGATTTTATGAGTTGGATTTAGTATCATTCCAATGTTCAAACAAAGATGTTAGATGTTATCTAGTTCATAGTTTTAAATTGATGATTTTCTGTCGTTATACTTGGATGTTATGTAAGATAATTTTACTATCAAGAATCTGATTCTGTCATAGTTCAAAGGATCTATTTGGTCGACAAAAAATGCTCATGTAATTTCGTTTGTGCTATAACAGATATGATTCTTGAGACTTGACTGCAATGCTTTTATGAGTATTCCATGACCCTCTCTAATAATTACTGTTGATGTCCTAATACTAAATGAATTGAAATTGTGGATGGAGGTGGGCTTCTATTGAGCCCGTTTTGCCTACAGTTAGGAAGGAAAGGTGCATGGTTGCTTTAACAGGACTAGTGTCATGTTTAGATTTGAGAAAAATAGAGGCATTTCTTGTTTTATTTCAGGTGGTGAATGGTTTTAATACATGCATGATCGAGGTATTCTGTCTGGTCAAACCTGTAATGGCTGAAAATAGGTTCTGCTATGCGGGGTGTGTACTTTGTTGTCTCGTCGGTAGTGCTGCTGGATTAACCCTATCTCCGATGAGGTTATTATCTTTTGTCCCGAAGGGAGTAGTCAATGCATAAAATGGAAATTAGTTAAAGAGAATAAAAACTCCACTTTATTTTTTTCTCAGTTTTTAGAAGGAAACATAAGGGGAATGAGCTCCGGAACAAGCTCTATTTTTGTATAACCCTTTTAAAGTTTCTTTTAAGTGAAATTCTCATTGTTACTGTTATTGTACTTGAGCTGCGGTTTGTTGGTACCATTGTCGATTTACACGAACAAAACTGATCTCATATGGTACTGATCATTAACTTTTGTGTTATTGCAGATGATGATGCATCTCATGCTGACAATTAAGCATCTCTCAGTCCTGATATAGTTGTAGCACCTCCTTTACTTGTATGATGCATCCTCGACAAAGTCATGTTGTGGATTCTTCGTCTCTTGCTGAATCTGTAAATTACTGTAGTGGGTGATAATGGTAGATTTTTAAGCAGATTTATGTGATAACTGTAGATGCTGATGGTGTTGGTTTCGTAGTTTTGTATATTGCTGACAATTAGTTTGTAAGATAATGGTTTAGGTCATGAAATTGTTCATACAAGTGTCGTGGCATCTCGCACATTTTCTGTGATGACTATCAAGGCATTGTGTGTGTAAATTGTGTAGAAATTTGTTATGTCAGCTATTTCCATAATCTCTTGAATCCTTACATCGTGTCGAAATTTAGCCCGAAATAATTATCATCGATATAAAATCAAAGATGAAGGCTTGTGATTGTGGGGACAAAATGTGTTCCTAGTTGCATACAGGTTTCCCATATTCTTTCTCTGTCTGTATAAGACTTGGCTCAATTTATAAACAGTCAAATGTTATGACACAGTTGCAATAAATGGTCACCACATGGAGTGAGCTGGTGAACAAGACAGACTTGTCAAGTGTAGATTTAGCTGCCCTCATGTGCTGTTGACCTAATTTGCAAATGTCCCTTGCTAGCTTAATTTACCTTTACAAAAAGTATATTTTTAAGTTGATATTATTGAGGCTCGTAATGTGGCATGTAGCATCAAATATGTCCATTTGGGACGGGTTTTGAACATTATAAAATGATTCTGAACTGGGTTTTAGGTTTCTTATTTTCATACTCAACTGGATTCAAAATCGACGCATTTTTTTTAATGTATGATATACACATAAGATACTGTATTAAAAAAATGTATATTTAGAAATTTTAATAGGATTTTTAATAAAATTTAAATTATAAAATAAGTCTAGTGGGGTGTAACAAGTTTACCTATCGAATTTGAGTTTGAGGCGGGTGTAAAACCGAGAATTAGGAAAAAGCTAAAGAGAACCAACAACAAGAGAGAGAATAAATGCAAAGTAAGGGTTGGATAAAAAGAAAAAGGGCAACTTTATCCTAACTTATCAAATGAAGAAAGTGACAGCATCCCAACCGATACTGGTAGTCTGGTACCACCCAATAATAATAAAAACAAATATTTTATACACCTGATAAAAGAAAGCAAAAATTAGTTTTCCTCAACCTTATAACGTACTGTTAATATGTAGCAATTAATTCATTTAATAAAAATATATTTATCTTATACACCATCTGTCATATTAAAATACAAAAATTATCTTACTTTTGTTGTTTGTATGTATAAATTCCAAATATAAATTAATAATCACTCATTATTTACTCAACCATCACTGTCTTTTAGATTATAAGCAAATAAACGTGTCTCTCTTTCACAGTACCTCCCCTGTAAAAAATTACAGAAAGAAAACCTTCTTCACTCTTCCAGAGAAATTTCAAGAAAAACGAAAACCCGGAAATAAATTTAATCCTAATTTTATCTTTCAGATCGAGGTATCGAGCCATGTGTTGTGATGGAGATTGCAGGCCTTTGGGTTTCCTGTTGGGCCTTCCTTTTGCTTTGCTGTCCCTCATAATCTCCATCGTCGGTATAGCCATCTGGATTGTCGGGTCAGCTCCCAAATCGACATCCTTAATTCACTGTTTATTCTATTACATCTACTATGATGTTTTGTTCTTATTTTTTGATTTTGAATTGTATATGTATAGATTGTTGTTGAGCTGCATATGCCCATGTTGCCTGTGTGTGACGGTGGTGGTGGAGCTGGCGCTGGAGCTTATCAAAGCCCCCATTCATGTCATGGAGTGGTTTACTTCTCAGATCCCTTGTTGACAAATTAATCTCTTCTTTTTTTCTTTCAATTTTTTAATTTTATTTGTGCTTGTCTGGGATCATTCGTATTCTTGATTTCCTGTAATGATTTTTAATGATTTTCTTTATTAACTGGTAATTCTCTGCTGATCTGGTTTGCTTGGTTTGATGTGCTGCTGAATTAATTTGCTTGTTCAGGTTCTAATTATGTACACAAAATAATTAGGGAAAATAAGATTTTTAGTCCTGTAAGTTGGACATGTTTTAGAATTAGTCCTCTAAATTGTCACATTCATTTTTAGTCCTTTAACTTTCAAATTTCTAGATATTCAGTCATTTAACTTAACAATTTTATTTTTGGTCCTAAAACTTAACATATTTTTGAAATTTGGTCCTATAACTTAATATATTTTAGAAATTTAGTCATATAACTTAGCAATAGTTAAATTTAACTATTTTATAGGACCAAATATAAAATAATTAAATTTCAATGTTTGGAAACTAATTAAATTATAAAAATAATTAAAATTAAATTAATTTGATTAATAAAAGTTTGAATAAATAGAAATTTCTAAAATAATTAATGAATTCTAGGAAAATTAAAATAATTACATCAAATTAGTAACTTAAGAATAATTTGTCATATTTATGGAATTAACCTTTGGTGAGGATAATTATCTCCAAGAAATGTAACTGTAGACTACTATACAAGATGCATTTAATTCAGAAGGTTTAAAAAATTAATGCTTAAATATTTTTTTAAAAAATTAATTAAATTAAAAAATGATTAATTATTTTTAAAAAAATTAATTGTTAATTAAAATCATTGGATTTTAAAAATAAAATTAATTTAGAAATAACCTTTTAATAAATTAATTAAATTTAACTATTGTTAAGTTATATTACTAAATTCCCCTAAAAAAAGGTTACAGGACCAAATTTCTAAAATATGTTAAGTTATAGGACCAAATTTACGAAATATGTTACGTTATAGGACCAAAAATAAAATTGTTAAGTTAAAGGAATTTGAATATCTAGAAATTTGAAAGTTAAAGGACTAAAAAATAAATGTGACAATTTAGAGGACTAATTCTAAAACATGTCCAACTTACAGGACTAAAAATCTTATTTTCTCAAATAATTACATGTGCGCCACTTTAATAGATATATTTACATTTTCTGTTTTATACGTTTATTCTGGTTTCTTCCTTTCTTTAAAAAAAAAAAAATTAAACCCCAATCTCACTACTCTTTTTGGAGCTTAGTGGAAAAAATGAATAGAGGAATATGACTTAACAAGTCAGTATATTGAAACTGCTTTAGACTGCGCCACCACATTAAAAATCATTCTCCAACTTATTACCATACAAACTCGAACCACCACACTACGAGTTAGCAAAACGGTAATCACATCACCCAAATTATTTACTCTTTTTGCCAATTGAGCTATGCACGGGCTGGTTTCTTCCGTTCTTTCTTATTAATCTAGTTGTTGGTGAGTTATTTCCAATGTTTAAAGCATTCTCTCTTTTTTTTTTTAAAAAAAAAACAGTAAATAGAGAAAAGCAAAAGCAAAAAGTAATCTACTTTTTGGGAAAATGAGCAATGATCTTTTCCCCACTGATTTTATTCCATTTTTGGATTTCCCACTGGCCAAAATTAACAATAAAAAATTGTATAATGGGTATAAAGATGTATTTACGTAACTCTTGAGTCTTGACCACAAAAAAGAAAATAACAGAGCGCCTTTTATACACTTATAGTATAAAAAATAATTTGCATACATGTTCCATATCTCTCACAATCCACATTGAATCTCCAGTTATCTGTTGTAATTATTTTGACAATGTTATTGCGTCGAATTTTAATAATTTTTATATCTTAGACCTTCAAAAGAAAATTTGGGATAATTACAGAAATCATCCCTTGTTGACTTAATTAAAAAAACTTCAGGGTGCATTTGCATGGGACGATTTGAGAGGGGACTTGGGAGGAAGGATCTTAGCTAAATCTACACCTGTTTGACATATAAATCCAAATCAAAGGATTTTAAATCCCTCTTTTAAGTTTTAGTTAATTTTCAATGATTTTTCCCTTCATGCTCACTTGCATATTCACACATACTGCACACATTGCACACACACTACGCATCGCACTCATTTACACATACTACACTCATTTACATACTCGCACACACTAAACATATTTACATATACTACATACACTGCACACACACACTACACATATTGCACTCATTTACACACACACATACTCTCTCACATATTCACACATACTATCCTCATACACATATTCACACATAAAAAAGTTAAATATTTTATATTTTTATTAGTGTATAAAATTATAACTATTTATAAAATAACAAGATTATTATTTTATCAAAATTTATTAAATGTCAATTAAGAAAATATAATAGAGCTTTTAAACTTTTTTTTTATCAAAATTTACGATGGATTTGAAATTCCTACACAATTCCACATCATCCCAAACAAAATGTGGATTTCAAATCTAAGGGGTTTGAAATACATTCGTTTAAAATCTCAAATCCATCCATCCAAATGAACCCTCATGTAATTTTTAAAATAATAAAATTACCATCGAGATTTGCTTCTGACTTTGCTCCAACTAGTAGTTTAGACGGGATAAGATGTCATGTTCCACTCTCTATTCCATATATTGGATGAAATACATGTGTACAATTATGACATCATCTTGTACACATATCATTTATTCGATGCAATAGAATAGAGAATGGAACAAAAAATCCCATATAGAGAATAGAACAGAAAATCCCATTCCAATTCGAACAGATTCTCTATTCCAATTTGTATTCCATCTTCTACTAATTGGTCTAAGGTTTTACATACGTGTTTGTGAAGATTACCTGGGTAGAGGAACAAATCATTTAAATATGCCCTGCAAGGCTGCAATATTGGTCACAATGTGTTGGAAACAAGAACCACCCCTAACAATATTTGCAGTATTATAATTGTTATAGTTTTGATATTCATCAAATATCATCAGTTAGATGATATCTTCCTTTCATTTTCATATTTTTCTTTTTGTTTGGTCAAAAGATGCTTGTTTATTATGTAAAATGTAGTTTAATATATTTTCATTATTTTTGTTTCACACTATTGTAAAATTAATAATTTGAACAAACTCTAAGCTTTAGTGTTTTAAACTCAACAAATTCAACTCCATCCATGGAGCATTACAAGTACCCAATTGTGGTGTATGTTTGTTTACAAATACTCCCTCTGCTGGGCTCAACATAATTATAATTACGGGCCTAAATAATAAAGGCCAAAATGTTCAAATATAATGGATTCTAACAATAATTTTACGTATTGGCTCGATAGGTCTATATGGTTAAATGCGCCACATACCACCAAATAATGATCAAGTTTGAATACTATAAACAATACATCCAATTCCATTTTCAAGGTATCAAATTCATCCTACATCTAATCTCCGGTTATTTTTGGCTCTCTAATCGACTTAAAACGTCGGCGGGTTATCGCAGAGCAAAACCCCGATGCCTTAACAACTTATTGTGCGACCCAAATTTATTGTAGACTTTCAGCTCGAAATCAGTGAAAAATAAAGTGATGCCACATCACCACGCCACCCTCAAAAGTGCAAATTGAAAATAGATACAAATATCCTGGGTTATTTTTAATTTTGAACGGCATATCGGCTAAAGTTCAAGAGTAGTATTATTCATCCCTTTCTAAGGAAAAAATTATCAAAAGTAGTTTTGGGTTTTCATTATTCTACCTTCTTTTTCTTTTTTTTGAGAAGAATTATTCTACCTACTTTTAACACTTACTAGCAAGCAGATTTCTGCTTGTGCTAGCAAAATGCTTAATTAAAGTATCCAAAGTCATGGGCTCACAGTTCAGTCTTGTCGTCCAGCTCTGAACATTAAAAAGCCAACCATACACTGCCATCTTAGTCCACCTATAATCAAAATTATCTGGAATTAAATACTAGAATTTAGTCTGATTGATATTTGTTCCTACTGTTACTGGTATTCACTCATAGCCTAATTTCAGCAGACTTTGTCCTTGTGAACACATTCGTATTATTTCAGACAAATAACTCCGGATTCAAATTTCCCACTGACCTTAAAACAGGATTTTCAAAGATATTAAAGTGAACTTGTCATTGTGTTTATATAGCACCAGTTTTTAGAATGATACATAAACCAACATCAATATGCCTAACATGATCTAACTAGGCTTTCTCCCAAATTGATGTACCCATTCTCAAGAAACAAAACAAAAGATATGAAACATTTCTACATACAAAAAGAGTCGCAGTTTGAACATAGTCCAAGGTTTATTCCTCTCCAAGTCTTTCGACAAGACGACGCAATAGATCCTGAAAAGCACTTTCTAATTAGTTTTACCGGGTCCCGGATATTGATGATGCTCCTCTCTGAATTTTGCTTCATCGTCCCGTTCGGTTAATCCAATTGGGAATTGGCCAACGAGAAGTTCTTTTGTTGTTTGGCCAATTTCAACTATAGTTTGGCCGATTGCTTGGAGGATGCTGCCACCCTGTTGCTGTTCTTCTCCTTCTTCAAAGGACTCCTCTGGTTGATCTTTCCTAGCAATTGTTTCTCCCCAGTCTCCTAGTCAAACCAACGGTTGATGAACGGCACACAAATAAAGAACGATTATCGACCACTACCTTAGAAATAAACTATACACACCATACCATCTTAGGGAAGTCTGATTTCATCCCAGTATAGCTAAAAAACACCCAATTATAAGAGAAGATCGAGCAGTAAAGCTTCACAAAAATACAAATTAAAACAACATAGGCATGATTTCAATTGTACTACTCTCGTGTCCCAATTAATTAAGTTTCATTTCATTGAAATTAAGTAGATTTGCAATAGATCCAATAGTTACCATTACATAATTTAGTCAAGATATCTGTGATCTCTTAGTCGGCCCTGCGAAATCCAAACTGCATTATGATTTATGCCAATCATCCTAAAACTGTCTACGAGTTGAGTGCTGATGAATCAAATATTTCTTGATCACTACACCTTCACAAAATATCGAAACAAGCTATGTTCGAGACGCTTGATAGTTCACCAGGTACAGACACAATATATTCTGTCCTGTCTCAGTAATTCTGTAATTAATATCCTACAATTGTATAGTTTTTCATCTTGTATGGATATAATACTTTCATAAATATACAATTGCCAATTGTCATCACAGTTATTTTCCATTTCCGTTCTGTTAGGCATAAGCCCACCAAAATAATGATATTGTCAAAAGATGTGTGCAAACTTTTACCAAACTTTGACAATATGACCGTCCAAGTGCAAAAGAAGACAATTACAAATTGGATTTGCATTCTTTTGGGTGCCTCTATTCTTCCTGCATCGCCTATATAAAGGCTTGTGGGGAGATCAGAAGAAACCATGGCAAGCAGGTTAATTGCTTGGCCATCCAACCGGGTGGAGAGGAAAAATGAGTGTACACACCTGGGGAGATCAATTTGGGTGAGTCAAATTGTGATAGGTGCGGGGAAACACTCGGGGTATTTTTCTCTCGGGTAACACAAAGGGGTTGGGGAGAGTGTTCTTTGATAGCTAGTAAAGTGGTTGTACGAGAGTCTTTTATTCTTGGGTTTGGTCCATAAAACTCAAGGGTGTATTTTTTTTCAGGGAAATTCCTTATTAGTAAAGAACGGAAAACTCGTGGACGTAGGCGGGTTTGCCGAACCACGTAAAATCACCGTGTGCATTTTATTTTCTCGTCGGTATTATTTAATTTTGCCATCATCTTGTTGGTGTGATTTGTCGGGTATTCCTAGGATAAATCAAATCTCGGACCATGACACACCTCATTGCGCCCAACAAGTGGTATCGAGCTACTTGGTAACTCGGGCAAGGTAGAAAATTGAGATTTGATTTTTCGGGTGGACACTTTGGCGGTGACAAATCCATTCAAGGTGCAACAATTTGACGGCAAAAGGGAATTTCACTCCTTGGCAATAAAGGGTGGAGGATCTCCTAGTTCAACGGGGCCTGGCAATGGCGTTGAAGGGAAATGAGGAAAATTGTGAGATATGAAAGGTGCGCGTGGGCAAACTGGATCAACTAGGGAAAGTTGGTGTAAAGGTTGAGGAAAGATAAAACCCTTTACTTTCGCCTCTATCCCGATTCATATGATAATCTGGTGATGATGTTGTTGTACGGAAAAGAGACACTAGATCGGGAGCATATATAAAAGCATCGTTGTTGTCCCATAAAAAAAAAAAAGGCAAACCAGGGGAGGAGGGACATGGATATGCTTTGGTTGCTCGGGAAATGAATCGAATAACGGGAGGGATTCTCGTGGTGGATCTCGTAATCGCAGTCGATTCAAGGACCAGGAAAGGGTGTTGTATGCTATCGTTATCACGGCGAGGAGGTCACTTTAAAAGGAATTGTCCTTAGAGAAAGAAGGATGATGTCGGTGATGGTGGCGGTGGTGATGCGGTGATAGCTGCGGAAGTTGGAGATATCTCACAATCTCCACAAGGATTGATACTTCTTCTCGAGATTGATGGATTTTAGATTCGGGATGCATAATGCATGTGTACTCCAGGAGAAATTATTTTGATTTACTTCAATTGCAGAGGGCATGAATTTTGTTCTCTTGTGATGGTTCTACTTGTAGAATCATGGGATTGGAGTGGTAAAAATCAAAATGGGTGATGGAGTGGACCGTACTTTGGGTGGTGTGGCCTATGTCCCAAAGATGCGGGTGAATCTAATTTCCTGGTGCCAAGTGGATTCCAACAGCTGCGATATTCAGCTGGAGGTGGAGTCTTGAAAGTCACACATGGCGGAAGGGTCCTAAGGATGAGAGAGAAGTATCGGAATTTGTATCGTCTGGTGACCTCAAGGATTACTGGAAGTGGTAGCGCGCCGGAAGGCTTCCAGGGAACAGACGGGTGTGAGGGAAATCCTGCTGGGCGAGAGGATGGATTGGGGTCGTCCCTCTCGGCAATCAAGCGGTGGTGTTGATGGATCGCACGTGTGCATTGGTCGATTGAATCGGTGGAGTTAGGACTTACCGATTCGACATGTGCAAAAGAGAAACGAAGGCCAATGGTGTTTGATGTTCTGGTTTGCGGGTAATATTATTTTGTTGTGCAGGTGGAGATTGTTAGGCATAAGCCCACCAAAATAATGATATTGTCAAAAGATGTGTGCAAACTTTTACCAAACTTTGACAATATGACCGTCAAGTGCGTAAAAAGAAGACAATTACAAATTGGATTTGTAATTCTTTTGGTGCCTCTATTATTCTTCCTCCATCGCCTATATAAAGGCTTGTGGGGAGATCGAGGAAGAAAGCATGGCAAGCGGGTTAATTTGCTTGGCCATCCAACCGGTGGAGAGGAAAAATGAGTGTACACATCTGGGGAGATCAATTTGGGTGAGTCAAATTGTGATAGGTGTGGGGAAACACTCGGGGTATTTTTCTCTCGGGTAACACAAAGGGGTTGGGGAGAGTGTTCTTTGATAGCTAGTAAAGTGGTTGTACGAGAGTCTTTTATTCTTGGGTTTGGTCCATAAAACTCAAGGGGTGTATTTTTCTTGTACCGGGAAATTCTTTATTAGTAAAGAACGGAAACTCTCGTGGACGTAGGCGGGTTTGCCGAACCACGTAAAATCACTGTGTGCATTTTATTTTCTGTCGGTATTATTTAATTTTGCCATCATCTTGTTGGTGTGATTTGTCGGGTATTCCGGATAAATCAAATCTCGGATAACAACACGCCTCCGCTGCGCCCAACACGTTCTTCACTTGCAAGGTTTACTCGTCTTTAAATTCACATAACAGTTGGCTGGAACTAGTGCCACAACTACTAAAGTACACACATTATGCATAAACCTGAACACGCATTATGCATAAACCTGAACATTGAATGAAATTAAGAGACTCCAAGGGACGAAAAAGTCTTTATTGATACCTCAAAATAATCAAGAGAAAAAGGTGAATTACAACATTTTGCATAATCCTGAACACTGAATGAAATTAAGAGACTCTTCCAAGTGGGAAAAAAAAAGGAAATCTATATTGAAACCTCAAAATAATCTATATAAATGACATTTTTATTTTCTAAAATTTTGGACCAATTTAATAATTTATTGAAATTGATTTCTGGTACGCAGCGTACGTCCGATCATAAAATGCACGTGGTGGGAGGTGGTTAATCGATTGTTTCGCTGCAAAATCATAATGAGACTTTTCCTAGTAAAAAAATCATTATGACTACTTTACACTTGCACGGTCCAGATCCTTGATTTTTATAATTCCGTTGATTCATTCGGGCGTTTATAAAAACCGTCGACACGCAAAGGTGTTACCATTCACGCAAAAATGCAAAAATTCCATCATCATCGTCTTCAACCATGGTTGGCCATGCACGCTTCTCTTCGACTCCATGCGCTCAAAGATCCGCCGACCGAGCAGACTATCCGCCGATTTAAACGGGAATATCCGCCGGCGGACGGAATCTTTGAAGAAGAACTCGATATCTGCTCCATCGCTCACTATCCGCCGAATCCGTAGTCTTGAAGAAGAACTCGATGATTCTCGCTTCCATCGCTCAAGATCAAGATCCGAAGCAGCGATCTTGAAAAGACTCGATGATTCTTGTTCCACGGCTGTGCTCTTTATCTGTCTTTGAAGAAGAAGAACTCGATGATTCATGTTCTACTATGCTCACTATATACATAAACGGGCCGAGAGAGGTGAACCTTCATGGATTTCGATTGCGTTCGGCGGGTAGTGAGCGTAGTAGGCAGAACTATTGAGTTCTTCAAGATCGCTGCCTTCCGGCGGCGGATATTCCGTTCGTCGGCGGATAGTCTTTATTCGGGGCGGATCTTTGGCTTGATGGAGTCGAGAAAAAGCGATAGCATGGCCATGGTTGAAGACGATGATGATGGAATTTTTGCTTTTTTTTGCGTGCATGGTAACAACCTTGCATGTCGAGGCGGTTTTTATAAACATCCGAATGAATCGAGCGGTGAATTATAAAAATCAGATGCGGGATCCGACCGCACATGTAAAGTAGTCATAATTATTTTTTTAATAGAAAAAGTCTCATTATGATTTTGCAGCGTTAAAACAATCGAATAACCACCTCCCACCACTCGCATTTTATGATCGGACGCATCGCGTGTACCAAAAATCAATTTCAATAAATTATTAAATTGGTCCAAAATTTTAGAAAATAAAAATTGTCAATTATATAGATTATTTTGAGGTTTCAATATAGATTTCCTTTTCTTTTTCCCACTTGGAAGAGTCTCTTAAAGTGTTCAGGATTATGCAAAATGTTGTAATTCACCTTTTTCTCTTGATTATTTTGAGGTATCAATAATAGGATGGCAAAATCCTCGGGGAACCATCCCCGTTGGTACCCGAATAAATTGGGATGGGAAATCCCCGAATTCGGGGGATGGGAGCGAGGATGGGGATTTTTCAAACCTGGGGGATGGGACAGAGATGGTATTTATATCCCCGTTCCATCCCCGTCCCCCCCCGATTAAATAAAACAGGGGATTCCCTTCCAGTTCACCGACATATATATGTATATGCATATATATTATTAATATTAATTATGTTTATATTTTTATTTTATTAAATTATAAAATTAAACCCTAAAAAATATGTGTTTTATAATATAATGATTTTTAATTTTTAAAATTACAAGATTTTGTATTTCGAAAATTGTTGTATTTAACTCAATTTGTTAAAGTATTTTATATTGTGGAGTTATTATAAGATTAACTAGTGATTCATGACATATTATCTATTTTAATTATTAACTATTTTAAGTAAAAAAATATTTTTTTATTAAAAATATAAACGGGACCCCGTTCTCGAACGGGAATTCCTATCCCGTGCGGATGGCCAAAACGGGGAATGGTATGGGGATGGTATTTGAAATGGGATTCGGGGACGGGGATGGTATGTCTCATACCGGCCCCATCCCCGTCCCCGCCCATTGCCATCCCTAATCAATAAAGATTTTTCGTCCCTTGGAGTCTCTTAATTTCATTCAATGTTCGAGGTTTTAACACGAACACCGAATGAAATTAATGAAATTAAGAGACTCTTCCAAGTAGACTGGCCAAATGGGCAAACCGGGTTCCAAATCGGGAACCGAATCGTGGTCAACGGTTCCAAAACCGTAACCGTGGTCAACGGTTCCAAAACCGAACCGGAACAGTGTAGATCGGTTCGGTTCGGTCCTAGGTCTCAAAACCGTGTGGAAGGCGGTTTTAACCGTCTTGTTAGAACCGTATATGGAACCGTGATGGAACAGTTTTTTTTAAGGTTAAAACCAACAATCTTGTTTTGGTAAATACATTCTAGAAGAAATGTAAAATGTTTATTATGATATTTTTAATATTGCACAACGATTACTTAGGGAAAAGGTAACGTCCAAGGTTCCTCTAGCTCAAATGTAGAGCTTGAGAATTATTTAACTACTTCTTTCAAGTTTAGTGAAATAAATATTGAAGACTTTGATATTTTGAAATGGTGGTCACAAATAACTCAACCTTATACAATCATCTCAATCATCGCAAAAGAGGTTTTGGCATGCCCCGTTTCATTTGTTGAAGTAAGAGCAAACGTTTAGCTCGATGGAAATATTTTAGATGAATCACGCTCGCGTTTTTTTTTTCCTTTTCTTTTTAACTAAATTGCTAAACATTTTATCTAAATAAAATTAAAAACAAAAGGTTCGGTTTAACGTGAATCGAGGCCGCGGTTCGGTTTTGGAACCGGAAGCAGTGAGCATAAGGTTCTAGTTAGGTTCCTCAATTTGGAGGAACCGAACCGGCGGTTCCGGAACCGTGGCAGGTCTACTTCCAAGTGGGAAAAGGAAAAGGCAGAATTTTGTAATTTTGGCTGTAATTGAAGTATCTACTAAACGTCTTTACCACATACCCTGTAATTATATATATATATATATATATATATATATATATATATATAGCATTGCCAATAATCAATCACCTATACATGCAGCACATACTCACACATAATTAAAAGGGATAATTACAAAAACTCCCCCAAAGTTTGGGCTAATTACAAAAAAATCCAGAGAAATTCAAAATCACAAAAATCTCATTAGGTTTGATTTTATCTTATATTTAAGGGGGTAATCTGTAATATTTCAACAAATATCAGGGTATTTTGAAATGTGGTTTTGCTTATGGAGGGGAAGATGCAAGCAAAATCAAATCTTGAGGGTCTTTTTGCAAATTTTAAAAAACTCTGGGTTTTTTATAATTAACCCGAACCTCAGGGGTTTTTATGTAATTATCCCTAATTAAAATGCACATTAAAACAAGTGATATATAAAAAAAAAAACTACCCATGAAGTTTGCGTTAATTAAAAAAACCAAGATATGTTTACAAATCACAAAAAAAAAACCCTTAAGGTTTGATTCCATGTTAAATGTAAGGGTAATTACAATATTTTTAAATTTTAAGGGAGGTGTTTGAAATTGTTTTGCTTCTGATGAGATTAAGCGCAATACAGAATCAAACCTTACGTAAATTTTTTATAATTTTGAAAAATATGTGGGTTTTTGTGTAATTAATCCAAACCTCAGGGGTAGCTTTTGTAATTATCCCTAAAAACAATAATAATTACCTTGTCATCCTCATGGTATGATGCTTTCTGAGCTTCAGCCTTCTTCCTAGCCGCAAAGTCCGCCGCTTTCTCTTCATTTGCCACCACAACATCCTTAGCCGCCGCTATCTTCTCCTCGGCATAGCCCACCACAGTCTTCCCAGCACCCGCCACCGCCTTGGTCGCCTCCGCCACCTTCTCCAGCGTATATTGCGTGGCCCCCACCCTGCCACAACCGCCTGATCCTTCACTTTCCCCACATAACCCGCCGCCCCTTTCCCACTCTCCGCCGCCGCATCCTTTGCGGCCACCGCTTTTTCGCCGGCGGCCCTGATGGCCTCTATGGAGTTCTGCTGCGCCGTCGCCCTCAATTTCGAGATTTCTTCCAATGAAGGCTCGGATTGGCGGTGCGCTTTCTCGTGGCTACGAGGAGAAATGTGCTGTTCTTCTTCTTTGGCCTTTTCTGAAAGATGTTCGTAATGGGTTGCCATTTTCGGGACTCTGTCTTTCTCCACCATGGTGTCGCGTTCCTCTGTCACGCTCTCTCTTCTCAGTTGATCTGACGCCATTGCTGTGCAATTGAAACGCAATACAATACAATACAATAGTACCCTTTCTTGTTTCACTGTGTGTGTGATTTAATACGAGTATTGAAGCGAAAGAGATGCTACCAAAGAGGAATGTTAACTTAATTTGGAGATGAAGAAGGAGCGGTTGTGCAAATATTTAGGCGACGTGTCGGAGAATTGAGCGAAGTATAGTGAGTCAGCGGTTGAGATGTTTCCTTTAGTCTAACATCTGTCACGGGGCGGAGCGAGGACAACTGATAAGGAGTGCCAAGAGTAGGGGTGTTAATCTTATCGTGTTTCGTGTTCGCGGGCCATATTCTCGACACCGATATTATAGGTTTGACACGAACCCGTGTGTGACCCAGGGGTTAGACTAGGGTTGGCAAATCGTTCGTCCGGATCGTTATCGGGTAAGCACGAACACTAAGACGATAAAGTTTAACGGGCCTGAAATTTAAGCCCGAAACCACGACACGTTAAAAACACGAAAAACACGGCACGACGACACGATAAACACGATAAGAAAAATTGTCAAATTTATTTAGATGAACCCATTTGGCCCGTTAAGCCCGTTAACAAATAAAACCTATGATTTTTTTTTATATTCTTTATATTCAATACCTAAAACATATATTCTAATAAATTTTTAATAAAAATAGTTAAGTAAAAATAATCAATTATTATTAAATTATCCATACAAATAATTAATTATTCATAATTAAAAAATTATCGTGTCTTATTGTGCCTTATCGTGTTTATCGTGTCAACCCTATAACAACTCGATTTTTATCGTGCCTTATCGTGCCAGTCAGATAACGGCCCGAACCCGATAAGCCTCAAAGACAAACCCTATAATTTCGTGTCGTGTTCGTGGTCGGCCAATCGTGTCGTGCCTTAAATTGTCACCCCTATGTTAGACTAGTGGAGCTTGAAGTTGCAATTAACTTTTCAGGTTATGGATTCAACATTGACAATATAGTCGACGGGAAGTGTGAAATATGTGCCCATGATTGGGGTGTGGAGATCTTTGGGTCGACCAAAAAAAAGACTAGACTTAACGGTGTGTCAAAATTGGCCTATTATTTAGGAATATCGAAAAACCATCGATCTTAGCACATGGTTCACACGTGATCCCTAAAAATTAGGAATTTTTGGATTTAGGCTATTTTTGTGTCACATGACATACATTAATCCACATTAGTCCTAAAATTGCAATTGTTGATGATATGGATTACAGCCTTACATGGGCCCATGGCCCATATTACCCAAAAATGGCCGGAAAAAATCTCCAATTCGAGGGGATCACGTGTGAGTCTCATGTTAATTTTTGGTGGTTTTGAACAATTTCAGTAACAATGGGACTAAAATTGAGCAATTACTACTAATTGAATAGTCTTTGAAAATTCCCTTTATTTTATAACTAACATGACCAAATTCAAAATTTAAAAATGAACAGGACTAATATTCACACATCTCTTAAGTTACAGTACCAATTTTGTAATTTTGTCATTGAAGATTGTATTTGAATCGGGTAGCACCCAACTCCATTGCAATTTGAACGTCCTATTTTATTTTATTTTTACAAAAGAACACATGCACATATCCAAATCAAAGATGAGTTGGGTGATATCCAATTGAGTAGTATCTAATTAGCGGTCATGTAGATGTTATACAGTATTATCCATGTTATGTTCAAGAAAAATAGCATACAGTATGCACATACTACAAAAATAAATATTGCTTTTATTAATAATAATAAAATAAATATTCATAATTGGTTTAAGATTTTAAGACTCGTTGTCCTAACATTTACTACAATATTCCACTATGTGAAAGAGTAAAGGATGGGACACATGCACTCATATGGGATCGAACTCGCGTCAATCACCCCAATAAAGTGATAGCACAAGCCTCTACCAATAAAGTACAAGATTGATCTCATTTCGATCTCATTTCTGTGTAAGTGGATTTGAATCCATTAACTTTTTTATAAAAATAGTGAACGATCTAGTAGATCTTCTCCATGAGGAATACACAGGATGTAATATTTACCGTAGATTTACACACAATACACGTCTATTATGTGTGATTGTGTGTGAATTTGTATATATCTACAATAAATCTACGGTAGTTACCCACATGAAGTATTTCTCCGGATGTAGCATGGACAAAACTTGAATGAAGTGATGAGGATTTACTGAATTTAGGCTCTGAGTGTTATAAGTCTAGATTTTCTTTAATTTTATAATAGGTACCTAATTAGTCCCTCCAAAAAGAAAACAATAATAATCAAACAACACAACTTGAGAATCATCAATTTCGTCAATTAATTTAGGCAAAACCTTTGGTGCCAAAAGAATGAGCTAGTTTACAATTGAATCACCACCACCACCTCGTCTCATTCTTATTTATCTACTCGCACAACAAATATGAAACAAAAGAAAATCCCTAAGATCAAACAATGAACAACATTATCGCCCTCAATAATCATTCAATTTTTTGAACTTTCAACTGAAAAGGGCTGAATAGAGCAGCAGATTCCAGGTATCGGGGACCCCCGGCAGGCACCAGTGGCTACAATCCAAGCCATTGTGCCTGCTATAATAAGTTGGGTGACCATCTTTTCTGTACTGAGAAAGCAATGTGATGTCCAGCAGGTAAACAGGCTTCTTTATTCTGCTCAACACTTTGTTCACTACAACTGATGCTGATGGAGTCCCTGCTGGATACTTTATTCCAAAGTATGGTTGTGTCTCACTTTTGCATGATTTTGATGCTGCATTCCAATCCCTTCCACTATAGTTTTTTTAATGAGTACACGTATCGATTGATGTAAAAAAAGGGATAATTACAATAAACCCCCTGAGGTTTGGACTAATTACAAAAATAAACCGGAGATTTTTGAAATTTACAAACAGCCACTTGAGGTCTGATTATATCTTATAATTGAAGGGTAACGGTAATATTTCTATAAATGTCAGGAGGGTTTTGAAATATTTTTTTTTATGAAGAGATAAATGTAAACAGAATCAGATCTCAATCGGGTTTTTGTAATTTTCAAAAGACTCTGGTTTTATTTGTAATTAACCCAAACCTCAGGGGTTTATTGTAATTATCCCAAAACAATTCTAATGTGGAAATTGTATACGAACATTCAAAAGAATAAATTGCTTACTCATAATGTGTAGGGGAAATTCCTTGGAAGAAGACTTTGGTTTTGGAGGGATCCACATTTCGGTTGATCCATCTTGCCCATGTTGTCAACCCTTTGTAGTATGCTATCAAACGATTCATATCTTTGTACAATTTACCACCTTCTTCCATGTAATCCCATCTAAAAAACAGAGGAAATTAAATTATACAAAATTAAAATAAATGCTTAATCACAAAATTGGTCCCGTGATTATAGGGGCTAACAATTTTTGTCATGTAAATATTTTACGTTCCGTATTTTTTTTTTTTTTTTTTTTTGGCAATTTTGATACGTTTTGTGCAATTTTGGGTCCCACAAATTCTGATTTGTACGATTTTGGTCCAAACTTGGTGTTTCAATATTTTATTTGTTCCCACGATACTTTTGTCCTTTAGCCCCTATGATTGTTATAATTAAGTTATTCTAATTTTGGAATTGTTATTTTATTTAAAGGATAAAATCGTCAAATCTTGAAAGCGCAACATAAGAAGTTACAGGTCTAAGAGTGTCAATCCGTAAAAGTTACATTACTAAAATTGCAATTAAGCCTAAAATAAAAACTAAATTTTTATTTTTAAATAACAATTCAACCATTTTGGCTGATGAGATATAGAATCAAGTAAGCATTGCATTCCTAAGTTTTCCTTGCATAATTTTACGGTGGATATATGGGACTAATTTTTGTCGATCATTCTTACAAGAAAATAAAATATGGCACTACGTAAAAATATTTATAAGGGCACAAATTTGAAAAAGAATATAATCGGAATATAACATGTTTTTTTTTTTTTTTTTTGTAAAATAATGTGTATCAAGACTTACGGTTGTGATCTTCCAGTATGTGTCCACCAATGCCACGAGTTGAAAATCAACATGTCCATTTGTCTCCATGAATTCCCATTCCGGATGGAATCAAGCTTTAAAACTCTACCCACCTTTTGGTTTTCTATGTCAACTAGGTATGGAGTGCGATAAAGTAGTAATCTAACTCCATAATCCTGAATTGAAAAAAGTAGGCTGGACAATCAAGTTCATAAAACTAGGATAATATCAGCACAATCCAACGAAGAAGAAGCAAATTTGTCAACTTATATATGGTCACAAAAGTAACCAACTTTTATAAAATAGTAATTTCACATTTTATAAGGGTGTTGCATCCAAAAACCATCCCCAATGGTAAATTACTGTAATCACTTGAAAATCGAGGAAAGATACAAAACCAGCCAAAATCCAAATACAATCTCATCTTAAAGACAAAAAAAGAAATTAAATTATGGAAAGACCACAAATGCCCCTACATCCTCAATATCTCACAATTGCAGTATAAGGGCAAAATGGCTACCCTCTCATCATCATATTCAATTATTCATAATAGAATTGGTAACCAAATCATTTTTATTGTCGGTCACTAGTTCAATCGCTAGTTTTGACCAATCTAATACAAATTATAAATGTTTTTTCATTATATTATGTAACATAATAATTAAATTTGTAGAATTATTACAGTTACCCCCTTAAATTTAAGACATAGTCAAACCTAAGGGGGCTTTTGTTATTTTGAAACATCTATGAATTTTTTTGTAATTAGCCCAAACCTCGGTGTGTTTTTGTAATTATATGCCAATTCTTAATCAGTTTTATGGGATTTTCATATAATCAAATGGATGAACTTCCAATCCAATTTTCTTTTAATAAGTTGGGAGTAATGGTTGAAGATGAGGGGATAAATTTCAAATAAATTGAAAGATACAGGGTTCGAACACTGGTTAACACTCTTACAAAAATGAAGAATACCACTGGCCCAATTTCTCACAGAACTTCCACTTTTAAAGCATTAATTCTCATTTCAATATATAGTTGGATAATTAGCACAAATTATGGACTATGTAAGTTTGGTGGCCCTCGTGAACAATCAATATCAATTAGGCATAGTCATGGTTGTTGTTTTCGGCCAAACCCCACTTGTCTATGTGGGGGGCTCCTACCATCCCCATGTGTGTGGAACAATGTAACATTCAAAAATGTGTACACATGCACTACTCCTTATTTGTGATCATTGTAAACTCCATCCACTTATTGTAGTGCGCAATTTGAAATGTTTTTAAGTCCGTAATATTGATGGGATCAAGTGCTCTAGTGGTGTGTTGCAAGAATGAATGATCCGGATTTGATCACATACAAGTGTGTGTGTCTCATCCCCAAATTCTCCTTTGCACTAAAAAAAAGAAGTCCGTAATATTGGTCGTGAGGCTAAATTTAAATAGTAAAGTAGTTTTAAAATTTAAGATTTTAAATTTGAATTCACTATATTAAATGTGAAAGTTTATCTATTTCCATGGTAGGTGGTAACTCTGCATCGTACTTTTTGCTACAAAAAATAATAATCGATTATTGGGGCAAAGATTGGAGTTGGGCAGTCAATTTTTGTCTGTTTTTTATGTTTTAATTCGAGATGAGGACATCATTTATCGATCCCCAAAGTCTTTTTCTTGTGAACTTTTTATTTGCTATTCAAAATTATGTTATCTTGATTTGATCATATAGGCGGCAATCATGGAGCATGATGCACATTTTTTTTTATTTTGGGGTGAATTGTCAAACTAACATGAATAGGAAATGATGCTTATTTGCTTTTATGATGACTTCCTCACGTTCCCGCTTGAGTCGATATGGGGGTTGTTTTCCATTTCTTTTTTTTTCTTCTTTTAACTGCTTTTATAAATCTTTGAATTTGATGCAATAAACTACGCTAGCTATGTAACCCACACGAGCAAAACCCTATACGATAGACTAGATCAAGTAGTACAGAGATAAGGATTTGAACTTGATACTTAAAAGATTAAAATCACTAAATTTAAGATAACATTACTATCAAATTCAAATCCACATGTTTGATTTTATTTTTAGAGTATCTCCAACATGGGATGCAAAATGGCGCCCAGCGCCAATTAGCTCCTCCAACACTATGCCAATACGGGCGCTACTTTAGCATTTGCTACGAGTGTAGCGTCAAAAATGGTTCGGCATTGTAGCAGCGCTATTATTTTTTTTGCTTTTTTTATTTTAATTTGTTTTGGGTTTATTTAAACTTTAAATAATATTATTAATGTTATATTTCAGTTGATCTAATAAAAATAATACTAAAACTAATTCAATTATATGTGATAATTTTTTAAATAATATAATATGTAATTTTATGAATTGTTATTTCAATTTTGCCTTAATTTCATTAAATTTAACATTTTTTATTTGTTTAATTTTAAAAATAAAATATTTAATAAACATTATATTCAATAAGATTATTTCTTTAATATTTTTATTAATTATAATGTAATAAAAATTAATATTAAATAAATAAAAGAAGAAATCTTATAGAATATTATTTTTTAGTACAGAGAGTAGTGCAAACTCAAACTACTGGAGATGATATGCACTAAAACAGTCAAATTCTGTATCAAAGTAGTAGTTTGGAGAAGGTCTTAGCATTTTATTCTAGTTTGGAATATTGCAGCCGTCTAAATGTAAAAACAAGCTGCATGAAAGAAAAATGTGCTGCCGCCCGACTTTAATGAAAGTGGGTTTTCCATCAGCGACTTTATAAAAGTGGTTTGTGGGCCTTTGTTCTCATTACAGTTATCACCTAAAAATGTTCATCACCACCTAATTAAAGGAATAAACCCCCCAACCCCACCCACCAAATGGCAGTACCTATTTTCAATTCCTTGGCCCTTCCCTGATCTGACAAAAGTAAATTCTAGAATCAAATTTGAATTCAATATTAATATTATAATATTACCTTCTTCTCAAATTGTCGAGTTAGAAGAATCGAACCTCTGAAATATTTAATTTTAATCATATCCTGTCGAGTATTAATTTCGTTAAAAATATTTTCTCTTTCTAGTCATTACTCCAAGTCATGACACCATAATTGATGGGAAAAAAGCAAAGAGATGGGAAAAGTGAAAGTAGCAGAATTGAGACAAAAACACATATATATCAGAAATTAATGAATACGCATTAAAAACTTTACCTTCCCAAAAGTTAAAAAAGGGACAAGAATAACACAGGCATGCACCTTACAGAACCATCATTTTTGGACAAGTTTTTAATCAAAGTAGTTAAAAATTTAAGTGGGGGGGAGCAAATAAAAGTCATAGAATTTTTGTAATTGTTAGTTAAGAAAATTGTGATGTAACATTATTTTTTACCAAACACAACAGTATAGACAGAGAAGTGATTAAAATGAAAAAACAGAGATGTGCAAGAAGAAAATGCATTTTATAGAGTTAAGGGTACTACTTATTAGTGAAGGGTCCGGGTTCGGTTCTATGCAACAATAGGGCCGAATTTAAAAAAAAATAATGAAAAAAAGAAGTATGAAGTTAAAAGTTACCAGGAATATGAGTTCAGCTAATCCTTCTCTTTTAATAAGTGAAGTTCTGGCCTTTGGCACCCATGAATGAATCATGCAACTCAGTGACTGCCACATGTTAAAACTCAGTGAGTCACCCACAAACATTATCTTTTTCCCCCTAAATTTCTCCAAGAAAGCCAACCCATTAAACCTGCGAATCACACAATAATTTCAAACCCATTAAAAAGAAAATTTGCACCCCTGTTACACACACACGCAGGTACACGTGTTTGTGTGTGTGTAGCCAAAGGAGGTAATTAATAGTACCTTTGTAAGTTGCATGAGAAAGGCTGCCATCTATACTTGAGGTACATTGTATCAGGTCTCTTGTACTTGAGACAGTTGAATTCATCATCTATGAAGGGACATGTTGAGAAATCATAGAGGGGATATGAGACATCATAAACCCATTTTCCACGGAATATGTTACAGCCACCGCCGGCAAGTTTTCTGGCGGCGGAGACGCTGGCATTGAGGTGGTGCTCAGCCTCTTGCACCGCCGCCTTTGCCTGGTGGTGTGATAAATAAAACAGAGCTGAGATAAAAAGGGCTTTGAAAAGAAGCCCCATTTTAATTCGTGGAATAAAGTTTTAAAAGGTTTGAATTTTGAACAAAATTTACATTTTGAACAAAATTTACTCGTATTATATAGTAGTACTAAAGTGAGAGGTGTTTGGTGTGTGGGGCGGGGCGGGGGTGGGGTAAGAGGGGGTAGCTGAAAATGTACACTTCCACGAACCACAAAAATATAGTCCTAATTGTACGACCTGCCGGAATTTATGAAATTTTAGATGAGTTTGATTTGTTGTTGCACATGTATGGTTAGGGATGTAAATGAGTATGAGTCGAGCCGAACTTAGTATTATTCAAATTTATTTGTATTTTAATTCAGTTTCAAAAATTGTGTTTGGGCTTGGTTTGATTATTAATTGAATTGAGCTCGAACGAGTTTTAATCGAGCCGAACACAAATCGAGTTCAAGTAGCTTGACATTTTAACACATATTTTACTCTTTTTTACCAATCGAGTCAAGGTCGACCGGAGCTTTATATATTATCGAATAAAAAAATGTGTTCAAGCTTGATTTTTTATGTTGACGAATTACTGAGTTCAAACTAACTTTTAATGATCGATCTCGAATCGAATAGTTTGGTTTGTTTTCAGTCATACATGGGGTTGGATCATTAAGGGTGCGATTGGATATTTTCCATTCCATTCGTTTTCATTTTTAAAGTAAATAGTGGTGAAAAGTTGTTTTGTGAAAATAGTGAATTTTTTTAGAGTGTGATTGCGTGAAAGATAAAAATGTGATGATAATAGTTGATGTAATGATTTATTTTAATAAAATACTGATTGAGTGTGATTGATTTATTTTGTGATTTAAGTGTAATTATGATAATTGATAGTGATGTTATTTTTAGTGAAATAATAAATTGATATGACTGATGATTGGAAAAATGAAAATGGGTGAATGTAGAGTGCAATTTTTGAAAAATTTAACACCAACCACATTTTGGGTCAAAAATATTTTTTGATGGAAAATTTTGTGAAATTTTTTGACTTCCAATCACAACCTAAACAACTCCGAAATTTCATTTTGATTGATTTTTTCATAGGTTTCTTGCGAATATTTCAATTAATAGATTTTTTTATGTATATCATTGGCTCCATATAATATAAGGGCAATTAGTAAATGGAATATATAATTAGATCGGATCTAGTGTGAAGAAGCCCATCATGTGGCAATAGCTGTGACATAGTACAGTAACATATGCCAGGTGCCTCTTGGGAACACATCCCATGTTCTCATTAAAATTGCCTCTGGTAATGTTTTTAAATATTAAGAAACGAGACATACAAATGTTACACTATGTTACTGGTCGCCGCTATAAAATATTGGAATAATTAATCAATCGGTCTAATGAATTATTTGAATTTTTTACACAATGTACGATAAATATTATTTGATGCAGTTGGGACACGTTTAAGCCTTATCTTGAAAACACACTGTTAGTATGTAATTGGAGGCTTGGAGCATCCGTTGTCGAAAGAATTACGTAATGTGCTTATGGACAAAAGATTAATTAAATAGGAAGTTCAGTGTATATCTTTCTAACTTGGTAATGGAAACCAAAGTAGAAAAATTGAAAAAATACTCGTATGTTAAAGCTACACGGTTTGTTTGATGAGTTTATAATTAGTCTAAAATGAACCTTTACATGCAATTATAAAAGCTTTACATGCTCACCTTGTGATTTCTCATAGGCACATTTAAATTTCAAGAGAGAGAGATTACACTTCATGTTGGAGGAACTAAAAAATAAAGCTAAGACTAAAACTAATATTTCAAAATATTTGAGGGCTAATTAAGTTTTTAAAAATTTTGGGCTAAAAAATAAATTCTTAAGTACTAAAACTAATATTTAAACACAAAATATATTGATATTAATTAAGTTTTGTAAAAATTTTGGACTTGGAGCATATATAAAGCCCCCTATAACACTAGAAGGGGACATGGCCCCTGGATTACATATATCATGTATTAGTCTAATAAGATATAGGAAAGCCTATATATAACGAGGCTCAAATCACATCAATAGTACATGTGGGTCATGTTCTACAATATAAAAGAGGGAAAAATATATACCTCCTTCATTAATTCTTATTTACAAGGATTATTTGCTAATTAAATTTCTAACTTTAAGTTTACTTTTGTTTACATGCGGATGACTAACTTATTGACTTTGCGAAAATCATGGCGGAAGAATTTCTTGGAATACTGACCTTATCAACCCTTAGGTCCGGTGCGTGCACGGGTGTGAGGGATATCCTGGTTCGAGAGGATGGATTGGGTCGTCCCTCTCGGCGATCAACTAGTGGTGTTATTTGGGATCGCACACGTGTGTCTTGGCCAATTGAATCAATTCGTCATTGAAGTGGTAGATTGTTTGGTTTGCGGGTAATATTGTTTTGTTGTGCGGTGGAGATTGTTAGGTATAGCCCAACAAAACAAACATGGTCATAATTGATTTTCCAAGGTTGGCGTTGAAGGATGCCAATTACAAATTTGTATTCTCTTGTGGGTGCATATACATTTAACTTTAAAAGCTTACGGGGGTTGATGGAAGATATGGCAAGCAAACATTTGTTTGGCCATCCAATCTCCCTAACACCAATTGATTAAACCTAATCACTATAACAATGACTTGAAATACGGGATACTTTAAATAACAAAATGATATTCACTTTTTTGTCACATTTATAATATGGATTTTGCAGAGGAAGCTAGTGGTTTCCTTCACATAATTTCCTATTCATTGTTACTCTAACATGGGGATTTTCTATAATATAACAAACCATAGCCACCTAGGTTTTTATTTTTCAAATTATGCCTTATTTGGTATAATTGGTTTGTTTTTGGCATATATATAGCTTGAAAAGGTTTAGGTTTAAAACCAAATTTTTTTGTGGGGGATAAAAATTTTTTAAAACCAAATATTTTTAGTGGGGATAAAATCTCAAAATGAACCAGTTTGCCCTCCGAATAAAGATCGAATCAGGTGACAAATTAAATTCCCCATGGAACTTGTCGCTGGAAATAAAAACCAGGACAATATGCAAAAACATAATTTACTGTTGGGGATGGTATGCTATTTCTTCATTATTAGAGGGTTTACTCTAAAATGTGTTCTTTGGGCTTTATCTGTGTTGATAAGAGTAATTAAATGTAGGGCCCTGGCTCTAAGAGTAATATATGCTCAATTGCTCATTTGCCCATGGAGGCATGGAGTAAGAGTCCAAAAAAAATGGCTTGACTTTTCCCACAAAAAGCCTAAGCTACTTGCCAAACGGCCCACAAGACAAAACTGCGTAGTAGATACGTTGGTATTTTAATTTGAGATGCAAAATTGAAAGGCACTTGATTAAGACCTTATGATTAGAGATTGATATTCCTTGATTTGCACTTTACGTTCCTTTTCAGGAATATCACTTTCTCTAGGGTTTGTTTAATAATAAAGAAAAGTATATCCCATGCTACTTTCGACAGTGGGCCCATTTTATTTTTTAAAAAATTTTGTATGATTGGATTTGCTTGGTTGAAAAATATGAAGTTTGATTTATAATTGTTTCAGATCGTTATATTGATTATGTATGTTATTATTAGAAGGGATAATAAAAAAACCATGAAATTTGGGCTAATTAAAGAAATAATATTTTATTTTTTAATAATATTTTGTATTTATTCAAAAAAAAAAGAAATAAGAGATTTTTGAAATTACAAAAAAAAAAATTATTGAGGTTTGAGTCCGCCTTATATTTTCTATTTCATTAAACAAAAAAAATATTTAGAAAAAATTCCCCTGACATTATAAAAATTAATTAGAGTTACCTCTTTAAATTTAAGACAAAATCAAACCTCGAAATTTGAATATATATGAAAATGGAAGTACATTTTTTGATATAATTTCAAAAATAATTGGTGTCAAATTCGATGTTTGATGTTAATGGTATGTTTGGTTAGTAATTGGGGAAAGTTTTGGGGACAGAAAAGTTTGATGTGATGTATTGAGAAATGTAATGTATGTTTGATTGGTGATTGGGGAAGAAATATTTATGGGAGAAGCTAAACAACATACCCTAAGTTTTTGAACTATCTATAATTACTATTTGATTCCTTCCTATCGCATTATGTAAGACTTAGTACTAAATATTTGTGGAAACAAATAATAACTTCGGTATATTAGTTGTGTTGGTCCGTTTTGGTCAACGGCATATTTCATGACTCGGATGGAAATAGAATAAGAAAATAAATGGAAATAGAGTGAAACTGGAATTAAAGTGTATCTCATTGATTAGGATCGAGATGGAACTCAAGTCGGTTACCAGCAAGGTGTATTAATTACAGTACATTTGTTACAACTACCAAAACTCCCCTCATTCTTGTAAATAAGTCATATTTATACTACTATAGTGTGATAGCAATCATTACATCTAACTAAGAGTGGGAGACTTGTTAGTTGTTAGTTTACTCTCTTGTCTTGCGTGACTTGCATAGTTGACAACATTATTATTATTAGTTGTTTTGTTGTCTTGGTAGGGTCTTGAATCTTGATATGTGGCGTTTTTGTCTACCACTTAAATTCTTCTCGGTCGTCGATGACTTCTCTGGCTCGTCTTGTTAAACTCTGTTTAATAAGGATCCTAGTCATCTTGACCAAGTAGGCTACTCAGGCTTGACTTAGGGATATCTTAGTCAGACGATTGAGTTGGCATTTTGGTTCCCAATTGGCTCCATATGGACCCATTCCTTGACACCTCTACTCGGCCATCAACAAGTTGTATTTAACATGCAATTTTTATGAGTTTCTCAGGTTTTGATTTTTCTCTTTTTAATCTTCGCTTAGTATCTAAATAATTTTAGGTAAAAAGTATTTGATTTAAATTCCTCAATATTACTTATTTGTATTCATGTAACAAATAATTAGTTATTAATACTTGTATTTAACTTGTTGGTTGTTATTAATACTTTGACGCACTAATGTAATTATAATCCAAAAAAGAAGGAAAAAAAGGTGGTTTAGTAATCAAATTACACTTCTAAGCAACAAAATACTTTAAATCATATAGTAATAAAGGTTCCCCATTTTTTATTTGTTTTTGGATGAAGAGTAATAAAGGTTCTTCTTTAAGTTTATGGAGGTCATAATGTCAAGTGAAGAGGCTTTTCGTATTGGGCTGCATGGGCCATCTCATACTATTTTTTCATGTGTTAGGAAAAATGGCCCACTTGCGAGGGCAATGCTGTAGCTGTTGTGGACGTCACTTGAAGAACAAGCATATTACAAATTGACATTATAATTATTTGGCTTTATGCTTTTGTCCTCACCCTTTGTCAATTATGATAGTAACATATCACAAAAGGATATTTGGCTATATTCACCTAAGTTTAAATAATTAGGGATTGAACTATTCGCAGCCAACCTCAATCATGGGCTACAGTATTTCTATGGCAAAATTATGAAGAAAGAATATTCAATTGTGGATTAGTTGGCCTAAATAGTGTTGTATGTACTTTTCAAACTATTAAAGTTTTTGGAACCTCAACAACCTTTCTTTTTTTTTTTTTTTTTATAATTGTAGTTCCATGCCCACTGACTAGTCCATTGGGTAACAGCCCCGGTCCCTCAAGACTGTCCCCAGTTAAATCGAGGGATGTGCACTAACGACAAGGATCTAAGAGAGAGGACCACAAGACGCAAACCCCAGAACAACCCCATATTTCAGCCAAGAACTCCCCTACACCGGATTCAAACCTGCGTTGCCGGGGAAAAAGTTCCCACGTCACCTTAGGCTTTTTCACTACTATATGCCGGGGCTTAACAGCTTTACTTGTCACTTGATGTTGTGGATGCAGATGAAGTTGTTGATAGCTTCCATTGATAAACAAAGATTATTATCCTCTGATCACTTGAATCTTACAAACTATGGTTATCCAGAAAGCTCTAATTTTAGCAAAAGGAAATGTTTTTTCTCCTTTTTATAGGGGTATATAACTTTTGTTTAGGAAGTTTTATATAAACTAAGTGCAGCCATCTATTGTGTTTGTCTCTACCACGTAAATATGGATGGAGATCACATATAAAACCTATTAGTGTTAGGATTAGTTACAATAAATACCCTTAAGGTTCTGCCTTAAAAAAAAAAAAAAAGAATTCCAACTATCTTTAAGAGGTGGTATTTGTCAAGTAATACAAATTTTAAAGGAGTGTTTGTAATACCTTGATGGATTTTTTTAATTTTGAAAGGGAACTGATTTTTTGTAATAAGGCTAAAGCTTAGGATAGTTCTTGTAATTTGTCCTTTGTTATAAGAAAAAATAAAATTACTATCATTGTTAGATGGGTTCCCATTGCATCTATTATTAATAGACACTGTATTTCAAAATTGATAGAGTCGTAAATTAATTGCCAAGTCAAAAAAAAAAAAAAAAAAAAAAAAAAACCATGTTTCCTCCATGGTGGTTTTGTAACAGAAATAGTAAGCTAGAAAGATTGGTAAAATGCAACTATTCAAGTCAACTTTGAATTAATGCTACATACAATGCAATCTATTATTTTCAGAGAAAGGCAAAGAAATGGAGATCAATCCAAAGACTGAAAATCAATCAAGCCATTACTTAAAGGCAAAAACTTGCGTGAGACGGTCTCACGGATTTAGATCCATGAGACGGAGCCCTTACACAAAGTTTTAAAGTTTTTTTTTTCAAATTTTATTTTTCTTAAGGTTTATATTTGTTTTTTTAGGGTTTATTTTGTTTCTTGAGTTTATTTTTAATTGATTTGGGTTTTTAGAATTTTTAGTTTTTTTAGGGTTTATTTTTTATTTTTTGGATTTATTTTTATTTTTCGGGTTTATTCTTCATGGTTCATGTTTTTAGGGTTTATTTTTGTTTTTTCATGGTTCATTATTATTTTTAAATTTATTTTCATGGTTCATGTTTTCAAGGCGGAGCCTTTAGGAGGCCGTCTCACGGATTTAGATCCGTGAGACCGTCTCACAAGAGACTTGCTCTTACTTAAGTATGTCTTCAAGATCTCATACCTTTTGTTAATAAAAGTGCTCTTAATATTTCTCCATCTTATTTGGGTAATGAAAAAGAAGACATCCTGAGATGATGATGTTTGGTGATATTTGAAGGTAACTATACCAAAACAGAAGGGTAACTTCCACCATACAGCTGTAGCACCCAAGTTTAACACCACAGGCACTAACAGGTTGCAATGCATGGTAAGCAAAAAATCTCCTGAATAAAAACAAGGGATAATTACAATAAACTCCCTGACGTTCGGCCTAATTAACAAAAAAATGCTGAAGTTTTTGAAAATCACAAAAACGACCTTGAGGTTTGATTCAATCTTACATTTTCCCCCTCATAAGCAAAAAAACATCTCAAAACCCCCCCTAATATTTATAGAAATATTACAGGTAACCCTTAAATTTAAGACATAATCAAAAATGGGGTTTTTTTTGTAATTTTAAAACATCTCTGGATTTTTTTTTATGTAATTAGCCCAAACCTCAGGAGGGTTTTTTGTAATTATCCCTAAAAATAATAGAATCCCAAATGCGAAACGAACTCGATACTCTCATAAACGATAGGCTTTCAATTGCATTTTTATATAGGGGAGTGACTATACACAGAAATGTCAATTTTAACAGGGCATCAACCCTTTAGAATATGTAAGCTTATGCATATTATGTTCATTAAAGCATTTGTCAAAGCAATCTCTACTTAATAGATTGAACTGTAACGTTTGACTGAGGGAACATTTCCCCACCCATTATTGACAAGAAGATCATACATATCACCCAGCAGTCGTAGTCGAGGGGAAGTCGGAATACTCAATGTACCTAGAGAATCTCCCAATCGGATTCGAAAGAATCGTGAACTGGTAAATTTCTTTTGTCAGAGTCCATTTCAAGAGCTGGAATCGTCGTCACCCCACCATTGTTCTGCCCACCTAAATCTTTACAGTGGGAAACACATGGATCTTGCTTCCTTGTTGACCTCAATTTGGACGAAAGAGCTTCGCGGATCTTTTTCTGAGACAAATCACAAAGTCAAAAACATATATGCACAGAAGAGACCAAGAAATAGTGTGTGTGAAAGAGAACCTTGTATGACTTGTGTTTTTCTGTCCCTTGTGAAACAAAATGAAGTTTATCCCCATCAACTAGGATACAGGTGTCCTCCAACTTTGAAGTTTCGACTGGCTCAACAGCTTCCTCATTCTCAATAACCTCCATGTCAAAGTTATCTAAATACCCCAGAGAATAGACATTAGCAAAGGTAATAAAGAAAAAAAAGAAAACCTCAAGCAGAACCAGATACCACTTGAGTTAAGAGTTGTAAACGTGAATATGTGTGCAATCCATGACGTTGTGAGTGTCTATGTGAGAGATAGAGGGGTTATGGTTCCTTTTTGCACTTGAGAGTGTACATGATATCCAGTGTTGTTAAAATCGGCCTAGGCAGCAGCTGCCTAGGCGATTTTGCCAAAATCAGTCGAAAAAATTGTTTGGCCGAAAATCGGCCTCAGGATAAAGACAAAAAAGAAAACCTCAAGCAGAACCAGATACCACTTGAGTTAAGAGTTGTAAACGTGAATATGTGTGCAATCCATGACGTTGTGAGTGTCTATGTGAGAGATAGAGGGGTTATGGTTCCTTTTTGCACTTGAGAGTGTACATGATATCCAGTGTTGTTAAAATCGGCCTAGGCAGCAGCTGCCTAGGCGATTTTGCCAAAATCAGTCGAAAAAATTGTTTGGCCGAAAATCGGCCTCAGGCTAGGCGGCACAAAATCGGGGCTAGACGCTTACCTAGGCGGCCAAAAAATCGGGCCTAAAATTCGGTAAAAAATTAAAAAAAAAAATGAAAAAAACAATAGAACAATAGAGTTGTTTGTTGCCCGATTAGCGCCTAGCGATTTCTACAACCATGATGATATATCACATAAAATCTCTAGGGAATCAATAAATAACGTCACAAACCAAATCCTAGAATGCCAAACATTTCTACATCGTTCAAAAATGTTTTCTATTTTTCTTTTTCCTTTTTTTTATGGGGGGAAGGGGGACCTGTATTAGACTAATTTACAAGTGAAATTTGGCAACATTAGTTACATGAATGCTAGAGTAAGCATAATTTGCTCTTCTCTAGAAAGAAAACCACAAAAACGTCAGACCAGAAAAGCTTTGATTTTCTCAAACAAAAAGAATGAGGAGCCACTGTACAATTTAAATCTCTAAAATAGCCAGGGCTACCTACCTTCATAACACGGGAAAACATCCTCGCCAATTGACTCGATATCCCACGTGTTGCTGACAATATTTGGATTTATTTGAGAAAATGAGCCGCCTTGCCTGAATTCATCTGCCATGAGAAAAAGAAAAGGGTGAACTCAAATGCTTTATATTTCTAATGAGACAATTGAGAAGATAGTTGACATCATCCTCCTCTAAATTAGCAAGAGTTATAGACCATCATAAGGCATCATAACATCCGAGCCCACAACTCAATATGACATGCATTCTTACTAAAACTTCAGCCTGACTGAGAAAATGAAATTCTTTTATTCTTCATTTGTATTAATAGATTTGAAGTTGAGGATTTCAAATCCTTAATAACAAATCCATTGAGATTGTTGGGATATTTTGCAATGGATTTCAAATCCTTGCGAGCTATTTTTGGAGTTCTTTTTGGAGGATTTCAAATGCAACTTATTTGGAGTCATTGAAATACTCCCCCCAAATCCAAATCCTCCCATCCAAATGCAACCTTATAGATGCACTTGACAAAGAACAAAAACTCATACATAGAAGATATTGAGGTAAAAGAGAAACTAAACTGAAATAACTAGAAATACCTATAGGTTTGGTGGACAAGCCATGATCGGCTGAGGTGCACTGTGAATCATCTTTCTTTTGCCTTAAAGATTCAGCTGATAATTTTTTGTCGGAAGCACGGGAGGCGCATTCACAATCCTCCTTATCTTGCTTTACAGATTCCGCTAACAAAATATTGTCAGAAGCATGGGAGGCGCATTCACTATCGTCTTTCTCTTCCTTTACAGATTCAGCTATTAAAATTTTGTCAGAAGCAAGGGACTCAACACAAGCCTCAGAAATAGGTGTAATATTGTTAACTGCTTCTCCAGGATGACATCTCACAGATGTTGTTACATTCATGTCATCAGAGGCCACAAGTAAGCGGCTCTTGTCTCCCGATAACAAAGTCATAGGACGAGATATTTTTGAAGGATGATTGTTCTGAGAAATCCTTTTGATGCCAATAGGGCGCTTGTATACTCCCACTTTCTTACTTTTTGTAAAACACACATCCGAGTGTGTATTTTCAACCAAACCTCTTGGAGACGGTGAAGAAAGATGATTTGCATCATTATGGACTCTTAAGGATGATTTTTCTGCAATTAAATCAGAAATATCCTCATTTTCAATTTCCTTCTTCTTAAACTCTCCATAGCTGTCTAACATGGTTGGTTTTGACTTATTCAAATCTGTATGAGCGTAAGGGTTCAGTGACAAGTCCCCTGGAGCTACTTTCACGGGATCCACACAAGATGGAGGAAGCAAATCTTGCATTACTTCTGAATAAAACTTCTTTACACTAACACCGACTTTCTGCACCTGATTTTCCACATATTTGACTGTATCCTGTAGAAGAACAACGAAAAAGGTCAACGTGTTAAGTTACTATTTGCACAAACACTTAACAACATTGTTTACCGAGAATAACGAGCAAAAAAAGGTAACTAAAATCAGACATGTATATGCAACTCTAAATTAATTTAGCTGTATAGAAAGTCATTTCATATGCATATAAAAACTCTATCTTTCAGATAAAAGGTTTTATTGCATCTTACAAGCAACTAACTGAATATATAACTGAACAAATAAATAATATATAGATTCATCAGATTGGGTATGATGAGATTTACTTCTCCCCTTCTTTTTGGATCCTTTTTTCTAAAGTAGGCACTTACTTTCCAACAAAGTCCTGAATTCAAGTGCACCGTTTGAGTCACAGAGCATAGCTTTAAGGTAATATTGAAATAAGATTACATCAGATACATCAAACTGGTTTCAAGGGAAATAAATTTATGCTAATACATTGACTATGAGGAAATTAATTTTACAATCCAAAACAGATCATTCTACATAATCAGTTCCAGTTTGAAACGAATTACAAAATTTATCTCTATCTCAGGTACAAATTCTGAGGACAAAAGAATGTTAGAAATGCATCCAAAGGGAGAAGATAGTACCTACTAATATTACTTTGAGGAAACTTTAATGAACCCCCAAACTATGCGCGATTTTCTACATTACCCACTGAATTATTTTTTTTTAACTTAACCCCTTGAACTACACGAGAATTTCTACGGTCCCATATCAGATCCGCCGGCAGGAGGAGGAGATGGGACCGTAGAAATTCTCGTGTAGTTCAGGGGGTTAAGTAGAAAAAAATAGTTTAGTGGGTGATGTCAAAAATTGTGCATAGTTTGGTGGGTATATTAAAATTTCCTCTATTATTTTTAATGAGGTTGATGCATACATGGCGTCAATTGGTAATGCACAAGCAACATTTACACCGGCAATCATATCAAATTTCATGCTTATACGGTTATACCCATGAAAGAAGGAAAACGAAAAGGATAAAAGATAATAAAAACCAAATTATCTCAACTATCGAAGTCTACTCAAATGCGAACACTACGCCCTAGATAGACAGTAACATAGAGTCACCTTCCCAATTTGGTCAACTGATAGGGTCATCTCTCATGTTTCTCCACAACCACTAAAAGGCCCAAAAGTATTGAGGACCCACTTCATAAGCTAGATTTTTTGGTCCCTGCCCTATGAAGCATTGTATAAAGCATTGATACAGGTATGAGACACGAGTACAATACGACACGAGTGTAGAAATACGTCATGTTTTGAAATTTTAAGTATACGGGTATGGTATACATACAAATAAAATTACATGTTTTATATTAATTAAAATATAGATGTACTAAGTACAACTAAAAAAATATATGTTTCAAACATAAAAAAAAACTAAAATTTCATAAATACTCAAATCTGAAATGTGATTACATAGACATACAAAAAACATGCTGAAAATATCAACAATAGAATAAATTCATATGTGGATTTATAAAAATTCATACGGATGTGGCTTTGTTTCTTTCAAAATTGGGAGTCTAGGCTGATTTATTTTTCAATTGGATACTATAGATATGTATCCAAGGAGTATCGAGATAAAGTATCATATCCAATATGTACTTGGTATCTGGTGCGTCATCCTCACATAAGTGTCCGTATTTCCTAGTCCATGCCACAGTTGTACGTCAATATCTAATGACCCAAATTAGTTTCTATTCGAGAATGTAGATTTAAGCAGTTCGGGAGTTGGTTGCTTGTGCCAATCGTGCTAACATTTTATGGCACTGAAGTCCTTACAGTCCCCTAGGGTAATATATGCCTCAACAGTTGCTTGTAAGTCTCTATGAGCCAGTTTAGGTTATCTCAAACAGACTCTAGCACCTCAGTAAGAGAAACAGTAAAAAAAAAGGAGCAAGAAACTCAACAGGCCCCTTGAAGAGAACCAATTAGAGCTAAGGCACATAGTTGCAGGATAAATGAGGAAATGCGAGAGGCTTACCTCGTACATAACCTCTTCTACCTCCAAACACATAGTCTCAAACTTCTGATAAATGTTTCCTGCCCAGGTTATACCTTTGAAATCCATAGTAGGATATGTCTCCAATGTCAGATGGATTTTCCGTTCAAGTTCGAAGATGAAGTCAGTACCTAACTGCAGGAATCCAAACAATATTCATTGATAAAATTAGCAATTTTTTGAGTGAAATGGTATTTTTCATCTACAGATGGCAATAAAACGCAAAATTCACAGAAAAGAGCTATGTAACTTTATGGTCCTTCTGTTTCATGTTATTATATTTGTATTCTTCAGCATAGAAATTAACATTCCGTTCCATTTAGTGCTACACAAATGTTAGGCAATAGGAAAAAACCGCCAAAATAAATAGTGGATTAATATGTTGTAGCTTTCACTAAAATATTCTGCTAACGAAGATCAAAAGTTCAACAAGATAATAACATTCGATGATCGGGTGTAAAGAATAGTATGGCTTCAGAAGATAGAATTTTAATGGGTAAATCTGAAAAATGAGAATATCATAACACTTAAAAGTTGCAGCATCAGCTGTCGCAAGAAGAAAATGAACAATATTTACTAAGAAAAGAATGTCATGATGTTAAATCCGATAAGCATGCCCAATAAAGAAAGTTCCTCAGCACTGGAAACATAAACATTTCTAGCAAAGCTCAGGAAAAATGGAAACAGCAGTGCAGCAAATTAACCAGCCTAATATATATTCTGACATGAACTGCCAAAATTCACCTCTGCGAGATTAATAAAAACTCTACTAAATATCTAGCCATTCAGACGCCATTGTTATTGATACACATACAAAAACAAAAATAAAGCAAAAACGCAAATATTATATCCGTGTCCCAAGTAAGATAGAAATGACACATACATAGAATACAGCCTACAACAGGGCATTGAAGAATCAAAAATCATTTTCCCCATTCTCCTTTTACCATAGAAACACAAGGCTTGTAGAGAGGCTAAAAACAAGCGAAGGCCTTCCTTTGTTCGGGTTTGCAAACCAACAATATAGAAATACCCTTCAACAAGAAATCCCTTAGCACATAGCTTAAGAGTATAAACTCAGAAATTCCTATATACCATGATAAAGTAGTTTCCCTATTTCCCATGAAACTAGGCACCAAAAAGGCAACTTTCTAAAAACTCTTTACATGTATTTGGAATAGATTCTTTGACAATTTTACTTATATTACAAATGGAATCATGCTTCAAAGAAATTAAAGTATATCGAAAGGTTTCTCTATGTTTTTCAAATTAAGGGTCTTCATAACACCTCAACTATGCCAAATTCCCAGCAAGAAATATTCTGAACCATCAAGTAAATCGACAGAAAACATGACAAATTATAAATCTTTACCCCCAAAAATCCATACTTATTAAGAACACAAACTTATCATACAAGCCCCGGCTCACCACCAACTCCACCAGAAAACACAAACCAGCAGAAAGAAAGGCTCACACAAACACACACACACATAGTTATTCTGTTAAAAATTATACATATAAGCATCGTTTTAATCAGAGAGAAACAAATATAATAATAAAGACGATCAAAAGCAGAAAAGCTATGTAGAAACACTAGAAAAAACGATAAATTCTACACGGGATTAACAAAGAAGAGCCAAAAAGAAGTATTTAGTAAAAGGTGGACACAGAGGAACGAACTTACAGAGAAAAGAGAAATTGACCTCAAAAGCAGATATCATAAAAGAATTATTTTCAAGAAAACAAGTATCCATATTTATACGCATTAAATAAAAAGGGCAAAAAAATATTTTCAGAAAATAAAAAGAATTTGAAAAACAAATAATACAATTGAGAGTAGTTGAGTAGAAGAATGAGAAACGTAGAGACGACTGGTTTCTTTTGGACATGGGATTTTGACACGTGTCCAAGAAATTGTAAAATAAATAACCAGGAGTCCAGGTCTACTTAAAGTCTGAAACTAATGGATTTTTGGGTTCTCCTATGCCTTTTTTATTAATTAAGTATTTAAAAAGGAAAAAAACAGAACAAAGTTTAAATTTTGCAATAATATATAAGGTATAGAATCATAGCGGGTTTTGCCAAGATTTTTATTTGCATATGGTGTGGAAAACCATTTTAACACCAGCTATAAAATATAAAATATTACAAATAGCCCCTCCGCACATTGTTTTGCCAACATTTTATATGAATTTTTTTATGACATCAATAATTTCTATTAGGTCAACTGACGACTGACGCAAATGTAAGATGAAAGCAAATCACAAGTGTAGTTTCTGTAATTTTAAAAACTAGCTGGATTATTTTGTAATCGGGCCAAACTTAAAAGATGGTTTTTGTAGCTATGCCTATTTTAATTCCAAATTTGAATGTTATCCTTTATTTTCACATCATAACTAAAATTTAAGTACATTTTTTGTGAATTGAAATGTAAAATAAAACGCATTAGAACACAGAAAGAAGATATGTGATGTCATTGCCTAAGCCAAATATGTAATGTGGTTTGCAAAGCAAGTGATCTGCAGAAACAATGAAGTGTGATAAATTCTTGATGTCATGCACCATTTTGGCAGAGGATTGAGATTCAATGGACAAATAAAAAGCTGTTGAAATGCAATTATCCAAGATGGGAGTATAGCAGATCCAATAGACTTGCTCAATAAATGAAATATGAAACCATCATATACATAGCTCACCAGTTACACACACAAGAACCAGTATTGTAATTTTTTTTTTCAAGTACAAGAAAATCAACTCATAACAATTAACATTGCACTATCCAGCAGCTTGAAAATCACCGAAATCATCATCTGGCATATCTTGTGGTTCTTTCTCTGTAGGAGATTCTGATTCTTTCGGTTGATGCATTTCTGATTCAGATGCCTTCGTTTCAGACTGTTCCTGTAGGCTAAGTTTTGGGACTCCTGCGGGAGATTTTTCGGGAGTAGCAACAGGTGAGACCGGTGCAGGTGGAGGAGGAGGCAGTTTGATACTGACGGAGGTTTCTTTGTTCTTACACTTATCGTCCAACGAAAGATTATTCAAACCCTGCTCAAAAAACTTGGATTTTATGCTGCCACCACCTTTCTGCTGCCACCAAAAAAAAAAAAGGAAAAGAAATGGTATCATATGATGCATTTACAAAAAGGGATATTACAAAAACTACCCCTGAGGTTTGGGTTAATTACAAAAAAATCCATAGCTTTTTTGAAAATTACAAAAAAACAAAACAAAAAAAAAAAAGCAAGCGAGATTTGATTATGTATTACACTTTACCCCTTCGTAAGCGTAAGCATTACAAACATCCCCATAACATTTGTAAAAGTATTGTAATTAAACCCTTACATTTAGCACAGAATCAAAATTCGTGATTATTTTTGTAATTTTCAAACAGCTCTGAATTCTTTTGTAATTAACCCAAACCTCAGGGGGAGTTTTTGTAATTATCCCTTACAAAAATGGTGAGCTCATAAGATGGAGTAAGATTTTACATTCTTTAACTGAAGAACCAATGTCTCCCCTTCTTTTAAACTATAATCAAACGACGAAGTTTGCTGGTATTGCTGCTCCATCTCTTCTGCTGTTTTCTTCTTATTCAGATACCTTTAGAATTGAAGTTGAATATTTAAGTGGAGTTTCAAAACCCGGAAATGCAGCAATCTATACCAAAGTACCAAGAGGAAAAATAATAAAACTCTAAATGAGCTAGTAATGTGAATAAGGACCAGAAAATACTTCATATGGTCATGAAGGGCAGCTTGGAAGTCATATGCTTCAGTCCTTTCTCGAAATCCTACACCAATGAAAGCATGGCGAAGGCGCCCACCTGCATGTCCAAACCAATATCTGTATCATTTCCATTTATGTACATACAATATAAGAAAAATAGCTACAAGTCATGTTAGAGCAAGTGTGCAAGATCTACAGGGAAGGCACTGAATGCATAATCTGTATATAATAGTTACAATCTATAAAAGAAGACAGTAACCAAACCCGCAGCAATAATGGAAAACATTAACGTATGGTGACAGAACCAGACTAAATGATTCAGAGTGTCCTCAAGTGCGGTATGGTACTCAAACAACTACAGAAATTCATATTAGACGTGTATTTTAGGACAAAAGTTTCATCAGATTCATTATGAAACTGCATTAACCCGGGATACACAATGGAAATGTCTAAAACAACTTATTAAACTTAGGATAAATTACAATAACTACATCTGAGGTTTAGCTAATAACAAGAAAACCAATTATCTTTCAAAATTGCAAATAAACCATTAAGGTTTTTGAATTTGCTTTACAAATACCCCCTTAATAGGTGAAATCTGAAATTTTGAAAGATAATTGAGTTTGTTTTTTTATAATTAGACAAAACCTCAAGGGTGTTTTTTGGCATTCACCATAACTTAATGGTAAATTGAAAAGGTGTAAATATTATGAGAGAGTGAAGAAGAGTCTGTCGCGAGTTCTATCAAGATTGTGTCTTATATGGAACAAATTGATGGATATTACTAACATATGTTTGAAATGCAAAAGTTCATTGGAAAACAAGCAGTCAACATTCTGACGCACTTTGTTAAATTCTGCAAGAACCAGGTACTAGATTGGAGATTTATTTGGAGACATGGAGATTAGAGTTTCCGCAGACACTTATGCCTAGTTTAAATTAGAGAAAGTGCAAGGCATCCCAAGATAACAAGGAAGAAATCCTCAAAATGTAGAAAAATAAGAAGAATCTACTTAACCAGCCAAGCAAAAGGATAACATGAAAAGGAACCATCCAATGATAAACACACTGGGGGCCGACAAGACATGAAAATTGGTCAGTCAAATAAATCACAAGTAGTGCAGTTAATCATTTAGTCCAACCGCGAGATCATCAGCATGTATATGCACGGTGCTGCTAAGTGCATATCATCAATATGTATATGCACGGTGTTGCTTCAACCAATTACAAAGTACTACTAGTTACACAGTAATTTAGTCCACAGTTGCAGCCAATAACCTTCCTGATAATCATATCAAGAAGCTGGCAATGTCGATAAGTTACAGATAGGACACATGCAAACAAAATCGCTTCTTGAAAGGAGAGTCAACTACCGAACACAAATCTGGCTCTAATTTTGGCAGCTGACTCAATTGTCATGCATATTTTAACTTAAGGTGCTTATTGTGGGATGAGGAAGAATGAGAGATTATTGAAATATATAGGCTCTGGGTACAATAATATGAACATTGTCTGATGTAAATGATTCACATTTTTCCAACAATCTCATCAAGTGAAAAATAACAGAACTAGTAAGATAAGTATTTTAGAAGGAGAAGGAAGCATCTTAGATTACCAATATTCTCTTCAACCCGAAGGACAAAATATCTGCAAGGGCACCAAGAGAAGTTTCAAAATATGGAACTCCATAACATTGTAACATATAACATTTTTTTTCTTGAGTAGGGTGAGTTCAATTAGATGACCAATTTATTTACCTGCTGCTATCAATAACAGGCTCCACTGGATGTGGTTCCCCATCTCTCAAAAATGCCCGAGCATACAGTTCACCTATTATATAGATAATCGTGATTGCATGATACAGAATCTGAATGAACATGAGAAAAAGCGACACTGTAATCCACTATAGGAATAAAACCCGCCTGTTTTCTTATCCTCTAATCGGATAATGCATTCTACTCCTTTACTGACAACTTTCAATGAGCCTTCCCATGACCATTTGTTGACATTCCATTCATCCGCCCTACAAGAAAGAAGAAATTACTTTTTTACATTCTGAAGCTCGTCAAATGAGTCCTTCAGCAAGTATATTGTTGTTTCTGAATCAAAAGCTATCCTTTCAAGAGGCTAATTACATAACGCGGTAATAGTAAGGGATAATAAAAAGCCCCTAAGGTTTGGGCTAATTAAAAAAAAAAAGCCAAGAGGTTTTGAAAATTACAAAAAAAATTGAGGATTTGATTGTGTATTAAATTTAAGGGGTAGCTGTAAAATTCTGATAAATGTAGGGGGGGAGCTTTTGAAATGTTTTTTGCATATGAAGGGGAAAAATATAAGACGGATCAAACCTACAGGGTTTTTGTAATAAATTCTGGTTTTTTTGTAATTAGCCCGAGCCTCAGGGGGTATTTTCTAAGTATCCCTAAAAGTAATTGTATATACCAACACTTGGTATATTTTAAGTTTGTAAGTTCATGGCAGTATTGTGTATTCGATCTCCTTGTTCCAAAGAATGCATCTACGGATACCACAAATTGGGAGGAAAGATTTCTAAGTCAGAGTACCCTACTGCAAGACAATATAGTCCCTCAGTTTTTGTCAATTTGACCAAAAAAGTAAATGGACATGGAAAATTAAGGTTGTACAGCTGCACATCAACAAGTGGTTTAGGAAAAGAAAACCTGTAAGAAGCTGCACTTTTCCGTGGAGGTATCTGCAAGATTAATGGTGGAAACATTAGGTTTTAACCAAGTAACTTCAGAAGCAAAGCACCAAGCCAAAGTAAAATTGCCAAATAAAGATTGACTTCTGATTTTTCTTTATCCAAACATGATGTATTCAAAACTTAATTAAACTAGATGATAAAAATATATTTTTTATTAATTTACAAGGATTAAACCATTCTTAATCAAATCCCATTTTCTCTCTTTAGCGGTATTAAATGGCTTATCTATGAGACCTAGTTAAATGCATCAATTTTTACATAAACCCATGTTTGTAACTAAAAGTTCTGTAATTATTCAAGCATGCGAACCCACACCAAACGGAAGTGTGTTCGCACAATTGTCACATTATCTCTCATCAGGTTAAAACTTACTAGATTGATTCTAATCCTTTCTTAAAGTTTCTGACAGCTTATAGCCTAGTCAAACGCCTGTGATTCATAATGTATTATGTAATTAATTTTTTTAACACTAGATAGGTAGATTATTTCTGAGACCACAGTTGTAATCTGTTATCTTGATCTGCAGTTTCCCTTGTACAGATGGACTGTTTGAAACACTTTTTGCCTTGACGCTGGAGTTGAAAGCATAATGCTATTCTCAGCAATATAATCTTACATTTTTATCGGGATTGTTTGATAATGGATAATCAGAAATGATGGCAAACAGTTGCAGGGATAAACATAGCATTCTGTGAAACTACCATGCATTAGTCATTCCAATTTTCACAAAAATGAAAAATCAAAGAGAAAAGTCGATAACAAGGATCTACGGAGCTACTCTAGGGGTGGCAAATCGTGTTATCGTATCGTGTTCGTGTCACACTATCGTGTTTTCGTGTTATTTATTTTTGGGAACTTAAATATAACAATAGTTGCAATTTTAAATTAATTTTCAATTTCATGTTAGGTGGTCGTGTCATATCGTGTCGCGTGCTTTATCGTGCCTTTTGTCTCTGTAATCGTGTCGTGTTAGGTGTCGTCGCTATCGTGTCGTGTCCCTCATTGCAACCCTAAGCCACACCCAGAACTGGAAGACAAGCCCTTCCTAGTTAGTCAGCTCTGCATTAACTATATAAATAACTTTCAACAGAAAAAAAAAAATAGAAATTGAGAAAAGAAACAATTCACTACATTGAAGTAAATATAGACACCCATTTGCAGAATTATACCAACAGGTACTGATGGATACAATATTAGTAACAATAATTATGAGTTATGCCAACAAACAGTAACAATTCGCCAGTTTCCAACAACTAAATCACTTCAAAAACTTGCAAATAGAATATTTAAACCCATGGCTAGAAAGCTCAAAACTTCATTACATAACACCTTAAAAAACCTGGAAAATGCCAATGCATAGTATAATCTATATATTCGCTCTCGACGCTCATTATCTGTACGTATTTAAAGTACTTATGATCTTCTTAAAGAAAACCCAGAAATCCATCAAATTCAAATCACCAAACAAATCTTATTCTAGTTCAAGTTCGACACCCAAAATGGACGAAAAATATAAATTTACCAAAATCCATAAAAAAAAAGTACAATTTTTTAGGCTACAACAGATATGCACAGCAATAATCAAAAGGAAAAAGAGGAAACGAAATTTACCATGTAAACATAGCATTCGGAAACTTGAAACAGAACCAGCTCAACTGCCTCTACTTCTTCTTCCTCCTTTTCTTCTATTTTCTGGTCTTTCTCCATATGATCCTCTTATTAATTTAAAAAAAAAAAAACAATCAAAGAATTAATCACACAAAATGTAGATTTAACCTAATTGAATTGAATTTTAAGAGGAATAGTACATGATGTTAGTACAGGGGTACAAGCAATTGTCTTTGATCTAGACAGAGACTGTACAGCTGAAATTTGAGAACAAAATTGGAAATTCGAATATCGTGGTAGGTCGTCTTGGAATTTTGTAAACGATATATACTTCTCGTTATTTACAACTTTCGGAAAATTACAATTACAACCCCTTAATTTCGAGTAAGATAAGCAAGGGTACGTAGGGTAGAGCAGTCAAATGGGCCGGACTGAGCTAGTATTAGCCCAAAGAAAATATCGGACCAGGTCAAAATTCCATCTGACAGCCATTTTGTATGCCCGAGCCATGAAAATACACGTAAAAAGTTGGGTTGACCCGAGCTTCCGGGTCAAGTAGACCCAACTTTTTTCTGGCTTGCAATATCATAGTCCAACCAGTCTAATTTTGACAGATCTACCTAGGGGGTATGAGTAGAGCTGTTAACTTTGGTTCGGCCCGATTGGCTGGCTAGCCGCACGACCCAGTAACATGGTCGGACTGACTAGCCGAGTTTTCTTAGGCCAGAAAAATCGGACTGGCCATGCCGACCCGATTTTTTCTTGGTATTTTCGTGGGCTGGACTCTAAAAACAATAGTCCGGTAACTATTTGGCACGGTCCATTTGACACCTCTAGATATGTGAACCTGTTGATTCTAGATTTTCATGTGTGGGGAATAGGGATAACTTCACACTAGTGTAAACTGTAAACCACTAGGTTGGACTACCAATTTAATTAGGGAGAATTTCATAATAGGGTCTAAATTTAAGAAAATATATCACTTCAAGATCCAAAATTTCAACCTTCTCAAATCAAGACTCAGTTTTTTTTTTTTTCTCAAATTGGGCTTTCCCTCAAATTTTGGGTTCTCACTTCAAGATCTAAAATTTCAGCATTCTCAAATCAAGACCCAATTTCTACTTTTTTCTCAAATCGGGCCCTCCCAAAATTTTGGATTCTCACTTCAAGTTTTAAAATTTAACAAAAAGAGAAAATATTAGTGTAGTCTATCACAACAGCCACAAAAATTATGAAAAAAGTAGTAAAATATTTATCGGTTACTAAAAAAATAAGATATCCAAATCATGAATGAAAAATAAGTAGTAACTTATTTTTCGATTACTAAAAAAAATAAGATATCCAAATTATGATTGAATTTTACAGTCTAAAACAAGTATCAATTAGGAAAAAGAAATGAGCAAAAAAATGAAACGAGAAAAAAATAATTTTTGTAGCTGGCGTGATAGATTATATTAACATTCTTTTTTTGTTAAATTTTAAAACCTGAAGTGAGAACCCTAAATTTTGGGGAGGGCCTAATTTGAGAAAAAAAAATAAAAATTGGGTCTTAATTTGAGAAGGTTAAAACTTTGGGTCTTGAACTGAGAACCCAAAATTTGAGGGAGGGCCTAATTTGAGAAAAAAATAAAAAGTGGGTCTTGATTTGAGAAGATTAAAAATTTGGATCTTAAATTGATGGATTTTCTTAAATTTGAACCCTATTATGAAATTGTCCCATTTAATTATTCAAAACTCGCTTTAACTAAATTTACATATTTACCATGAATGAGATAACGAAAAGAAAAATTATTATAAAAAACGACCACCTAAAGAAAAAAAGAGCTAGTCTCCTATCAGACCGTCTAACGGATCTAGATCCGTTAGACGGGTCTAAATATTCTACCCATCCAGACCTGATCCGGATCCGCGAAAAAAAAAAAAAACACCGGCTCCAAATCCACGATTGTCTCTACCTTCTCCGCTGCAAAGTCCACCGCCCACGTCTTTGGCGCGTTGAGGTGGAACCGCCCGCTCTCCGGCAAGAATGCCGTCGAACGCCTCCCTGTCGTCGTGGTCTACTGAGAGCAATCCGAATAATCAACCACAGAAAGACGATCGTTCAGTATCATCAGACTCACCGTTTCTGACGAAGACAAAAGTACATATATTGTCAAGATTATGATCCTTAATTACCCAATGATAAACTCCATTGAAACAAACACCTTCAGACCAAGATTCCAAAAAGATAAATTGATCCTCCACAATTCTCCAACTCTCAACCACCCCAACATTAAAAATTTTAGCTTCTTCTACACTTTTACCACCGTAAAGAAATCTAAGGAGTTCATATTTATTAGTAGACGAAATATACCCAAAAAGTATTATTTAAGAATGGAATTGCAGTAGCAGAGTATTTGAAGACGAATAACTAAATAATACAAGTATTAGTATCATCTAATATTTTTGTGTAGAAATACTAATACATTTTATAAGAAAAACTAATATTTTACAGGAGCACTACTAAAAATACTCTCTAGGAAATTACTAATACTTTTTCGATAAACTACTAATACTTTTCCGAGGGACAACTAATACATTTTGGGAGTATATTCGTGAAAATACTAAAATACTCTTAAGGGAACTACTAATACATTTTAGAATAACTACTAATACTTTTTAGAAGGACGACTAATACTTTTCAGAAGAACTGTTAATATATTTCAGGAGAAAATTTTAATTATATTCAGGGAAACTACTAATACATTTCAGAAGAACTGCTAATACATTTTAGAACGACGGCTAATACTTTTCAGGACTGTTAATACATTTCGGGAGAAAATTTTAATTATATTCAAAGAACTACTAATACTTTTTCGAGGAACTACTAATACTTTTTGAGGGACTACTAATACATTTGGGGAGTATATTTAGAGAAAATACTAAAAAACTCTTTAGGGAACTACTAATACATTTCAGAAGAACTGCTAATACTTTTTAGAAGGACGGCTAATACATTTCAGAATGACTGTTAATACCGATGGTCCCTGAAAATTACTAAACACCACTGCTAATATTACGGAAATGCCACCGGATCCGCGGGTCAGATCCGTTTAACAGGCCAGACCCGTTAAACGGTCTGATAGGAGTTTTTGTGGAAAAAAATTGTATTCTAATTTCTAAAGCTATAAGTACTAGGTTTAGAATATAACTACAAAACCATTAAATAATACATGAACAAATTAGATCAAAACAACTTACTAAGATAATTTAAATTATTCAGTTCAGATTCAGTTGAAATTTTATTGTGAATTAAACTGCTCGTGTTTATTATTATATAGATAGATCCATGAAAATTAAATAATATTTTATAATGAAACCAAAATAAATAACTAATTGAAATATGAGACCTAATGTGTCATTGACAATATTAGAGGGACTGTTATGGTTATATACAAAAACTTGTTGGATCTAACATTTTAAAATAACAGATTATGTGGTGGCTCAGTGATCCATACGGTAGTTGAGTTTCTGCTTGCCGTTGATTTAGTGATTTAACAGAAAACGTGTAATCACCGTGTGATGTAATGACTTTCTGGGGACATCAGAGAAGGCAAGTCAAACATTTGTGTTGGTTGAAGGTTGATGAAGTACTGTAGTTATGTGCTTCAATTTGACACAAGGAATATATAATTTGATTCTTGGCATAAACTCTTTACAAGTAATTGGAGGAGAAATTACGTTCAACGCCCTTAGAAATATAGTCGCATAATTAATGAGAATCTAGTTGTATTATTTAAGAAATTTACCTAATATTTTATTTTACTTTTTGATCAACTGAAATAGAAATAACTTCTCAAGAAATTATATGAGTTTTAAACCTCTTACTATAAATAATATTTTTAAATTGTGACGATACTACTAAAAAGTATAATCTGGCATTTACCCAAATTAAGCTTCAAAAAGGCCCAAGAAGAAAATTCGAGCAATAATTCCTCGAACGTAATCTAGCCTACAACACGAGGGAACGTTGAAAGGACCTCAGGTTGTCCTCAGGAAGCATAAGTGATTTTTACAAAAGTGACTTTCTAAAAGTCCATTTACAAAAAAAGATAAAATTACACTAAACTCTTTGTATTGTTTGTGTTATTACATTTGGGTCAATCTTTGGAGACTTGTATTGTCAGAGTGATTAATTCGAGTTTGAATTCCCTCTCATATTTTCCTTCAATTGTACTAAAAAAAATCAAGTTTTTACACTTTACCATAAAAATTATTTTTTGTTACAATTTACCATATGAACTATGTATTTTTTTTTTTTTTTTTTTTTGCATTTTGCCCTATATAGACAATTTCCCCCCTAAAACTTTGTTTTCCTTAGAAGATGAAATTACACTAAATCTCATGTACTATGCACAATTACACACTTACCATATAAACTATTTTTGTTATATTTTACCATATGGATAATGTAAATTTATGCACTTTGCTCTACACAAAAATAATACATTATGACCATATTAAATATATCATGCTTTCGTATAAAAAGTTGTAGTAAGACGTTTTTTGGTGAAAAAGATTTCTCTGCTCACTTTAGAAATTAGCGACGAATTGTTAAATAATTAACACAAAAAAAAATTAATTTTAATTAATTAGTGACGAAACTTATAATATGTCGTTAACATTTAAAAAGAATATTGGCGATGAATAGATACTTTTTGTTGCTAATGATAAATTTAAATTAAAAAAGAAAATAGTAATTTCAAAGAATAGCGGGATTTTTTCTTTCTTTCAATTTCTCAAACAATGTAAAAAAAAAAAATTGCTACAATTTTCACTTTTTCCTTTTGTACCGTTGGTACGAACCATCACGACACATGTTAAGGTTGCCTGTGATGAGTAGTCGTAAAATTGCATGTAGTCCGACTATGAGGAATAGCCTAAAAATAGGCAATGTACCCGACTACATTTCGATCCAACAAAATATAAATTCAAGGGATTATTAATTTTTTATACGAAACCAGATGGATCTGATATGAATATAATGGATTGTTTTCATTATTCTAAGAAAAACAAAATTTTAGGGATAAAAATGTCCATATAGAGCAAAGTGCAAAATTTTATATAGTTCATGTGGTAATGTATAACAAAAAATATTTATATGATAAAATGTAAAAACACAAATAGTACAAGAGGTTTAGTGTGATTTCCTCTATCAACCAATGTTGTAAAAAATATTAGGCGCTAGTCGGGCGACAGACTGAGGCCTAGCGTCTAGGCGAAGCCTTGGGGGTTAGGCGGGGCCTAATCGGGAAAAAAACATAGGTGGACAAGGAGAGCCGAGCATCTACGCCGGGACTAATCGGAATTAGACGGAGATTTTTACGACAGAAATAAAAACATTTGCCAATATTCATATTTTTCCAAATGGCCTTCTACATCTAAAATTCTATTTGAAATGGGTTTCCAAACAACCTCAAAATCACAAGTGTCTTGAGAGTATTGAACCAAATGGACAGAAAGCTCATGTACTAATATAAAACAAGGACAGGCCGAAAGTTGGAAATTTTCAAGAGCAATTACATCATGGATGGAAACCCTAACCATACACACCATCTATATTTAACTTGAGAAAACCAAAAAAAGTATTCAACTAACTATTGCTAATGGCATCAATACGTTCCTGGTCGAGGTGATGCAAACATCGTGTTAAAAGACACTTACCAACTCTTTGGATAATCATTCAATGAAGAAAAGTAAGTAAATCATGCTAGACCAATAGAGAGGCTATGTTCGGAGAAGATCTTGAGTGATTTAAAGACATATACCTACTATTTTGACTCTCTCATAACACAAAACGAACTCTGAAGAGATGTGTGAGCTAAAGATATAGATACCAACACTACAAGAAAAACGCAACCAGACAACAGTGATTCACCGATGTCTTTTAGAGAAAAATATTGTTGTAGATATCAATTTTGTAAAAGACGGTGCTAATAGACAACGTTTTGTCACTGTTGTCATTGAATGTCTTTTAACTTAACGACACGATGACACGTCGTTCTATTGAGTAAGAGACAACGGTGTACAACTATTGTAATATCGATGTCTATTACTCAATTGACAACGGTTTAGCAATGACGAAACATCGTTGTTGTTATAGTCATACACAATGGTGAAACACTATAATTGTCTATCGGCGCTCTCTTTTAAAACACCGTTGTCAAGTTACTAAGGGAATCTTCCTGCATATGTAAATTTAAGGCCCAACACAAAAATGCACTCAGACTCCATTTATTTATGAAGAACTAAGGGAAAATTATGTATACAAGTTCTAGTTAGATAAAAACTTTATAAAGTATTAAATCGATGTCAATGATGCAAACAGCCTCATCCGCGATACACCAAACGTATGAATTTCGTCTAATTCAGACTCCATTCACGAACTTCCCAGAACAATAGAGAAGGTAATTGAGTTGATGCATCTTTTTTGCATTATTAAGCTCTGAAATGTATCCAACATGCTTTTTTGTTTGAGAAAATTTCTATAATCTACAATCACTTCTGATAAGTTAGGAAAATGCTGAATGATTGTATTATGTAAACAGAATCTGACAATGAAAACAGAACATAAATTGTACAAGAACAAAAATAAAATGTTCATTTATTTTGAAATTACAAAGCACAATAGATTCAAACCATAAAGGAAAGCATATGACAAGGCATGCACATCCCATTTCCACAAGATAAAAGTAGAAGATATGTATGCCAAGGCATATGCCACCACAGTCCATAAATTAAGAAACCACCACTGAATAAAACCACCTTAATTCTCACCAGATATCTCCCAAAGAAGATGAACTATCGGAAGGGCAGAAAAACGAAACTCTTCTCCGTTTACTAGCCATTGCATTCCTCGAAGAGAACTCTTCTGATGCATAGAATTTATCAAGCACGGATCGAAGAGCCTCACGTACAGAATTAACAAGAATTTGGCCGCCTTCTCCGTCTTCTCCAGAGAACACGAAAACATTCAGCATTCTACTTCCCAAGGTAGCAATCTCAGCCCTCACCGCCTTCAAAGGTAAAGCTTCGACAGCTTGTCTTAAGTCAGAGAGAATCTCGTGCTTAAAATCGCAACAAAGGGATGCGCGGATGGAAAAGGAAGTTCCGTCGTTTAGATGATTTTCGTGTTCTTCGACTTTCACTTCATCAATATCTGTTGGCACAAGTGTACCATTTGTAGCTTCAGTCACACTCCTTCTCAGTTCCTTCACCTGATTGATAACTTCACCTAGTAATGCTGCCTTATCCATCTGTTAATGGGAAAATATGTAACCAAAAGTAACATCCAATTTGGTTAAGCTTAGAATGATCAGAAATTCAATTTCAACAATTATGTGGAGGTCAGGAAGTATGAATTAGAAACATGAAAATCGAAATATAATTGCAAAATAAAGCTCAATGTTAATTGCAAAATTGGTCTTGTAACTATAGGGACTAGCACTTTTGATCCTGTAAGATTTTTGATTCTATGCAGTTTTTGATCCCATAAATTCTAATGTGTGCAATTTAAGTCCTAAAAGTTCCGATTTTGTGCGATTTTGGTCTCAACTGGGTGTCTATTATCGTTAAAAGTTACTGTTATTTTAACTAAAGCATAAAATCATCAATAATTAAAATTGTTACATCAACAAGTTACATGACTAAGTTTGCCAACTCTTGAGAGTCACAAGACTAAAATTGCAGTTAGGCTGGAAAACCACTGTTCTAAAAATCTCCACCTAGTCCTAATTAGTCCTCGCCTAGGCGCTAGACATCTCTTGTCCGCCTACGTTATTCTTCCGATTAGGCTCCACCTAACCCCGTCCAAGTCCCGCCTTACCCCGCCCATACCCTATCTAGGCACTAGGCCCCAGTCTATTGCATGTCTAGCGCCTAACACTTTTTAGAACACTGCGGAAAACATTTTCGTGAAAAGTTCCCTCCCCAAAATCCATGTTGCAAATATAGCATAAAAGAATCTCAAAAAGCTTTATTATGACAACCAAATCAGATGCCTACAACCATCAAAACTATTAAAGCAACAAAATTAGAGAGTATTTTTTTTAATAAGTTGGGAGTACTGGTTGGATGATACAGATAAATTTCAAAGAAACTGAAAATATTGTTTTCGAACCCGATCAATACCCATACAACGGGTGATCGATATCACTTAAACTAGAAGCTAATGGTAACAAAATTAGAGAGGATTAATTAGGTACCTTATTTGTTCCAGGAATGAGAGTCCTAAGGGTGGACAAATGAGCATTAATTCTTTCCCTTCTCCGCCTTTCAGCCTCACTATGATTCCTCAAAGCTATCAGAGCCTTGTCCGCATGATTGCCCACTTTTTGCCCAGGCTTCACCACACCCCTCACAAGCTCACCTCTCTCATTATCCAGTAACAATGATGAACTCGACGATGACCAATCGTTATTTTTTATCACCCCTTGGAACCCAAAATACTTCTCAGAAAACCCATCAAAACCACCGTTGAAAAATTCCATCTTTATTCAATTTCGGTTTTGTTTCTCAGAAATCAAGAAATGTCTGGCAAAACAAATTCATCGCTTAAAAGAATCAAGAAGATCTCTGGCAAAACATTCATGAATGGGGATAAAGCTATTGATTACGAGAAAATCTCTGTTTCTTGGTATTTTTCGTGTTTGGCTACTTTTTATTTCTACGTTGCCTTTCTGGGTTTCGGTAGGCCATATTTAAAGAAGGCAGAAAGTTTCCTACTCCTTGTTTGAAAATTGAAGGGTCATTACATATTACATTTTTTTTCTTGAACTTCCATGATACTATAATATTATTTTCTACAAGACCCCTTGTATTGTATAAAAAGGGAGTCACTATTTAAAATATGCCAAGACTTAAACAATAATATTGATGACAATGTTACGAAGGATGAAAATAGTCTACGTACGCTTCACCAATTATAATACTTGTTTTGTGTTACGTTGAAAGTTTTCCTTGGGATAATTACAAAAACTACCTTTAGGTTTAGCCTAATTACGAAAAACTGATCAGTATTTTTCAAAATTAAAAATATCACTTAATGTGTTATAAACAACTCTTTAAGATTGGCATTTATCTAACATATATTGCCCTCATCAAGGTACATGCAATTCGTTAAAAAAAAACAAATATCAATAAAATATTTGTAATTCTCAAAGATAACTGAATTTTATTTAAGAAGACAAGATTAAAACTTTGAAATGTTGAATTCCAAGTGGAAATAGTATATAATATATATTAGTATTCTCTTTCGAACCTAAACTCTCTAGGATTAATTTAATCGATCCATAACGTAATAACATGCCATGCAACCATTTTTATATTTTTTTGAAAAAAAAAAAAAGAAAAAAGAAAGAAAACGTAGTACTCTATCGCGATTGACGTTAGCAGCAACTAAACCCATTATATTATAGACTAGTCAACTGATTATGGAGACCTCCATCACTTGGAAGTCAATGCATTTTCCTTTATTATTATCATCATTATTATTATTAGGACTGCACTAGCTTCATAAATAAAAATTATGGTTGTGACTCTTAATAAGGAGCTTCCTAATCAATATGTTAGTACTTAGTACGTGGAATTAAGTAATAATGTCACACTTCACAACTGATCAATAGTTGATTCTTAAATGGTTCTCCATCACAAAACAATGAGTTATATAGAAATAAGTATTATATATTGTTTGATATTTTTTAGTTTTCTAATCAATATTGTTCGACTCGCTTGTCATTGTTTTTTTCCTTACATTCGTATAATTAATGTATTTTATTGAACTGATATGTTGTAGGTATTGGCACTGGCGGACGCAGAAATTTACAGCTAGGGGCAGAGCAATAGGGTATGAATAATTTTGATGGGTTGAATACTAGTTTTTCCTTATAAATAATTTTAATATTGAAAGTATACATAGCAAAAAAAAAAAAAAAATTTGCGGGTGGGGGGAGGGTTGGGAGCAGCCACTTGCCCCTCTTGTATCCGCCTATGGGTACTGCAACATCTTTATTCAGATTGTTTTTATTTGTGATGTTCATGAATGATTACATCCGTGCGTTTTATTGGGTAGAAATTTTGAAATATATCGTACAATTTTGAATTTTATAACTCAAATTAATCATTGTCCTAAAATATCAAACGTAATATATGTGTGTGTTTAATTGTGTCGCAAAATGTAAATATAGGACTTGAGAAAAAGTTAAGGTTGCATAATGTGAGCTCATGTGGCATAGGATTCCAAGTGATTTGTTGAAGTTTAGTTGGATATTAGCTTAAATTAATGCTGTATTATGAAATGCTAACTATAAAATCTGCAGATTAAATTAATAGATGAGTCTGTGTAGGAAATTAATGATTGAGATCAAATAACCTGTAATTTACCTAACCAAATACTAAATTGTACCTAAGTCAACCCAAAAAGATGACTATATCAATATATTAAATCAATCCAAAAGTTGATGTGTTAGAAACTTGTACTGTCCATATTAACAATTTGGTATTTCATAGGGTTTATTTTTATATGCGGGCATGCTCGGTTTCTTGACGGCAATGGGCGGGTGGTGAAGACCCAAACTCGTGTTTAGAACGGTGTGGGGCGGGTGACCCGTCACAGGTCTTTGGGTGGGGCGGGTCAATCCATTCTACCACATTTTAAATTAAATTAAATAAAAATATAATGAAAAAATAATATATTTATAAAATACTATTTACAAAAGTTATTATTATCAATTTATAAATGTTAGATATAATATACGAATACATAAAAAATATATTATAATATATATTATATATACAAAATATATATCAAAATATATTTTAAAAATAAAAAATTTAGGTGGGGTTGATATCCGCGGGGCAGGAGTGATACCTAGACCCATATCCCGCCGCGAGTCTCGGGGTGGGACAGTACAGATACCCGTGGGTTGGGTCAAAATTGTCATCCCTTGTTTTCTGTGAATCGAATAAGACGAAGTCTACAAATCTAAAACTTATACTCCCTCCGTCCCACTAAGATAGGCCAATTTTCTTTTTTCGTCCGTTCCAAATATAAGTTTGTTTCCTTATTAAGAGTATTAATTATACAATAATACACTAAACTACCCATGTTAATTAACTTTGGTTGAGACTAACAATGATATACTCTCATTTAATGCAATGGTAGGGTAGGAAAAATATGGGAAAAAATTATGATCAGAAGTGAGTTATATTTATTATGTTTTCTTAATAGATGTGAAATAATCTGCTTGCTTTTAGTGGGAAGGAGGAAGTAATATTTCAAAGTCAAGTTCTCTATAACTATTGAGGGGTGAGGGCTATTTTTTTTTCTTTTCCTTTTTTTTCTTTTAAGTTTTCACATTTTAGCAAAACTAAAATAAACTTATAATTAATTAATACATAATGTATCTCCTTAATTCAATGACGGTGCTAGGACACCCTAACAGGGTAGGCCAATACACGGAAATATGATGGACCAGATCAAACAAATTAGCACTCATTTTAAAAAAAAAAATCTCACTAATTTTTTCTTTAAAAAAAAGGTGGGTCCGGGCCCAAGTTGGCCTACCACTGGATCCGCCATCGCCAGTTATCTCCTTGTAATTTTATAGAAGTATCTAATAAATGCTCGATTCCAGTTAAAAGCCTGTGATTTGTAAATCATATATAATGTATCCCCATTTAATAATAATAATTATGATGATGATGATGATGGTGATGATGATGAATAATAATATGTTGACAAGTTAATTTCAATCCTAAAAAAGTTTACGTATAACTCTACTTGTTGAATATGCATTCTCTAATGCTCTAATATTTCTGTCTGTAAATTACTAAATTGGTTACCTAATTCTATGAAATCTGGAACCCAATAATAACAAACAAGAATAAATCCCCCTTACATAGCCATGAGACGTGTATATCTACTGAAGTTGCTAAAAATAAGGGCTTTAACGTTTGTTCACCTTATAATAATTCTACTCGATCCAGTCCACTAAGATACATATAACAATCTTACTTGGCCCAAATAAAACACATTAGAGGATTCCTTAAAACAACACATACCTACAAGTGATTGGGAAGAAATACCTTAACTAAAAGCCCATATCTTTACCTTAACTAAAGACGCGCTCTACATTTTAGCAGTAAACAAAAATTAATCATCTACTATTATTCCACTTAAATTAAGTAACATATCCAATTTGACCTGCAAAGTAATGTCTTATGTAAGTATGTCAACAAAGACTTTACAATGATAAAGTCAGTAAAGCTTCGAAAAGCTTAATCTATCACGCAATCATACGTGTATAAATCATCAATAATGTTTGCTCCAAAAAAAAAAAAAAACTCATAAATAGTGTGCATTTTCAAGATTGCACCTCATAATCAAAGAGGGTATGTATAACACAAGTATGATGGTAATTGATATTGAAAAGGAATCTACTCCCATGGGGTAGTTTGATCTTTAACCACATTTACATGAACATTGTTAAATGCCCCATAGGCCATATGCACAAACCAGATAACAAGATAAAATATAAACGAATGAACTAGGAGTATCTTGTTAATCAAATGTAAACCTCAAGGGCCTGTTTGTAATTTTAAAAGATAGTTGAACTTTTGTTATTAGGCTAAACATTAAATGCGGGTTTTACCCTAACTAGATTTAATACCATAAATGTTATCTTATGTATAGCTTTCAAAACCTAAACCAATGTATAAAAAAATCGGGCTAATGGGCAAACCTGTCTTGCTACTAGTTCACAGTTCAATCACCAACTCATTCGATTTGATCAAAATTTATAATACCTGTAAAATCCCTAATTTTATAACAAGCGCTAGAGTAATTTTAGGGATTCGCCGATTATATTCACCCTTAATTAGCCTAGATATTTTAGAATCAAATCATGTAACCATCTCATTAAAGTAATTAAATCCTCCCATATTTATCAATAAACCAATTTTATAAGCAGGTCGTTGCTCAACCATTTACTGCAAAGACATACCCTGGTCGGCCGTGGTATCAGGTGGATAGTAAAATAAGAGACAAAAATAACCAAGTTAAGGAGTGACTACATGATCTTTCGTTCAACTCATTTTTACTTTCAGAGAGAGTAACATGAAAAGGGATAATTTCATTTTTCATACCCAATCTATACCCTAATTTCACTTTTGATACCCCTGTTTTCAACCTAATCAAGATTGGTACCTAATGTTCACAAAATTAATCATATTTGGTACCTTTCCGTTAACTCTCCGTTAACTCTAACGATTTAACCTGTTATAGCGGGTTTCCTTCTTAGAACAACCTTTCAATTTCAAGACCTAATGTTTTATGAATAATCTCTTCCAAAGACCCCTACTTTACTTTACGCTACAATAATGGAAATAGTCCATTACGACCATATCAGCCCAACATGCTTCCGTAAAATTAATAGATCCCTTAAAATTCATACCTCTTTTGGCCGAAACACCACACGGGTTAAGTGGTTCGCAACGCCACCCGATCGGAAAATTATCGCCCCGGATCGTTTGACAAACGGCTCTCCTCACTGCTCAACCTCACCCTCGGCGAAGATGATCCGCAAGTTATCCAGGCCCTTCAAAGACTCGGCCAAAGATGACGCCTTGGTTCGTTTCCTACTCCGGGCGTAAAAGTATTTCTTCGAAGGGATAGATCAATAGAACACTATGAACACATGTTGAACAAAAGCCTTTATTTTATTAAGAACTTAAAGGAAAATTTATTACATCGATAATCTCCTTTTGGGAGGAGAAAACTTGTTTAGCCTCTCATTATTGAGGCTTGCACTCGAAAATGCATAAATTTAAAAACTAAACACTCAAACTTATTACAAATTTTAACTCAGATTTTATTGTAAGAAAACTAAGGAAATGTTCGATGTCCTCGCCTTCCTTCAAATCCTGCATTTTATAGAGGTAAGTCCAGGACTTCAAAGGCGGACTTCAAATCTTTGGCGATATATATGACGTCACCGCTTACGTCATATCCCACATTATTGCCTCGCCCTTTTTGGTTTTCTTTTTCTCCCGTGACTCGGCCCATGTGATGTTTGTCGGGGAATCTTTTAAAAATTTGGTTTACGTGGTCCCCGAGGATAACGCGTCTTGTGAGTGGGCCCTTATCCTTTCCGGTGCATGATCTTGTCGGTCGGGTTTGGGTCGGAATCCTTTCCCAAACTCGGGTTCCTTTTGTTCGGGGCATGCTTATGATCCGGTCGACCCAACGGCCAACATGCGCCATGTTACGAATTTCCGGTAAGTTTCTTTGCTTGGAATCTTGTTTTCCCAGAGAATTCTTCTTTTGGTCTCAAGAGTTCTTCTTCGCAAACCCCGTGGTTGATCCAGTCATCGAATTCAAAAGGAAAGATCCATTCGCCGATTCTGGGAAGAACTTGAATGGATATTTGACTTTGTCCATTTTTTCAGTTAGACAAACCCAAAGACCCCATGCTCAAATGCGGTAGAAGCTTCGTCTTGAGAAAATGCTCCTACTAACATGGTCCTTCTTCCTAGGTGAAGTCGCTTAATATATTTTAAAGCATTTCCATCCGGTCTTCTTAGCTTGATGAAATGAAAAGCTTCATTAAAACCTTTCTTATTTGGTTCAGAGAGCGCACCGATAAAATACAATTCCAAAATATCTCCTCCGGCCAAGTGTGGATTATTGGCCCAGGTCTCGTAAATCGCTCTTCCCCAATCCATTTCGGTAATTTTGAGATTTCTCGGGAATCTGGTGACATGGTATAGATTGAAGCTAAAGCTCCAAAAGTATACCATTTCGCACTTCATTTGGATGACTTCTTGGTTTCATCCAAACTCGGGATACTTGCCCGAGATGTCAACCATTGTTTTCTCCGGGTTAATACATTGTCTTGTAACTAGTTTCTCCCATTGCCTCCGATATACCGCATAGGAGAAATCTTAATCTCGTCAGTTTGAACCTTAAATTTGTCTTTTGTGGCCTAAGATTCAACTCTCCCTCTTTTACCCCAGGTCTTTGGGTTGACTTGAAGACTCGGGTTGTGACAGGAGCTTCAACATTCGTTACGATTTGTACACTCGGGGATGCATCACCGCAACACTTGTGATTATGGTACTTGAATCCATAACCTCAGGGTTAGAGCCCCGTACTCTCTCGGCCCCTTTTTGCACCGTAGGAGATGCGGCTGGAAGAGAGGCCCTTGCAGATCTTAAGAACAATTGTCCTTGAGCGAACCGGGCATGCTCGTATTTGACTAGAAACGGTTGGTCAGTCGACTGTTGAAGTCGCCCAAAGAACTCGCATTGAGACATAGCGTCCCAAAATCTCGTTCTAGACTCTCCAGGTTTTCCCGAGATGTCTTACTCGTTTAAGGACTTCGTCAACAACGCGTCCTTCCATCTCGTGTCAAGAAATGCAAGAATATTTTCATGAGATTTTATAATGACAATATCATAATCATAATATTGACATTGACTTGCCATCTAAGTAATCGAGCCTTTTCTCGGTTTTGATTCAATTTTATTTTTCGAAAAACCTTGACACTTGAATTATCAATTTTTAAAGTAAACTTTTAGCCAAGTAAAAATAGAGGCCATTTTTTAAAAGCCTTTCTGACTGCAAAGAATTCTTTCTTGTTAATATGCCACCGAGTTGCTTCACTTGGGGTGAATAAACCACTGCAGTATCTGCATGGCACTTCCTCGTTTGGTGTGACTTTCGTAAGAAGCTAGCGCCGCCATCAATCATCACTGGCATCCGTATGCGAACAGTTCATCCTCGTCTTGGGAATCGCAAGCTTTGGAAGCTTTTTACAAACTTCTTTTAGTTTCTTAATTCTTCTTGATGTTCATCTTCCCATTTGAATCGTGCATCTTTTTTAAGCAATGGGCTAAACACTTCCCGTAATATGCCAAATTGTTAATGAACATCCCAAAGACAAAATTAACAACTCCAAGAAAACTCAAGTTGCTTCTTGTCTTTCAAAGTGTATCCGGAAATCCTTGTATCTTTTCCACAATATGATTCGTAAAATAATTCCGATTCATCGATTTCAATTCCGAGGAATTCAATGTCTTGTCGCAATTACGCCTTCTTTTCTCGAAAGCACTAATCCTTTGTGACAAACATCCGAAAATATCTCCAAATGTTTAAATGCTCTTTCATGTTCTTTGATGCGATAAGTATGTCATCAATATACACGAACATGAAACTAAAATAATCTTTGAAGAGATTATCCATTTTTCTTTGATATATTTGGGGTGCGTTAGCCAATCCCATAGGCATCACGTTCCAAATATAGTGTCTCGTGGTGTAGAGAAAGTCGTAAACTTCTTACTCTCTTCCTCCATCTTAATCGGTAGAATCCGATTTGCAATCGAACTTTGAGAATATCTTGGCACCTTTGATGCAGATTAACGGATGTTCTCTACTTGGGATATAGTATCCGTCGAACTCCAAAATGTTATTAATCCCCTTGTAATTAATAACAAGTCTTCGCTTTCCTCTTTTGATTTCTCCATGGTTTCGACTAGGAATCACGGATGCTTTGTATGGAGAAACTCCTGGTGAAATTAACTTAAGGTCAAGATGTTCCTTAAGTATCTTTTGCATATCCTCACGATCTTCCGGTTCATAAGGATTGGTTTGAATCTTACGAACTCGTACTCCTTTCCGGTTTAACCTTTAAGGAAGCTTTAAGCTCGTTCTTATCCCACCAAGCCAAAGGATCTTCATTGTAATTCCTTTGGATCTTCTTCTTGATATCCTCGAGTGATATTTGTTCCTCTATGGTTACATCACTCTGTGGATTCTCCATTAGACTCATCCATAAGTCTCGCAATGGCTTCCGGGTGACTCGTTCTTCTCCTTGTATTCTAAATGAATACAAGTTATTATCCCATATCTTATGATCCTTTCCGGATGGAACCAAATTGTCTATAGGATAATAAAGCTTCACCAAATTTCCTTCGATCCGCCATTTTTGGATTGCAAAGTTTGGCTTCATTACCACGCTTGTCTGCGAAAATTAATGGGCATTTTTCTCTCAAAATGCTTCCCGCGATCTCTACGGACAATAATCTTATGATCACATAAGGTTGTGAAAATAAGTCTTCTCGTCTCGCTCTCTTGTGTGAACCGCTTGAATGTTTGTAGGAAATTGTTTCCCAAAGAAAATATCTCGCACATGTATCATGGAAATAGATTGGTGGCGTTTTTACTTTGTACCACGGGTAACGCCCATTTCCTCCGATCATTATTTCGCTTGTTTAATTCCCCTGTTAAGGATAAGAATCCTTTTAGAGAAATCTCTTCTGCAATAGTGATAAATCTTCTCCAATTTCTTTAGGAAAAACATCGGGCTTTGCGAGTACATATTCCAAAGACTGAATCAATATAGGCGGCGAAATACTCGGCCTTGATTGACATATAACATTCCAATAGAAATGTATATGGAGAATGGACTAGTGGTCATCCGATTCTCGTATCTTTTATTAGCACTTTGTGAACTCCATTCCGTCTTGTAATCTTTCCCAAGGTTTATGCTCTCAAGAAATTCAATTCCCGGTATTAATTGTTAAGGATCTTTCCGCAACTCCTGTGATAGTAAGCTCAATTTCTCCAATCTTGAGGCTTCCTCGATACCTTCCAACGATTGGTTGTTGGAGATAATATAGAACATCACAAGGAAAAATGTTATCCTTTTGAGTGATGTCGAATATTACTTCAACCTCTCGCCATCATCGGACATTTCGAGCTCTCTCTGCTTTGTTTTAAAAACATCGGGGATGCATTTGGAATCGCATTTTGGTCTCCTTTCTTCCCAACTATCTGCTACTCACCATTCTCGTCTTCTTTGGAAAGACATCCTTCTGTGCTCAACTCGAGACTCAGGCTTTTGTTGAAGCGGTTGATCTTGAATTATCATATCAATCTCCTTAATAGTTTGAGATTCAATGATTTCGGTAACACCACCCTGGCAAAGTCCTCAAAGATTCTTGGGACTTCAATAAATTCCTTTCTCAAGAATACTTCGGAATGATGGGTATTCGAGAGAGCATAGGAAATCTTGTATGTGATCGAGTAAGGCTTGTTTCTTTCTTTCATCAAATCGACTCTTTTGAAATCTTGATGAAGGGTTAGGACTCTCTTTTGAAGTCTCGATCTCCCAAATTGTATGCAATTCTAGGATAGACATTAAATGCCAATTTCCGCATACAAATTTCTCAGAATCGCTCAAGGCATGAATCCTTGAGATGCGAGATTCGCTTGTCAAAGACAATGCAAAGATTAAGAGGCGAATCTATTCCTTCTTTGAATGTTGCTTTAATAATTACTTTTATGGCTCGATATGAATCCATGAGAGTGTATTTGCAACTTCTCTTTTAACTTTGCTTTTGATCTCTTGTATTTCTCTAATAGGGACCAACTGCATCTCGATCGAGTTCTTGGTAAACTCCATCGAATATCAAATTCTCGGTTGTTACCGTGGATAATTTGGTGTTTTTGTTACAAAACCCAATTTTATCCAATGCTTTTTCCATAGCTCCAATTGTAAATCCATCATAGACTTGAAGCTTTGGATCTTCCTTCATGATTCTCATAAGAGTTTTATGAGAAACCGTCGTGTGAGAGAGGAATCGACATATCTTCCCTCGATCTGTCTGTGAAGAATTTCTTCTTCACTCGATTCGAAGTGAGTCACTTCCATCATGAGAATGGATCTCTTCTTCATAGATCTTTCTTACGGGGAATATCCTCAAATTGATACACTGTTTTAAATCTTGATAATAGACAACTTCTTCGATTTCTCGGTGTAGCCTCGAATCGATTCCTCGTTTCGGTTGTCTAGACAATCCGTTGAGATATGTCATCTTGCTCGCAGTCCAAAGAATTACAATCTCTCGAAACTTTCATTAGCTCGGGTATGAGCTCGTCTGAAAGTTCTTCTCCCGGGGTTCTCTTTGGTACTTGCTTGATTAGAACCTCGATGATGAGGTTCTACTCGCTTGGTGCTAGTCTTTGCCCCGATTTATAACCGGGCTTTTGTTTTGACGAGAACCTTTCAGGTCTCCATGAAGACCTGCTTCTTTTATTCTTCGCTTCCTCGGCGGTATGGATGGCTTCGCTCATTCTTCCTTTTGTGCCGCGCCTTGGTTGACCTCCACCACCTTTGTTGGGATATCATTATCTATGCAACATGAGGAACCGCTTTGTTAATTCCTCTTAATCTTTTGTAATTCTTGTGTAGAGCCGCTTGGTAACACCATTCGAGATAACTTGGCCTTTAGGAAAGACATTTTTCTCGGCCCACGTTTCTCTTGACTCCACCCTTGTATTCCCCGATAAGCATTTCTCTCCGGGACTCGGAATTTTGGCAAATAATAGTCATGTTTGAAACTTCTTTTCCTCAATCTTGGATTTCCACCGTATTCGGTGAACAACTTGATATATTCGTCAATATGACAAATATCCAAGAACTCAAGGCTATAGAGGGCTTGTTTATATTTCTTTCTTTTTTCATCCTCTAATCCTCGAAATAACCCGTGCGATGAATTGGATTTTGAATTGTTTTGCCATACCATCGACAATTCCTTTAAGTGATTCCCACGATGTGACCGAACTTTTCGTGACTGGCATCGGTCATATCCCAGGCAATCTTCATCGATCCTTCAAGACTCATTTCAAGGAGTAAAATGAATGAATCCTTTGTAAGATCGAGGTTCTTTGAAATTCTCATAGTCAAGCCCATTCATCAATGAGAACTTCTCTATTTTTAAAATATGGGATGTCCAGATTTAACATCAACCCATACGGATGTATTGAGTCGAGTGCGATCTTCCATAAGGCGTCGATAAACATTCGGCCTTCCAGGTAGGTTATGCAGTTCCCGCAAGAGGTTTCGACCTCCTGTCCCTGAAAGTGGATCACTTCCTGTCATGAAATCCCCACCGTGTGGCATCCTCTCGTCCTGAGTTCCATGATGTGAACTTGTACTTTCTTCGACGTTAGGATTGAGTGGTGGCGGTGGTGGTGGAATTGGTCTACCTTGTGGGTCATAGGTAACCAAAGTTGATTCATCACCTGCGTTCATCTTTAAATCTACAATTCCTAATCCCGCGAAGGATTCTGCCAGGTCATGTAGATCCTTAAGATTCATCTTTTCAATATCCATCTTTTTTAATTTTTGATGGATTTTCCTTTGATTAGAGCAATGAGCTTCTCCTCATCCGTCATTTTTCGTATGACTTCGGTTGGTTTCCCCCTTTTGGTGTAAATAGGTCTTTGTCCCAAAATCAATACGTTTCCTTCCTCCAGGATGAACTTGGCACATCCTCCAGGTTCTTGACTCGATTATGAATATCATGAAGGAGTTCAAGAGTTTTCTTTACGATATTTCACCATCGTCTCCATCAGGTTTGGATCGATGAACTTGTCTTGGTAGATGAATATGGCGGTTGCCATAAGTGCACTGCCGTCTTACGGATTTCTCTAAGATCTTTGGGAGATCTTAGATTTATCTGGGAAGTATCTCGTTCCACTCGGGTACACCATCGGGAATCATTGTTCGATGAGAATTTTCATGAACCGTTTCTTGGAGGTTCATCAAGTGAACATATAGTCAGTTAAGCATCCGGAAGCGCTATAATATTCGCTCGCCTTTTGCATTGCCTTAAGGTTTCCCGTCGGCTCTGCCGTTCTTTTTCTTCATGTTGGTATTCCCGATATGAAACTTGGTCAAGGTGTTCTTGTGCATACATCGTCAATATCGACGATATGTCTGTAAGGGTACATCTCGGACATCGGTCCGGATCCATAATATCGGAGTAATTTCTCCTCACCAATTGTTAATTACATAAATATAATAAATTTAACTAAAAGTTCTTAATAAACACAGAGCTCGATACCATTTTCGTTCGCCCAAAGTTAAAGAGTTGAGAGTCTTGAAAAGATCGGTCCTTTGAATAAAAATTGAAATATCTAGGGACCAAATTTGATAAACCAGTAAACATAGGGTACCAAAAATGATACATTCGAAAGTTTGGAAAACCTTCTACAACCAGTCAACCGGTCAGTTTTAACAGTTATTTAACGGCAGGTATCCGAATTGATTAAAACTTAAAACGTTGGGTACTAAAACTGATTAAACTGAAACCTTGAGATCAAAACTAGGTATAATTGAGGTACTAAAACTGAAATAACCCACATGAAAATTTTATTTTAAAAAATGAGAATGGATTTTGAGAGTGTGATTGGACACTACAAGAAAACAATCAAATTCCAACAAAAAAATTCCAATGAAGTAAAAAATAGTTGGAATTTTTACAATTCCAACGAAAATTCCAATGCTACATTATATCGTTGGAAAATTCCAACGCTAAAGAAAACCATTGGTATAAGTTATTGGAATTTCCGTTCGAATTTAAAATTCCAACATCACAACAAACCGTTGGAAAATTCCAACAATAATTCCAACGGTAATAAAATCGTTGGAATAAACCATTGGAAATACTGTTGGAAAATTAAAAATTCCAACAGTAATTCCATCGCTAAAACATATCATTGGAAAATTCCAACGGTAATCAAAATGTTGGAATTAATCATTGGAATTTCCGTTGGAGTTTTTAAAATTCTAACGGAAATTCCAATGGTACAACAAGTTGTTGGAAAATTCCGTTGGAAAGTCCAATACCGTTGGAAAATTTTAATAGGGGTTAAAAGATTTGATTGTATTATCCATATCAATAAAATGTATCTTCTCTTTTGGAGTCAATCATATTAAAACTACATAGTTAAACGTGCTTGACTTGGGACAAATTGATGATTGGTGACCTACTGGGAAGTTAAATATATTAGACAATGAGATAAAATGATTGAATATTCCAATAGATATATATACCATTGGAATTGCCATTAGATTAAATTCCAATGGCATAACTCCATTGGAATAACCGTTGGAGTTTTTTCCAACAATTATATATATATATATATATATTCCAATGGATATACCATTGGACAAAATTCCAATGGTTTAACTATGTTGGAATTAGTGTTGGAAAATATGTTGGAGTTTTTCCAAATGAGTTGTAAATTCCAATGGATAAATACCGTTGGAAATCTTGTTGGAATATTTTTCCATTGGAATTTCCATTGGAATTTTGCCATTCCAACGGCCATTTTACCAACGATGCATTTATTGTTGGAATTTCCGTTGGAATCGATAATTCAAACGGTAATTGGCCAAATTCCAACAAATTTTTTCTGTTGGAATTTCCTTGTTTCCTTGTAGTGTGATATAAGATAAAAATGTGATGATGATAGTGATGTGATAGTTTTTTTAGTATAATATTGATTAGATTTGATTTGTGATTTGAAAAATAAGAGAGAGTGAACAGTATATTTGTGATATGAATGTATAATAATGATAGTTGATGTGATATTTTTTTGTTTAAATTATAATTAGTTGTGATTGATGATTTGAAAAATGAGAAAAGTGAATAGTGTATTTTTTGAAAATTTTCACAAGCAATCACATATTCATGCAAAATTTTGTCCAAAAATGGAATGAATGAAAAACCTTTCACAAGCAAGCATTCCCTTAAATACCTGATATTCGAAAGCAAAAGGTTAAAAAAGGCAAAACTATTACACGACAGAAAGACATCGAAATTGTGTGCATGATGAGTAGATCTTAACCCAACTATATAGAGATTCCTCTTACTGATGAGGGCGCGCGGAGGCCTTCTTTCCACATGTGATGAGGCCTTCTATGTGGCGTAGTCGCTCCACAAATCATTGGAGACTCCGATCGAGTTGATGTTTCCTGCGCAAGAAATGAATAATGAGCGATTATAAAAGTTGCATAAAGGAAGTCATTGAGAAAAACACTTGCTAATTTTATTAAAGAATGTAGTCGGTGGGTTATAGTATTCATCTGCGTCATTCTCTCCCCCACGACACTTTCCATCCACAAAAAATCATTTATCCTTCCAGTCTTTTTGATAAGATGAAATCCCCTTAACCGACTGATCTGAATACCCAGCCCGAGTTTTCAGATAAAACTACCCTAATAAATTTGAACAGGTCTGGACTTCGAGCGATCTTCCTTTACTGACTATAAGTCATATTCGGTCCTTTTTCTTTCAAATTGCAAGAATTCGCCAATGGACAAGTACGAGAGAATTTACTAAAGCCTCCTATTTATACCAGAATAGATGAAAAGACGCTTTATTTTACCTCCATTAACTTGTGCATGTAAGAGGCTCACCAAGAGTATGACAAGAAGCGGACATCAATATTGAATTATATCTATTTCCGATCCAACTCTTTCAAGCCATCTTATATACGAGTCTAAGCCCTGGGCACGCAAAATCAACCCCGAGCCTCAAACTTGGGGGATGTTGTTGATAGCCGACCAGAGTTGTCCTTTTTATCTTCCAGACAAATTCCAGACAAAACTTAAAGGTTTAGTCTAAATACAAAAAAACTCAATTAACTTTCAAAATTACAAATATTCTCTTAATATTTGTTTCCATTTTACAAATATTCTCTTAATATTTGTTTCCATTTTACAAATATTCTCTTAATATTTGTAATATTTTAAAGCGGTATTTGAATTTGATAATTAGATAAAATTTGTATGGCAATTTATGATCCCCTTTTTAACAAGGACTGTGTTATTGACAAGTGACTAGAAAACATGCCCAACGTATTAATCATACCTATACGGATGGGATCTTCTATTCCAGTTGGGTGTTTCATCTCATATTCCAAAATTAATATGGTAACTCCTATACACGTGTCAATTATCCGTGTGGTGGAATAGGAGATGAAACACCCAATCGGAATTGAAGATCCCATCCGATACCCGGATGGGATCTTCTATTCCAGTTGGGTGTTTCATCTCATATTCCAAAATTAATATGGTAACTCCTATACACGTGTCAATTATCCGTGTGGTGGAATAGGATATGAAACACCCAACTGAAATAGAAGATCCCATCCGATACCTATATCATAGTAGCCGTACTTTATTTATTAGGCGAGAAGGGTTGTCAATTTGGGCAACCTACTTGGATTAGATTGTGCGATATAGGATTTATAGGGATGCCAACTTACACGATTAAATAAAATTCATTTTAATTCTAAAAAAAAATGAGGTGCATACGTTTTTATACTATGATATTAAGGAACAAAAAAAAAACACATCATTTATTACATCAGTTTAATACAATTAAATCTTATACACTCGAAGGAATCAATAAACTGTATACATCTAAAGGGAATAAACGAACTACTAATATAATAAGTAATAACACAAAGGAGACTGAAATTAAATTTTTGTTGAGTTTATAATCTTATCATTCGACCAATACATTATGGGAAATAATTTATTTTCAATTTCAGTTTTCAATTATCATTACACATTTACACTTGTGACTCTGTTTTTCCAATAAACTACATATTTTAACCTGATATTGGATTAGTTGAGGGCATGTTTTAGCGGCTGATAAGTTAATTCACAAAAAATATTTAACTTTTGCATTACACGTGTGAATCCCACACGTGCGCCACGAAGCTGCCCGTTCCGGGTTGGAAAATTATTTTATTTATTTATTCTTAATTCACAGAATAGGGATTTTGATGATTCACACCCATTAATAATTGGACCGGCCTACACTGATTCAGAAGTCCGGGATGGGATCTCTTATTCCACTTTTCCTATTCCACTCATATTCCATTGCATTGGATGAAATACACGTGTGCAAGATGATGTCGCGTGATGTCACAACTGTACACGTATCTTTCATCCAACATATGGAATAGGGAGTGGAATAAGAAAAGTGGAATAAGAGATCTCAACCCCAGAAGTCCACCGTGTAGAAATGATGTGTCTAAATGAAGATATAATATTTGAAATTAATTCAAACAAACATTACATCGAGACATAAATAAATAAGTTAAAAATCATTAAAAAGTTTAACTATGAAAAATTCATAGCATATAAGAGAATAACAAAAGTCCGCGTAAAACCTACAATTCTTAAAAATCTATAATGCCTAAAATACCCATGGTTCAAAATCTACAATATACTAAGCATCGCAATCTGACTTGTTATCTTTATCAGATCGAAACTTGTTTGTCGCACGATAAAAAACACCGCACCAAGACGATGACAAACCAAACACCGTATCAAACGGTGAAATCACGAACAATATGGAGCATTCTGTAAATTCATGTTTTGAATAATATGGAGTAATTCGGATCCATGATATGTTAAATTTGCAAATCAAATTATTGCTCATTTCTCTAATATACATAAAAAATATAAAAACGACAATATTTTAGTCAAACTTAAACAATTACGTCAATTCAACAATTTATAATCATAAAACACAAGTCAGTTTTGAGCTTGCAATATTAGAAAAAAAAAATTCAACATTACCAATGCTACATACTTATGTTATAATTCAAAAAATATTTAAAAATAAAAACCTTTAACTCATAACATTATGAGAAATATTGGTCCTTTCCATCAAATTAGTACACACGATTTAATGTGTATATATACCGTGGCAGATCTAGGATTTTCAAAATAGGGATACGATAGATATTACAAAAAATGTGCATATAAATATTGTTTAATATTTAAAGTCTAACAACAAAATAATGTTTAAAATTTTGTACTGTTTAAAATTTTGTAAAAGCTGATCATGTAACCGTACATAAAAAATTAATACACATATATAAAGGAAATAATTAGAGTAATCAGAAATCAAGAGACAACAAAATATAGTTTTGGTAGCATTATTGATATTATTATATTTTTTTATATTTTTATTTTTGTAGGTTTTGACTTTTGCCATGATTTATTTATTCAAGTTGTTAGGTTAATCTTTTAATTTTTGAAATTTTATTGTGGGGATTTGTATTGTTTTATTTGGATTTTCTAATTCTTTTTATAAAAATAGGGGACAAATTTATTATTATTATTTTGTTTACTAAAAATTATTGTTGGATTTTTTTAATTTGGGGGTACAACTGTATCCCCATGACTCCACATAGATCCGCCACTGTATATATGGGTGTAAACGAACCGAGCTCGAACGAATGAGGGTTGTTCATGTTTGTTCGTTATCTTTAAAGGTTGTTTGTGTTCGTTTGTTTACTAATCGAACATGTTCACGAACGGTTCACGAACATGCTCATTAATTGTTCATGAACAACTATATGAACATTTGTATAAAAAAATTAAATACACCTTGTTCATGAACACTCAACTCAAAATAAATGAACATTATGATGATTGCAAATGTAAATAAGTTGTAATATTAAACTAAAATAAGCTAATTTTTCATAATAAAGTAATGAAAATGAATAATAAACAAAATCAAACGAACACTAAATGAACATGTTCGTGAACAGTTCATGAACATAAACAAACAAATTTTCTTGTTTGTTTATGTTCATTGTTTTAATAAACGAACATAAATGAACGCATTAACCGGAAATTGCTCACGAATTTGTTTGTCGAAAAACTTTGTTCGTTCTGGTATTTTTATGTGATACTTATAAAAAAAACATTATAATTTTTATAATCTCTCCCAATTCTGAAAATTCCGATTGAAAAATAAATAAAAATGAAAAAAATTACTACGGCTGCTATTTTTTTCCTCACTTATATAAGACAGAGTGCCCTGTGTCACCAACCACTCCAATTTCCACTATATAAGAGTTCCAACTCCGTAACCCTATCTCTCTGAGCTCTATCTCTCTTACACATTTTCAGAGTCCCTTTACAAACTCGAAAAGCCACAGCAATGGCGGCGGCTGCGCCAACCTCCTTCTCCTCCACCGCCTCCACCTTCTCTTCCAAAGCCTTAAATCCTCCCACCAAAGCCCCAGCTGTCTCCTTGGGCTTCCTATCATCCTCCTCCGCTTCCCTTAAGCCGCTCCGGGCTGCCGCCGGTTCTCGAGCCGCGTCTCCTGCTTCCGGCTCCGCTCTGGCGGCTCGCATGGTGTCGGCCCCCGCCATCAGCCCCCCCATGTCCCTGGATTTTGATACCTCTGTTTTCACGAAAGAGAAAATCAACCTAGCCGGTCACGATGAGGTATACATAGGTTTACATTAAATGCATGTGATTATGTGTTTGTGATTTGTCCAATGGTGAGTTGTGGTACTGGTTGCAGCGTCTTTAAGGTGTGCGAGATTGATTTTTTATGGATGAATTACATTGATGGGATTTTGCTAGAATTATGATTTTTTGAGCTTAAAGACAATACATTGTGTTCTTTTCCCTTCCTATTATGTTTTTCTATTAAAGTTGACTAATGAAATTTGTGTATAACGTCTGTGGGTTGCGCAAAGGGTAGCAGAAGTTGTACAGTCGGATTGATGGGTGGTATAAATGAGGATGCAGCTCTTTGTTCCTTTGTTTTTTTTTTTCTTGAGGAATCCTTTGTTTGTTGTTATCTACACAAGTTATCTTGTATTTGTGTGGTTTATCCTTATTACCTGAAATTGTGATTTGTTTACATGCTTCTTGTTACTCCAACATACTACATAACTTGAACATTTTCTTTTTGTTTGTTTGGACAAAATAGTTCTAAGTTACTGATGAAAGATGACACTAATTAGTGAGAAGTTTTGACTTATCAAACGAAATAATTAGCCTATATCTTTGCGTATTTTTATGAAATTTTGTAGGAAGTTTAGGATCATTTGGAATTTGGTTTTGGGTGACTGATAATGCTATCTCTCTTGTTTGTAGTACATTGTTAGAGGAGGGAGAAATTTGTTTAAGTTGTTGCCAGACGCATTCAAGGGTATCAAGCAAATTGGAGTGATTGGTTGGGGCTCGCAGGTATTTTTCTTAATATTCTCCAGAAATATTTGGTGCTTATTGAGATCTTTCTTGTCCTTGAATATTTTCTTGATTGTGTATTTATGTGTTTTATGTATTCTGCGGCTGAATGTGATAATTAGTTGTTTTTCTGTTTCTCTGGGATGATAGTTTTTTTTCTGTAAGCATCTGTTGCAGCAGTACACTCACCATAGATATATTAATGTGTGAATTTATCAATTAATGATTTAGTTTGGATGGATGCTGTATGTTGTTTTTATAATTCCATGTTTGCGTTATATGATAATGGTGAAGTACTTAGATCAGGATCTAAGTAGATCTTTTCATGGCTGTGAATTGTGATCTAACGCATATTTTGTTAATCATATATCAGCATATAGCATTTGTTGGAATATATTGTCTGGATAAGGATAGCTTCCTTTTGATAGCTAGTGCATTTTCAGTTGTCTTGTGTTGGCATTTTGACTGACTCTTGTTCTATTGTGTTGGCATTTTCAGTTGTATTGTAGTTTGAACAATCTTCTGCCTGCATGTTAATCTACTTCCTTCATTTTGATTGATTGTCTTGACGAGGGAAGTCTCTTGCTTTTGTGTAGGGACCTGCTCAGGCTCAGAATTTAAGAGATTCTCTTGCTGAAGTGAAATCGGATATTGTGGTGAAGGTAAATTTTGTTTTGTCATCATCTAAAACCTAGTTGTGTGGATGGGGAGGAATTCTGGTGATGCAATTTCTAGTCTTCTATGAAATGCATCTTTTATGATGTTTTTTGCCTTTGAATGCAGATTGGTTTGAGGAAGGGTTCTAGTTCATTCGCTGAAGCCCGTGCTGCTGGGTTTACAGAAGAAAATGGGACCCTTGGAGACATATGGGAAACTGTTTCTGGCAGCGATTTGGTGCTGCTCTTGATATCAGATGCCGCTCAGGTATGGATTCCCTTGATTTTTAATTAAGGGTTTTGACTCCATCTCCTATATATGTTATAACTGCTGTGATAGCTTCTTTACATTGAAACACATCTAACTGCCTGAATGATTTAGGTTCTGTGTCAAGATGCATTGTCACATGAATAATTTTGACGAGATTGTTTTCGTTGGTCATGTGGCACGATGCTCACAGAAATTTAATTGATTACTTATTTTTTATTTTTGGAGACATCTTGTTCTTAACTCACCAATCACTGCAGGCTGATAATTATGAGAAGGTGTTCTCCCACATGAAACCAAACAGCATACTAGGACTTTCCCATGGGTTCCTGTTGGGCCATTTGCAGTCGATGGGTCTTGACTTTCCCAAAAACATCAGTGTGATAGCCGTATGTCCCAAGGGAATGGGACCTTCTGTTAGGAGGTTATATGTGCAAGGGAAAGAAATCAATGGTGCTGGTATTAATTCAAGTTTTGCTGTCCACCAGGTATGTAAATCTCCATGTGTGTGTGAGTTTTTGGTGTATCCGGGGTGGCTGGGTTTATATCTTGGAGTTATATGAATATTTGATGGGTGTCTGTCTGGCTTCTTTAAAGGATGTTGATGGCAGAGCTACAGATGTTGCCCTTGGATGGTCAGTTGCCCTTGGTTCACCTTTTACTTTTGCCACTACTCTGGAGCAGGAGTACAAGAGTGATATTTTTGGGGAGCGAGGTAAGACTGTTTCTTAACATTATTGGTCCTTGTGGACTTGTGCTAATTCACTGCGTCAATTCATAGGCATTTTACTTGGTGCTGTGCATGGTGTCGTGGAGTCCCTATTCAGAAGGTACACTGAAAATGGAATGAGTGAGGATCTTGCTTACAAGAACACTGTGGAGAGCATTACAGGAATAATATCTAGGACCATATCAACAAAGGTTAGGCTTAAGGACATTTGTTTTTTTTTTTCCCCATCCTTTTCACCCTTCTGTATTCTGGTTCAAGCTTGTTCATTTTTATGAGGTTATTGTTTTCCTGATTCCTTTTTCATTATTGTTTCTCAGTATTATTTTGGTGGTTGTGTATTGTGACAGGGTATGCTGGCTGTCTATAATTCATTAAGTGAAGATGGCAAAAAAGATTTTGAGGCAGCATATAGCGCTTCATTTTATCCATGCATGGATATCCTATACGAGTGCTATGAAGATGTAGCCAGTGGCAGTGAGATAAGGAGTGTTGTCTTGGCTGGCCGTCGCTTTTATGTATGTTAATCATCATCTGTTATTAGATCATGTGCCTGTCCGAAGCCTTTGAATGATATTTTTGTCTTCTCCATGCAGGAAAAGGAAGGGTTGCCTGCTTTCCCAATGGGCAAAATCGATCAGACGCGGATGTGGAAGGTTGGTGAGCGAGTTCGAGCGGCACGTCCAGCTGGTGACTTGGGACCTTTGTACCCTTTCACTGCAGGTGTCTTTGTGGCATTGATGATGGCCCAGGTGAGTTATCTTTTTCTCAAGTCATATTTGATTCCTGATTGACTCGTACAATCCTAGGTTTATGAAGCTGAGTAGAAGTGAGTTTCCATGTCAATGTGAGGTCTTGAGAGAAAGGCTAGTGAATTTGGTGTACATAAAATAGTAGCAATCCGGGCATTTGGTGTTTTAAGTCTCCGAGGGTTTGTTTACTTTGAGATGTGGGATTAAGGTATGAGTCGTATGACAGATAAAATGCATTGTTGGGTTAATTACCTTTGTTTTTCTATTCACTATCCTTATTTCTTCTTTAGATTTCTTTTTCCTACTTTTTTTTATCCTTTTCTCTTTTCTTCAATATTTATTTTCTTCATTCTCTTCATTATTTCTCAGTTTTTCGCATCTATTTGTTCCTCATTCTCTTCTTTCCACATGACCTGAACTTTTCCTTTTTCTTTCACTCCCCCCCACCCCCTCATTTGTCTATTTTTTTTAATTTCGAAAAGGCCTTAAAAGACATTCTCCACACTCTCTGGCTATAACAGCTCAGGATATTATTGTCAAAACTCGAGTTTGGAATTCCTCATCTTGAAAAAAATGTTCAACAAGAGTCTCTCATCACACATGGGTTCACATATACTAATGTAAAAATTCCATTAGTCTAGATAATTTAGTAAATCCAACCTAATCATAAAAAGTAATTGACACCAGAATGTATTATCTTGGTTTTCCATGCAAGATTGCCATACTTTGATATACTGATAAGAAACTCAGATTTCAAAATTCATGTAGTACCATTAATCTGGTGTTTATGTTCTTGAATTCATTTCATTGACAACACAGATTGAGATATTGAGGAAGAAAGGCCATTCATACTCCGAGATTATAAATGAGAGTGTGATCGAGTCTGTGGATTCATTGAATCCTTTCATGCACGCCCGAGGTGTTTCTTTTATGGTTGATAACTGTTCGACTACAGCACGCCTGGGGTCGAGAAAGTGGGCCCCAAGATTTGACTATATCCTCACCCAGCAGGCACTGGTTGCAGTGGACAATGCCACTCCGATCAATAGGGACCTCATCAGCAACTTCCTTTCAGATCCCGTGCACGGGGCTATCGAAGTGTGTGCCCAGCTGAGGCCGACTGTCGATATCTCTGTGCCCCCGGATGCTGATTTTGTCCGCCCAGAACTGCGACAATCGAACAACTGAGGACAAAACCGTTCAATCTTTACTCGGTTTGAGCCGAGCTTATTTTAGATGTTAAGTAATGTTGGAGTGAGCGGTTGAATTTTAGGGGTATTACGAGTTATTCGGTTTTTTTTATACTTGTAGAATTTTGGCATGTATGTTGCTCCGTAACTGACATTGCTAGTTTGTTCTGTGGGTTTTAATGTTATGATATGCTGTGCTTGTTCTTGACAATTATGTCAATAGAATATCCGGATGTTAATCGAGGCCTGAAATAAAATGTGATGTTCTGTCTTGATGTATCGATTTATTTGCATAATGTATAACTTCATTTGAGCCTAATGGAAAAGAGCAAGTCTCTTGTGAGACGGTCTCACGGATCTAAATCCGTGAGACGGACCTTCTAAGGGCTCCGTCTTGAGAACATGAACCATGAAAATAAATTTAAAAATAATAATGAACCATGAAAAAACAAAAATAAATCCTAAAAACATGAACCATGAAAAATAAACCCGAAAAACAAAAATAAACCCTAAAAATAAAAATAATCCTAAAAAAAAACTAAAAATCCTAAAAACCCAAATCAATTAAAAATAAACCCAAGAAATAAAATAAACCCTAAAACAGCAAATATAAACCCTAAGAAAAATAAAATCTGAAAAAAAACCCTTTAAAACTTTGTGTAAGGGCTCCGTCTCACGGATCTAAATCCGTGAGACCGTCTCACGCAAGTTTTTGCCAATGGAAAATTATTTTGTCAACTGAATTGTGAAAGTTTACCTTCGCTATTCAAAATAGTGTACATGAAAAATTTAATAGTATGTTTATGTTAGCGTATTGTAGAGTTATTAAATATTTGCCAAACTACTCTCGGTGCTGCAATAGACAATAGTCATTAACTTCGTAACAGCCACGCATACTCCTATTGTAGCATTAATTATAAGGTACATTATAAGATTTTAATTTAATGAATTGTTTTAATGAGTCTAATAGCTCAATAGATAGCAATTATAGAAGTAGTACAGAAGGTAATAATGAGTCTGATATAGATCAATTTGAGGTCTAGGGTGGTCACCTATTTTTCTTTTAAAAAACAGTATGAATTATAAAAGTTACTCTTGAAATTTCGTCTAATTAGGAAAAAAAGTTATTTTCAAAATTACAAATTACAATTTGGTTGCAAGTGTGACTTTACTCCTACCAAAAGTGATAGGGCCATGGAAAAGTAGAAGATAAAGAAAGGAAAAAGGAGGGAGAAGACTAAGGGAAGGAAAAGAGAAGAAAAAAGGAAAAATATAACTAATGCTGGAAAAGACCGCTGAAAAGTATTTAATATTGAATCGAACATGTTAGAACTTAAAAATATTGTATGTCAAATTAAAAAATATTATAATTTTAAGTGAAAAATATTACACATTACGTTGAACCAATTTGTTCTTGCCAGCAATAATTAGATCTGGTCTTGGAGTGAGCTGTGAAGTCCTTAAGCTCTATCGAATCATGATAACAAAAAAATAGAGTAGCGGGTCTAACAAATTTGAACCAGCCGGGTCCAGGGCTAATGGCGGGGCGGGTCACGAGTTTAGCCAAACTCGCTCTGTTGCCATCCCTAGTCAGGTTAGGCCGACCTGAAATTCCATCGGATTGCATTTCTTGTGCCATATCCTAGCTCAACACGTGTATTATTGTTGGGGCCTGTAAGGTTTGGGTCAGGTTATAATAGACCCAGTCTTTTTCGCCTCAACAATAATACACGACCAATCCATCGGGCCCGACCAATTTTTTCAGCTCTACTAGTCACGGACGAGGCAACCACCTCTCTAATCACCACCTCCACCATAGTGGACCCTTTGTTTATCCCACCTTTAATTTTTTTCCCTTGTTAAATTTATCTAAGTGGTAAAATTGAATTATTAAAATTTTATATTTTGTAATAAGTCTTGAGTTTTAAGTCCTTATGCATGCGTGTAAAAGAATTATAAAAAAATCGCTTGCTTTTTGAAATTGATTAGTGATTATTGTCAAGAAAGACTGTAGAATAATAATACCAATACGGATGATGGGCCAATTACTGTTCATATATGGGGGGCCGATATGTAATACATTAAATCCACCAGCCCACTTGCATTATAAAATGATATCACTCATGGATGATTTAATGCATTCACATCGCTCGCCCCTTGTTTTCTTTCTCCTTACGAGAGTTGAATTGAAGACGTAGACACTGGAGAAAATTTAATTTATTTTTATGTTTTCACTAAGGAAGTCTTATATGCATTATCATCAAGTTTACAAAATTATGAAGTAGCGCCATAAATTTGTATTTTTCAATTACGTCTAGAATTTGTACGTTTAAAAGTTTGAAAACTCAAATTGATTTGATGACTTATAGACAAAAATAAAAATAAAAATCCGAGCTTAATAATCATAATTCGAGTCTATGACCACCAACTTCTAGCTCAAGTGGTATCGATCACTCTTTGTAAGTGTGCTAACCAGAGTTCGATCACTATATCTTCAGTTTCTTTGAAATTATCCTCCCTTCAACCACTACTCCCAACTTCCTAAAAAAAATATCATAATTTGAGTCTATCACAAAAGTTGTAATTGATTCCAAAAGAAAAAATAAATTTGTAAGGTGCTCTATCCTCATTAACATTGGTAAAAGAACAATTAATTTCTTGTTAGTTATTTTGTCTCGTATTAAAATAATACAAGCAATGCACATTGCACGCCAATAGACTCAAATATGAGATGAGTTCTCATATTCCACTCAATATTCCAAATATTGGATAAAAGACACGTGCACAATTTTGACATATTATACATGTGTCATTCATCCGATGCAATTGAACAATGTGGAACAGAAAATCTCAATCCCTCAATTATAATTTTTATATAAGTGGGTTCATCAAAGAACTAATTAAAATCAAGATTCTTAAGAGTAGGTACATACCTCTTATAGGTTACTTCAATATCTGATAGAATAATCAGTCTTCTGGCATTTAATTTTTGACACTTGTACTACAATAATCCTAAACCTTTTAGAGAAGAGACAGAGACCATAATGGGAACCAAAATGAGTTGAGAGTTGGACAGTGGGGACAGATTAAAAATTGAAGCAGAGCAAGTAGTAGGGGTGTTCAAGTCAACATTGATCAACAAAATAATTCACACACTTATTTTTATCATTCATACACACGCATTTCTTTTTGCATTGTAGGATAAAGTTATCAATCACGATGCCTTCAACTCTTATCACAGATTTTAATAAGCAATCATCTTTCTTTCTTTGTATAACACAACATATTGTTATCTCTGTCTCTGCCAAGAATTAGATGATAAATGGCAAAACAGACCAGAATAATTCTAATTACGTTATTGGTTATATGCTATCCAGCAATCTTCACCTGTTTGGCTGCAAATCTCAACAGCTCCACAGATGAATCCTCTCTTCTATCCCTCAAGGCCCGGATTACATCTGATCCAAATAACATATTAACCACAAACTGGTCACAGGGGACGCCTTTCTGCACCTGGATTGGCGTCACTTGCAGCCGGAGACACTCCAGCAGAGTGACGGCCCTCGATCTTTTCGACATGGGCTTTGAAGGTACCATTGCTCAAGAAATCGGTAATCTCTCTTTTCTAACATACTTGAACATTGGTAATAACAGCTTCATAGGCTCAATCCCTGACCAAATCGGCAACTTAAACCGCCTTCGTTTCCTGCGATTGTCCAGCAATCAGCTCGGCGGTCACATCCCGACAAGCTTGGGAATGCTGACGAATCTTGAAATGCTGGATTTGTCTGATAATCTCCTGACAGGTAGTGTTCCCTGGTCGGGCATACTCAACATTTCGTCTTTGCGGGTGATTGCTGTCACGCGTAATTACCAGCTCTCCGGGTCTCTGCCCCTGGAAATGTGCAGTCCTGGGACGAGATTGGAGCAGATGAGGCTTTCGGTAAATCAGTTCGTCGGTAGTATCCCGGGAAATATATCTAGATGTGGGCAGCTCATGTTTATTTCCTTTTCTGTGAACAATTTCACGGGAAGCATACCGGTGAGCATCGGGAGCTTGTCGCAGCTTCAGATTCTTGCTCTAGGAGGGAATCAATTATCTGGTACGCTTATGTTACTTGCTATTCAGTAATCAGTATGGCCTCCAACAAAAATATGATATAAAATCTGGCATTATTAATACAATCTATGAATTATTTTATGACAATTATGCATTCAAATATGATATATTGACAAATAAAAGGTTGTTCTGGGGATATGATCCTTTTCTCATAAAAACCAATCTCCAGGATGAAAAATGCAATTTGCTACATAAAAGTTTGTTGTCAAGTCTAACAAAAAGTAACGCTACGCATGCATCTCAATGTCACTGACATATATATGTGTTACCCCTATTTATTATGAACTGGCATTACAGGTACCATACCACCTTCAATTGGCAATTTGTCGAATATGCACACATTGGATCTGACTTCCAACAGTTTACAAGGGATAGTTCCTACAGAAATAGGACAACTCTCCAATCTAACATTTCTTGGTCTCGCAGCAAACAGGCTACGTGGCGATCTACCCCAATCTATTTTCAATCTCACCAGATTGCAGACACTTTCACTTACAAATAATAATCTCTCTGGAAACCTCCCACTTTCCATAGATCGAGGCCTTCCGAATCTCCAAACTCTTTATCTTGGGAATAATATCTTCTCTGGAAATATTCCTGATTCCATCTCGAATCTTTCCAGGCTAACCACTCTTGATGTTAATGGCAACTCTTTCAGTGGAAACATACCCATTACTCTTGGTAATCTACAACAACTCCAAGTCCTAAGACTGGGATCAAACCAGTTCACAAATAATTTATCCATACCCGAACAAAATTTTCTTACTTCACTCACATACTGCAAGAATCTCACCTTTATACGGATATCGGTTAATCCTATAACCGGAGTGCTCCCAAAGTCATTAGGCTCCACAAATATGTCTGCATCTCTTGAGAGTTTTATTGCCGACTCGTGTAGAATTAGTGGCGGGATCCCTGATGAAATCGGCAATCTAAACAACTTGGTATGGTTAGCCCTTGGGGATAATGAATTGACTGGAGAGATTCCAGAGACGTTAGGACGTTTAAAGAACTTGCAAAGGTTATCGATTTATAGAAATAAACTGCAGGGCTCTATCCCGCCAAGCTTTTGTAGCCTGGAAAACCTGTATTCATTAAGTTTGGAGAGTAGTGGGCTTTCTGGGGAGCTGCCAATGTGTTTAGGCAACCTGACTTCACTGAGAGAAATTTACTTGGGAAATAACACATTCAACTCCGGCATCCCATCAAGTTTGTGGTCCATTCGTCGTATTCAAGTGTTATCCTTATATGATAATTCCTTTAATGGTTCTTTGCCTCTGGAAATTAGCAGTTTGAGCAGCGTGACCGAGTTGGATCTTCATGGAAATCAGTTATCTGGAGAAATTCCAAACACTATTGGGCAACTTCAGAATCTAGCCAATCTATCATTATCAGATAACAAGTTAAATGGACACATACCTGAATCTTTTGCTGATTTAAGATCATTGCAATATTTGGACATATCCCACAACAATCTTTCCGGTCCAATTCCCAAGTCTTTGGAGTCACTTTCGAATCTTAACTACTTCAATGTTTCGTTCAATGAGCTAAGTGGAGAAATTCCAGAAGGAGGTCATTTTGCAAATTTCACACCGGATAATTTCGCAGGTAATGCGGGTCTGTGTGGATCATCACGATTCAACGTTGAGGTTTGCAAAATGATTAATTCGACCAAATCATCAAGAAAAAATAGACTTATAAAGTATATTATACCACCAATAGCTTCAATGATAGTCTTAACGGCTATTATAATCTTATTGCTCAGACACTACGGTAGAAAATTATCATCAGTTCCATCTGATCAGTCCGATTTGGTTCATCTTGAGAGGATTTCGTATTACGAGATTCTTAAAGCGACAGACAACCTGGATATAGGAAATTTGATTGGGAAAGGTAGCATTGGCTCTGTATACAAAGGAACATTTTCTAATGAGACAACTTTGGCTGTTAAGGTTTTCGATTTAGACGTCCAAGGCGCATTCAAGAGCTTCGATACAGAGTGCCAAATAATGCGTAGCCTTCGTCACAGAAATCTTGTCAAGGTCATCACTAGTTGCTCCAACCTTGATTTCAAGGCCTTGGTGGTGGAATATATGCCCAACGGAAACCTTGAAAAATGGCTCTACTCTCCTAATTGTTCCTCAAAAATTGCCGAAAGATTGGGAATACTAATAGATGTGGCATCTGCAATAGAATATCTGCATCAAGGTTATTCCTCCCCAATCGTCCATTGTGATTTAAAGCCTAGCAATATCCTTCTGGATGAAAATATGGTAGCACATGTTGGAGACTTTGGCATTTCCAAGCTCTTTATGGAAGACCAGAGAATGGCACAAACCAAAACTTTGGGTACAATTGGATATATGGCACCAGGTAAGAGAGTTTATTACTCAATTTTGTAAATAAATACTTTACATTTTTTCTACAAGTGTCTATTGTTCCTCATCACCTACTAATATATATCCTATTTTGCAGAGTACGGATCATCAGGATTAGTATCAACAGCAGTGGATGTTTACAGCTTTGGGATTTTGTTGATGGAAACATTCACAAGAAAGAAACCAACTGATGAAATGTTTCTAGGAGAGTTAACCATGATAAAATGGGTATCCGAATCATTTCCTGGTGCATTAATGCAGATTGTCGATACAGAGCTACTCAATATGGATCAAGAATATAGTAGATTTGGTCGTGATCAAGTGTGCTTGGAATCGATAATGAGACTAGCTATAGATTGCACATCTAATTTTCCTGATGAGAGGCCTAAAATGGAAGATGTTCTTGTGATGCTCAAGAAGATCAATATAGAACTTCACAATACGATGCCTAAAGTTAAGATAGAATTTAATCATTAGTTTTTTTTCCAGTTAAGATACAATATAGAGCTGAGGTTGTATAATTACCAATGAGGTAGAATAAGATTTTCACTTTTTTTTTTTTTTTAGCAACAAGGTTTCACCTTTAGTTTTGTTCATAATCCACAATCCAATTCACGAACAGAAAGGAATGCAATTCACAATCCAAGTGCCTCCTTAGATTAATCACACTTATCATATTGTTCAATAGAAATCCCAGGTTGTTGTCTTTGTTTTTCTTGCAACTTTGAAGGCATAAAATTTAAAAATAAAAATTTATAACTAATTCCGCACACATTTATATGGATTCCATTCCATTAGCAGACACACTATTTACTTTTTAACAAATTAATAGAAATGGAAGAATTTGACTTACTTTTTGTTTGGTTGAGGCTTCGAAGCCGACGGCTGCGGTCTTCTTCTTTCTTTTCCTTTTAATCTTTTCAGTTTTCACTGAATTTGTATATTACATATTCACATGGGTTAACAAGTTAAATAGGGTTATTAGCTAATTTCATATACTTATTAAAAGGCCCCCTAATTTTTACTCACTAAACTATTTGCCTCAGTTATTCTAGAATTTACATTAAAGGCCTAACTGTAAATACATTTCAGTACTAGTGAAATAATATCTATTAATTTGATTCTAAATTGACTACTAAAGCTATCCAAATATCTAGATATATAAAAAGAGAAGACGCTAGAATAGAGATGTTAAACAGTATAGGGTCAGCCCTAGCGGGCTTCAGGCTAAACGGTCTTCGGGCTAAACGGGTCGGTGTCAAATAGGCTGGCAATATTGGAACCTAACCCTAGCGGGCTTCGGGCTAAACGGGCCACTATCGGCTATAAGTAAAAAAATTAAAAATTATATATTTAAATTTAAAATTTTAAACTCGAATCTATATATATATAAAAACAAAGCTTTTGCTATTTTGTTTTCCTGCCTAAAACGCACCTGCTAAAAACGAAAATTAATATTATTTTTAGTTAATGAAAAATGTGTATAATATTCAAGGATGAAAATATAATATTCATAGTTGGAAATATAATATGCACGGATGGAAAATGTAAATCATTGACTTTTATAGACAATATTTTTGGTATGATTATCAAACTAATTTAGGAATTGTTAGAGTCTCATTATATTTGGAAATAAATATATCATATCTCACTCAATATTTTAAAACACAATGTTTATGTTAATTTGTGTAAACTATTAATTATTTCCTTCATCTATATATAAGAGAGAGACTACTCTCGAAATAGTAACCATAGAGTTTTTCCACTCATTTTTTATTTCAAAAAACAATATTTTTTGGTTTTTCGCAATTAATAAATTATTTTTCCGGCTAAAATCAATTCCTTAATTTCCGGCTACCAAAGTTAATTCGCTTTTCAACATCAATTATATAATGTTTCTTTTGACTATATCTATAGATATTTATTTTACTTGTTGAGCACAAAAAGATATTGATTTTCAAGTAATTACGATTTTGGTAACCTTATAAAAATTATTTAACAACAGCCCATGCATTAATGATTTGTATCTGTATTCCATAAATTCTTATATTATTATTAAAATTTCTTAAAAAAATACTATTTATAGAATTATATATTTCATATTATTCGTTACTTAATTTTTTTGATCCTACCAAACTTAATCAAATACAATATCGTGCATAAATATTATATATATGAACAATATCAAAATACACATTGTTATAATTTTATGTATAAACAATATTTAATTTTATTACTTGACTTAATTTGTTTGCTGATAAAATAATAAAAATTTTGTTATATCGTGTGAATCGAATTTATTAAAGTTTCTAAAAATATTGTTGAATTACAATGAAATATAACACTACAACAAAGAATGTAAAAAAAATAGTAAATTTATAAAACTATTCAAAACTCATAATGAATTATAACATCACAACTGAGAATGTAATACAAATAAAAATAAACTAAAACAATAATTAAAAATTTGTAAAGCTCAGACACAAAAATAATAGAAAATATATAGTGCATAATACGAATGATTTATTTTATTTATTATATAAAGATAGGGTAGTCTATAAATAGTAGTCAAAATGACTTCCCACCTGAAACATAGTTTAAAAATAGTAATTTAGTTATGTGGTAAAAATATAATTTAGGTAAGTTTTAATATATCAATATATCATATAGAGACAAAATCTATATTTAATAAATAAGAGTGAAAATTGGTAAATTTTGTGCCGTTATCCTATATTTGGTATATTTAATTTTTTCTCTCTATATTTTACGTCTATACTCTATATATAATGTTGATTTGTGTTTATGATATATAAGATAAATATCGTTTGCTTGCCAATTTTATAGTTTCCTAATTTAAAAAATAACATTTTATTTTCTCAAAATGAATTTAGTACTTACTGAAAATCTGAAATCTAAAATTGGTTAAAATATTGAATGGATTGTTGATCATGTTTTAAACTTATCATTTCAATTTCAGTTTAGAATTCAAAATTATATCTTTACATTATGATACATATCTATCTATTATATTTAGAAAAATAACCAGTTGCATTAATTCTGCCTGAAATGTGTTAAAGATTGAAATCATACATATAATATAAAATATTTGTATGTATCTATGTATTATAATTTAATAAATAATTCACCGTATCAATATTGTCTGAAATATTCACATACAAGTTGATATTATAAATGTATTCAAAATTATAAATCAATTTTAGAAATAAAATAGATGTACACATATATTGAATTTGTAAAAAGACTGAATATCGTACGAATTTAAACATTATTGTGTACATACTTTTTTTGAATATATGATAAATACTTATTACATAAAAGAAATAATATTTGTTATATTATTACGTTATATTTATTTTTTAATATCAAACATTAGAAGAATTATTGTTCATTCGTTTATGGTATAAAATAGTTTTCTTAAATAACCATGATTTGAGTAGAATTATACTGTTAATAAATCAAATGACACTCCAAGTTTATTTATTAAATTAATGTTTATAGTAATTTCTTGAATCTAATTTAATTTAGTTGTTAGAAATTATAAATAGAACATATAATTGTTTATATTTTAAACAACTGATCAACAAGTGTTCTTCATAGGTGTTCTTCATGTATTAAATTATTGTAATAACTATTATTTGATTATTCTTACATTATTTTGTTCGGGTCAAGACGTGTTAACATGCACCATTTTTTTCCGTTCAAAGGACAGGGCGGTTTGGGTTTTGATATGCCCGCCTAGCCACACCCTATTATCATTCCCACAATATATTAATTAATATCAAAATTATACAATATTTTATTATATACACTCCGTGCATCGCACGGGCATTATACTAGTATATATAACATTTAAGTTTAATATTTATGTTAAACTATTCGTCATAAATAAAATTCGTGCAAAGTTTCTAATTACATTGCATTAACAAACTTATAAAATTAAATATTTTATGATCTAAATTTTGAAAATAAAATAATAATGTAATTACTCATATAGCTATAATTTAGAATTTTTTAAAATAAGATATTTAAATCTAAAATTTCAAATTTGAGCATATATAACATTTAAGTTTAACACTTAAAGTTAATCTATTCATTATAAAAAAGTCATGCATAATTTATAATTACATTGCATTAATAAAATTATAAAATTAGATTTATCACCATTTAGAAATATAATTTATATCCTAAATAATCTAATTAGACTACGTGACATTTTCTTATTCAAAATAAAAATAGAAACATAAATTAAGTAATAGATAAAACAAATAAAAAGGAAGTTTTTCAAGAATTTATATCTTGTTTAATAAAGTTAAACTTAAAGATGAGGGAGATGTGAATTTGAAAAATAAATTTACTAGTAATAGGCAGTGTTCTAAAAATCCTCCTAGGCGGCCACCAGGCGCCCCGATTTTTGCCTAGGCGGTGAGCCTAGGCGGTCCGGGTCCTAGGCGGCACCTAGGCGGTCTAGGTGCCCTATGTGTTTTTTTTCCTGAAATCCTAACAAAACGACTCCGGCTAGTGGAAGTAGCACTGACGACTCCAAAATTCGGTTTTAAGTGAAACTGAATATATATATATTTTTTTTTTCTTAATAAAAAATGAAACAAAATTTTAGAGTCTAGAAATCTTTCCATTGATAATTTGATATTATATAAATCAATGCAATATTTGTTAATGTATTGTATTTTAGATGATTTATAATTTTATTAGATTATTGTTGTTGAATTACTTTAAAGTTTAAAATTTAAATATCAAATATGTTCAAAAACAATTTAAATATCATTTATAGACTTTACATTTATGTATTATGGGAATCCATAAAATTGTATATATATTTAAGGCCCCGCCTAGTCCCCGCCTAGGCCTCCTAGGCGCTAGGCCCCTGTCCGCCGCCCGACTAGCGCCAAGTGCTTTTTAGAACACTGGTAATAGGTAATCAAAGTAGATATAAAATATTAGAATTATATTTCTATTTTTTAAAAAATAAAAATAGCCGGCTAGCGAGCTAGCCCGATTAACCTTCGTGCTAGCCCTAACAGGCTTCGGTTTAAACGGCCTGAGTCAAAACGGCTCTGATTTAAAAGGGCCAAAATAATTCGTCCCTAACCCTCTTTTTATCCGGTTTAAACGGTCCGGTCCAATGGACCGCAACTCTTTTAACATCTCTAGCTAGAAATAGTAAGTTGAAATTTTCCAGCCCATTTGTAGTTATTATAAAAAGTAATAACTACATATGTAAAAATAAAAAGTGATAAATATTTGGTATTTCATTATTTTTGGTAGTCAATTTTCTTTAAATAATTTTTTTTAAAATGATGTAAAAAATAAAATGATGTAAAACCAGCTTTTCAAATATGTGTTTGTACTGCATTAATTATGTGTTTATCTTTTTTATTTTTAAAACATTAATAACTTTTTCGTTTTTATCCGTTTTTGACGTATAATATATCAAATTAACCATTTTTTTACAATTTTCAATTTGACAACCATATTGCATATATAAAAAAATAGCATAATAAATATTTAATTATTATTTTGTACTTTGTAATGGGCTTTAAAAATAATACATTTGGATTATTGGACATCAATTCATATATTCATGTATTTTGGATATTTATGATGGGATGTGTAGTTATTTGGGCTTAACCCATTTCTTATATAATTATAGAATTTTACTTAAACTGGTTAAATTCAATTAAAAAATATTTATTTTAATGTGTAATAGGCAAAATAGGCGATTTCTGTTTTGTGAAAATGAAAAACACGTCTTGTCTTTCCAAAAACATGTTTTTTGGCAATTTAAACTAAAAATCGACGGTCATATCATTCATGTATTTTATGTAGCCCAACCCAACCCATGTATTAAAAATACACTAAATTCGCTTCGGGCCAACCGGGTCGGCCCAGTGTTTCCTAACAGGCCGAGCCAAATAGGCCCGAATCTTTTTGGGCCTACAAAATCGTAGCCCAGCCCAGCCCTAATACAGGGGCCGGTCAGGCCGGGCCATTTTTGACAACTCTAATTCTATAGTGAGGTATTTGGCTATTTTTCAAAAAATTGATATGGTCCTTAACTCGGTACCGAGTTACATAACTTGGTGCCGAGTTATGTGTTTGAGTATCCGTTACATAACTCAGTATCGAGTTATGTAACTCGGTACTGAGCTATGTACCGGTCCCCAGAAATTAAAAAAAGGTAAAGTGGATATTTGAACTCAAAAATAGCTAAAAAACACTTTTGTTATGTAGAAAATGCCAAAAATTCGACGGACTCTATTTTAATTGAAGAAAATATCTCAAAATATGTAGCCAAAATTTATATTTCACATATATCCATACATATCATTACATATATTTATGTAAGAATAATATTAAGATTTGTTTAATATGAAATTATATTCATAATAGTATTTTATAAATAAAAAATACTTTTTATATATTAACATACTTTTCATGTTAATAGAAATTATTCTTTATATTTATCAAAGTATTTTAATATTCAAGTTTCAAAGTTGTACATTTGAAATTTTATATAAATTTGTCTGTTGAATATTTTTTATTATATCTGTGTATATATAACTAACATAGTTTTTGTTTTTTTAAAAAGTTTCATTTTGCCGTTAAAAGTATGTTGCTAAATATAAAACATGATTTTTGGTTAATTTCTTTAATAATTTTGACAATTGTTCATCTTTCTAAACCCCAAAGAATATTGAAAATCGAAACGACTTTATTATTGATTTTAAATACAATTTATAAAATGTCCAGCATTGGGGCAGTAATAGAAATCAACATTGGGCAATTAAATCTTTTTTTAAACTCAATCTTACAGATAATTGATAAACATATTTTATAAATAGATATAATTCATACTCACACAATCAAATATTTTGGATTTATAGATATATTTTGTTATAGTTTATTATTATTATTTATTTTTTATTGTTTAATCATATGATTTATAATAAATTAATTGTCTTTATATTTTAATTAATTTTGGAAATTTAAAACCTAAAGCAATCACTATTTTTCTTAACATAGATAACATAAATCCATAATTTGTAAAATAAAAGAATATGAACATGTAAAATTGTAAAGATTACTGGTTTAGCTTTTAGAATTAATAAAATAAAAAATTATAAATAGAATTAGTATTAATAATTGATAAATACAATATACATATTCGGGGAATGAGGATGGGAACAGAGAATCTCCATTTTATCTAATCCGAATGGGAAGGGGGTGAGGATATAAATATCGTTTCTGTCTTATCCCCGATTATAGATAAACGGATAATTCCCATCCCCGCTCTCATTCTCGACTTAACCGGGGATTCCATGTCCCATCATATTCAGTTACTAATGGGGATGGTTCTGCACGGGAATGTTGTCATCCCTAAATGCATGTGATAGGATTATATAACTATTAGAAAAATTTACATGTAACAGTACAAAATACAGGCCTTACATATATACTTCTGCATCGCACGGGTAAAAGACTAGTAGTAATATAAATTTGTGTAACATGTGTATATTTTTTATAACAAAAAATTAATGTGTCCTCTATAAAATATTAAAGTTATATTTATATATTTATTTATTTATTTTAAACTAAATTCAAGATCAACTTTATCGTTAAATATAGTGTTGAACTAAATTTGGAATAAAAAAAAATGATATTTTAATGTAGAGGCATATAAAGAAATTAGTTTATAATGTAGGGTGCAAAGTAAATTTAACCTTATTTTATAAATCAAGGGTACTTTTGTTCAAGCGTATAACTTTTAGACAAAAACTCATATGAGACGGTCTCACGGATTATTTTCGTGAGATGGATCCTAATTGACCCATATTATGTATAACTCATTTGAATTTGGATCTAACTTGCTTTGATTTGTAATATGAGTTGGATCCGTCTCATGAATTTAAACTCGTGATATGGTCTCACATGACTTACTCTAACTTTTATTGATATAGAGGAGTATTTGAAGGTTTTAATAGTAGAGGGGGTATTTGATATAAAATTAACATTACAATGGGGTAAAGTGAATTTTACCCAAAATATTATGCTTTGATATAATTAACAATAATTGACAATTCTAATTTATCCACAAAATTGATGTATGATATAAATTAGAAAAAAAGGTAGGTTGGATTGACAATAACTAAAGGAAGCAATACATATGATAGTTATGTAACTAACCATATTTCTAGATTGAATTGGCAATAATTATGACATTAATTGTAAAAATTAGAGAAATTAGTATAACCAACAATACTTACCAGAATTAAATGTAAAAAAATTAGTATATGATATAAATTAAGACGACTCAATTGAAAAAAAATAAAGAAAATAAAAGAAAAGAGAGACCATGTTGATTTTATGTATTGTTCTTAACTAATTTTTATCATTTCAATATTTGATAGAATAAACCAGTCTTCTGACCTTCAATTTGACACTTGCGCTACAATAATCCTTAAACCTTTTAGGGGAAACAGAGAGAGAACAATAGGAATCAAAATGAGTTGTTACTTGGAAAGTGGGGATAAATAAATTTAAAATAGAAGCAGAGCAAGTAGTAGGGGTCTTTTAGTCAAAATTGATCAACAAAATAATTCATGCACTGAATTTTATCACTCACACTTTTCTTAAATTTTGTCATATTGTGGTCGCAGACTCGCAAATTGTGACATTCAGAAGCCATCCTGAACCCACCTTGCTGGTTGTTTCCAAATTAAATAGGATAAAGTGAGATCAATCATGATGACTTCAAGTCTTCTTTTTTTCCTATTAAATGATCTCTTTAATGAACTCATCGATCATCTTTTCTTAATCTTTGTATATAACAACATTTTGTTCTCTGTCTCTGCCAGAAACTAGATGATAAATGGCAAAACAGACCGTAATACTTCTAATTACGTTATTGGTTATATGCTATCCAGCAATCATATCCTTGGCTGCAAATCTCAACAGCTCCACAGATGAATCCTCTCTTCTATCCATCAAGGCCCGGATAACTTCCGATCCAAATAACATATTAACCACAAACTGGTCAGAGGGGACGCCTTTCTGCACCTGGATTGGCGTCACTTGCAGCCGGAGACACTCCAGCAGAGTGACGGCCCTCGATCTTTTCGACATGGGCTTGGAAGGTACCATTGCTCAAGAAATCGGTAATCTCTCTTTCCTAACATATTTGAACATCGCCAACAACAGCTTCACAGGCCCAATCCCTAACGAAATCGGCAATTTAAGCCGCCTCCGCGTCCTCCGATTGTCCAGCAATCAGCTCGGCGGTCATATCCCGACAAGCTTGGGAATGCTGACGAATCTTGAAATGCTGGATTTGTCTGATAATCGTCTGACGGGTAGTGTTCCCTGGTCGGGTATACTCAACATTTCGTCTTTGCGGGTGATTGCTGTCACGCGTAATTACCAGCTTTCTGGGTCTCTACCCCTGGAAATGTGCGGTCCAGGGACGAGATTGGAGCAGATGAGGCTTTCGATAAATCAGTTCGTGGGTAGAATTCCGGAAAATATATCAAGATGTGGTCAGCTCAGGATTATTTCCTTTTCTTTGAACAATTTCACGGGAAGCATACCGGCGAGCATAGGGACCTTGTCGCAACTCCAGATTCTTGCTCTAGGAGGGAATCAGTTATCTGGTACGCTTATGCTAATATTCTATACATGTCTGAGGGATTTTTGAAATATTTTATGCATATGTTAATTATCCCTAATACTCAATATGTAAGATGAAATCAAACCTCAAGGAAATTTTGTAGTTTTCAAAAACATCTAGTTCTTCTTTGTAATTAGTCCGAACTTCAGTTTTTTTTTAAAAATAATTATCCCTAATACTCAATATGTTAATTCAAGCAGCAGAAATGAACCCTGAAGTTATGTATATATGTAAACTGTAGGGACAGGACGATAGAATCTTTGTAATCATATTCGAAAGTGCAAATGTTACCCAATGCAAACGATTTCTGTACAAGAATTATAAACCTTAAAAATAGTATTCCAGAATAAGAGAAATTAAAATGTCACTATTAAAACTATGAATTAATTTATGACAATTATGCATTCAAATATGATATATTGACAAATAAAAGGTTGTTCTGGGAATATGATCCTTTTCTCATAAAAACCAATTTCCAGGATGAAAAATGCAATTTGCTACATAAAAGTTTGATTTCAAGTCTAACAAAAAGTAACACTACGCATGCATCTCAATGTCACATATATATCTTACTCCTATTTATTCTTGAACGGGCTTTACAGGTACTATACCACCCTCAATTGGCAATTTGTCGAATATGAATGCATTGGACCTAGCTTCCAACAGTTTACAGGGGATAGTTCCTTCAGAAATAGGACAACTCTCCAATGTAACATTTCTTAGTCTTGGAGGAAACAGGCTACAAGGTGATTTACCCCAATCTATTTTCAATCTCACCAGCTTGCTCACACTTTCACTTACAAACAATAATCTCTCTGGAAACCTCCCACTTTCCATAGATCAAGGCCTTCCGAATCTCCAAGTTCTCTATCTTGGGAATAATATTTTCTCTGGAAATATTCCTGATTCCATCTCGAATCTTTCCAGGCTAACCACTCTTGATGTTAATGGCAACTCTTTCAGTGGAAACATACCCATTACTCTTGGTAATCTACAACAACTCCAAGTCCTGAGATTGGGATCAAACCAGTTCACAAATAATTTATCCATACCCGAACAAGATTTTCTAACTTCCCTCACATACTGCAAGAATCTCACCTTTATACGGATATCGATTAATCCAATAACCGGATTGCTCCCAAAGTCATTAGGCTCCACCAATATGTCTGCATCTCTTCAGAATTTTATTGCCTTCTCGTGTAGATTTAGTGGCACGATTCCTGATGAAATCGGCAATCTAAACAACTTGGTATGGTTAACCCTTGGGGATAATGAATTGACTGGAGAGATTCCAACGACGTTGGGACATTTAAAGAACTTGCAGAGGTTATCAATCTATAGAAATAATCTGCAGGGCTCTATCCCCCCAAGCTTTTGCAGCCTGGAAAATTTGTACTTTTTGAGTTTGACGAGAAGTGGACTTTCTGGGGAGCTGCCAAATTGTTTGGGAAACCTCACTTCACTGAGAGAAATTTACTTGGGAAGGAACGGATTCAACTCCAACATCCCGTCAAGTTTGTGGTCCATTCACCGTATTCAAGTCTTATCCTTATATGATAATTCCTTTAATGGTTCTTTGCCTCGGGAAATTAGCAGTTTGAGCAGCGTGACCGAGTTGGATCTTCATGGAAATCAGCTCTCTGGGGAAATTCCAAGCACCATTGGCCAACTTCATAATCTAGCCAATCTATCATTATCAGATAACAAGTTAAATGGACACATACCTGAATCTTTTGCTGATTTAAGATCATTGCAATATTTGGACATATCCCACAACAATCTTTCCGGTCCAATTCCCAAGTCTTTGGAGTCACTTTCAGATCTTAATTACTTCAATGTTTCGTTCAATGAGCTTAGTGGAGAACTTCCGGAAGGAGGACATTTTGCAAATTTCACACCTGATCTTTTCGCAGGTAATATAGGTCTTTGTGGATCATCACGATTCAATGTCAAGGCATGCAAAATGATTAATTCGCCCAAATCATCAAGAAAGAGCAAACTTATAAGATATATTATACCACCAATAGCTTCAATGATAGTCTTAACGGCTTTTATAATCTTATTGCTCAGACACTACGGTAGAAAATTATCATCAATTCCATCTGATCAGTCCAATTTGGTTCATCTTGAGAGGATTTCGTATTACGAGATTCTTAAAGCAACAGACAACCTCGATATAGGAAATTTGATTGGGAAAGGTAGCATTGGCTCTGTATACAAAGGAATATTTCCTAATGGCATAACCCTGGCTGTGAAGGTTTTCGATTTAGACGTCCAAGGGGCATTCAAGAGCTTCGATACAGAGTGCCAAATAATGCGTAGCCTTCGTCACAGAAATCTTATCAAGGTCATCACTAGTTGCTCCAACCTTGATTTCAAGGCCTTGGTGGTGGAATATATGCCCAATGGAAACCTTGAGAAATGGCTCTACTCTCCTAATTGTTCCTCAAAAATTGCCGAAAGATTGGGAATACTGATAGATGTGGCATCTGCGGTAGAGTATCTACATCAAGGTTATTCCTCCCCAATCGTCCATTGCGATTTGAAGCCTAGCAATATCCTTTTGGATGAAAATATGGTAGCACGTGTTGGAGACTTTGGCATTTCCAAGCTCTTTATGGAAGACCAGAGAATGGCACAAACCAAAACTTTGGGTACAATTGGATATATGGCACCAGGTAAGAGTTTTTTACTAAGTTTTCTAAATAAATACTTTTAATTTTTTCTACAAGTGTATACCTCACCTACTAATAACTTATCTATCCTATTTTGTAGAGTACGGATCATCGGGATTAGTATCAACGGCCGTGGATGTTTACAGCTTTGGGATTTTGTTGATGGAAACATTCACAAGAAAGAAGCCAACTGATGAAATGTTTCTAGGAGAGTTAACCATGACAAAATGGGTGTCCAATTCATTCCCTAGTGCGTTAATGCAGATTGTGGATACAGAGCTACTGAATACGGATGAAGAATATATTAGAGCTGGCCATGATCGATGGTGCTATGAATCAATCATGAGACTAGCTATAGATTGCACATCTGATTTTCCTGAGGAGAGGCCTAAAATGGAAGATGTTCTTGTGATGCTCAAGAAGATCAATATAGAACTTCACAATACGATGCCTAAAGTTAAGATACAATTGAATCATTAGTTTTTTTTTTCCCCAGTTTTTTCCCTCTTCATCGTTTATATTTAATTACAGTATCTAGCTAGAGCTGAGGTTGTGTAATTACCAATGAGGTAGGATAGGATTTTAATTTTTTTTTTTTTTGGCAACAAGGTTTCACCTTTAGTCTTGTTCACAATCCACAATCCAGTTCACGAACAGAAAGGAAATGCAATTCACAATTGAAGTGCCTCCTTAGATTAATCAAACTTATCATATTGTTCAATAGAAATCCCAGGTTGTTGTCTTTGTTTTTCTTGCGTTCTCGCAACTTTGAAGGCATAAAATAAAAAATTATAACTAATTCCACACACATTTATATGAATTCCATTAGGAGACACTGTATTTACTTTTTAACAAATTAATAGAAATGGAAGAATTTGGCTTACTTTTCGAAGCCGACGGCTGCGGTCTTCTTCTCTCTTTTAATCTTTTCACTGAATCGTATATTACATGTTTACATGGGTTAACAAGTTAAAATGTTAAATAGGGTTATTAGCTAACTTCATATTATCATATATTTATTAAAAGGCCCCCTAATTTTTACTCCACTAAAACAATTTGCCTCAGTTATTCTAGAATTGAAATTAAAGGCCTAATTGTAAATATATTTCAGTACCAGTTAAATAATATCTATTAATTTGATTCCAAATTGACTACTAAAGCTATCCAATGAATATAGTAATATAAATTTGTGTAACATTTGTATATGTTTTTTTTTAAATAATGTTTCTTCTCTATAAAATATTAAAGTTATATTTATATATTTATTTATTTATTTTAAACTAAATTTAAGATCAACTTTATCTAAAAACTTAGTGTTGAACCAAATTTGGAATCAAACTAAATGATATTTAAATATAGAGGTATAAAAAGAAACTAGTTTCATAATGTAGGGTGCAAAGTAAATTTTACCACCTTATTTTATAAATCAAGGGTATTTTTGTTCAAGCGTGTAACTTTTATTGAATTATGGGAGTATTTGAAGGTTTTAATAATAGAGGGGGTATTTGATACAAAATCAATAGTATAAGGGGGTTGTGAGACCCCTCAATTTTATATCATGTACAATCGTGTAACCAACGTTTTGGACAACTACGTAATTTCGCGACTATTTTTCACGCGTCATTCTTGATGGATTATTATATTAATATTTTACGCTCTATGTCATTGTGTGATCGATTATTATTCGAATTTATTATTTATTAACCACTTGATTGATTGATTATTATTATTATTATTATTACTATTACTACTACTACTACTTATATTTATGATCCTTATTTTATTAGACACCTTATAATTTAGAAGACTTATTTCACTAAGTAATATATATCATATAGAATTAAGAGCTTGATTTATAATAAGTGATTGTGGGATTTATAAGTGTTTTTGGGATTTGACATTATACACCAATTATTATCACCAATTTTGGGACAAAAAAATAATAATATGACATAACACCTCATAGTGGACGGCCATATGTACATTTGTGGTATAGAAATACAATTCCAATTAATCCATACACACCTACTCTACTTTATACTATACACATACCCACTTATACCATGTATTATACTAGTATTATACTACTCATTTTGACTTATAATTTCTGAAATTTTGACACTTAGGGATGCCTTGAGGAGGTGTGGTCGAATTTTAAGAAGAGAGAAGGAAAAGTGCTATTTTAGACTCACCAACACAAGACTATTAAATTTAAGGTAGGTGTAAAATCTTTCAAAAAAATTCAAGTAATTTGTAAAATGACATAAAGTATTTCAAAAATTTCATGAACTTGTATGAATATATATTGCATGTACATTTCAAGTACTTATATTCAAAAATTTCACCAAAGTATGCTTATTGTACAAATATAGTCTTGCAAAAATAGTTGCATGCGTGTATAAATTCATGAATTTCTTGATGATTATTTGAAATATATGTTAATGCATGTTTATGTGCTTAAAATACCATTTTATACTTGTTTCATATTATGGAAAATTTGAATGTATGTTAAAACTTAAGCTATTGGACCATTTATACAATTTTTGCAAAGTTAGAGGACTAAATTATAATATTTGAAACTATGACAAGGACCACTATAAAAATTTAAAATTATGGACTGAACTAAACCGAAAATTTAATATTTTAAGTTAATAATAAAAATTTAAAGATGTTGAGTTAAGAAAACCAACACTTGGAATTTTAAGGACTCAAATGCGAAATTTTGAAAGTTTAAGGACCAAATTTGATGTTTTAAAAACTGTCCTGGGACCCTTCTGTAATTTTAAAAATTTTGATTCAAAAACTTATATTTTGAGTAATTTCGAAAAGTTAAAGTGTTTTGGGTTGAGAAAATAATTTTTGGAACTTTAAGGACTAAAGAATGAAAATCCAAATCTAAGGGCCAAAATAAAATTTACAGAAAATGTACAACCTATGTACCTGGAAAATTACCTAACCTTAATTTTATAATATTTTGAATCAATGGTTCAAGTTCCATAACAAACAAACCACAAATAAGTCCTTAAGGACAAAAATCGAATTTTGGACTAGAAATGAAATTTTCGAAAATTAAGGGACTTAAACTGAACTTTTTTCAAAATTGATTTTGTCCTAATATCCTACTGTCCTAAGTGACATTTTAAAATTAGAATCACATCAAAAGCTCTTCCGATTTGTGAGATCCATAATTTTTATAGTTCGGGTCCAAAAATGACAATTTTGACCAAAAAAGAGACCAAACTGAAATTTCCAAAACTTCGACCCAAACTTTCTGAAAAGCTGATTCTCTGGACAATTTGGACAATTTAGAAATTGACCTTACAATTTTTCGAGGTCGGGACCAAGACTTATTCAATTTCAAAACCCGATAAGTACTATTTCCTATATACTTATGAATTTTTTATTTTTTTTTACCAAGGACCCCAAAATGAATTTTCCAACTCCAGATCTTTTATAGACTTAATTATATATTAATTATGTGTTATTAATTTTCTTAAGATTTTCGGACCCTTGACGGATTCCTTATCTGGACCATACGCACTACGCGTGGCAACTTCCTTGCTTTATGACAATTTAAACTTAATTAACAGAGTTGAAAACTCATGCATAATATACCAAGTCCATCATATAATTCGAAATAAAGATTATTCTTCCGATAATTAACTTCATTAACCGTAATTACCACCACCAATGATACCTCACACTCGCTTGGAATAAACATTACTTGTCGGTATCTTATATTGCTCTTATATGTATCGTCATACTTTTATTAGAGTGCCTTGTTGACATATTATAAACTTCGTGAACATACTTGTATTTGAGTTGACTTAGTGTGTAGAGCTCACAATCGTGGTGTACTAGTCGCATATTGAAATCGAGCAGCACAACTGCAATTCCTTACCGACCTCCATTGTCCTAGTCCCATAACTTGCGGACGGAGTGTGCAAGGGAAGTGGGTCGTAGTAATGGGTATAATCATGATTATGACACACTCCGGCCTGGCTAGCCATTCTTGTTGGATATGTCGTGCCCCGGGAAGTAATAAGGTAGTTGTGGCCATGTGCCACTTACTTGGGGAGACTTAAGGTAGAACGAAATAATCGCCATCTAATCCACACGATTCTGAAGTTACTCGAACCCGTTTACTTATTTGCATTGGGTTACGTTTTGTACGCAACCACTACTTGAATTACTTGAATATCATTCATGGTGCGTGAATGTTCACGAACTATTTCTAACAGTTAAATTTTACTGTATTAATATTGGAACATTATATTGCTTGTGGATTGTGTGTGATGCGCGCATCATGAATCATGTATTCTTTCACATAAATGATTTCTTGCATCGATATATGCCACACATGCACACATACACCCATCCACTGAGCATTTTTGTCTCACCCCAGTCTTTTCAATGACCAGATGGTGAACATCCGTACGTTGAGGACGTGGACGAAGAGGAACAAGCGACAGAGTGATTCCGTGTCCCAATCGTCTAGTAGAGTGATGATTACCACTTTCGTTTTATTGTCGGACATTTTTAATTCGATTGTTGTAATAGAAGGGCCTATGACCTTTTGAATGAATGTTGAATTTTATTTTGGGTTGTAACCTAAGATATTCCGATGCAATGTTAGACTCTGATTTGGGATGGTTTGAATGAATGGTTGAATATTTAGGTATGAATGTTGTATAAATCCTTGGTTGGTTTAATTAATTGGCTTAACAATAGGTTTAAGTTATTTGATCGTGTCATGTTCCCGTTTAGGGCGTGACAGGGATAAAGTGAATTTTACCCAAAATATTACTCTTGATATAAATAACAATAACGGACTATTCTAATTTATCACAAGATTGATGCATGATATAAATTAGAAAAAAGATAGGTTGAATTTACAATAACTAAGGAATCAATCATATGATGCACTTATGTAACTAACCATAATTGTAGATTGAATTGACAGTAATTATGACATTAATTTTAGAAATTTTGAAAAAATAATATAACCAACAATAATTAATGGAACTAATTGAATAAAAAATATTTTATAATATATATTAAGACAACTCAATTGAAAAAAAGAAAGAATAAAATAAATGGAAAGATAGACCATGTTGATTTTATATATTGTTCTTAACTAGCGTTGATCATTATACACAATTAACAACAATATATTAATTTTATCAAATAATGTAATACACCGCGTCTAAAAGAATTATTAAAAGAACACTTGCTTATTTTTCCGTTTTAATATTAATTAGTGATTATTGTCAAGAATGACTGTAGTCTGTATAATAGGCCACTTGCATTATACAATGACTTCAGTCGTGGGATAATATCATGCATTCACACTGGCAAATTTTTGTTTATTTTTAAGTTTTCAATAAGAAAGTATTATAAATATTAGGGATAATTACGAAAAAAAACCCTTAAGGTTTGGGATAATTACAAAAAAAAAAAAAAAAACACAGGTTTATAGGTTTGATTACATTTACATCTTACATTTTCTCCCTTTATAATTAAAAAAACATATCAAAAAACCCCTGATATTTATAAAAATACTACAGTTACCCCCTTAAATTTAACACATAATCAACCCTGATGTTTTTTCTTTTTTTGTAATTTTAAAACATCTCTGTTTTTTTTTTGTAATTAGCCCAAACCTCAGGGTGTTTTTGTAATTACCCCTAAATATTATACATGACCTCACGATGTCATCAATTTTACAATATTATATGGCCACTTTTATTTTGTGAAAATGAAAAATAGTAGTGTTTTTAGAAAGCATATATTTTGAGTCATTTTGATTAAAAACTAATGGTCATACCCCTCATATATTCTCTAGTGAGAGTACTTGTTCATTTTTCAAAAAACTTATGAGGTACATATCGGTACCAAGTTATGTACCGGTCCCCAGAAATGATAAAAAGGGCAAAGTGACGTTTGAACTCAAAAACGACTAAAACTAAAAAACATGGTTAAACTACGCCACAAATTTGTAATTTTCAAATAACATCTACAACTTGTACTTTAAAAGTTTGAGCGCGAACTCAAATTGATTTGATGACTCATAGACAAATCAAATAAAACCCGAGCTTAATAATCCGGGTTCTAGTCTATTTAATGGACTAAAAAATAGTTTTTATACAATTGGGTTCATCACAAACAGTAATTAAAATTCAAGATTTTTAAGAGTGTACTACATACCTGTTGGGTTAGTTCAATATTTGATAGAATAAACCAGTCTCCTGACCTTCAATCTGACACTTGCGCTACAATAATCCTTAACCTTTTATGGGAAACAGAGAGAGAACAATAGGAATCAAAATGAGTTGTTACTTGGAAAGTGGGGATAAATAAATTTAAAATAGAAGCAGAGCAAGTAGTAGGGTTCTTTTAGTCAAAATTGATCAACAAAATAATTCATGCACTGAATTGTGACATTCAGAAGCCATCCTGAACCCACCTATTTGTTTCCAAATCATGATGACTTCAAGTCTTGTTTTTTACCTATTAAATGCTCTCTTTAGCGAACTCATCGATCATCTTTTCTTTATCTTTGTATATAACAACATTTTGTTCTCTCTGCCTCTGCCAGAAACTAGATGATAAATGGCAAAACAGACCGCAATAATTCTACTAATTACGTTCTTGGTTATTATATGCTATCCAACAATCTTCACCTGTTTGGCTGCAACTCTCAACAGCTCCACAGATGAATCCTCTCTTCTATCCATCAAGGCCCGGATAACTTCCGATCCAAATAACATATTAACCACAAACTGGTCACAGGGGACGCCTTTCTGCACCTGGATTGCCGTCACTTGCAGCCGGAGACACTCCAGCAGAGTGACTGCCCTCGATCTTTTCGACATGGGCTTTGAAGGTATCATTGCTCAAGAAATCGGTAATCTCTCTTTCCTAACATACTTGAACGTCGCCAACAATAGCTTCACAGGCCCAATCCCTGACGAAATCGGCAATTTAAGCCGCCTTCGTTTCCTGCGATTGTCCAACAATCAGCTCGGCGGTCACATCCCAACGAGCTTGGGAATGCTGGCTAATCTTGAAATGCTGGATTTGTCTGATAATCGCTTGACGGGGAGTGTTCCCTGGTCGGGTATACTTAACATTTCGTCTTTGCGGGTGATTGCTGTCACGCGTAATTACCAGCTCTCAGGGTCTCTGCCCCTGGAAATGTGCGGTCCTGGGACGAGATTGGAGCAGATGAGGCTTTCAATGAATCAGTTCGTGGGCAGTATCCCGGAAAGTATATCAAGATGTGGGCAGCTCAAGATTATTTCCTTTTCTTACAACAATTTCACAGGAAGTATACCGGTGAACATTGGGAACTTGTCGCAGCTTCAGATTCTTGCTCTGGGAAGGAATCAACTATCTGGTACGCTTATGCTGGTTGCTATTATTTTTAGGGACAACTATATGAGACCCCGTGCATCTCATCAATGTGTACATATATTTACTCTTTTTTTATGAAATGGCTTTGCAGGTACCATACCACCCTCAATTGGCAATTTGTCGAATCTTAACACATTGGACTTTCTTTCCAACAGGTTACAAGGCACAGTTCCTCCAGAAATGGGACAACTCTCCAATCTAACACTTCTTAGTTTTGGAGAAAATATGTTACATGGTGATTTACCCCAATCTCTTTTCAACCTCACCAGGTTGCACACAATTTCAATTCCACTCAATAATCTCTCTGAAACCTCCCACCTTCCATAGATCAAGACCTTCCAAATCTCCAACTTCTCTATCTTGGGGGTAATCGATTCTCTGGACCGATTCCTGCTTCCATCTCCAATCTTTCCAGACTCACTATATTTGATATTTATCTCAACTCTTTCAGTGGAATCATACCCATTACTCTTGGTAACCTACACCAACTCCAAGTACTCAGATTGTCAGAAAACCAGTTCACAAATAATTTATCCATACCTCAACAAGATTTCCTTACTCCCCTCACAAACTGCAAGAATCTCACATTTATACGGATTGACCGTAATCCCATAACCGGAGTACTCCCAAAGTCATTAGGCTCAGCTAATATGTCTGCATCTCTTGAGAATTTTATTGCCTTCTCGTGTAGAATTAGTGGCACGATTCCTGATGAAATCGGCAATCTAAAAAACTTGATATGGTTAACCCTTTGGGATAATGAATTGACTGGAGAGATTCCAGCGACGCTGGGACGTTTAAAGAACTTGCAGAGCTTATCAATCTATGAAAATAAACTGCAGGGCTCTATCCCACCAAGCTTTTGTAGCCTGGAAAATCTGTATTTATTAAGTTTGGAGAGCAATAGGCTTTCTGGGGAGCTGCCAATGTGTTTAGGAAACCTGACTTCACTGAGAGAAATTTACTTGGGAAATAACACATTCAACTCTGGCATCCCATCAAGTTTGTGGTCCATTCGCCGTATTCAAGTCTTATCCTTATTTGATAATTCCTTTAATGGTTCTTTACCTCCAGAAATCAGCAGTTTGAGCAGCGTGATCGAGTTAGATCTTCATGGAAACCAGCTCTCTGGGGAAATTCCAAGCACCATTGGCCAACTTCAAAATCTAGCCACTTTATCATTATCAGATAACGAATTAAATGGACACATACCTGAATCTTTTTCTAGTCTGAGAAACTTACAGTACTTGGATATATCCCACAACAATCTGTCCGGTTCAATTCCCAAGTCTTTGGAGTCACTTTTGTATCTTAGTTACTTCAATGTTTCATTCAATGAGCTAACTGGAGAAATTCCAGAAGGAGGGCATTTTGCAACTTTCACACCTGGTCTTTTCGCAGGTAATATAGGTCTGTGTGGATCATCACGATTCAATGTCGAGGCGTGCGAAATGGTTAATACGACCAAATCATCAAGAAATAACAGACTAATAAGATATATTCTACCACCAATAGCTTCAATGATAGTCGTAACGGCTTTTATAATCTTGTTGCTCAGACATTACAGAAGAAAATCATCATCAGTTCCATCTGATCAGTCCTATTTGGCTGTTCTTGAGAGGATATCATATTACGAGATTCTTAAAGCGACAAACAACCTTGATATAGGAAATTTGATTGGGAAAGGCAGCATTGGCTCTGTATACAAAGGAACATTTTCTAATGAGGCAACTTTGGCTATTAAGGTTTTCGATTTAGACGTCCAAGGCGCATTCAAGAGCTTCGATATAGAGTGCCAAATAATGCGTAGCCTTCGTCACAGAAATCTTGTCAAGGTCATCACTAGTTGCTCCAACCTTGATTTCAAGGCCTTGGTGTTGGAATATATGCCCAATGGAAATCTTGAGAAATGGCTCTACTCTCCTAATTGTTCCTCAAAAATTACCGAAAGATTGGGAATACTGATAGATGTGGCATCCGCGATAGAGTATCTACATCAAGGTTATTCCTCCCCAATCGTCCATTGTGATTTGAAGCCTAGCAATATCCTTCTGGATGAAAATATGGTAGCACATGTTGGAGACTTTGGCATTTCCAAGCTCTTTATGGAAGACCAGAGAATGGCACAAACCAATACTTTGGGAACAATTGGATATATGGCACCAGGTAAGAGAGTTTATTACTAAAATTTCTAAATAAATACTTTACATTTTTTCTACAAGTGTATACTTCACCTATTAATAACTTATCTATCCTATTTTGTAGAGTACGGATCATCAGGATTAGTATCAACGGCCGTGGATGTTTACAGCTATGGGATTTTGTTGATGGAAACATTCACAAGAAAGAAGCCAACTGATGAAATGTTTCTAGGAGAGTTAACCATGACAAAATGGGTGTCTGAATCATTTCCTAATTCATCAATGTAGTGAAGTAAAGAAAACACAATTCACAATCCAAGTGTCTCTTTGCATTTATCAAACTATTGTTCTACAGAAATCCCAGATTGTTCTCTGTTTTTGCGTTCTATCTAGAGAAAAGGGAAGAGTGAGAGAGCGATGGAGTGCAATAGTTCCTGCCGATATATGTGTTTGCAAAAACTTCTGCTTTTAGGAGTGATTTATTGTAGCAGAAGTAGAAGTAGTTGATAATCAGAAGTTGGTAGTGTTTGAAAATAAAATCAAAAGTTGAGAATTAGAAGTTGAGAGTGTTTGGTGAAAAAATTGTAAAAGTACTTATGTGCAAATAAAAGTAAAATAAAAAACAGAAGCAGAATCAGAAACAGACGTTGACACTTGCAAACACTAAAAAGTGTTTTTATTAAGCGAAAAAATGAGAAATATTTTTTTAATGATCGCAAACGCTCTCATTCTAGAATTGAAATTCTACAGTTTTTAATTAATATGAGAAGTTATCCCCAAATAACTGGTCCCTCCATTGCAACCTCTATTTGTGAAACTTCAAGTGACTTCGACAATATTGTAAACTTTATAAAAACAACGAAAACCATATAAAAAAATATTACATAAACAAAAAAAGTGTAAAAAATAGGCAAAAATTGATTGAAACATCAAAATAACATAGACACAACGTAGAATACAACACATGAACAAAAGGTAATAAAAATAGGTAAAAGCGTAAAAGATTGCCAAAAGGCATAAAAATGTCAAAAATAATTATGGGAGAGTAAATATATCCAAAACAAAATGCGGGAAGAGTAAACAATGTATTTTCTGAGGAAAAGATGGGTATGTTTGTCAATTTCTGATGCCAAAATGTATACATGTATCCACCAGTGGGGCTGCAAACGAGCCGGACCGAGCCGAACATGAACAGGCTCGAGTTCGGCTCGTTTAAGTTTTGGATCGGTTTGAGTTCGATTCGAGCTTTCCTAATGGAGTTCGAGCTCGTCTCATTTAAAAATTATGTAGTTCGTGAACAGTTCAAGCTCGACTCGTAAAAAGCTCATTTAACATATTCGACGAACTTAGCTCGAGTTCGACTCGTAAAAGTCTCGTTTCAGCTTAAACGAGCGTAGCTCGAGCTTAGCTCGAGCTCAGTTCGTTAAAGGCTCGTTTAAGCTTAAACGAGCTCGACTCGTTAAAGGTTCGTTTAAGCTTAAACGAGCTCGGCTCGTTAAAGGCTCGTTTAAATTTTAACGAGCTTAGTTCGAGCTTGGCTCGTAAAGGCTCGTTATATGGTTAAGCTCGAATTCGAGCTCGTCAAAGCAAACTCAAGCTCATTAAAGATCGAGTTCGAGTTCGAGTTGGAGTTCGAGTTCGTTAAAGCTTGAAATATATGTTAAATTGTCCTTTTTTTAATCAAATTTCATATTAACACTAAATCACTTGTAGCATTAAAAAGTAAAAATCAAAAGCATGAGAGTTAGTAAAAATCTTACATATTACTAAAAAGTAAAGCATAAATGAAATTACCATAAGTTTTTAGAATCACAATTGACTAATAAATTTTAGTTTTGGATAATTATTAATAACATTAATATTTTAAAATTTATATGTGATGTATTAAACATTTGTAATATGCTTATGACTTTATGATAAAATAATACTAGTTGATGATTATATTAATTATTAAGTCAAAATCTATAATTAATACTAGGTAACTCTCATATGATACACGAGTTTTGTTGGTTTTTTTAGACTAAATACTGTTTAGTTCTCACCAAACTATTCAATTTTTTAAACTAATTTAATTTTAGACAAAATCAAATGATTTAAAAATATTCCAAACCAACACTTTTTTTAAATATGCCTCAATTAGAGTAACACCCGTGTGTTACATGAGATTTGTTCACAAATAAATTTCAAAAGATAGCGTAGATAGAATCCTTGATTTTGAATTATTTGTTATCTTTTAAAATTATTATCTTTTAAATTCAAAAATATATTATTAATTCAAATGAGAGAATATATTCAATAAACAATATATATTTTAAACTAATAAAATCTTTTTATTTTTTTTTTCTTTCTCGTTTTCTATATATTTATACATATAATATAATATAATATAATTTTAAAATAGTATAGATAGAAACATTAATTTGGATTATTTATATTTTAAATTATTCAAAATATATTATCAATTCAAATGAGAGAATACCTTCTACAAAAAGATATATATGTTGAACTAATACAATCTTTGTCAATAAAATATGCATAGGAGATAAATGGCTCGACATTAACTTTTCCAAACTATTTGTGAGTTGTGTGCAAATTTGAGTTGAATTAATTTTCTTTTATATTCTCGATTATTAAAAAATTATCAATGTCAATTATTTTTCTTTCTTGTTTGCTTTTTGCAGTATTTAATATGGTAAATATTAAAAGAAAATAAATTTCAAAGATGAATCATGATTTAATTTTTGGATTATTTATTATCTTTTAGATTTGTTCACAGAATGTTACATGGATAAATGTGAAGCATCCACGTGAGATTAAGAGAATAAGAAGTTGACACATGTCTATGATTAATAAGGTGATGGCATGTTTTAACTTTATTTTTTATTTTAGTATATATGGTTGATATTATATTTGTGCTTATATATAGACTATATTATTATATATTATATTTTTAGTTTGATTTGGTTTATTAGATAGTTATATATATATATATATATATATATATATAGACAAAAACTTGTGTGAGGAGACCGTCTCACGGATTGAGTCTCAATCCGTGAGACGGATCCACCCACGGCTTATCAAGTGGCAAGTATCCAAGATGAGGGTAGTGAGTTTTCCGCCAAACTCCTATTAAGAGACCACTATTGTCGTGAGTGGTCTTCATTTATTGGAAATATATTGCAGCAAAATTAACAAGATTACACAATCCCACTCAACTACACTCCAATTATTACTCTTTATTTATTAAAAAACAAATTAAAAATCCATATAAAGAGAAACACAATAAATTAGTTAAAATGGGGAAATAAACACCACAACCACAAAACTCCCTCGCAACACCTAGACAGCCTACTCTTTTAGCACCTCACTTTTTCTCTATTTTTCCATTCGTCACTTCCACATAATTTTGGGTGGTGATATTTTTGTAATATTAGACGTGACATAGTGTTGCATTAGACTTGAAAAATAACATTTTTTTCAAACAAAATATCACTTTTTATTAAAATAAAGTATTTATTCCTATGGAAAAAATATAACTTTTTGTTAAATAAAGTATTACTTTTTATGGAAAATGTATCACTTTTTATTAAATATATATATATATCACTTTTTTATTAAAATAAAATATCACTTCTTATAAAAATAAGTATAATTTTTTATTTTAAAAAGTATCACTTTTTATTAAAAATATACCATTTCTTATTAGTTTTTCCTTGAAAAGTATTACTTTTACTCCAAAAAGTATTGCTTTTATTCTGAAAAGTATACATTTTCAAAGTAATTTTTTGGCAACGGTGACCATTTAAAATATTAAGTGCTGACAAAGTATCATTTTGGACTCAAAAAGTATCACTTTTTCTCCAAAAGGTATATGTTTTCAAAGTAAAAAATTGTTTTGTGTGTGCTTTAAAAGTGATATACGCCATTAATTAACAGTATCATTTATTATTAAAAAATATCACTTTTACACTAAAAAGTATATGTTCTCAAAATAATAAAATTGATATCTATAGTTGTTTTTTCCCCTAATAAGTATTAGTAGTTATCTTAAATGTATTAGTTTTTCTCTCGAAAAATATCACTTTTACATCGAAAAATATACTTTTCAAAGTAATTTTTGGGTTGTGGCATAATATCATTAGGGCGGGTGACAATTTTGTAATGTTAGGCGATGGCATAGTATCAATTTAGAGTCGAAAAGTATCACTTTTTATTTTAGAAAGTATCACTTTTACTACGAAAAGTATATGTTTCCAAAGTAATGAAATTGATATTATTTATCTGCAAAGCTATACACAACCTTGTTTAAGTATCACTTTTTATTAAATATGTATCACATTTACTCTAAAAGTATGTTTTCAAAGTAACAAAACCGATATTTGTAGTTCCGAAAAGTATTAATTTTTCCCGAAAAGTATTAATAGTTCCACTAAAAAGTATTAGTTTTCGCTAGAAAAGTATTATTAGCTTTTGAAAATATATTTACTTTTTCTCCAAATTCCACCATCTAATTCCTAAAGTCTTGGGATTTTTCTTTTATTTTCAATAAGAACTTAAGAAAGCTTTCCATTCGATGGATTTAACCGACGACATCTAAATACAGTGGATAATAAATATATGAAAATGATCGTTAATGGCTTAATGTTATCCCAAAGCTTTCTTGTATTACCAGTCTGAGCATCCATGACCATGAAGGCCTTTAGTCACAATTTTTGACCTCCGCACTTTTAATTTAATCATTGCTGAAGGGCAAACAATTAAAATAAGAAATCATTTCTCTCATGTAGGTTTTTGAAGATTCCCAGGTTTCTTTGGATTGATGTACAAGGTACCTATTTTTCTGCTCATTTTCCCTTTGGGGAGAGGTTGAGCGGGGGGTTTGAAACAGGAGAGAGCGCGATATATCATGAATTATTTTTTATTTTTTTTTTTGAGATGGGTGGGCTATGGATCCAGATGTGGTTGTTGGAGATCCGTCTCACGGATTTGAATCCGTGAGATGGTCTCACAAGAGATCTACTCATATATATATTATAGTACTATTGAATTTACTATGTTTTGGTTTTGTATGGTTGATCAAATATATTATTAGATAGTTTTAAGTTCACAAATATATTATTAATTCAAACGAGAGAATATATTCTATAAACAATATCAATTTTGAACTAATAAAATTTTTTTCTTTTTTTCTTGCTCGTTTTCTATATTTTTATACATATAATTTAATATTTAAGCTCGAAAATATAACTAATTTAAAAATAGTGTAGATAGAATCCTTGATTTTTAGATTATTTTTCTTTTAAATTTGTTATCTTCTAAATTCAAAATGTATTATCAATTCAAATGAGATAATATCTTCTACAAAAAAAATATAAATTTTGAACTAATAGAATCTTTGTCAAAAATTATAGATTTTGAACTAATAGAATCTTTTGTCTAGCCTTAATCCTTAGATATATAGTTGTTACAAGGAATAATATTATTTTACAAACGAGTTGGAACATAGACTCACGAGCCTATAAACAAACATCTTCGCGAGCTTAATTATCAAACCGAGCTCGAACACAAGCTAACGAGTTTGTAAACGAACACATTCACGAGCTCAATTAACGAACCAAATTCGAGCCTAGACTCTCGAGCCTATACTCACGAGCGTGTAAATGAACCGAACTCGAGCCTAGGCTCGCGAGCCTATAAACGAACATGTTCGCGAATTTTCGATCGAGTCGAATACCTGTAAGCTCGAGTTCGGCTCGTTTACAAGTTCGAGCTCGAATTTTAGGCTCGAGTTCGGCTCGTTAAGCTTGACGAACGAATATTTTGTCGAACCGAGACCGAATAGCTCATGGCGGCCGATTCATTCATTACCTATCCACCAGCCCACTTGCATTATACAATGACTCAACTAATGGATGATTTCAATTTTCATGCATTCACAAAGCCGCCCGCGCCCATTGTTTTCTTTCTCCTTTTGAGAGTTGTATTGAAGTTGTAGACACTGACAAAAATTTAAAAATATTATACTGAACCTTACAGTATCATCAGTTTTACAATATTATAAAGTACATCACAAATTTGTAATTTTCAAACAACGTCTATAACGTGTGCTTTAAAACTTGAACGCGAACTCAAATTGATTTGATGACTTATAAATCAAATAAATAAACCGAGCTTAATAATCCTAATCGAGTCGATTCGCAAAGTCGTGTACTGTGTGCCGATAGATGTAAGGTGCTCCATCCCCATTAACATTGGCTAAAGACCAATTAATTTCTTATATTATCTCGTATTAGAACAATACCAACAATACACAACAATCGACTCAAATATAGTTTTTAGGGATAATTACAAAAGTCCCCCGCGGTTCGGGCTAATTACGAGAAAACCAAGAGATTGTTGAAAATTACAAAAAAAATCATTGAGGTTTGATTTTGTCTTACATTTTCCCCTTCATAACCAAAATATTATAGTTATCCCCTAGTATTATTTCTCGAAATATTATAGTTACCCCCTAAAATTTAAGACAAAATCAAACTTGACGGGTTTTTTTGTAATTTTGAAGCATCTCGGGATTTTTTTGTAATTAGACCAAACCTTAGGGGGACTTTTGTAATTATCCCTAGTTTATATATAATTGAGTTCATCAAACCACTAATTAAAATCAAGAGTTTTAAGAGGTTGTACATATACTATCAGTCTTCTCACATTCAACTGTTGACACTTGCACAACAATATTCCAAAACCCTTTGGGGGAGACACTGAAAAAAACACGAGGAATCAAAATGAGTTGTTACTTGGAAAGTGGGGATAAATTAAAAATAGAAGCATAGCAAGTAGTAGGCGTCTTTTAGTCAAAATTGATCAACAAAATAATTCATGCACTGAATTTTATCACTCACACTTTTCTTAAAAATTGTCACATTGTGGTCGCAAATTGTGACATTCAGAAGCCATCCTGAACCCACGTAGTTGTTTCCAAATTAAACAGGATAAAGTGAGATCAATCATGATGACTTCAAGTCTTCTTTTTTACCTATTAAATGATCTCTTTATTGAACCCATCCATCATCTTTTCTTTATCTTTGTATATACATTTTGTTCTCTCTGTCTCTGCCAAGAAATTAAATAATAAATGGGAAAAGAGACATCAATAATTCTAATTATGTTGTTGGTTATATGCTATCCAGCAACCATATGCTTGGGTGCTGCAAGTACTCTCAACATGAGCTCCACAGATGAATCCTCTCTTTTATCCATCAAGGCCCGGATAACTTCCGATCCAAATAACATATTAACCACAAACTGGTCACAAGGGACACCTTTCTGCACCTGGATTGGCGTCACTTGCAGCCGGAGGCACTCCAGTAGGGTGACGGCCCTCGATCTTTTTGACATGGGCTTGGAAGGTACCATTGCTCAAGAAATCGGTAATCTCTCATTCCTCACATACTTGGACATTGGCAATAACAGCTTCACAGGCTCAATCCCTGACGAAATCGGTAACTTAAATCGCCTCCGCGTCCTGATAATGTCCAACAATCAGCTCGGCGGTCACATCCCGACTAGCTTGGGATTGCTGACTAATCTCGAAATGCTGGATTTGTCTGATAATCGGCTGACAGGGACTGTTCCCTGGTCGAGCCTACTCAAGATTTCGTCTTTGCGGGTGATTGCTGTCACGCGTAATTACCAGCTCTCCGGGTCTCTGCCTGTGGACATGTGCGGTCCTGGGACGAGATTAGAAAAGTTGCGGCTTTCAATAAATCAGTTCGTGGGAAGTATACCAGAAAGTATATCAAGATGTGGGCAGCTCAAGATTATTTCCTTTTCTTACAACAATTTCACGGGAAGTATACCGGTGAACATTGGGAGCTTGTCGCAGCTTCAGATTCTTGCTCTAGGAAGGAATCAGCTATCTGGTACGCTTATACTAGTTTCTATTATTTTAGGGATAATTATTACAAAATTATCCCGGGATTCGAGCTAATAACAAAAACAATTGAGTTTTGATTCTATATTACATCTTACCCTTCTAACAGTTACTCCACATTTAATACATTATCAAACCTCATGGATTTTTATGTAATTTTAATAAAAGGTTATTGATCTTTTAGTACCTGAGCTATAGGCACTTTGTTGGTTTGGTACCTGACATTTCCAAGTTGCCGATTTAGTACTCATACTTCACATTTTTTTATAAATTGGTACCTATTCACTTTTAAGGACGAAAATGCCCCCAAGAAACATAAGCATACTAAAAAAATCAGTATACTTATTTAAATTATAAAATCAACTAAAATTTTAAATAATTTAATTAATAAAAAATAAAAATAAGTTTCTATAAATATTAATGAATTTTTAGAAAAACTATAATTTATTACATTAAATTAGTAAATTAATAAACATAAATTAAAATTTAATTAATCGAAAAGAAAAATTAATTTACTTAATTAAATTTAAAAATTAAAATGAAAATTAAGTAATTTAAAAATTAATATTAAGATAGTAAATAAGAAAATTATAGAATTTTTTATTAATATATTATATTTTAATTAATTTTTTAATCGAATTTTAAAAAAAAAATTAATTCATTTTTTTTACAATTAAGAATTTAGTAATTAAATTTAAATAATAATAAGTTATTTCGTAATTAAATTTATTTTTTAAAATTAATAATTCTAATTAAAACTTAACTTTTTAACAAAAATTAAAAAAAAATCTTGGGGGCATTTTCGTCCTTAAAAGTGAATAGGTACCAATTTATAAAAAAATGTGAAGTATGGGTACTAAATCGGTAACTCCGAAATGTCAGGTACCAAACCAGCAAAGTGCCTATAGCTCAGGTACTAAAAAATCAATAACCTTTTAATAAATACAACAAACTACACATACAACTTATCAATGTGTGCATATATTTACTATTTTTTATGAAATGGCTTTGCAGGTAGCATACCACCCTCAATTGGCAATTTGTCGAATCTGAACACATTGGACTTTAGTTCCAACAGGTTACAAGGGATAGTTCCTTCAGAAATGGGACAACTTCCCAATCTAACATTTCTTAGTCTTGGAGAAAACAGGCTACATGGTGATTTGCCCCAATCTATTTTCAACCTCACCACCTTACAGGCACTTGCATTTACACTCAATAATCTCTCTGGAAACCTCCCACCTTTCATAGATCAAGGCCTTCCAAATATCCAATATCTCTATCTTGCGGATAATCAATTCTCTGGAAAGATTCCTGTTTCCATCTCGAATCTTTCCAGGCTAACCACTCTTGATATTGGTTACAACTCTTTCAGTGGAAACATACCCATTACTCTTGGTAACCTACATCAACTCCAAGCCCTGAGACTGGGATCAAACCAGTTCACAAATAATTTATCCATACCCGAACAAGATTTTCTAACTTCCCTCACATACTGCAAGAATCTCACCTTTATACGGATATCGGTTAATCCCATAACCGGAGTCCTCCCAAAGTCATTAGGCTCCACCAATATGTCCGCATCTCTTGAGAATTTTATTGCCTTCTCGTGTAGAATTAGTGGCGCGATTCCCGATGAAATCGGCAATCTAAACAACTTGGTATGGTTAGCCCTTGGGGATAATGAATTAACTGGAGAGATTCCAGCGACGTTAGGACGTTTAAAGAACTTGCAGAGGTTATCAATTTATAGAAATAAACTGCACGGCTCTATCCCCCCAAGCTTTTGCAGCCTGGAAAATTTGTACTTTTTGAGTTTGACGAGAAGTGGACTTTCTGGGGAGCTGCCAAATTGTTTGGGAAACCTCACTTCACTGCGAGAGATTTATTTAGGAAATAACACATTCAACTCCGCCATCCCATCAAGTTTGTGGTCCATTCGCCGTATTCAAGTGTTATCCTTATATAATAATTCCTTTAATGGCTCTTTGCCTCCAGAAATCAGCAGTTTGAGCAGCATGACTGGGTTGCATCTGACTGGAAATCAGCTCTATGGGGAAATCCCGAGCACCATTGGGCAACTTAGTAATCTAGTCAACCTATCATTATCAGATAACAAGTTTAATGGGCACATACCTGAATCTTTTTCTAGTCTGAGAAACTTACAGTACTTGGATATATCCCACAACAATCTGTCCGGTTCAATTCCCAAGTCTTTGGAGTCACTTTTGTATCTTAGTTACTTCAACGTTTCGTTCAATGAGCTAACTGGAGAAATTCCGGAAGGAGGGCATTTTGCAAATTTCACACCTGATCTTTTTGCAGGTAATATAGGTCTGTGTGGATCATCACGATTCAATGTCGAGGCATGCCAAATGGTTAATACGACCAAATCATCAAGAAATAACAGACTTATAAGATATATTCTACCACCAATAGCTTCAATGATAGTCGTAACGGCTATTATAATCTTGTTGCTCAGACATTACAGAAGAAAATCATCATCAGTTCCATATGATCAGTCCGATTTGGCTGTTCTTGAGAGGATATCGTATTACGAGATTCTTAAAGCGACAAGCAACCTTGATATAGGAAATTTGATTGGGAAAGGTAGCATTGGCTCTGTATACAAGGGGACATTTTCTAATGAGATAACTTTAGCTATTAAGGTTTTCGATTTGGACGTCCAGGGCGCATTCAAGAGCTTCGATACAGAATGCCAAATAATGCGTAGCCTTCGTCACAGAAATCTTGTTAAGGTCATCACTAGTTGCTCCAACCTTGATTTCAAGGCCTTAGTGGTGGAATATATGCCCAACGGAAACCTTGAAAAATGGCTCTACTCTCCTAATTGTTCCTCAAAAATTACCGAAAGATTGGGAATACTGATAGATGTGGCATCTGCAATAGAGTATCTACATCAAGGTTATTCCTCCCCAATCGTCCATTGTGATTTGAAGCCTAGCAATATCCTTCTGGATGAAAATATGGTAGCACGTGTTGGAGACTTTGGCATTTCCAAGCTCTTTATGGAAGACCAGAGAATGGCACAAACCAAAACTTTGGGTACAGTTGGATATATGGCACCAGGTAAGAAAGTTTATTACTCAATTTTCTAAATAAGTACTTTACATTTTTTCTACAAGTGTCTATTGTTCCTCATCACCTACTAATAACTTTATATATATCCTATTTTGCAGAGTACGGATCATCAGGATTAGTATCAACGGCCGTGGATGTTTACAGCTATGGGATTTTGTTGATGGAAACATTCACAAGAAAGAAGCCAACTGATGAAATGTTTCTAGGAGAGTTAACCATGACAAAATGGGTGTCTGAATCATTTCCTAATTCATTAATGCAAATTGTCGATTCAAAGCTACTGAATACGGATGAAGAATATATTAGAGCTGGCCATGATCGATGGTGCTATGAATCAATCATGAGACTAGCTATAGATTGCACATCTGATTTTCCTGAGGAGAGGCCTAAAATGGAAGATGTTCTTGTGATGCTCAAGAAGATCAATATAGAACTTCACGATACGAAGCATAGAGTTAGATAAAACTGAATCATTAGTTTTTTTTGTTCCAGTTTTTAATTACTCCATCAAGCCAGAGCTGAGGTTGTGTAATTACCAATGAGGTAGAATAAGATTTTCACCTTTTTTTTGTTAGCAACAAGGTTTCACCTTTAGTTTTGATGATGAAAGATTATTGCACTTAATTGTGGTGGAAACAGTCAAACTTACAATGTAGTGAAGTAAAGAAAACACAATTCACAATCCAAGTGTCTCTTTGGATTTATCAAACTTATTCATGTTGTTCTACAGAAATCCCAGATTGTTATCTGTTTTCGCGTTCTATCTAGAGAAAAGGGAAGAGTGAGAGAGCGATGGAGTGCAATAGTTCCTGCCGATATATGTGTTTGCAAAAACTTCTGCTTTTAGAAGTGATTTATCGTAGCAGATGTAGAAGTAGTTGAGAATCAGAAGTTGGTAGTGTTTGAAAATAAAATCAAAAGTTGAGAATCAGAAGTTGTGAGTATTTGGTGAAAAAGTTGTAAAAGTGCTTATGTGTTAGTAAAAGTAAAAACAGAAGCAAAAACAGAATCTAAAGCACCCATCTCCCTGCTTTTGGATTCTAATTAAATAAAGTAGAATTAGAATCAGAAGCAGACGTTTACACTTGCAAACACTAAAAAGTATTTTTATTAAGCGTGAAAAAATGAAAAATACTTTTTTTAATGATTGCAAACACTCTCATTCTAGAATTGAAATTCTACAGTTTTTAAATAATATGAGAAGTTATCCCCAAATAACTGGTCCCTCCATTGCAACCTCTATTTGTGAAACTTCAAGTGAATTCGACAACATTGAAAACTTTATAAAAACAACGAAAACCATATAAAAAATATTACATAAACAAAAAAAGTGTAAAAAATAGGCAAAAACTGATTGAAACATCAAAACAACACATAAACAATAGAAAAACAATGTAGAATACAACACATGAACAAAAAGTAGTAAAAATAGGTAAAAGCGTAAAAGATTGCAAAAAGGATGTCAAAAAAAATATGGGAGCGTAAATATATCCACTAAAAAAGACGGGCAGAGTAAACAATGTCTTTTATGAGGAAAAGATGGGTATGTTTGTCAAATGCCAAAATGTACACACAAAATCCACCAGCCCACTTGCATCATACAATGACTCAACTCAAGGATGATAAAGTTATACTATATATTTATTTTAAATTAAAGTTAAGATATATTTGATTTAATAGCAAAATATGGATGGGTTAAAAAAGACAAAATTAACTATAAATGAAAAAATAAAACATAGAAAATATACAAGATATAGTTTATTGTTGACATGACCAAAATACCCTTGCCAAAATTCCTAAAATCTGAAAATTGCACTCAAAATTGCTTTAGGGCGCATAGTGCAAAGAAATAGCTAATTTAATGGTGCAAAATGCCAAAAACTCAATTTTAGAGTGCATAGTGCAAATTATGTGTATTTCCAGGGTGCAAGTTGCCAATTACCCTCACAAATTTGTAGTTTTCAAAAACGCCTACAACTTGTGCTTTAAAAAACTTGAACGCGAACTCAAATTGATTTGATGACTTATAAATCAAATAAATAAATCCTAGCTTAATAACCCACGAAATGAAAAGTAAGGCCATCTCCAATGTCATTCCTTTAAAAACTTCTAAAAATCTATTTTTTGTGGGGTCTATAATGCATCATAAAAACCTCAAAAAGAAAAAATTCCATCTTTCTCTCCACAATCCAAAAACCCCTAAATAGTTTTTTTGTGGATCCTACATTTCTAACCATAAAAACATAAACATCTATTAAAAAATTAATTAATCAAAAATTTTTTTTTTAATAGAAAGGAGCGGTACCGTGAAATCGGTACCGCTTTTTGTGGGATGGAAAAAAGCTGAGGGGTACAATGGGGTGAGCCTTTTTGGTACAGGTTTTTCAATTGAAAAACCCAGCTAAAAACCTGGCGTTGTGGCTGCCCTAAGTTACCTGGAAGCTTGAATTTTATGGTTCCTGGTTTCGAATACTTGGGATTTGCGTGTGTTTCCTTTTTTTCAATTGACTAATTTGAGTTGATTCGCAAAGTCGTGTCCGATAGATGTAAGGTGCTCCATCCCCATTAATATTTGGTAAAAGAATAATTAGTTTCTTATATTGTCTCGTATAAGAACAATACCAAGTTACCAACAATACACACCAATCGACTCAAGTATATTTTTTTGGGATAATTACAAAAGTCCCCCTGAGGTTCGGGCTAATTACAAAAAAACCAAGACATTCTTTAAAATTGCAAAAAAAAAAAAAAAACCTTGAGATTTAATTTATCTTACATTTCCCCATTCATAAACAAAAAAATATTTGAAAAAACCTCATAATATTTCTAGAAGTATTACAGTTGCCCCCTTAAATGTAAGACAAAATCAAACTTGAGGGGGCTTTTTGTAATTTTGAAATATCTCCGGATTTTTTTGTAATTAGACCAAACCTTAAAGGGTCTTTTGTAATTATCCCTAGTTTATATATAATTGAGTTCATCAAACCACTAATTAAAATCAATAGTTTTAAGAGGTTGTACGTACCTCTTATAGATTACTTACTTCAATATCTAATAGTATATACTATCAGTCTTCTGACATTCAACTGTTGACACTTGCACAACAATATTCCAAAACCCTTTAGGGGAGACACTGAAAAAAACACGAGGAATCCAAATGAGTTGTTACTTGGAAAGTGGGGATGGATAATTTTAAAATAGAAGCAGAGCAAGTAGTAGGGGTGTTTGAGTCAAAATTGATCAACAAAATAATTGATACACTGAATTTTATCACTCACACTTTTCTTAAATTTTGTCACATTGTGGTCACCAATTGTGGCATTCAAAAATTCATCCTGAACCCACGTAGTTGTTTCCAAATTAAATAGGATAAAGTGAGATCAATCATGATGACTTCAAGTCTTCTTTTTTTACCTATTAAATTATCTCTTTATTGAACCCATCCATCATCGTTTCTTTATCTTTGTATATAACATTTTGTTCTCTCTGTCTCTGCCAAGAATTAAATAATAAATGGGAAAAGAGACATCAATATTTCTAATTATGTTGTTGGTTATATGCTATCTAGCAACCATCTGTTTGGGTGCTGCAAGTACTCTCAACATGAGCTCCATAGATGAATCCTCTCTTTTATCCTTCAAGGCTCGGATTACATCCGATCCAAATAACATATTATCCACAAACTGGTCACAAGGGACCCCTTTCTGCACCTGGATTGGCGTCACTTGCAGCCGGAGGCACTCCAGTAGGGTGACGGCCCTCGATCTTTTTGACATGGGCTTGGAAGGTACCATTGCTCAAGAAATCGGTAATCTCTCATTCCTCACATACTTGGACATTGGCAATAACAGCTTCACAGGCTCAATCCCTGACGAAATCGGCAACTTAAATCGCCTCCGCGTCCTGATAATGTCCAACAATCAGCTTGGCGGTCACATCCCGACTAGCTTGGGATTGCTGACTAATCTCGAAATGCTGGATTTGTCTGATAATCGGCTGACAGGGAGTGTTCCCTGGTCGGGTATACTCAACATTGTGTCTTTGCGGGTGATTGCTGTCACGCGTAATTACCAGCTCTCCGGGTCTCTGCCTGTGGACATGTGCGGTCCTGGGACGAGATTGGAGAAGTTGCGGCTTTCAATGAATCAATTCGTGGGAAGTATCCCGGAAAATATATCAAGATGTGGGCAGCTCAGGATTATTTCCTTTTCTTCCAACAATTTCACGGGAAGTATACCGGTGAACATTGGGAGCTTGTCGCAGCTTCAGATTCTTGCTCTAGGAGGAAATCAGTTATCTGGTACGCTTATGCTAGTTTCTATTATTTTAGGGATAATTACAAAATTATCCCGAGATTCGAGCTAATAACAAAAAAAATTGAGTTTTGATTATGTATTACATTTTACCCTTCCAAAAGTTACCCCACATTTAATACATTATCAAACCTCATGGATTTTTTTTTTGTTTTTGTAATTTTAATAAATACAACAAACTACACACACCTCATAAATGTGTGCATATATTTACTATTTTTTATGAAATGGCTTTGCAGGTACCATACCACCCTCAATTGGCAATTTGTCGAATCTTAACACATTGGACTTTAGTTGGAATAGGTTACAAGGGATAGTTCCTTCAGAAATGGGACGACTTCCCAATCTAACATTTCTTAGTCTTGGATTAAACAGGCTACACGGTGATTTTCCCCAATCTATTTTCAATCTCACCAACTTGCAGACACTTTCACTTACAAACAATAATCTCTCTGGAAACCTCCCACTTTCCATACATCAAGGCCTTCCAAATCTCCAAATTCTCTATCTTGCGGATAATCAATTCTCTGGAAAGATTCCTGTTTCCATCTCGAATCTTTCCAGGCTAACTAATCTTGATATTGGTGGCAACTCTTTCAGTGGAAACATACCCATTACTCTTGGTAACCTACAACAACTCCAAGTCCTGAAACTGGGATCAAACCAATTCACAAATAATTTATCCATACCTGAACAAGATTTTCTTACTTCCCTCACATACTGCAAGAACCTCGCCTTTATAGGGATATCGACTAATCCCATAACCGGAGTGCTCCCAAAGTCATTAGGCTCCACCAATATGTCTGCATCTCTTGAGGATTTTAAAGCATTCTCGTGTAGAATCAGCGGCGCAATCCCTGATGAAATTGGCAATCTAAACAACTTGGTATGGTTAACCCTTGAGGATAATGAATTGACTGGAGAGATTCCAACGACGTTGGGACGTTTAAAGAAATTACAGAGGTTATCAATTAGAGGAAATAAACTGCACGGCTCTATCCCTCCAAGTTTTTGCAACCTGGAAAATCTGTATCATTTACGTTTGTCGATAAATAGGCTTTCCGGGGAGCTGCCAAATTGTTTGGGAAACCTCATTTCACTGCGCAGAATGTATTTAGGAAACAACACATTCAGCTCCAGTATCCCATCAAGTTTGTGGTCCATTCAGCGTCTTCGAACCTTATCCTTATATAATAATTCCTTTAATGGCTCTTTGCCTCCAGAAATCGGTAGTTTGAGCAGCATGACTGGGTTGCATCTGAGTGGAAATCAGCTCTCTGGGGAAATCCCGAGCACCATTGGGCAACTTAGTAATCTAGTCAACCTAACATTATCAGATAACAAGTTTAATGGGCACATACCTGAATCTTTTGCTGATCTGATATCCTTGGAGTACTTGGACTTATCTCACAACAATCTATCTGGTCCAATTCCCAAGTCTTTGGAGTCACTTTCGGATCTTAATTACTTCAATGTTTCGTTCAATGAGCTAACTGGAGAAATTCCGGAAGGAGGGCATTTTGCAAATTTCACACCTGATCTTTTTGCAGGTAATATAGGTCTGTGTGGATCATCACGATTCAATGTCGAGGCATGCCAAATGGTTAATACGACCAAATCATCAAGAAATAACAGACTTATAAGATATATTCTACCAACAATAGCTTCAATGATAGTCGTAACGGCTATTATAATCTTGTTGCTCAGACATTACAGAAGAAAATCATCATCAGTTCCATATGATCAGTCCGATTTGGCTGTTCTTGAGAGGATATCGTATTACGAGATTCTTAAAGCGACAAGCAACCTTGATATAGGAAATTTGATTGGGAAAGGTAGCATTGGCTCTGTATACAAGTGGACATTTTCTAATGAGATAACTTTAGCTATTAAGGTTTTTGATTTGGACGTCCAGGGCGCATTCAAGAGCTTCGATACAGAGTGCCAAATAATGCGTAGCCTTCGTCACAAAAATCTTGTTAAGGTCATCACTAGTTGCTCCAACCTTGATTTCAAGGCCTTAGTGGTGGAATATATGCCCTACGGAAACCTTGAAAAATGGCTCTACTCCCCTAATTGTTCCTCAAAAATTACTGAAAGATTGGGAATAATGATAGATGTGGCATCTGCAATAGAGTATCTACATCAAGGTTATTCCTCCCCAATCGTCCATTGTGATTTGAAGCCTAGCAATATCCTTCTGGATGAAAATATGGTAGCACGTGTTGGAGACTTTGGCATTGCCAAGCTCCTTATGGAAGACCAGAGAATGGCACAAACCAAAACCTTGGGTACAATTGGATATATGGCACCAGGTAAGAGAATTTATTACTAAAAATTTCTAAATAAATACTTTACATTTTTTCTACAAGTGTCTATTGTTCCTCCTACCAACTTATAAGTTATGTTTCTAATTTTGCAGAGTACGGATCATCAGGATTAGTATCAATAGCCGTGGATGTTTACAGTTTTGGGATTTTGTTGATGGAAACATTCACAAGAAAGAAGCCAACTGATGAAATGTTTCTAGGAGAGTTAACCATGACAAAATGGGTGTCCGGTTCATTTCCTAGTGCATTAATGCAGATTGTCGATACAGAGCTACTCAATATGGATCAAGAATATAGTAGATTTGGCCGTGATCAAGTGTGTTTGGAATCGATAATGAGACTAGCTATAGATTGCACATCTAATTTTCCTAATGAGAGGCCTAAAATGGAAGATGTTCTGGTGATGCTCAAGAAGATCAATATTGAACTTCACAATACGACGCCTAGAGTTAGATATAATTGAATCAATAAATTCTTTATGTTTTTTCTTCTCAACAATTTTTCTTAGTTACTGCTTCTAGCTAGAGCTAAGGTTGTGTAATAGGACAAGGCCCACTGTTTTGTTAGCAACAAGGTTTCACCTTTAGTTTTGATGACAATAATGGAAAATTGAATTTGTTGATTATTCATACAGTACCTCCTAAAATAAGTGCATATCTTCTTTTTTTAATGGTCAGAAAAAAAATGAACAAGAATTAAACTCCTAAACTCTCCATACCCAAATTGCAAGGACGGAATATTGAAAATATGATTAAACCTATCAGAATGAAACTGAAAGTAATAAAAGAGTAACATCCTTGGTGACATACAATTGCAAAGTAGACAAGCAAATCAAACATACAGACTACAAATAGTAGCTAGATACTAAAAGTTTTCAACTGTCAGAAAATGAAAAGAAAACTGGCACAAATTTATTAGATAGAGTCAGAGATTACTAGTGTATAACTAACAGAAAAATAATCCAGACTGAATTAACCAAACAGCTAATCATTGAAGAAATCAATGGCATAGCATATTGAAATTACCTTTGGAGGTGGTTCCATAGTACATTCTTCAGGTAGAAACAATTCCAGCTTGAATACACCTCTTCCCAGGATGCCATTGTGATGCAATAACACTTATCAGTCAGGATCAGAATGTTTTTCCTCCAAATAAATCACATGCATTTATCAACAGCATTCTCACAGATCAAATGCTATCTACATTCTATTCTAGAATTATCAGGTTGCCCAGCCTTATAGGTGTAATCAAGCACCACTACCTAAGGATGACTCCGTTTGCAGCCATCCACAAGATTAAGATGAGTCATAAGGTGTTACGGTACCTAGGACAGATCATTACATAACAACCTAACCCCAACATGCATTAAGTTGATCTAGTCCAACTAGATTTAAGCATAATGACAAAAATTATGTCAATTCTATATTTCAATTAGGGTTGTTACATGTATATATATACAACTGCAGTGGCTAAACTAGGAAAGAGTAAAATCTGGAAAGAATAAAATCAGGAAAGAATAAAATCACAATCAGACCTAATCCCTAAAATCAAGAACATTATACAGTTTCCTAAATTAAAATATTGTCTTTCCCACACATAATTCATGGCATGCTTACAAAGAACAATTTCAACATGAGTAAGATTTACAGACTGTCCAAACATTGTGGTTTAAGACAGTAACAGGGCTTAGTTGATTAATCATGGCTCATAAGAAATACAAGATTCAGTAAAGAGAATAGTGTAAACCGATGCAATAGCTTATTGAAACAGAAGAAATTTACTATCACTTGCCTATTATAGACTCCCACCTTCGCATCATTATTGCAACTGAGCTGTAAAACAAAATCAAGTTATCGAATTTCTGGAACAATTTACTATGTTCATTATGTGAAAAATTGTAAAACTTCAAATGGCATAATTCATTAAGTATATTAAATAATTATTGTATCTTTTAAGCTCATTGAAAGTTCCAAATATAAGTCAAAATGATGTCAAAAGTTTTCATCAACCTTGGATATCACATGTTATTGGGATGGAGGGAATAAGGATTTCACCTACATTAGGACTGAGTTTACAGATAAGATCAAGTTCACCTATCAGCAAGCTCAAGTGTATTTATCGGCATAATATAGATAGAATTCTAAAAACATCTCAGCATTTGAGTTTTGGCAACCTTCCAACCTAAAACTTTGATGCAAAAACTAATAAAGCCCTGTGCAGAAGAAAACCACCATTTTCTATCGGTCAAAGTGAAAGCTCCTTCAAGATAGGACCCGAACATTGATTCAGATATGGCTTTATCTCTTTTTGGTCTATAGATGGATCAATTTTTAATTATGTGGTCTCCGAAAGATATCAAACTCTCTGTGTGGCACATGTAATGCAAATCTTTATAACAATGGGAATTTCAAAGTGAATGTACGAGAAGTACAAATGATTCATTTACTATACATCACACAACATATGAAAGTATACATCATTCATGAAAAAAGTTTCAACTAATATGCATGTCCACAGTGATATTAATAACCAAATCATATATACATCTTACATAAAATGAAATGCAGTATATTACCTTCATATGGAGATTGGGCTCGGCCAAGTATCCTCTCATTGAAATAACGCATGTTACTTTCCAAAGGTGAAGCACCAATTCCCCGAGCTATTTTATCAAGATTATCAATACAAAAATAATAATACATTCCAGCGAAGATGGAAACCCACAAATGCCGGAGCAATTTATGACCCATATTTTCTGTTAACAAACATCAGGTTTCTAGACAATATATTATGATTCATGATGCCTACATTACCAAAAGTTTCATGTGAATCTATAAATCCAAACAAAATAAAACAGAACATTATATTGAACCACACTGCTCAAATTAATACTAAAGCTCTTCGTATTCCAAACGTCCCATCCAACTTAATATGATTTTCCTAGCTATTCATACAGATGCTGATTAATATATTGTAATAGTGATCAAAGCAGCATAATTAAGCCAATACTCTTAAAAGTGTAAAATGTATTTTCTCTTTCTTCCCTTCACCCTCATCCAAGGGGAAAAATAGAAAGACCAAATAACTTAAATATTAACAATTTTGGAACAGGTAAACTAACAAATTCATAAGTTCCATTTGAGAAGTAACAATGCCACTACAATAAGAACCTTACAATGAATGCAATAGAAGTATACTATTGTGCCAGATTTTGGATTCTAAAATCACTAACCCCAAGTATGATTACTGAAATACATTCAACATTTCAATATATTCCAAGTCAAATTTACAATAACTGATTAATAGAAATTTGACCAAAAGTTGAGAAAAAGGTCAGGCAGCAAAAGACCGTGTTCATGACCAAATATGATTTTCACCTTTCTTTGTATGTTAGCAACAAGTATTCACCTTTAGTTTTGATGATGGAAGATTACTGCAGTTAATTGTGTTGGAAACCGTAAAACTTACAGTGTACTGTAGTGGAAATGAAACGAAGTTTACGAATTTTCTGCCAAATGAAATCACTCATCTTTTCGATGTAATCCAAAACCGCTGTCGAAAGCTAATCACAGAACGGAAAGGAAACGCAATTCATAACTCAAGTTCTTTTTTGGATTTATCAAACTTGTGCAGAGAAAAATGTTTTTTTAGGTCCCATAATAAATGGGGTCAAACAATTTTAGTCTTATGACTTGCTCTTTTGTGGCCAAATGATTTTTTCTGCAAATTTAGGCTCATACAAATTTGTTTAAAAAACTAAAAATTTTAAAAAAACATTCAAAAAAAATATTTTAAAATCCAAAAAATACCAAATACATATGAAATTATTAAAAAAAACTATAAACTGTTTTAACAAATTTGACATTTATTTAAAATATTTAAAAATATTCTAAATTTAAAATAAAAACTTAAAATTATTTTCAAAAGTTGTTTTTAGAACTAAAAGGTTATTTTGAAAATTTGTTTTAAAAATTTGACAATTATTTCAAATATTAAAATGAATTCAAAATATTAAATTAAAAGAATCTGATTTTTTTCTTAAAATATGGAAATTTGTCTGAAAATCTGAAAAATGCATTAAAAATTGAAAACTATTGAAGACTTTTGAAGATTGTACAAAAAAATCTGATTTTTTTTTTATATAATTATATAAGATCCAAAAAGAGTGAATACTAGAACTGTTTTTTAAAAACTAAATATTATTCTAAAAATCTGGCAATTAATTCAAATATGTAAAAAAAATCTAAAAATTAAAGCAAATATTGTAATTTGTTTTTAAATATTTGTTTAAAAAGCTTAAATTATTCCAAAAGCTTAATATTAAAATCTGGAAATTTTAGCAAATTTTCAGAGTTTTTTGAAACATTATTCAAAATTTTAAAATGAGTTTTGAGTTTACATTTATTTTAGAATTTAAAATATTTTTAAATATTTTAAATAAATGCCAATTCTTTTTATTTATTGTTTTTTTAACAATATTCACATATAATTTTAAATTTTGGATTATAATTGAAATAAATTTTTGGATTTTTTTAAAACAATTTTCACAATTTTTGGACAATTTTTTAGATTTTTCAAACAATTTTTTTATATGATTAATTTTAGGAGAAATGTCTTTTTGGTCCCATAGGAATAGAACTAACGACCAGTTAAGGAGAAAGTTTTACTTTTGGTCCAATAGGAAAATGAGGTAAGCATTTTTAGTCCCAATTGATTCTTTTTAGCAAAATTTAGTCATTTATTAATCAAAAGTTGCATCTTTAGTCCTAAAATTAACGGAAAACTTAATTGACCGTTAACTCTATTCTTAGGAGACCAAAAGTGCATTTCTCCCCAAATTAATTAAATAAAAGAAAAAAATTATTTGAAAATTCTGAAAATTTTTCTAACAAAATTTAAAATTATTTTTGAGTTTTATTAACAAAGTTCTGAAAAATCCAAAAAAATAAAATATATAAAATCTGATCATTTGTTTAAAAAAACTAATATAGTAAAGAGAATCGAAATTGTTTTAAAATTACAAAAAATAAAATATGAAAATTATTTAAAAACACTATAAACTGTTTTGTCAATTTCTGATGCCAAAATGCATACATAATCCACCCGCCCACTTGCATTATACAATGACTCAATAGGGGTGTTAATGAGGCGGGTCAAAATCCGGCTCCGCATTAAAATGGGACGAGTTCAAACCCAATCAAGCAGGTCCCAGGCGGGCCGTGTATCCATTTTAAAAAACCCGCTAGGCCGAGGCAGGTAATAGGTCCTTATGGACCCACCCCGTATACAATAAACTTAGTCAAATTTATGTAATTTTTAAGTCAAGAAAAATAGGACTACTGTTGGGAGTCTGTGTACTGCGAATTCTGTTCAATTCTTCGCAACAAATACAAAATTTCGTCTCTGATTATAATATTTGAGACTAGGGTTTGTGCAATCCAAAATTTCCACCCTCACAGTGAGCTTGATTCTTGAATGATTGTTTAATTTAGAACTTTAACAATTTAAAGTAAAATTTTCTGAATTAAAAGAACATTGGGGGCCTGAATTCTGTGAGTTAATTACTGGCAGCAGACAGAAATTCTTCATTGTAGCGGGTCCGGCGGGTTGAACGGGTTGCGGGTCAAATGTGGGGCGGGACGGGTCCCGGGTCCAATTTTCCTTCCCGGGGTGGGTCTCGGGTTTGGCTAAACCCGGGACGCACCCGCCCCGTTGCCATCCCACTCAACTCATGGATGATTTCATTTATTCACAAGCCGCCATTGTTTTCTTTCTCCTTTTGAGAGTTGTATTTAAGTTGTAGACACTGACAAAATTTAAAAACATTATACAGAACCTTACAATATCAACATCTCCGGATTTTTTTGTAATTAGACCAAACTTAAGGGGCCTTTTGTAATTATCCCTAGTTTTTATATAATTGAGTTCATCAAAACACTAATTAAACTCGAGTTTTAAGAGTTTGTACATACCTCTTATAGGTTACTTAAATATCTGATAGTGTAATCAGTCTTCTGACATTCAACTGTTGATACTTGCACAACAATATTCCTAAACCTTTTAGGAGAGACACTGAAAAAAACACTGGGAATCAAAATGAGTTGTTAGGAAAGTGGGGATAAATTACAAATAGAAGCAGGGCAAGTAGTAGGGGGAAATTGTTTAAATGTTGTAAAAATGAAAACAAATTGTCAAAATATGGTAAAATTGTGGTTGGTTGCTTATTTACTCGTTGGCGCACATTGGGCTGCGCCAAACTACCTTTTTTTTTTAATATCTTGGCGCACATTGTATGTGCGCCAAGAACGTTTATTGGGGGGATGGGTTGGGGGTGGGGGCTGGAATAGGGGAGGGGTAGGGGTTTAGGTGCGCCACCCAAACATATTTTTGGGGTAGGGGATCTGCAGGGGGGTGGTGGTGGGGGGAGGGGTAGTTGGGGGTGGGAGTGGGTAAGTTATTTAATTATTTTATATAATAATAAATTAATAATTATCTCATTAATTTGTTCATACGTAACTTTTTTATTTTTTATCTGTTTTTATTGTGTAATATATCAAATTAATTGTTTTTTTACGATCTTCAATTTGACATACATATTGCATATTTTTGCAAGAAAATAAATGCATAGTCATAAACCGGCACGATAAGAGCACGACACGATAAGCACTAACCCGAACACGGCTCGATAAGCTTAACGGGCCGAAAAGGATAACCCAAACACGACACGATAAAAACCCGATAGCTCAGGCACGGCCCGTTAAACCCGATAAGTAAATTTATTTATATTTTTTATTAATTATTATTAATTTTTGGCTCATTTGGACAATTTAGAGCATTTGACTCGTTAAACCATTTACTAATATAGTATAATATTATTTTTTTCTTCAAATATTTATCACATATAAAGCTCCTAAGGAAGTTAGAATGAGAAAAAATTGTGTAAAAAAATATTATTTTTTTACAATTCTTTACTAATGTTTAAAATTGTTTAAATGTTGTAAAAATTTGGGTATTTAGGGTAAAAATTTGGGAAAATGTACACGTCATAATCCGAAAAAAAAAGATCAACTTTATCAAATTGAGTATGATTGTGTATTTAGGGTAAAAATTTGGGGTATTGTTGAATTCTAACTACTATACGTGTATCGCGCAATAATAACCTTATCAAATCGAGACCTATTTATGACTATGCATTTATTTTCTTGCAAAAATATGCAATATGTATATCAAATTGAAGATCGTAAAAAAAACAATTAATTTGATATATTACACATTAAAAACAGATAAAAAATAAAAAAATTATGTATGAACGAATTAATGGGATAATTATTAATTTATTATTATATAAGATAATTAAATAACTTACCCACTCCCACCCCCAACTACCCCCTCCCCACCACCACCACCCCTGCAGATCCCCTACCCCAAAAATATGTTTGGGTGGCGCACCTCTTGTGTGCGCCACCCATTAAACCCCTACCCTCCCCTATTTCAAATTTCCCACCCCCAACCCATCCCCCCAATAACGTTCTTTGGCGCACATACAATGTGCGCCAGCATATTAAAAAAATAAAAAGGTAGCTTGGCGCAGTTCCAATGTGCGCCAACGAGTAAATAAGCAACCAACCACAATTTTACCATATTTTGACAATTTGTTTTCATTTTTACAACATTTAAACAATTCCCCCAAGTAGTAGGGGTGTTTGGGTCAAATTGATCGATAAAATAACTGATAAACTGAATTTTATCACTCACACATTTCTCAAATTTTGTCACATTGTGGTCACCAATTGTGACATTCAAAAATCCATCCTGAACCCACGTTTCCAAATTAAATAGGATAAAGTGAGATCAATAATCAAGACTTCAAGTTTTCTTTATCTTTGTATATAACATTTTGTTCTCTCTGTCTCTGCCAAGAATTAAATAATAAATGGGAAAAGAGACATCAATATTTCTGATTGTGGTGTTGGTTATATGCTATCCAGAAACCATCTCCTTGGGTGCTGCAACTACTCTCAACATGAGCTCCACAGATGAATCCTCTCTTTTATCCATCAAGGCCCGGATAACTTCCGATCCAAATAACATATTAACCACAAACTGGTCACAAGGGACCCCTTTCTGCACCTGGATTGGAGTCACTTGCAGCCGGAGGCACTCCAGTAGAGTGACCGCCCTCCATCTTTTCGACATGGGCTTGGAAGGTACCATTTCTCAAGAAATCGGTAATCTCTCATTCCTTCAATACTTGGACATTGGCAACAACAGCTTCACAGGCTCAATCCCTGATGAAATCGGCAACTTAAACCGCCTCCGCGTCCTGATAATGTCCAACAATCAGCTCGGCGGCCACATCCCGACAAGCTTGGGAATGCTGATGAATCTTGAAATGCTGGATTTGTCTGATAATCGGCTGACAGGGAGTGTTCCCTGGTCGGGTATACTCAACATTTCGTCTTTGCGGGTGATTGCTGTCACGCGTAATTACCAGCTCTCCGGGTCTCTGCCTGTGGACATGTGCGGTCCTGCGACGAGATTAGAGAAGTTGCGGCTTTCAATAAATCAGTTCGTGGGAAGTATACCAGAAAGTATATCAAGATGTGGACAGCTCAAGATTATTTCCTTTTCTTTCAACAATTTCACAGGAAGTATACCGGTGAACATTGGGAACTTGTCGCAGCTTCAGATTCTTGCTCTAGGAAGGAACCAGTTATCTGGTACGCTTATACTAGTTTCTATTATTTTAGGGATAATTACAAAATTATCCCGAGACTAGAGCTAATAACCAAAAAAAAAAAGAGTTTTGATTTTGTATTACATCTTACCCTTCTAACAGTTACCCCACATTTAATACATTATCAAATCTCATGGAATTTTTTTGTAATTTTAATAAATACAACAAACTACACATACACCTGATCAATGTGTGCATATATTTACTTTTTTTTTATGAAATGGCTTTGCAGGTACCATACCACCCTCAATTGGCAATTTGTCGAATCTGGACAAATTGGACTTTTGTTCCAACAGGTTACAAGGGATAGTTCCTTTAGAAATGGGACAACTTCCCAATCTAACATTTCTTAGTTTTGGAGAAAACAGGCTACAAGGTGATTTCCCCCAATCTATTTTCAACCTCACCACCTTACACACACTTTCATTTACACTCAATAATCTCTCTGGAAACCTCCCATCTTCCATAGATCAAGGCCTTCCAAATATCCAAATTCTCTATCTTGCGGATAATCAATTCTCTGGAAAGATTCCTGTTTCCATCTCGAATCTTTCCATGCTAACTAGTCTTGATATTAGTTGCAACTCTTTCAGTGGAAACATACCCATTACTCTTGGTAACCTACATCAACTCCAAGCCCTGAGACTGGGATCAAACCAGTTCACAAATAATTTATCTATACCTGAACAAGATTTTCTAACTTCCCTCACATACTGCAAGAATCTCACCTTTATACGGATATCAGTTAATCCTATAACCGGAGTGCTCCCAAAGTCATTAGGCTCCACCAATATGTCCGCATCTCTTCAGAACTTTATTGCCAACTCGTGTAGAATCAGTGGTGTGATTCCTGGTGAAATGGGCAATCTAAACAACTTGGTATGGTTAGCCCTTGAGGATAATGAATTGACTGGAGAGATTCCAACGACGTTGGGACGTTTAAAGAAATTACAGAGGTTATCAATTAGAGGAAATAAACTGCAGGGCTCTATCCCGCCAAGCTTTTGCAGCCTGGAAAATTTGTATCATTTATGTTTGTCGAGAAATAGGCTTTCGGGGGAGCTGCCAAATTGTTTGGGAAACCTTACTTCACTGCGCAGAATTTATTTAGGAAACAACACATTCAGCTCCAGTATCCCATTAAGTTTGTGGTCCATTCAGCGTATTCGAACCTTATCCTTATATAATAATTCCTTTAATGGCTCTTTGCCTCCAGAAATCGGTAGTTTGAGCAGCATGACTGGGTTGCATCTGAGTGGAAATCAGCTCTCTGGGGAAATCCCGAGCACCATTGGGCAACTTACTAATCTAGTCAACCTATCATTATCAGATAACAAGTTTAATGGGCACATACCTGAATCTTTTGCTGATCTGATATCCTTGGAATACTTGGACTTATCTCACAACAATCTATCTGGTCCAATTCCCAAGTCTTTGGAGTCACTTTCGGATCTTAATTACTTCAACGTTTCGTTCAATGAGCTAACTGGAGAAATTCCGGAAGGAGGGCATTTTGCAAATTTCACACCTGATCTTTTTGCAGGTAATATAGGTCTGTGTGGATCATCACGATTCAACGTTGAGGCATGCCAAATGGTTAATACTACCAAATCATCAAGAAATAACAGACTTATAAGATATATTCTACCACCAATAGCTTCAATGATAGTCATAACGGCTATTATAATCATGTTGCTCAGACATTACGGAAGAAAATTATCATCAGTTTCATCTGATCAGTCCAATTTGGCTCTTGTTGAGAGGATTTCAGTATTACGAGATTCTTAAAGCGACAGACAACCTTCATATGGGAAACTTGATAGGGAAAGGTAGCATTGGCTCCGTATACAAAGGAACATTTTCTAATGAGATAACTCTAGCTATTAAGGTTTTCGATCTAGACGTCCAAGGCGCACTCAAGAGCTTTGACACAGAGTGCCAAATAATGCGTAGCCTTCGTCACAGATATCTTGTCAAGGTCATCACTAGTTGCTCCAACCTCGATTTCAAGGCCCTGGTGATGGAATATATGCCCAATGGAAACCTTGAAAAATGGCTCTACTCTCCTAATTGTTCCTCAAAGATTGCTGAAAGATTGGGAATACTAATAGATGTGGCATCTGCGATAGAGTATCTACATCAAGGTTATTCCTCCCCAATCGTCCATTGTGATTTGAAGCCTAGCAATATCCTTCTGGATGAAAATATGGTAGCACATGTTGGAGACTTTGGCATTTCCAAGCTCTTTATGGAAGACCAGAGAATGGCACAGACCAAAACTTTGGGTACAATTGGTTATATGGCACCAGGTAAGAGAGTTCATTACTCAATTTTCCAAACAAGTACTTTACATTTTTTCTACAAGTGTCTATTGTTCCTCCTACCAACTTATAAGTTATGTTTCTAATTTTGCAGAGTACGGATCATCGGGATTAGTATCAACAACCGTGGATGTTTACAGATTTGGGATTTTGTTGATGGAAACATTCACAAGAAAGAAGCCAACTGATCCAATGTTTCTAGGAGAGTTAACCATGACAAAATGGGTATCCGGTTCATTTCCTAGTGCATTAATGCAGATTGTCGATACAGAACTACTCAATATGGATCAAGAATACAGTAGATTTGGCCGTGATCAAGTGTGTTTGGAATCGATAATGAGACTAGCTATAGATTGCACATCTAATTTTCCTGATGAGAGGCCTAAAATGGAAGATGTTCTGGTGATGCTCAAGAAGATCAATATTGAACTTCACAATACGATGCCTAGAGTTAGATAGAATTGAATCAATAATAGGACAAGACACTCACTGTTTGTTAGCAACAAGGTTTCACCTTTAGTTTTGATGACAATAATGGAAAATTGCATTTGTTGATTATTCATACAGTACCTCCTAAAATCAGTGCATATCTTTTTCTTTATGGTCAGAAAAAAAAAAAAAAAAAAAAAAAAAAAAAAAGGACAAGAATCAAACTCCTAAACTCTACATGCCCAAATTGCAAGGACGAAGTATTGAAAATCTGATTAAACCCATCAGAATGAAACTGAAAGTAATAAAAGTGTAACATCCTTTTGCATTGTAGACAAGCAAATCAAACATACAGACTACAAATAGTGGCAAGAAACTAAAAGTTTTCAACTGTCAGAAAATGAAAAGAAAACTGGCACAAATTTATTAGATAGTCACAGAAATCACTAGTGTATAACTCACAGAAATATAATTCAGACTGAATTAACCAACGGCTAATCCTTGAAGAAATCAATGGCATAGCATATTGAAATTACCTTTGGAGGTGGTTCCATAGCATATTCTTCAGGTAGAAACAATTCCAGCTTGAATACACCTCTTCCCAGGATGCCATTGTGATGCAATAACACTTATCAGTCAGGATCAGAATGTTTTTCCTCCAAATAAATCACATACATTTATCAACAGCATTCTCACAGATCAAATGCTATCTACATTCTATTCTAGAAATATCAGGTTGCCCAGCCTTATAGGTGTAATCAAGCACGGCTACCTAAGCATGACTCCGTTTGCAGCCATCCACAAGATTAAGATGAGTCATAACTCATAAGGTGTTACAGTACCTAGGACAGATCATTACATGATAACCTAACCCCAACATACAGTAAGTTGATCTAGTCCAACTAGATTTAAGCATAATTCATGGCATGCTTACAAAGAACAATTTCAACACGAGCAAGATTTACAGACTGTCCAAAAATTGTGGTCTAAGACAGTAACAGGGCTTAGTTGATTAATCATGGCTCATAAGAAATACAAGATTCAGTAAAGAGAATAGTGTAAACCGATGCAATACCTTCAGTCTCCAAGCTTGGGCACGTAAAGGCAGGATTGGCTCAGGATTGCCCATTTTTCTTAATTCCTGGGTTTCTCTGAATTTGAAAGCTTATTGAAACAGAAGAAATTTACTATCACTCGCCTATTATAGACTCCCACCTTCGCATCATTATTGCAAATGAGCTGTAAAACAAAATCAAGTTATCGAATTTCTGGAACAATTTACTATGTTCATTATGTGAAAAATTGTAAAACTTCAAACAGCGTAATTCATTAAGTATATTAAATAATTATTGTATCTTTTAAGCTCATTGAAAGTTCCAATTATAAGTAAAAATGATGTAAAAAGTTCCATCAACCTTGGATGTCACATGTTATTGGGATGGAGGGAATAAAGATTTCACCTACATTAGGACTGAGTTTACAGATAAGATCAAGTTCACCTATCAGCAAGCTCAAGTGTATTTATCGACATATATAGAAAGTATTCTGAGGAGATATTTCAGCATTTGAGTTTTGACAACCTTCCAACCTAAAACTTTGATGCAAACTTAAAAAAAAAAAAAACTGTGCAGAAGAAAACAACAATTTTTCATCGGTCAAAGAGAAAGCTCCTTCGCGATAGGACCTGAACATTGATTCAGATATGGCTTTATCTCTTTTTGGTTTCTAGACGGGTCAATTTTTAATGATGTGGTCTCCGAAAGATATCAAACTCTCTGTGAGGCACATGTAATGCAAATCTTTATAACGATGGGAATTTCAAAGTGAATGTACGAGAAGTACAAAAAATGGTGAAAGAATCATGCAAGTAAATTGTGAACTACTGTCTATTAACCATTGACATTAGATCCCACAAGAATCTCAATTACATATTACATAAAATGAAATGCAGTATATTACCTTGATATGGAGATTGGGCTGGGCCAAGTATCCTCTCATTGAAATAATGCATGTTACCTTCCAAAGGTGAAGCACCAATTCCCCGAGCTATTTTATCAAGATTATCAATACAAAAATAATAATACATTCCAGCGAAGATGAAAACCAACAAATGCCGGAACAATTTATGACCCATATTTTCTGTTAACAAACATCAGATTTCTAGACAATATATTATGATTCATGATGCTTACATTACCAAAAGTTTCATGTGAATCTACAAATCCAAACAAAATAAAACAGAACATTATATTGAACCACAAAGGTCAAATTAAAACTAAAGCTCTTTGTATTCGAAACGTCCCATCCATTAATATGGTTTTCCTAGCTATTCATGCAGATGCTAATTATATTGTAATAGAGATCAAAGCAGCATAATCAAACCAATACTCTTAAAAGTTAAAAATATATTTTCTCTTTCTTCCTTTCACCCTCTTCCAAGGGAAAAAATAGAAAGACCAAATAACTCAAATATTAACAATTTTGGAACAGGTAAACTAACAACTTCATAAGTTCCATTTGAGAAGTAATAATGTCACTACAATAAGAACCTTACAATGAACACAATAGAAGTATACTCTTCTGCCAGATTTTGGAGTCCAAAAACACTAATCCCAAGTATGATTACTGAAATACATTCAACATTTCAATATATTCCAAGTCAAAATTACAATAACTGATTAATGAAAATTTGACCAAAAGTTGAAAACAAAAGGTCAGACAGCAAAAGACCGTGTTCATGACCAAATATTTGAATCCGATCTACACTCAAGAAGCAGCGAAACACCAAAAACAAATAACAAATAAGGAAAATTGCAGCTTGCAATGAACAAAAATAACATCAATATTTCTCACACATAAATATACAAACTGTTGAAAGGTAGTTTGTAATATAATTAATAAAAGTTTAGACATCAAGAAATGGAATTTCTTGGACTTATCTGTCACGCTAAGCCGCGGCCTGTCTAGTGCCAAGAACTGTAGAAATATCTTTCTGGAAATAACCAGGTTGCAACATGAAACTAGGGGTGTCAATTGTGTCATGTTTCGTGTTCGTGGATCGTGTTCTGACACGGTTATTACATGTTTGACACGAACACGACACGTTTAACTATTCTTGTCAAACACTGACCTATTTATGACACGGGTAACCCGACACGACATGAAATACCTATATAATTTAAAGTTGACATGAAAAAGAATAAAAAATGGAGAAAAAGCTAATTACAAATAAAAAAATACATTAAATTATTAGAAATACATTCAATAATTTGTCCAACATCATATAACGAACTAAAACATCACAAAATAAGAAGAAAAAAAATATGTCACTGTACAATTAAATGGGTTAAATAGGTATGACACACGGGTTGACCTGACCTGGCCTATTTTTTTCCCGCGTCATGTCTGACCCGAATTTGACCTGAACCTGCTAAGGGTTGTACCTGTACTTGCTATATTCGTGTTAGTTTCGTGAGTTATCGTGTCGTCACAAATTGATGCCCCTACATGAAACCAGAAATTCGCAAATCTTCAAGTTGGGGTGCTTACTAGTAACACTGTGGCATGATGACATAAGCTCATGCCGCGCTAGGCGAAAATTTGATTTTTTTTCTAGCATTGCTCTGAATGTGTTTTTTTTTTCACAAATAGGACAACTCCATTTCATGAATATCCCTACTTGATCCACAATCAATTATTTATTTAAGAAAATATTTTATAACATTAACATGAAATAAAAGATAAAACACAAGGTTTTACCAAATTTATAGGAATAATAAATATATGAAAAGTTAATATGCAAGAAAACTCCAATGGTATAAAATCAGTCATGCTTGACAAAATGAAATAAATTGTGATGGTAGTTTCCCTACAGCAAAAGATAAATCAAAAGAAACAGATCAGGCAGCCGCATCCTTGATGTCCTCACTCAAGGAACAAAAATCATCTTCAGCATCTCCCAGAGAGAAAGATTTGCATATTAAGTGGGAATATGCTGGCAAGTTCAAGGCAGGATCGGCAATCAATTTATCTTCATCAAGTATGTCAAGGATGTCTAATAAATTGCCCTGCATTCGTCCACAAGTAATTATAAAAAGCATCAGTTAACAGAAAGTGTAGCAAAGCCTTTGCACAAAAGTCAACATCCCATTCTGTCATTGGGATTTACCAAAATAATACTCAATTATGTCAAGTAGAATTTTTCTTTTTTCCAAAACTAATCTTCATCTAATATAATGATGTGACATTACTAGTTATGATACATATATGAAGCATATACCAAATATGAAAATTACTTCTCGGAGAATTGTACTCGATGCCAACAGCAATTTCAAAGAGTCGTAGATATTGTTGTGTAATTAGAATCAACCGCATCTCAAGACAATCACAAAATGCAATCATATTTTGAAACCCAAAAGAATTAGCTATATCAACTCAGGTACTGTGTCACAAATAAGTATTTTGTTTACCGCACTACATGATCTTCGAAGGTAGCCGACAAGCAGCAACTCCATCTTATTGCCATATTTGTTGACATCACTTCCGCTGATTATGCATGGTTTCTGAAGGAGTAAAATAAGTCACATGAGAACTATTAAAGGTTTGTATTTAAACAATAAAAAAGAAACTGAAGAACAAGAATGCTATGGATTATTGTCACAGTACCCTTCCAAGTGTTACAGACTCTTTTCAAAATGTATAATAGTAAGATCAACTTGTGACTAAAAAAGCAAGTATCAACTCTAGTGAGATTTTTAATTAGAAGCCAATGAATAAGGAGGTTTATTTGCATATATCACCATGGAGCCTAATTTGCATTTGATGACCAAAATTAGGACAAAAGCATCCTAACTCATATTACAATGTATCTGAACTGTATTTACATATCATTTCAGCAAATAAACTTGAATATGCAATGGTGCGTACATTGATTCTAACTGTAGATTTGTGAAGCAAAATTAACAAGAAATAATTACGTAGAAATTTATTCAGTTAAAAGCTGTGACAAATTAGTGCAGGTAACTTTCAAACTCATTAGCCAAAAATGTTCCACAGCTGAGTGACAATAATAAACTCACAATTTTTCTCTTAGAACCACAATCACCAAGGCTCCAACCTACGCTGATTACAGACTTTAAGACCTTCTCTGCAATTTTGGCCCAGCCAATGTAGAGTCCCCAGATTTGATCAGGAAGAACAGACTGTCCATCATCTGGATCAACATTCAGTTTTAAATATATGTTGCAGATCAACATAGCAATAGAAAAAGATTATCTATAGTGCTCTGAACACCTTCTCACAGAATGAAAATAAGGCTTGTACGAGTCAAAATTAAATCAGCACTATGTAGAGGTAAAATGACTTTCACAGGACAATGATACATGTAAAAGGGAAATAATTCTTGGAACCTGAATATGTCTCGAGAAGACCATCGCTAAAGATGCCAGCTAGATGAATGGGTTCAATAGGCAAAGTATTGTCATCCCCTGCAATCATCGAATAAGAATATGATGCATCTACAGTAGCAAGGGACGAAGACGATTAACAGGGTGGAGGTAAAAAATGACATACAGTCTCCAAATTGTGGTAGACCCCATTGTTCTGGCTGAAACTCTAGGAGAGAGTGAAGTATGGAATCAGCAATGGAATATGAATCACATTCAATTTGGAGTGAAGGCACTGCTACAACCTTCATTCCAGCAGCCTTTCCTGCTTTGACACCGACACTGTTGAAAACAAGACGTAGAATTAATAACTGTTTTTAGTAAATAAAAAATTGTTGGCTAATACTAAAAGTCAGTTCTGGCAATTAAATGGTATACATCGAAAATAACTTGTTAAAGCCAAAGCACTCAGGTAGGAACAAAGGGACACATCATTAAAGAGAGAGAATTAATTCATCTATGCACATATCACACGAGTAATATTACAATGAGAGTTGCAGCCTAAACACTAACTCATACACATGCACAATACTGTTAAAAAGACACATGTACCCTGTTTAGTAACTTTTAAAAAGAATGGATCAATAATCAAACCATCTAGGTGAGAATGTAATCATGAGATCTTAAAAGGTCCTTAAATTGCCATAGCAGGTATATGTTTTCTGATATTTCAATCACTTGAATGATTACTAGCATCCTTCGACTTCTATGCAAAATAAGTCAACTCCCATAAGTTGATGAGAAGTTTCACACAACAAGTACATCTAATACGTAAATAAAATAAACAAGAGGTTCAAAGAAATGAACCTCTTAGTATGAGAAGATAACACTTAACGGCTGCAGAACGCCACAGGATTTCATAATGGAGAATCAGTACCGAGCAATTTCGAACAATACTGTTCCATTCTAAAACAAGAATGCAAGTCAGGTAATGTTCGAGATGGCTGTTAGTTTACAATGAACTATATTTAAATCCATTAAATCCTAACTTAATTTGCTCAAGTGAAGCAACTAAATGGCTACAATTTTGACAAAGCTGCACGTCTCTCTAAATTGACATCCAGTATAGAGTGTGTGATGAGGAATAATCTACAAGCAATAATAATAACTGTACAAGTAACTTACAGTGAGTCTTCGATCACGAGGCAATGCAATGGATCCACTCCCATTCTTTTTGCAGCTTCCAGAAATCTGATCAGCAGTAAAATTGAACATATGCTCAGACGTAGATAAATATTACCACTATAAGAAACAAGATAGTGGTCGAACTTAACCTAAGTTGACACCTCACATGACAGGCTATATCAAACTCATATTATATTCATAAAACATGCCTATAGTGTTTAATTTGGATGAAAGTTAATTGACATCCCTTGATTGGAAATAAATTTTTGGTCAGATAATTTCAAGAGAGAGAGAGAGAGAGAGAGCATGAACAAAAGAAAATACAATCATTAGATTACAGAAGCAAAGTGAAAAAAAAAAAAAAAAAAAAAAGTGTCACCAACAGTGAAAAATCTGTCTTACATGTCTGGAGAGGGCTTCCCTGATTTGACCTGGTCACTTCCAAGAATCACTGTAAAGCCTTCTTTCCAACCTATAAACAAAAATTAAGAAAACAACCATCTCAAGGAACTGAGCTACGTCTTTTCATATACCAACTGAAGTACGGGTAAAAATTGCAAGTTGTGTTGAGGTGGTAGGGGGATTAAAGATTTTAAATACCTTCTAACGATAATAAAATTGGAAAGTCCACAAGGGAAATACACGTTTGGATTAAACCATAAATAAAAACATCATTTTTCAGAAGAAGCATGAAACAATTGTAGAAGATGCTTAGATCCCAGTTTAGGCCATCTTCACCAATGTACCAGTACATTCAACATCCTTACCGAGTCCATTGTGTCATAAACAAAAAAAACTAGGTTCAAAGAAACTTTGAGCTGAGATATTCAATACGACCAGGCAGATAGGAATTGTTTCGCATAAACCTCAATATGAGTATCTGATGTCAATTCCAACAACTAATTCAGTTTGTTATAAATTTCCCAAAATGCATCAAATCTCATAGTAAGCAAGTCTAATAATTTAGTCTTTAAACATGAACCCCAATATGTATTGGTTTAAATAGCTCAATTTTAAGAGGGTTACTTCAAACATTCTTACTACTATTAAATAGGGATAATTACAACCCACAAAAAAAAAAAAAACTGAGGTTTGGGCTTACAAAAAAAAAAAAAAAAAACCAGAGATTTTTGAAAAATTACACAAAAAACCATGGGGTTTGATTTTGTTTTAAATTTATGGGAGTAACTGTAATATTTCTATAAATATCAGTGGGGTTTCGAAATTTTTTTCTTGCAAAGGGGGAAAATGTAAGACAGATCACATAATCAAACCTCAAGAGGGTTTTTGTAATTTTAAAAAACCACTGAGTTTTTTTTTTTTTTTTTTTTTTGTAATCAGCCCAAACCTCAGGTTTTTTTTTTCTTGTAATTATCCCTACTAAATAAGATAGTAAAAAGATGTGTCTTTTTTTTTATCGAAACGATAGAATGTAAAATGATATGTCAATATTGAGGATATGTGATGTTTTTTTATAAAAATAACGTTGAGCATATATACATTACAAAGAAAATAGGAAGTCTAATGCAAATGTATTGCAAACACAAGAACAACGTCACAAACATAATAAGGATAGATTCGAGCAACAAAAGTGATTCAGCAATTATAATACCATTCAAGCACAAATAAGATGCAAAAGAATTACACAAAGTAACAGTTTTCTCCTCTATATTTTTTCGCCTCCCAAATTTTCATGGTTAGGCGTTCGTAACTTCTTTCAGTAACTAGCATATAGAATACGAGAAGGTGAGAACTATATCCAAGTCAAAAGGAGAAAATACCACGCATAAGCAATATGTGTAATCGACCATCTGAAAAGAATATTTCACATTATGATTGGGAAGTTACATTTGATCTTTAATAAAGGCCCTTTTAAAGTGATTCATTATAAGGAAAATTGCAGTAACTTTATTATCAGTTGTGAATCACAGTACATGACAGTTACCATGACCAATATGTCATGTTTGAATAAATAGTTATTCTATATGTAGACATAATGTAATGTAGAAACCGGTGATTTTAACAGATAACTAAAAGTCTAAAAGAGTTAAACACTACCATCATGGTGTGATATTTTTCCATCAATATTTTTCCTCACAGAATTTGAAGCAAGCGCAAAGGGCACCCCATTCTCGTTGAGATGTCTCATAAGACGATTGACACCAGGAAGTGGTTTGGCCAGTAACCACCTATACAAAAACAGATTACAAAATAATACTGAGACATTTGCAAATATTCCCATAGAAAGACAATTGTCTAGTTCATAAATCATGCTCATCGAAGTTTTTCAACCTTGATAGACCTAAACAAATCTATGATACCGTTTTTACCAGTTAAATCATAATTTTGTCTTAATTAAAGCAGGTCCCAGTGGGGCAATAAAACACATCTAATCATGTACAGGTCCAATTGGCAATTAATACATAGACCACCTCGAACTCATGATATTGAGAAGCGGCATTTGACAACCCACCCACTGGTTTGGCAGGTGTTATTTAATCAAAAGTAACATTCTCGATACTAAAAAGAGCATTCAACCTCCCAACCCACCAATTTGCAAGTGGAGAAAACAATGTTTCTCTTATATCTTCTGAAGTAGAGATTTTACACCAATCCATCTCAGAATCAATTTGACCATGGAGAGAAAGGTCACTAACTCATATGCTGGTTTCAGAAACATCATTTAAGCTTTAACAGCCAGTATCAAATTGTCCAATTACTTCACAGATATGACATCCCAGCAATAATGACCTTTCCCTATTTCATTACTAATGATTGCAAGAATTTCACTAGCTCATATAATAGGAAAGGAGAAATGTATAATCCAATATAGATGGATTAAAGATGAATATAGACAGACTCTTTGGTGACAACTAACAGGTAGTATAAATCCTCCCCTCTGTCATATTCCAGCTGATAATAACCAATATATCATATTTAACTCCATCATATATGAGCGTTCTTAGGACAATCAATTTTTTCCTTCTGGTTGCATCATTTTAAGGCTATCAATTAGATTCTCGGCCAAAGGGTTCTCATAACAAACTAAAACATGTAGGTTGAACAGTTTGATGAGACTCAAGTACAATATCAGAATCCGACCCAAGTTGTTTATCCCGCGGACCTATGCCTTTAAAGAACAACATGCAAGAACTGAAGAACACGAGGCAGGTCACACAGAAAATTACCAGTAAGTAACAAAATTCGTAAACAAACTTCAACAATCATGACAACCACCACTATTGCATAGGATATTACAACTTAAGCAAACACATTGCCACAAATCATAGCTTCAACTCTAAGAGATACAATGATTAAAGATGAAACAGGAATAGAGGCTCACTTTCCATGGTACATTGGCACAATTTCCTGTCTAAATTGCTCGGGTGTCAATGGAAGGTCATAGTCTCTCACAATTGCAATAGCTGATTCATTGAAAGTCATACCCAGTCTTTTTTTCTCCTTCTCATCGTCCTGCACCTTCCCATATTTCGCCAAAAATTCCTTCAGAATGTTCTTCGTGACTTGCTCTGAGAACACACAATCACGAAATCTACGTTAACCCATTCAAAAAAAACATCAAAACTCCTCGGCCCAAAAGAAGAAAAGGATCGACAAGCATACCTGTGTTCAAAAGGGTACCGTCCAAATCAAATATGACGGCAGATATCTGAGGCTTTGAATGGGAGTTCTCCATTGGCGGTGTCAAAAAGCTATGAATGTGTGTGTTGATGGTTTGTACGGGTTGAAAGGGAAGAGAAGGGAGTTGTCACTAATATAAAGAGGGTGGCGGAATAAGGATTGATTCCCATCGCAATAAGGCCTCGTGGAGGTTAGCGAAAAAAAAAAAAAGAATTGAGTTCCGTGCGTGTTGTGAACTCCTGTGTGTGTGTGAGTGTGTGTGTGTGTGAGCGTATTTTTCATCTAGCAAGATTGGGAATTTGGAGGGGGCATTGTTCTTGGCATATGCCAGGTGCTACAAATCAATTCCCCTGCCATAGAAAGGTTCCTTTTTTGGCTGTTGGTTTCCCTTTTAGGTTAGTTGTTGAACAGCCAAAAACTTCAAAGCTGAAACGGGCAACTACCATTTAGACAAAAATGTAATTAAGGGGTGGTTAAAAAGTATCGTTCTGCAAGTTTTTTTTTATAACCGGGTTCCGAACTTACGTCTGGCTAGATCCGGGATGGGAGTCCGAGCCAATGCAAATTGCCACCGGATAAATCGCGGGATGCATCGAATGGTACCCTTACCAGATTGACCCAGAATGCTCTCCTGCCTGGAATCGAACCCACGCAGTAAGGAAAAAGAACGGATGATTGTCCCTCCCTTCACCATTATAGCCTGGGGATGTAAAGTTTTGATTTAATCATATGTCTTTTAATTTACTTGCGGATTAAACACTAAATTTATCGAGACTTTTCAATTTGATTGAAAAAAAGCCTGTGCACGTGAAACTGTCTTTTTGGAGTATTTAACACCCTTATGCATACCATATTTATACAAATTAATATACTTTTTCATGTTACTAAATTGTAGGGAGGAGGATGTGGTTTTCTTTTTTTTGGAATGACCCTCCTAGGGGTAAACTAATAATTCCGGTCGTATTGAAGTTAACGAAATAAGAGATGAGAACAGAAGGCTAAAATCCAAATTAAAAAAAAAATGCTTAAATCAGCCTTTGGTGTTTTTTTTTTTATTGCAAAGTTTTGATGTAAGATGATTCCATAATACATTGTAAATTTGTTACTTTTATATCTCTAATTTCTTGAGGCAGTGTCTGTCGTACTAATACAATAGTGATTGACAATTGATAGAAGGGGTAATCATAAATTTTAAAAAATCGTCCAAACCACACCACACTACCCTTTGATTAAAACTGTAATTTAAAATATTTAATTAAAACCGTACCCCTTTGCCTGTATGATTGCGGTTTCAAAACTAAAAAGACTGCCCAAAACGGCACAACACTTATATAATTTGTTGGTCCTTGTGTTCTAGAGTAGGTCCTGCCGTACTGCCATTATTTATTGTCGGTGTTACATTCTAGATTATGTTTAAAATAAATAACATCAGTACCAAATCTTTTTTTTTAATAAATTGGAGTAATGTTGAAGAAGATAGATAAATTTCAAAGAAATTATAAAATACAAGGGTTCAAACCCTGGTCAATACCCTTACAAAAAATGAGCAATACCATTTGAACTACAAGTTGGTTCGTCAGTACCCAAACTTGCAAAAGAGCATTATTATCCCAAGGTTTCACCACGTTAGTATTAGTACCATGTTTTTACACCAAGAAATTTATTGAGAAAGCTTTTCAATAAAAACAGTTTGCAACTCAAATTTTTATCCCTTTTTCAACAGGACATTCGTAAAACAGACCTCCTTACAAAGGAGCCATTGCAAAACTCCAGATTTCTAATCATAATCATACGAGACTGAAAAGTACCATTTTCAATTGTCAACTTGTCACCAGATTATCTAATCAACAGAATCCAATTTTCAAATGTGAACTTGTCACCAGATTATCTAATCAACAGAATCCAATTTTGGTGGTCAACACAGAGAAGGCAAGAATAGGTGGGAATATGTCCCAACATGCAAACAAACACAGAATTTCCATCTAGGCTAAGGTAGTCACTAAAACTAAACCACCTATAAGCCACATCAAATCCACAGGCAAGGTCTAACATAAACCACAAGCCAACAACAATTGTAAAGAGTGAACAATCCATAAGACACAAACATAAAACAAGTATTACAAAGACTGAAAACAAACATCCACAAGTAAATCATCCATCATTCTGTCCTCAGACGTTGCAGGCCCTAATCATCCGACAGCTTCACTGCAAGATAAACCAGCAAATCAGTTCAGTCGACCGATATATCAATTTGTAAACAACTACAACAAACAAGCTATAGGAGACCGGGAAATAACCCCACCTCTGCACCCTCACCTCCAGCTTTGTTGGCAGCGTCCAACTTTTGTGCTTCTTCTGCAAGCAAGGGAAGTAATTTTAACAAGATTCAACACTTTTCCATCCAAAAATAATAATAAATTAAAATAAAATTGATTGTATCGAAAAGGTCTTTAACTGATTGGCACATTAAGAAACTAATTAATTCTCCACAAACAAGGGGTAAGCAACACATGATTGTTACATATGGGAATCATTTATTATTCTGAAATATAAGAATGACCAATAAAAGAATATGGTACAAAAGCTAATACAGGTGATGTGCGCCTGCGGTCTACAGGTTCTTTCCCTTAACAAGGATAGCTCCCTCCTCCTTAAGAGTAGTTAAGGATGCACTAAATATATTCTGAATTACCACAGCAAATGATCTTAAAGTCTGGAAAGAAAACCTAGTTCTAAAACTGATACCGTCAACTCATCGGCTTTACCTTCCTCAAGTAAAAGGTCATCGTGTAGAGATTAATGTAAAACGGGACAGGAGTTATAAGGCCAAAGTCATTTGTGTATCTATAATGTCTGCCGTTCACTTTAATTTACAAAATCCAATATCTTTCAAGATGGCAAAAATGAACACGCGAGCATAATGAAAAATTCATTCAAACATGAAAGAAAAGATATCCTAAAGTTGCAAATATGAAATATAAATCATCAACATTATTGACTTCATTTATTTTGCCAAAATAGCATTATTCGCCGTTTGCAACTTGTGATAAACATTGGAATCTACCTCTAGAAGTTGCACATAATGCAATATACAACAACAACGTTACTTATTTCATTTATTCTCACAAAATTAACTGGCAGTTAGTAATTTCTGTAGTACATTAGGAAAAAACAAACTCAAATGTCCATGATGCATCTTTCTTGGCAGATAAAACCTGGAAACCAATATTTGATATAAAGGATTTAACACTTAGCTACATCTCAATATAGTAAAATATGAAGGCTGTCACTGCTGTTCTGTCTGATACATAAAGATAGCCAAAAAGAATGACAAAATCACAACTCCTCCAGAAAAAAACAACACACTATAATATCCTAAATACTTGTGCATCAAATCAACAGAAGCCAACATGAAACAATAGAGATGACCAACAACACTGGCTTCCCAGATTGGAAAAAAATAATCACAACATCAACCTTTCCATATCAGTATTTTAATGCATCATGGCAAACAAAAGATAGATTTATTTTTTGTCAGAGTTTCTTCTTTCCTGCTTGATCATATAGTATAGTACCCAATTTTACTTGCATTAAAATCACAAACTAGATGAAAATTTTGCTTGCTCAAGCAAATACCAGATCACAGATTAAGATGTGAGAATATTCGAAGTGCCAGCTTTACTCTGAAAGAAGTTGAGACCTTACTAGGAATTAAATAAAAATTAGTAAAATATAGTTATTGCCCAATTAAAAAATGCTACACAGAGCTCATCACCCACGTATAGGAATGCCAAATGTGGCAACAACATAAAAGGCATCAAAGAACATACAAAATGAAAACTAAGAATAGTGATGATGAAATGATGATGATGATGATGATGATGATGATGATGATGACTAATAAAAACCTTCAAAGGACTGAAGCTTTGAGTCTATTATTTGTCATAGTTACTATGATACCTGCATCCTCTGAAATGTCAGAGGTCCATAGTGTGAGATTGTCTCTAAGAAGCTGCATAATCAAGGTGCTATCTTTGTATGAATCCTCATTCAAGGTATCAAGTTCAGAGATTGCTTCATCAAAAGCTTGCTTTGCAAGGTGGCATGCCCTGGAAAGATGGTTAAGTTAGTTGACAGAGTGCTGACATGATTCAATAGGGATGGATGTCAATGGGCCGGGTTCACCTGGACCCGAGACCCAACCCTCTAAGAAAATGCAATACACATACCCGCCTGACCCATACCCGTCCGACCCATACCCGTGTCTAGCGGGTAAGAACCGTTAGACCCATTAGAGCCGTCAATTTTTATATATTTGGCCAAAATTGTACGATTTTTGCACGATAGCATTCAAAACTTATGATATTTATATAATTATAGATATTATATGAATTATGAAATAAACACCAACATATAAATTAAGAGTTCTCGAACAACAATATATTCACTATATATATAAACTAAAAAAAAAAAAAAAATAAAAATAAAAAAATTAAATGGGTCGGGTCCTCCCATACCCACCTGGGTCTAAAAACCAATACCCGTTACCCGCCCCATACTCATTTATTGGACCCATACCCGCCCCAAATTAGACGGGTCTGGTTCGGATCCGGGTCTTACCCGGACCAATTGCCATCTCTATGATTCAGTATTATTAGATTCAATAAAAAAGGACAAACCTTTCAGGTGAGTTCAAAATCTCATAGTAGAAGACTGAAAAATTCAAAGCCAACCCAAGCGAATGGGATGTGTTGGAGGTAGCTCTGCCTCGGCAGTGATGGTAGCCGTCTTCATGCAAGTCCCAAGAATAAAAATTAGAAGGGTAGATTAGCATGTGGATTGAGAGCAGAGATCAACATCTACACTGTACAACAGCTAAAAATGTTTTCTAGAGTCCATGTGAATGCTTAATTGCAACTCTTGGCTCTTAAAACCAACATAAGAAAAGAAAAGAAAAAAATTGTGGATATACATCACAAAATTTTAAAAATTTCAATATTATTTGTTAGAACTGAAAAATTAAATATTCCTAAAACTGGAGGAGCTGGGGGGGAGGAGGAAAACCTATCTATAAAAGAATAGGCATTCTAAAAATCTTTATCAACGTACACCTATATTGTACCTCATATGCTTTCAGTGAATGATCGGCGACCTCTTTCCTATCATTACCAGTCTTGAACTCCGCAAGATACCTATAGTAATCCCCTTTCCTGTAAACATGAAAGAAAATCAATTCAGCATCAAAATGTAAAATCACAAACTCAAAGTTGCAATTTAAAACAGATAGCAAAGCCCTCCTCACATCTTGTGGTAAAACACAGTCGATTCACTAGCAGGGCATGAGGGAATTAAATGTTCATCAATGACCGTCATGATGTCGCTACAAATGTTGGTGAGCTCTAACTCCACCTTCTGCCGATACTCCTTGATCCTCTTAGCATTCTGCTCGTTCCCTCTTGACTCTTCCTTCTGCTCAATTGATGACAAAATTCTCCACGAAGCTCTTCGAGACCCAATAACGTTCTTGTACCCTACTGATAGCAAGTTCCTCTCTTCTACTGTCAATTCCACATCCATTTTGGCCACCTTTTTCATAGCTTCCACCATTTCTGCAAAATCCAGTCCAAATGTTTTTGAAGCAATGGTCAGATTTTCTGTTTTATTGCATCGAATAATAAGATGATCTAAACCCAATCGTCAAATAAACTTTTCCAATCAGAAAAACCACCAGTAAAATCAAAGAGGAAAATTCAAAAAAATAAATAAATAAGAATACATGTAATGTAAATACTTATTTCTCACCTTATTCACATTTTTTATCATTTTCCTATTACTGTCATTCTAAATACCCAACAAATTCCCAAACCCAGGAAACATATAATAGACGAAAAAAGATCCTCCATTAAACATAAACTTATCAGATAAATGTACAAGTATGAAGTACCCTAATAGATCAGTTCAAACCAATGAAAATTAATAAAACCGAGGGCGATTAAAGTCAAATTGACGAAACTTAAACTTCACTTAACTCCGCAAAACTCAGTTAATCACAAAGTAAAAACCATGGATACAGTACAGATTTCCGACCGCTGAACCAAGCTAGGTATGGTAAGCAGCTCAGTCAAAATATCAGCTACCTAAAGTCCACTTCTTCAAACTCTCCAAAAACTGGCATATAATTAAGCAAAAGACAAGCGGAAACGAGATCCATAGACCATATATAAGCTAAAACACTACATCTATACAAACAACATACACTATGTTCGTGAGTTAAAGGATTTACCATCGTAGCGTTCGGCTTGCTCGGCGAGTTTAGCGACGTAAACGGCTGTCTCGCGATCTGAAGAGGAAGCCATCGCCGATCCAAGTGACTGAAGTTCGTACTTTCTCTCTCTAGGTTCTGACAACTGCCGATTTTTTTGTGACTCGGCAACGATTTTTACGGCAGAAAAGGGGAAAGAGAAGCAGTGCGGAGAGAGAAAGGTGGTTGAAAGTATAAAGAGAAATGATTGATTGTCTAACCGGCCCTTTTCTCCTGTGTTTCCCCTCCAGTTTCTTACGGTTTCACCTGACGTCGGGTGAATTGGGTTTAGAATCGCATGCTGCGGATGCTTGTGAGAAAATGTTGTAAATATGGGGAAAAAAAGGAAAATTTGACTGTGTTTCAATTATGTTAAAATACAATAACACCCTTAAATTTGATCCTCAATTCGATTATACTTAGCATTTACCATGTTGACTTGTCAATGTAACAGTCACCTGTCACCCCTTATGTCTAATTTGAATTCAATGTTTAGTCCTACGGGTGGTTACGATTCCGAAACGATGGAACCGGAACCGGTTCCCCAACTGTTTCCAGTGGCGGAGCTAGGACACTTTAATGTGATGAGATGGGATGGGCCGAATAGAAAATCAAAGAAAAACATATAATTCTTACAATTCTTTTTAAGAAAATAAATCTCACTAAATTTTTTAAAGGTGGGGTCGGAGCCCAGGTTGGCCCCTTGGCTCCGGCACTGAGTGTTATGGTTCCAATTTAATTGGAACCATTTTTTTATATATAATCATTTAATTTGAAAAAATAATTTATTAGTTTCGGTTACAAAAAAATAAAGAGGAAAGGAAAAAAATAACTTGGACTTGATATTAATAATAATATTAAGATATAGATGAATCAAAACCAACATAGTTTGCTTACAATATTTGATTAAGATGTCTTATGTGATTACGTATTTATAAATAAATATTTAATATTTCTTCTATTATATATTTACTGGAGGAAAAATTGTCGGTTTAACCTTGATGGTTTTAACCGCCAGGTCCACGGTTTTAGACACATAGGAACCATAACCGTAATTAACCTACACGGATCTAGTTCTAATTTTGGAATCGGGTTCTGATCAATGGGTATGGTTCCGATTCCATTTGACCATCCCTATTTGGTCCAAGATGCCCATAACAAAATTATACATTGGTTGTATATTTTGATTTTAAAGCCTTTATTAATTATAAAATTTGTTCTAAATTATGCAATTGTTTTTAAGAAATATAAAATATTATTTCTTAATTATGTCAAGTTTCTAAATACTAAACTAAATAATTGAGTATAATACATACATAAAATAAAAAGGTATTAAATGTGGAAATTGGATAGTGGTCCATACTCCAATGATTAAAAGACTGTTAAACCTAGGTCGAAGTTTTTGGCCGCGATTGGATAAGAAACAAAATTCATTTAAGATTCCGCTTAGAGAAATTTTTTACACCAAACATATGATTGTTTATGAAAATTTTTAAAATATACTATTCTCTCATTTTCACTTTTTCTTATTTTTCTATCACCAATCACATCTACACATTTTTTCACAAAAACTAATCATTATTACACATTCTCCCACAAATTTCACTATTCATTCACTCACACATTTCTAACTACCAATCATTATTTTATTATTCTTAAATCAAATCAACTTTCATCATTACTTTTCCATCTCACATCCAATCACAATCTCAAAATTCATCTTTTTTCTTCTAAAATATTTTTTACCACTATTCTCTAGCAAAATGAAAATTTTCAAAATGAAAATATATCCAATCGCGCCCAAGTTGGGGTTCGATTTCCACCTAGCTTCATTTCCTCCCAAGATTTGTAATTAAGAAAAGGTATTAAGCGTTAAATATTATTGTTTTGATTATTTGATTTCAACATAAAGTTTTAGTTGTTTAGTTTAAAGGAAATTTTTACTCTTTTAAATAAATATGTAAACTTAAATCAGTATATATATATATATATATATATATATATATATATATATATATAGAGAGAGAGAGAGAGAGAGAGAGAGAGAGAGATTCAAATAAGACAGATGTTATAGGGTAAGATCATATAGACTAATTCTAAACATTGTATAGTTAGTAGATTTTAATGACAAATTCTTTTTCCAATTGTGTAACCATGTTTTATAGGATTGTGGAAGATAATGGCAAATTCCGTTTCCAATCGTGCATCATTTTTTTATGACATTAGTTGTGAATTAAGACTGATTTTACTTTATTACCCTTTATTTGATTAAATTGAGTATTTAATTATATTTTTTGTCTATCTAATTACAACCACTCATTATTGATTCAATCAATGACTCAAATTAGTCTCTATGGTCTTACCTTATAACCCATATTTTATTTGAACCAATCTCTATATTGGGCGCAATTAGGTTGCATCCATATTTGAGATAATAGAGAGTCATATTTAGTACTCTAACTGAGATATGAGATTGAGATATATATATATATATATATATTCTACAATCAGTTCAATTGGAATCGTCCCCTCACATAGAAAGAATAATCTTTCTCCTAAAATTCATCTCTACAGTTTTCTTCTTAGAGTATCACCAAAGTCTCCAAGGGTTTAAGATGTGCACATCAAAGTAAATAATTATAGTAATTATTTACACCAACGAGAAAAAATAATTCGTGATCTTGTTTGTGATTCAACCTATCTACGTGGTTCATTCGTTGTTCGCGATTCAATCAAGTTGGGGCTTGTAGATGGCTTAATCAATGATCAAAAAGAGATTTGTATATGGGCTTAATCCTGACTAAGTGGCTGGATCGACAGTTTCGCTGCAAATAGATATACTCGATCCACACTTTATGTGAAATATGTGATTTATGTTTCGACCGTATTTGCTAACACGCTACATATATGACTTATATATATATATATATATATATATAGTTTTTTAACACTCCTTAGTTTTTTTTTTTATGAAACTCCTTAGTTATATTAATGAAGAAACACACACACACACATTCTTGATCAATAATGTTTTTTTTAGTACAATGGACGGAGTATAGGGAGGGGACACACGCATACTTATGATATCAAATTCAGATCATTCACCCTTACAAACAACCATTGGCGCACAAGATTGTTCCCATCAATAATGAAATTTTGATCCCACTATATTTCTGTTTTTTTTAGTACAATGGGGGAAATTTGGGTCCCACATGCACTCGTATGAGATCGAATCCAGGTCATTTACCGTTACAATACATGTTTCAACCACTAGAGCACAAAGCTGATCCCTAAAAACTGCTTAAATCATTGCGGAAGATCTAATATTATCATGAGACGTATCTAACTGCTTAGCTGTTACTATATTTTTCTTAACGCAAAAACTTGCGTGAGACAGAGTCCTTACACAAAGTTTTAAAAGTTTTTTTTTAGATTTTATTTTTCTTAGGGTTTATATTTGTTTTTCTGGGGTTTATTTTATTTCTTGGGTTTATTTTTAATTGATTTGAGTTTTTAGATTTTTTTAGGGTTTATTTTTTATTTTTGGGTTTATTTTTGTTTTTCGGGTTTATTCTTCATGGTTCATGTTTTTAGGGTTTATTTTTGCTTCTTCATGGTTCATTATTATTTTTAAATTTATTTTCATGGTTCATGTTTTCAAGACGAAGCCCTTAGGAGGTCCGTCTCACGGATTTAGATCCGTGAGACCGTCTCACAAGAGACTTGCTCTTTCTTAATACGTATATTCACTTTATTCACAGTTTATTAATGCTTATATTTCCTTTCTTAGACGTCTACAGTCTACACATCACATCTCATCTAATTAATCAATTACAAATAAAAAGATAAGAAAAAACTAATAAAATTAACTTATTCAAATTTCACGTAAAATTCATACCAATTTTGAACTTGTTAAGATGTTTACCAATTACCATAAGAAGGTAATTATTTATACCTATTTGGAAAATTGTTAAGATGGATCTGAAATCTTTGATACAAATAGGGAAAACCATGACAGAGTATTAAAGTGCATTTATTGTCCTAACTCCTAAACCAATTAGGAATATCGTACGGCTCCGATTCGCACACACATCCATCCTACGTTCAATATCCACCGTCCGTTTTCAACCCAACAAAAAATTGGAAAATACACTATAAATAAATCTCGTTTCGGAAAAGGACAAAAAAAATTAAACACATAACTCAATAATTAATTATGGCGTTTCTCCCTCCTAAAACCTTCAACTCCACGGCGGTTCCACGCTCACGGCCGCCGCGGTTCCGCCGCGGGGACCCGGTGGAGGTGGCCAGCGCCGAGGAGGGCTTCGTGGGGTCCTACTACGAGGCGACGGTGGTGACTGATCTCGTGAGGGGCGAGTACATAGTCCAGTACGCAACTCTGGTTAAGGACGACCTGTCGGGGCCGCTGAGGGAGGTGGCATCCGCCGCCGAGATCCGGCCCAGGCCGCCGGAGGTTACGACGGCGGGTGGTGAGGAGTTCCGGATGTACGACGTGGTGGACGCGTTCGACAACGACGGGTGGTGGGTCGGGGAGATAACGGGTCGGGTCGAGGATAAGTACTTTGTGTACTTCGAGGCGACGGGGGATGAGATTGGTTACCCGATTGATCGGCTGAGGGTTCATCAAGATTGGGTGAATGGGAAGTGGGTTTGTGTTTCTAATATTGGGGAAATTGGTACCTGATTGAGTGTTGATTAGGGTATCAAATCTTGGCATGTAGTGTAATTTTCTTGTTGATTCTTTTAGTTTTTTTGGTTTTTTTTTGGGGGGGAATTTATGGGCTGTTTGGGATTTTATCATGTTTCTTGAAGGTTGGTTTGGTTCCCATGTGAATATTGTTATATTTTTGCGTGGTATAATGTTCCACTAAACTTTTAGGACGAATAATGGCCTGATTTTGATGTAATGTTTCTGCTTGATCACGCGCACACACACACACATGTGTGTGTATGCCTGCGATCAAAGGCTTTTTTGCAATTTTCAGTCTTTTTTCTTTTCCATCATTTTATGGCAATTATGCAGGTTTTTTTATCTCTTGCAATTAGTTATTTTTTTGTTTATAACATGGAACAGCTACATGGAAAGAAGAGCTAATGTATATTTCGTCTGTGTTTAATTAGTGTTTAGAGTTTCAGGGAAGTAATCTGGGAAAGTGAATTAATTGAAAGATTGGAACATTAATTGGATGCTTATATTTTGGAGAATAAATTGAGAATGTGATTTTGTTGACAGATCAATTGAAACGATATGCAGAATTTTTTTTTAATTATATTAGGTGTTTTCATATCAAATAATATAAATTATTTTCTAAAGATTCTTGGATAGAATCATTAGAGAAGATTGTATATCATGGTCTAATAATCATCAAATTAATATAATTTTATTAGATGAAATTTACTAGATTCATCTTGTTAAGGTGATCATGCATGGTGCAGTTTAGTAATTTTTTTTTTCTAATTCCAAATTGAATTTGCCTTTGCGGTTTTACTAATTACATTAATATTAGTTTTAAATTACGGTTTTACTAAGAAGAATCAAAATGTGGTTTAAGGAAAGGGCAGCGCTATTTGCCCTCCAAGATTTGATTAATACACCTCACTCCCAATATTTACAAATATGATATAAGTTAAAAAGACTATGATACCCTTAATAAAATAAAACAGTGTAAATACACCCCTTTAAAACGCTGGAAACAACTTTTTTTCCAAAAAAATATGATTTTTTCCGGCTGATTTTTTCCGGAGAAAAGCTGTTTTTTTCCAAAAACGCTGGAAAAAAAATTGTTTCTCTTTTTTTCCAAAAAAAAGCTGATTTTTTCCAATTTTTCTTTCTAAAAAGCTGATTTTTCCACCTTTTTTTTTCGAGAAAAATCTGTTTTTTTTCTTTCCAAAAAGGTTCTTTCTCTTTTTTCCCCAAAAAGCTGATTTTGTCAGCTTTTTGCCCGAAAAAAAGATGTTTATTTCCAAAAAACGCTGAAACCAGCTTTTTCCCCAAAAAAAGCTGATTTTTTCCAGCTTTTTTTTTCCGAGAAAAAGATGTTTTTTTCCAAAAAAAAACGTTGGAAACAACTTTTTTGTTCTCTTTTTTTCCCAAAAAAACTGATTTTTTCATCTTTTCTTTGTTTTTTAAAAAAAAAATGTTGTTTCTCTTTTTCCCGGAAAAAACTGATTTTTTAATTTAGGGTTTTTTAGTTTGGAGGGTAAAATTGGAAATATAAGTGTGATGTATTTAGTAATTAGATGAATTTGTAAAATAAGGATGGGGTGTATGTAGAAATGTGGTGTATTAATCAAATATTGGGGTGCAAATAGTGACACCCTTAAGGAAATCATAGGTAATTGGGGGTGTTTTTTTGACAGTTTTAATACATGAAAATATCATGTGATAAAAAACATATATTCACAAAAATACAAAAAAAAGGAATAATAATTTATGTGAAATAGAATGCACCTCACATTCTATATTCATTAAAATAGATTCAAAATATAATGTATTTTAATGATACTTCGTTTCAAATAAAAAGTAGAATGTATTTTTTGCAGTATTAAGAACAAAATGCAAGTGCAATTTTGGATGAATTTGAATCAATCATTTATTCATTTATTGGATCAGTTTCCAGTCCATTTTAAGTTTTAAAACCGCACGCCGTGCCAATAAAATGGCGCGGTATTTGTTCATAACACTAATATTATGTTAGCAAATAACACTAATTCTAACCATTATTTTAAAAATCATCGTCTAGCCCTAATTAATAATTATTCACCGTCTAGGGTACTAGGCTCCCCTTATTCGCCTACAATTTCTTTTCGATTAAACCCCGTCTAACCCCGTCAAAATCCCGCCTAACCCCGCTCAAGCTCCGCCTAAACGCTAGGCCCTAACCTGTCGCCCGACAAGCGCCTAGCGCTTTTAAGAACACTAATTCTAACTCTTTTTGTGCTCAATTAGAATGTTCACAGTTTGGTAAAAATAATAATATCAAATAATTAAAAACTCAATATGTACCAAAATTAAATCGATATTCAATTTTTTAATTTTATGAAAAAATCTCGTTATTGATTCAGTTACGGTTTTTATTTTGATTTACCAAAACCACAATTTATTTTATTTTATTTATATATTTTTGTGTACAAATTTTACTTATATTATTTATTTATACTATTTTACTAATCAAAAACAAAAAATAAGAAAAATCAAATATTCCTTACTTTCCAAAAAAAAAAAATGGCTACTAAAATATCAAACGAAGTGTAAAGCAAATTTTAGTAATAACTGAACTGAAATGATCAATTCGTTATAGCATTTTCATATAAAGTTATTATTTCATTTAGCATTCGATTCGATTAGATTGTACCAAAATGAACACTCATCGTTTTTTATCTTTTATTTTTAATAAATTTATTTCTATTGAATCAAAATAAAGTGTAGAATTAAGGTCGAATAGTAGCCCACTACTACAAGAAGGGAATAAGAAAGATAAATACCCAATTACCCACATATGTATGAAAGAAACAAAGAAAAAAGGAAAAATAAAATCACGAGGTTAGCCCATAGCCACGAGTATTATTATTCAGTGAAGAGTCCGGGATCGAGTCTCTACAATGGCAAGGACCAATTTTTTTTTTCCTCTTTTTTTCTTTTCTTTTTCAAATGATTTTACCACAAAAAGTTTAGTAGCCTCATAGAGCGATATGTCATATGGTAAAGAAGAGCATTTAAGAGTGTATTACCATTGAAAATGTATTGATATAAAATGAAATAGGTAAGCCCAGTTGATATTATATTAAAAAATGAGCAAGTCTCTTGTGAGACGGTCTCACGGATCTAAATCCGTGAGACGGACCTCCTATGGGCTCCGTCTTGAGAACATGAACAATGAAAATAAATTTAAAAATAATAATGAACCATGAAAAAACAAAAATAAACCCTAAAAACATGAACCATGAAGAATAAACCCGAAAAACAAAAATAAACCCAAAAAATAAAAAATAAACACTAAAAAAACTAAAAATCCTAAAAATCCAAATCAATTAAAAATAAACCCAAGAAACAAAATAAACCCTAAAAAAACAAATATAAACCCTAGGAAAAATAAAATCTGAAAAAAAAACCCTTTAAAACTTTGTGTAAGGGCTCCGTCTCACGGATCTAAATCCGTGAGACCGTCTCACGCAAGTTTTTACCTTAAAAAAGTGAAGCTAGTAGCCCAATGTAGTATAAACTTTATATATATTTTGGAGCTTATAAAAATTCGAAAATAAGATTATAATATCCTAATTTGGATATATTTAAAACTTTTGTTTATTAGTTTATATGATATTTTCTGAGTTTTTAAATATCTCTCTTTTTTTTTTTTTTATAAAAAAGTTTTTAAATATCTCCCTGGAATAAATACTAAGAAATAACCCAAGAAGTGGAAAGGATTTGAACACAACCCAACCATCCCCAAAATCACAATCCTCTTCTGATATTTTCCATTCTCCATCCCCAACCCACATTCCCTCCACCCAAAAAACACACACACACACACACACTCCGATTAACAATGGCAGCGGTGAACTGCTGCCTCTCAGTGACCTCCACTGCCGTGCCCGCTTCTCAAGACTCCTCAAACCCTTCATCTTCACCATCACAACCTGCGATCTCAAGACCACCGACCAAGATCATACTGCCAGATAAGAAGCCATTGAAATGGTCCACTGGTGTGGCGCCGGGGGATTATGGGGGCCCACCCACCACTTCCAAGCTCAGAAAATACTGGGGTGGAGATGATGACCCTCTTGCCTCTGATGACTACTTGTGGAATAAAGATTTCATGGGACGCATGAAAAAGTTCATTCAAGACCCTGATGATGATATTTCCTCTGACCCTCGCTTTGCATCTGCTAAGGTTCATTTACTTTTTGACATTTACATTATACAATGTATCTATTTATTTTCTTTTAAATGTTTTTTTCTGGAGTTGCTATTAATGTTGTCTTTTTTGTTGATTTGAGATTGGATTAAGTGAAAATGAGTGATTTCTAGTGGTTCATGGGGTTGAAAGTGTTTTCTTTGGGATTCTGGATTCCTGTACTTAAAAATTCCTGTTGGTTTAACATAGTTTATTGCTGCTTTGGCATTGTCATATTGATAATTGACAGTCTACTGAAGTACTCCTGTTTTGATTTTTTTAACTTAATTTCAAAGCTGTTTGTGCAGATTTAATAAAAAAAAGTCAAGTTTTATGGCTTTAGATTACCTTTGTTTTGTGTGTTGAATCGGTTGATTACTGATGTTATTTGGGCCTTTAACATAATAGGAGGAGCCTTCTGGATTTCTTAGCTTGAATAGAGTCATGAGCCTGGACAAGTATGTAAACTCTGTGATTGTTAACTCTAATTTTTCGCAACTGCTTCACTGCTGTACCATATAACATTCGCTCTTTGACTATGCAGTTTGGAAGTTGACTTGAGTAAAGAGCTTACAGCACCTTCAGGATCAGTAGCGGAACCACAAGTTGAGGAACAAGTATAATTTCAAAGTTTTAGATTCGTTTGCTTATATATCTTGTACAATTGTGCATACTCATCAGGAGTGAAATGATATTTAGAGTGTTAGGAGTGCTGGTAGAAGATGGAGACCAGCCCCGACACGTCGTGAGCAAGAGAAGTGGGATAGAGCTACTAAGGCTGCAACTGGAGGCAGTGTATGTCATCATTGTTATAGATTACAGTTATCTTCTTAAGTATGCTTAAAAATCTTAAATGCCGGATTGATGTCTGTTTTTAAAGTGGAATGTCTCTTGAGCAATGTCATTTTCTATGTTTTATTCTACAGGATGTAATGTTTCGGGAGTCTAGACGCCCCAGAGGGGATCCTGAAGTTTTGGCTGCTCAGTCAAGGGAACAGTATTATAAGGTACTCATTATAATAATAGATGATGCCATTCTATATCCTTATGGTATTCATTGTGAATTTTCTTCTATCATCTTCAGTTGAAGAACAAATTGCAAGTGCTCACACTGGGACTTGGTGGTGTTGGTGTGGTTTCGTCCTATTTTTCGTATTCTCCAGAAATTGCGGCAAGGTACCTAAAGTTACTGGAAGCATGTGTTTGAGTAACTTATCTACAATTGTGTATCTCAACACATATCTTCATTGTCACTGTCATTTGTGGATGGCCCATATTTTAAAAACAAAATTACACATAATTTTTAATTTTGCATAAGTTTTATGTCTTATCCTAAGAGCATAAATAATCTATATATGATCTCATTACAAAAGTGTTATTCCCATTAGTCTATCTTTTTACTCAAACTGCCAATATGTAACACCTTTATTATGAATTCATCAGCTATGCTGCTGGCTTGCTTGGTTCTGTGGCATACATGCGAATGCTTGGTAACAGTATTGATGCCATGGCCGATGGGGCAAGAGGACTTATAAAGTATGTTTTGTTTCCTCCTTTTCTTTAGGATTCAAAAATCTTCAAAGTTATGTCCTATAATTTGTACATTAAGTTTGGCGTATGGTTGCTTCTGCATCTTCAAGCTTCCTTTGATCTTTGAGTGCATTAGCAAATTATACCTCCCAGCTGGAGCAGTTCTAAGGTTGCATTTGGATGAGAGGATTTGGATTTGGGGAGAGGATTTGGGGGGAAGGATTTCAAATGACTCCAAATAAGAAGATTTGAAATCCTCCAAAATGACTCAAAAACTAGCTTAAAAGAATTTGAAATCTATTACAAGATGAGTCTTATCCAAACAACTCAATAGATTTGCTACTAAGGATTTGAAATCCTCAACTTCAAGATCTCAAGGCTAAACTATGTAAACAGTTAAACACTATCAAGATCTCAAGGCTAAACTATGTAACCTCTGGCATTTAACTTCATCTAGAGGGACCTAGTAGAGCTCGATTTTCATATTAATTGAAACAAAATTACATGTAAGGGCAGATAGTATACACCAATCATAACATCGAAGTACTCATTTCTTGGGAAGCCAATAGTTGACTAGAACATTCTTCTTGTACCATTGCTTGTTTGTTGAAGACCAAGGGGTGGTATTAATTAACAGAACTTTTTAATTCTTACATTACCCCATGGTTGGTAATTTCATCATTTATTCCCCTTTGCTTTTATTTTTTTATTCTTTCTGTTTCCTCCTTTATTTTCTTTTTTCCTATCCAGTTTTTGGTGTTTATTTTTTCTTTTTCTTTTTAACTTTTTTTTTTTTTTAAAAAATAGGGGTGGAGGGGTTGGGGTTTTGGATTGTTCTGTTGTGAACTGTATGTTGTTCTAGTACACCATTGTATTTGCTCATCCGAATTTTTCATTCACAGGGGAGCAATCGGACAGCCAAGGTTAATGGTTCCTGTTGTCTTGGTGATGTTGTATAACCGATGGAACGGGTAAGGGCTTTAGAGGGCACAGTTTAGCCACTCTCACGTGGTCTGAATATATTTGATATGATTGTAGTTTGTATCTCACTCAAAAGTACTTCGTTCGCAGGATTTTAGTTCCAGAATATGGGTTCATGCACCTTGAATTGATACCAATGCTTGTGGGGTTCTTCACATACAAGATTGCCACTTTCATGCAAGCTATTGAGGATGCTGTGAGTGCAGTTGGTGGAAAAAATGAAGCTTAATTTGACCTACCTATATTAATGGTGATGAAAAAGATTATAGGGATGTGTTTATATGTACATGTGATTTCTCAAGTAAACAGAAAATCTCATTATTATGCCCCAATTTGTGTTTACTTTTGTGAGATCTTTCTTATCAAATGCATCTTATCATCGCCATTTGCACTCTTTGCCTGCATGTTTTCTCCACAAATGTGAGGGTTATTAGCAACTGTGTAAAGATCATGTTTAATACATCTATTCAGAGATGCACCAGAGCTGGTCTCAGCTGTTGCCTGTTAAAAACTGGATGGGTTAATGAATGCGAGTATTTAGCAATTACCATTTTTACTTATATCAAGTAGACTGAACAGTAACCCTCAACGGTTGGCCTAGAGGCATTGAGGTGCACCTCAAGGTCCATGGTTTAAACCTTGACTAATGCGGACTGAGGGATTGAGATTTGTCCCTCCTCCCCCAGAGATGGGGTCTGTGCCTCCGGTTGGTGTGGGAATACTCTGGGCCGAAAAAAAAATTATGTTGAACAGTGACAAATATTCTAGATTGTTAAAATATTCTAAAGTTTGTTCCTTTTAAAAACTTTAAAGAATTACATATCATTTTCACGAAAACCCAAAATTTCAACTGCCAGGAACTTCTCGATCTAATTTTTTTTAGTTATAAGGTTGGAGCTAAAAAAGAAAAAAATAAATTGATAATAATAAATTTTGTCAATAATATTTTGTAAAAAATTTTTTGATTTAATTTTTCTTATTTTTTTCATTTAATATAATTTTTGGAAATTACAAAAACTCTGGCCGCCCGTCCCATTGTTTGATTTCATTTAGTTTGATTTGCCTTAGATTTCCTCCCTTCATATGCAAAAACACATTTCAAAAATTCTCCCCTCACGTTTATCAAAATATTACAATTACCTCTTCAATTTAAGGCAAACAAATCTCAAGGATTTTTTGTAATTTCCAAAATTCACTTGTTTTTTTATTTTATGTAATTAACCCAAACAGTAGGGGCCTTTTTGTAATTATCCTTTTTTTTTTTGGTTGTGAAATCTTATGCAGCATTGAAAGACAACGAGCAATTTTAGTCTCTTTTCATCTCAAAGCTTTACTAGTTTAGTAGCAGCAGCAGAAAATCAATTTGAGTCTTGATTCAACTTTGTAGTTTGATTAGTAATTGGACTTGAGAGGCATATGGGCATTACCTCTTCTGCAGACTTGATTTCTTTCTGGTGACTGAAATTGAATAACCATTATTATCCTTTTATTGTAAGCATTAAATCCATTATGCATGTTTTGAATGAGAAATAATGTTGCCTGGCTACAGTGCATAAATTAGTTTTACAGGCATAATTTCTCAAGTAATCCACACAGCTGATGTATTTTTGACATGAAATAAAGCTACCCTTAGCCAAATTAAGGATCTTTGCATCACAAAACTCAGATATTATTATATTTGAAATGTATATATCAATCTAGACATCATATTCCCCTTAAGCATTTCACTTAGACTCTCCAAGTTACAGAGAGCAAACACCAAATACTAAAGTTACAATACAGTTTTATTTTCTCAAGCATTTTGCTTTTCAAAACAGTAGTAGAAATACTCAAATACATAGCTCATCATATAGTCATGTCCAGGGCTTAACCAGTGTTCTGCAATCCAGCTGCAATACCCTTCATTGTCAAAATAAGCGTGTCTTCCAAGCCTGGAGCGTACTCGCTTGTAGGGTTAAGCTTTACCAGTTCGTCAGCCGGTTTGCTCGTATCCATTTCCATGATCTCTTTTGAGAGATGTGGGCCCACCTTTACAGAGTAACTAGGGTCACGAATGCGCTTCAAGGTATAGACTTGACACACGTTAAGGACCGTGATATATGGATCCCGGAGTCTAAGCCTCTGCCTCAAGTAAGGGTCTCCTTCGAGGAGTTCCTTGTGTCCAGCAACCTAAGGAAGACAGGAGTATGTGAGCATCCTTATTTTCTCCAAACATAGCTTTCATTGGTAAATGGTACAATAGTTGAATTCTTAAGATTTAGCAATTTTATCTTCTTTATCTACCCTCCAACACTATTAACATACACAAGAACAAGTATCTTCGTTTTAAGATTTAGCAATTTTATGATAAATTTTTATCTCCCCTCCAACACTATTAACATACACAAGAACTAGTACTTTCATGTGTGCAATCTTTCTATTTTTCTTTTTTTTTTGGTATACAAAAATTACCCCTGCCGTTTAGCCTAATTATGAAAAACTCCAGTTATATTCCAAAATCACAAATACCCACTTAAGGTATTACAAACACTTCTTTGAGGTTTGTATTTACTAACAAAATAACCCCTTCTTAAGCATGCAATTTGTAAAATAGAAACAAATATCAATGGGGTATTTGTACTTTTAAAAGATATATATATATTTTTTTTTAATTACACAAACCTCAAGGGTATTTTTTATAAATTAACCCAATTTTAAATGTAGAAGAGTTGAAGCCCCTCACCTGAAGGATTAGGTTCGTCGTTGCTTGATAGTTGGCCCGCAACTGCTCTCCAAATGGCCACAAATCCTCTGCCACTAAAAGCTTGTCATACAAAGCAGCAATTCCAGGGTCTCCCTTGGCCAAAACCATTTCAATCAAGTCAATTGTCACTCTAAAGAAAGGCCATCCATTGTACATATCTCTGAGCATCTGCAGGTTTCTTATATCCTTCTCAATAACGTGTTTCATCGCAGCCCCAAAGCCGAGCCAGACCGGAAGATGGAATCTTGTCTGTGTCCATGCAAATATCCATGGGATTGCTCGGAGCGATTCTATTCCACCACTCGGCTTTCTTTTAGATGGACGGCTCCCAATGTTCATCCGACCATACTCCAATTCAGGTGTTGCCTGAAAAAACGAGAAACATAGGTAACTGCAAGTTATAGATATGAATATCCAGCATTTGGTTCAAATTTTCAAATTTGACATAATTCTCGAATTCTATTGCTCGGAACCAACAAATTAACTAGTGTATGAAAAAAGGGGATAATTACAAAAAGAAGCCCCAAGTTCAGGCTAATTACAAAAAAACTCCAGAGATTTTTTAAAATTACAAAAAAAACTTGAGTTTTGATTCCGTCCAACATTTTCTCCTTCATAAGAAAAAAATATTTCAAAACCCAACGTGATGTTTATAGAAATATCAGTTACCCCTTAAATTTAAGACATAATCAAACATGAAGGTTTTTTTTTTGTAATTTTTAAACATCTCTGGATATTTTTGCAATTAAGCCCAAGCCTCGGGGGGTTTTGTAATTATCCCAAAAAAAGAGTTAATCGGATACATGCTTGATCCTCTATAAACATGAAAGTTTCTTCTGCAATGTGCATTATATAGACGCTAAACCATAAATAACACAAGCGATAAAGTACTTACAAGGCGGAAGTATTCAACAAACCGAGGTTCCTGGAAAACTACCGAGCGATATTCTTTCGTTGCAACAACAGCCATCTCATCCATGAGCGAGCGCCACTCAGGCTTTGGTGCAATGGGGGGATTCATCCCGTGCTCGAGCGTAGCGGCAGTAAAACGCTGGAGAGTTCTGAAGCACAAATGCTCCTCCCCAAACGACTGCTCAATAACTTCCCCTTGAACAGTGACACGAAGAGACCCATGAATGGTATCCGGCGGCTGAGACAGTATGGCGAGATGGGTGGGCCCCCCTCCTCTCCCGACGGTCCCACCTCGGCCATGAAACATAGTGAGCTTCACTCCATAATCTTTCGCCACCTGTACAAGCTCCTCTTGAGCCTTGTATAGCTGCCACGCCGCAGAAAGCCGTCCCGCGTCCTTTCCCGAGTCTGAGTACCCGATCATGACTTCTTGTTTTCCATTAATTCTGTTACGATACCAATCTATAGAAAATAATCGGGCCACGGAAGCTGGAGCAGCTTCCAGATCAGCGAGCTTTTCGAACAACGGAACTACTCGAAGAGGGTTGCTGACGTGGCACTCCCTTTGCAGAAGCTCGACAGCTAGCACATCGGACGGGGCCGTTGCCATTGAAATTATGTAGGCGCCGAAATTATCTGACGGGAGTTCGGCAATGACGTGGAATGTGTCCAAAACATCGGCAATTTCCTCGGTTTTCGGAAGATCTGGCCCAAAGAGTGGACGTTTGCCACTAAGTTCGGATAAAAGCCACTCCTGGCGACGCTCCTCAGGCCATTGTTTGTAGGACCCGATTTCTAGGTGCCTGGTAATAGCATCTAGAACATCAGTGTGCCTCTCTGACTCTTGCCGAATATCAAGCCTCACGAGTGAGAGTCCGAATGTGGAAACTTGTCTTAGAAAATCAAGAAGGCTTCCATCGGCTATTGGACGATCACCACAAGCACAAAGTGATCTGTAACACAGCTCAAGTGGCTCCAGAAACTGAAGGCAAAAATAAGTATCATCAATGAGTACTGTAAAAGATCAAAATCAGAATTTTAAGGGATAATTACAAAAATACCCCCTGAGGTGTAGCCTAATTACAAAAAACTCAGTTATCTTTCAAAATCACAAATATTCCCGACATTTGTTTCTCTGACAAATCAGGGGCATATGTTAGATAAAACAAACATTAAGGGAGTATTTGTAAGGGGTGGTTTTTTGAAAGATATGACAATCGGCAAGTTTTTTTGTATTCTATTCTAGGAGATTTCATGAACTGAACCTCAGGGGAAGTTTGTTCATTTATTTAACATTTTTCTTTTATTTTAATATCAGGTTGCATGACATGGGGTTTCGAGCACTAGTTTTCTAGGTCAGAGGGGAAGGAAAACTAAGTAGCCTATAAGAAGATTTTTCCCAGGTGCAAGGCACAATCCCAGGTGCAAGGCACAAACGCGTGTGAAATAAAGAAATTGCAGTACATGTGACAACCACAAAACTTAACTTATGCCATTTTGTTCAATAGTTGAAAGCTGATAATATTTAAGCTGTAATATTAAACTTTTAGTGTTTCAAAATTGAAAATAAACCCAGAAAGACGAGGGTTTTATGGTACCTCTTCAACGTTGGTGAAAGTTGACTCTTCCGGAATATCAGAGGTTCCACTCACTAGCAATTGACGAGCACGTTCACGTGTATGATAAAGCTTGTCCCTCACGTCCCCAAGGATAACACGATAAGGTTCATTCGGTGGAATTTGCTTCCAGAATTCTGGCAGAACAAATTTTTGGAACATTGCAAAATTGAGTACATAACATTACATTTTTCACCTTTTTTAAGCATACAAAATACTATGCCAAAAGCACAAATTGAACATAATAACAGACCAATGTAATGTTTAGCATCTCTCTTTGAGGTCCTGTGAAGTTCATCCGCTCGAACACGAAGTTCATCGCTGCAGCGCCACATTGAGAGCTGCCAGAGACAATATAAAAGGATCATGGCGTCAGAAATTCAGGGACTGTTAAGAAAAACCGATAAAATTTCGAGAGCACAAACAAATACAATTTCTTACCTCAAACATGAGATCCTCAATCTGTGAGAAGTACAAATTAGCAGCCATCATTCTAGCTAGTAAGCATACATCTCTTGTAACTTCAGGAGTTACCCTAGGATTGCCTAGCACCATATATAATACATCTTAGGATAAGGTGAATACATTATCTTCATGATAAATACCTTTTTCTTTTTTTTGGTTTAACTTCAATCTTTTAGAAAACTAAAAGTAGTTTCAGAAAATTCACTTAAATAAGTAATTTGCAAAGAAGGACAATACCGTCACGATCCCCACCCATCCAGGAAGAGAATTGAATAAGAGGGGCATTGTATGGTACACGCTCGGTTATTCCAATGTTTTTCAGAGCGGTGTCAACACGCCGTAAGAATTTCGGCACTCCCTTCCATATGGTCTCATGGAAGTAACTCATTCCAGCTCTCATCTCATCTTGTGGAGTTGGAGGATTTCTCCTAATTTCATCTGTGCGAAATGCAGCTTGTATCTGAACAAAGCAGAGAACATAATTACCAGACAATCAACTGAGCTTAAATAAACAAGCAGATCATGCATGTTCATATATTATGTAATTATCTAAAATTCATACAATGTCATGAGAAAGTTCAGTTCATTTTTTTCCAAGTGTGGAATGGTTGATTATAATTTCCAAATAAAATAAGTAAATTCACCTTACAATCGATTAAAAAAGATTGGTTTTGAAATCATCAATCCCATACCTCTCTTTGTAATGCCTCATCAAGCTCCTGCTTATCGTCGGGGGTGATATCCTTTGCATTTAGCTGAGTCAAACAGTCACGAATCCTGGGAAAGATCAAATAGAAGATGTAACCATTTTTCCAGCTTAATCAAATCATTCTCGAGTGAAGGAAGTAGAGGGAAATTAATAGTATTTGTGATTAAATAGGGATAATTACAAACACTACCCATGAGGTATAGGATAATTACAAAAAAAAACCCATAGAAGATTCAAAATTACAAAAAAAAAAAAATTGAAGTTAGATTCCGTATTACATTTTTCCCCTTCATAAGAATCTTTTTTTCAAAAGCCCCCTTACATTTATAGAAATATTACAGTCAATACCTTAAAATTAAGACAGAATCAAACCTCATGGGTACTTTTTGTAACTTTAAAACTTCTTCGGATTTTTTTGTAATTACCCCAAACCTCAGGGGTAGTTTTTGTAATTATCCCCAATTAAATAAGTAGTGGGGAAGTTAGAACGTACGATTGTACAAAACAAACCAACACTAGTACACTACTATGTTAATACTTTTGTAAATTCGTATCACAAACCTTGCGTGTTTCTGAAGCAAAGATCTACGAACAGACTGAGTGGGATGAGCTGTTAGAACTAAATCAACTGTTTGATTCTTCAAAGCATCAAAAACTTCTTGCGGGGACTTGTTCAATTGTCCCACCAGCCTCTTTAGAGTCTCCTCAATGTCGGATTCAGTTGTCGCCGAGGCCTCATCAGAAAAGTCGTTCTTTTTCAACTTAATCCTACGCCTGTATGCAATCTGGACTTCTTCGGCAAGATTGGCTAATGTAAGCATGTTGGAGAAAGACTTTGCAACCACAATAGAGTCCCCGGCATCCAAACTAGTGAGTACTCGCCCGAGCTCTTCCAGTTTTTGTGGATCTTGTTTCCCTTCATACTCGGCCGATATCTCATAGCAGTCTTGAACCTAGTCCACATTTTAACACAAGAATATAAGTTTCACATCTAAACTAGAAACTTGCTTTCATCTTCATCTTCTACTTAAACTAACAATTGAAACCTTTTGTGGGCATGAAAAAAGCAAACTTTATTTCTGAGGGCTTGTTGGAAGATCATGTTGCTTATTGGCACTCAATTAGCTAATAAAACTACAAGAAGTATGATTCGAAAAAGAAATATTCTTAGACATTGGAATCAAATGTGCCTAGAGTACTCGGTCGAATAAGTACAAATCTATAAGTGGTATCATGTTACACATGAAGAAATCAGTAAAAAGCCACACATGCTTGGATCAGGGGAAAATACAAAAATTGTGCAGAAGAATAGAAAGCAAAGCAGTCACAACAACCAACTTAGTAAGTCCTATTGAACTATATAGGAATCATATTGTCAAATACCGAGAAGGCTTTTCCATTAACAAGACACCTATATTCCCTTAAACACAAAGTATCTCATCAATATCAGAAAAACTATCTAAGATGCTATATTGGGTAAACTATCTAAGATGCTATATTGGGTAAACTCAAAGTGGAAATAAACAAACAGCTTTCCATGGATCATTACAAAGGTACACTATTTTCTCCTTTTCAATACTTTAGACTAAAAAGGGAAGACAAACATTCAACAACTTCTCAAAGCCAAAACCCCTAACTCCCATATCCTAAACAACACAAACACATGAAAAATTCTCAAAAAATTTACAGGGTATTCCAAAGCTTATTTCTCATTCACCACAATCTAAATAAAGCCAAACCAACACATATAAGAAACAATTCCACAAATCCAAATGGCATCCTAATAAACCATAATCCAAATAAAGCTCCACCAACACATATAAGAAACAACACAAATCCAAATGGCATCCTAATAAACAGGGCATAGTACACAATTACCAATAAGTAGCAAAAAAAAAAACAATCTTTCCCAAGAAAACAACAAATTTTGCCCAACCCCACAATCAGCAGTAACTAAAACAGCTAACAGAAGTCCAAAAATTTCATCAAAAAACCAAAAATTGTTACCGTTTCTCTGATTTCCTCCCCATGCAGATCCTGGAGAATATCAAGAAAACGGTCCAACAACAGAGCATCATATTCCACCAGCTTATCATCCTCAGAAACCTTCCCAGGTGCCAACAGCCTCAACTGTGCATCAATTGATGCCATTTTTACTATCTTCCTACTCATTTTTTTCACTCTCCCCCTCTCACTCTATATAGCCCGCCAAAAAAAAAAAAGAAAAAGACCACCCTTTTTCTTCCTTTCGTTTTCACCTGTTTCCTACCCTCAATTCAAGGCAGAAAATGAAAGGTTCTTCAGAAAAGAAAAACAAAAGGGACACGGGATTTTTGGGTGCCTTCACTGAACCAAGTCACGGATTAAATTGGAGTTGTTAGAGAAAAAGATGAAGCCCAGATGGGAAGAATTAGGGAAACCAGAAGAAAGATTATAATAAGAATCACGAGAGAGAAGGGATGATCCAAGGCAAAGGACAAAGGTGGTGGTGTTTTTGCTTCTGCTTTTATAGAGATTTTTTCTTGAAAGTTCAGTTCAGTAAATCTTGATTTTTTTTAACTATTTAACCTTTATTAGTGAAACGGCTTATATTCGGATTCTACTCCAAACAGGAGTAGGATTAACCGATTAAGAGTCCAACTAGGAATATGCCATGCTTCAAACTTCAAAGCTACAGGAAGATACAAGAACCTTTGGAATTTTCCCGAAGATTAAGGAGTATTACTTATAAGGGATACTTAAAAAAACACCCCCATATTTATGCTAATTAAAAAAACAAAACGCAAACGTTTCAAAATTACAAAAAAATCCATCAGATTTGATTATGTTTTAAATTTAACGATGTGACTGTAATATTTTTATAAACGTGAGGGGAATTTTTGAAATATTTTTTCTTTTGAAAGGAGAAATTGCAAGACCGGTCAAATATTAAGGGATTTTTTAAAATTTTCAAAAACCTCTCAAGTTTTTTGTAATTAGAACCAACCTCAAGTTTTTTTTAATAATTTATCCCTATTTAAATCATTCCCTAGTTTCGGGCTAAATTATTAAACGGTCCGACAATATTGGAACCTAACCCTAACTCTAGCAGCTTCGGGCTAAGCGGGCCACTATCGGGCTATAAGTCAAAAAAATAAAAATTATATATTTAAGTCTAAAATTTTAAACTCGAACATATATAATATTTGAGTTGAACATTTTAAGTTAAAGTATTCATTATAAAAAAGTCATGCATAGTTTATAATTACACAATATTAACAAAATTATAAAATTTAAATATTTTATGATCCAAATTTTAAAAATAAAACTATAGTAATAAAATATACCATTATTTACCCATATAAAATGGGAAAAATTAATACTTTTCTTTTTTGAAATTACTCATATGACTATAAGTCATAATTTTTAAAATTATATATTTAAATCTATTAAAGATGGGGAGATGTGATTTTGAAAAATATATATTTAGTAATAGGTAATATGTAATAAACTAGATATATAATAGTAGAATTATATTTTATTTTTTAAAAACACAATTGGCGATAGCCCGGTTAACCTACGGGCTAGCCCCCACGGGCTTCGGGCTAAACAGTCCGGGCCAAAAAACCCGGATTTAAACGGGTCAAAATAATTAGGCCTTAACCTTCTTTTTTTTTGGGTTTAAAAGGTCCGGACTAACGGGCCGCGCCCCGTTTAACATCTCTAACCAAAACCAGCTTCGCCAATGGGCAATTCTCTTTTCCTCTTCCATTCGGCCCAGAACGTCCATAGCAACTGATGATGCGTGGAATGAACCATTAGTTGGTAACACAAATTTAATTTAGTTTTCTAGAAGTATCGAGTAAAGATAAAAAATGTTATTGCTAATCAATGATGACAAAATATGTGGCGTATGCAAAATTTCAGTTTGGGGGAGGGGGCCAAAAAAAAGGTCCGAGGTTATAAATTTAAACAATTAAAACAATACATATTCTAACAATAATTAATAATTTTTCATATTGTAAAAGACAACAATTTGTCATTAAAACTTTTGCCTTTTAAATTTTTAAATTTAACTTTATCAATAGTAAAAGGCAAAAGTTTTAATGACCTTAGCAATAGTAAAGGTCAAGTTTTTGGTTGTGAAGGGTCATATTTATTTCTATAAATATGGTTAATTTTTCATTTGTAAGATACAACAAATCTCACAAGAATTTCATCTCTCCTAAAGTTCTTATAATTTAAGATTTGGTGATAATTTTCGGGCATAATTTTCAGTTCGCCGGAATAGGTAATCCGGTTTTCTCGTCTTATCCTGGGAAACAGACGTCTAGAATAGGGGACGAATCTGTTTTAAGGATAGTGTGTTGAACTAACACACGATTCGAGCTAATTTTATTTTGCTTACTTTGCAAATTTTATCGATTCGGATTTTCGACTCATATAAATTGTACTAGAATAAATTGTACTAGAAGAAATACTAATATTTTCCTACAAAATGTTGGGTTAGTCTCATTGACTAGATTTGAAATCTAGTTGAGTATGGACTCTACCTATAATACCACACCTCAAGTATTATGTTCTATATTCTTAAAAGATCTATGCAACAATGCCAAAATTTCTAGGTTTCCACATTTTATGTTTTTTTTTTAATTTTTTTTTATTTTATCTCGTATTCGACTTCATTGATACACATCAACAATATATAATAATTATCATCACAACTATATCTTCAAAAAAATATTTTACTGTTTAGATAAGCTCGAATCATGCTACACTCCATGACCATGAGCTTGAACAAAAGATTCCATATATAAAACTAGGGGTGGCAAATTGTTCGTGTCCTTTTAATTATATAGGCAAGCACTATAACGACACGACGCGATAAACCCAAACACGACACGCTAAAACACGAAAAAAGAGCACGGTACGACACAATAAGCAAAATTGTCAAATTTATTTAGTTAAGCCCGTTTGGACCGTAAAGTCCATTAACAAATATAACTTATATTTTTTTTATATTCTTTATATTTGATTCTTAAAACATATATTCTAATAATTATCAATAAAAATAGTCATATGAAAATAGTCAATTAGTTAGTAAATTACCCATATAAATAATTAATTACTAATAATTAAAAAAATACCGAGTCTTATCGTTCCAGCCCGATATCAACCCAATTTTTATGTACAACCCGGACCCGATAAGCCCCAGTCCAAATTCTATAATTTCGTGTTGTGTTCGTGTCGGTCAATTATGTCGTGCCTCAAAAGTATTCGTTTTAATCTTTTTATAATCAAATTTGTGTCTTTATAAGCATGGGGAAATCACTTTAATTTTTCAAGATTCCTACTTATTTACTTTTTAAGTGTACAATATTTTTTTCCAAATTAGAGTTAGAAAACACAATTGAAAAATATATTTATTTAATTTGGAAAAAAAATAATTGAACCCCACATATATATTAATTTAATTTCAAAATAATTTATTTAACAAGACATGGTTTGGTTTATAATTATTTCTGTGCTTCAATCAATATTTGGTAACATAAAATGACTAATTTAAAGAGGTGCTCTTATATGAGACGGTCTCATGGACTTAAATTCATGAGATGGATCTTACAAGCCGCAAAATACATGAGTCTTTTTTATGGGTTTGGGTTGAAATTCTAGTTACATGTAGGATCCGTCTGATCAACAATGCCCATAAGACCGTCTCATACAAATTTTTGCCTAATTCAAATAATTATTTCTTAAAAAAGATTAACCTAATATTCATACTTTTTTGGTCAAACTTAAACCCAACAGAATTGTGGGGAGAGATTAAATCACTCTTTAGAGCTGGAAGCAAAAGCCAATCCAGAGGGAACATAAATCCACCAAATTAAAGGCAGCATATACCAAAATATATGCCGAAAATGGTCTAAATGGACGTAATTATATTGGTCCACTCAATTCATTTGACATCTATTTTCTCCAATTTTCTAACTAAAGTTGAAAATTGAAATAAGGAAAAGCACAATATCCTTTCTTGCACCGTACATCCCAAATTCTTGAAACCCTATCTATAAAGCATATTCTCATGCATTAATTAAGCATTTACAAATGCGTAAAGGTTGAGATTAATAAAAGAAATTGTATAAAGAATCAGATTTTTCTAGGAGAATGATTGAGCTATATATATATATATAATATATCACTATTCTAAAAATCTCTGTCTACCCCCTCACCTCGATTAGTCTCTGTCTAGACGCTATACTCCCCTTATCCGCCTAGATTTTTCTTACGTAAAGTCCCGTCTAATCCCACTAAGATCCCGCTTAACCCCACTCAAGCGCAGGGCCTGTGCCTTGACTAGTCTTAGCGCTTTTTAAAACACTGTACTATTAAACTATGAGAAAGTTCACAAAGTAGAATGAATTTCTCATACTCTAACATCCGAGAACAAATTGATTATGAAATTAAAATAATAACTTCAATTCCAAAAGAAACTTTAAAAATTAACTAGTTACTACGCAATAAGGTTTGAAAGAATTTTACACGATACAAATTGCTTTCAGGTTAACCTTTATGGACAACGGGCACATATAAAACGGATATGGCAAAATCGGAGATCCACCCCATCAAAAAAAAAACAAGACATGTCACGTCCTACCCAACCGGCAACCGGTAACTTTGAACCCGGTGGATCCGACACCAGTTACCCAAAATCACTGGCCAAAACAAGACATTTTATACGTTTGTACCAATCATTCTGGTCCAAACTTTTGGCTTTACAAATTACAAAAGTGTGCAACCTGTATTCAATTTCACGAGTCATGCTTTTGTGTAATACTGCCACAAATCCCAAACACCCTTGTTGAGTGTTGGTGTTGGAAATGATTTAAATAGGGACAAATAAAAAAAAAAGTAATAAATTTTTGAAAATTACCGATGTGCTTCCATCTTACACCTTTTCCTTTCATAAGCAAAAAAATATATTTCAAAACTCCAAACTTTTATAGAAGTATTACAGTCTCCCCTTGAAATTTAAAACAAAATTAAACCTCAAGGGTTTTTTTGTAATTTTCAAAAGTCTATGGGCATTTTGTAACTAGCTCAAACCTCAGTTTTTTTTTAAAAAAAAATTATCCATTAAATATTTTCACGTGGTGCCTAGCGCGTGTTGGTGTGAGATTATAGGGATGACAATTGGTCCGGGTAAGACCCGGTCTCCAACCAGACCCGCCTCATTTGAGGTGGGTATGGGTCCAATAAATGGGTATGAGGCGGTAATGGGGTATGGTAGGACCCGGCTCAGATCCGGCCCATATAATTTTTTTTTATTTTTTTTATTTATATGTAGAGTGATTATATTATTGTTCAAGAACTTTTGATTTATAAATGTTGGTGTTTGTTTCATAATTTATATAATATATACAAAAGTATACAAATATATAAGTTGTGTGCACTATTTTGAGTAAAAATCGTACAAATTTGGTCAATTATATGAAGTTGGCGAGTCTAAAGGGTCTTACCCGCTAGACACGGGTGTGGGTCCGGACGGGTATGGATTGGATCGGATATGGGTACGAGGTGAGGCGGATATGGGTCTTGCATTTTCATAATGGGTTAGATCTCGGGTCTAGATGGACCCGATCCAAACCCGACTCATTGACATCACTGTGTGAGAATTCGGGTGGTTGGTTTTGTGAGTGAAAGTGAAGAGTTGCTGTGAGTTGTGAAGTCTTATAGAGATGATGTGGCCCTTGGATCATGGGCTTGGGTTGTAATTCCTTTATGATCAATGTGGTGATCGGGTTTGGTTTAAAGAAATGGGCTAGGATGAACTTACCTTGTATAGAAAAATTTGGACCGAGATAATTCGACAAAAGTGGGCTTGTCTTCTTGAAATTAAATGGTCCAAGAAAATGTCTAGAAAACTTTAAGAATACATTAGTAATTTGCTTAGTGTTTTGCGCTTTAAAATGGGTCAGCTTTATATAAGAGTTAGTAAGAAATTTTGTAAGATTCTGCCTCAATACCCTTCAAATTCTCGGCCCATTATTAATAAAAGAGAGGAAATCTTTATTGTATAATTTTAGTAAGATAAATAAGGGTGTAAGTGAATAAATTTGTGAGCTGGGCTTGTGATTTCCTAAATTAACTAAGATTATCACACTTATACTAAATCAAAGTCTTAAATATTATATTAAATCTAAATAAAATCTACATTTTATTAGCTTAAGTCCAACTTAATTCTAATAAAGTCGAATGATTACTATGCATATAATATGTCAATAAGTGATCGAGTGCGGCGCAAGTGGTTTAATGCTCAATTTCCCAAGTTTTTCACTTGGGATTGATCCCCACCACACCCACTGCTATTAGAATTTCCCAACCCTTTCAGAATTGTACTACAAAAAATGCCTAAAATATATATAGTTCTAACTTAATAATTAATAATCAAATATCCAATAGGCAAAAAACAACCTAAAACAAAATAATAAAGGTTGTGGCACGAGATAGATTTAGCATATGCTCGTGCCATCGTGCTACACATGTTGGTTTAGCGCGCCAATCACCAAAATGACACGAGCAAAATCTTGTTGTGATCGCACCCTAGCCCAACATGAATTAAACACACTCATCGTGCCATCAAAAACAATTATCCCCTATATAAATAACAATTACCCCAACAAAATAACAATAATTATGCAAGCGCTAGCGAAATTAATGAAAACAACCAATTACTCCAAATAAATATAGTTCAAAATTAAATAAAAGAAACGATCGAAACTATCTTCTTCCTCTTCCGACGCCACCTTTGGTAGGCACAATGTCAACGATGGTCGTGCCATTTCATCATCTTCCTCGTCAACAATCAACCTTCTCTTTCAATAGGTCAATGTGGCACGAGACATTGTTAACAATGGAGAGAAATGCACGAGAAGAATAATGAAATAGTGTTGGACGACCGTGTGTTGGTTGGGGGAAGACAATGAGTTTAATTGTGGGTAAGGTAAAATGAGAAATTTTTTATGATCTATTTAGTATATATGTTATTTGGCAAAAAGCAGTGTAGGTATATTTAGTGAGTGGGTATATTTAGAGGATTTGTGGGTAATCGCACAAATGTATAATTATTTTGCATAGTTTTGAATGAATTTATGTTTTTTTATATTATTTTAATTTTTTTGACAAAATATTATTTTCTTAATATAGATGTTTTCTACATATTTGCAAAATTACATAGGATATTTATACAAATTAGCTAGAGCAGTTAAATGGGATGGGTCGGGTCGGTACTGATCCATTTGACCAAAATTTTGTCGGACCACTAATTTTGAGGCACAAGCTCAACCCAATTGCCTCGATTCATTTCGAGCCTATAAAATCGACTCAGCTCTATCATCGAGTTGGTAGGGCTGAACTGATTTTGACAGCTCTAAAATTAACGAACAGAAAAATTATTATTTATTATTTTTCTTAGGAAAAAAAAAGAAGAAGAAAAAGAACAAAGGAAAATAATTCAATGTGATTTTCTTCGGCAGCACTTACCGGTGCAAAGGCCACAAAACCGGTCCTCCAATTTTCAAAGCCCAAGTGCACAAACACACACACCTCTTTCAAAAAAAATACCACCGCCACCTCCGCCGCACACCACCGACATGTCCTCTCAACCCACCCCTTCCCCTCCTCTGTCCACAACCATCTCCCCCTCTCCGCGCGGCGCAATCTCCGACGATGATAAACTTGCTCCTTCGTCCCCTCCATCTCCCACAAAACCCGAGTTTTCGCCGGACCCACCGCCGCCGGCGACCAGAACCTCGGTTTTCCCGAGCCGCGAGGACTGCTGGTCCGAGGAAGCAACCCGGACGCTGATTGATGCCTGGGGGACCCATTACCTTCAACTCAACCGGGGCAACCTCCGTCAGAAACACTGGCAGGAGGTTGCCGACGCCGTGAACGCGCTCCACGCCACATCCGCCAAGCTCCGCCGCACCGACGTCCAGTGCAAAAATCGCATCGACACCACCAAGAAGAAGTACAAGATCGAGAAGTCCAAGGTCGCTCAATCCAACGGCCGCTACGTCTCCACGTGGCCCCACTTCCAAAACCTCGACTCCCTCATCGGCGACTCCTTCGCCAAAAATAACAACAGCAACGCCAATGGTCACAACCGAACCCTTCGCCGGAGAGTTTCCCCGTCGCCGGATTTCTCCCCGTCCCCACCGCCGCTACCGGAGTCGGTAACCCATCACCGGAAGATTACTCCGGTGAGTCACCACCAGGAAATAGATCCGGCCACGAGTCCTTTGTTGAAACTCCCATGGTCGGTGCCGGTGGGGCCCCGGTCCAAGCGGTCTGGGCCCGGCAGCGTTACCGAGAGGAATTTCTCAGTAATGGCAGCAGCAGCGGCGGCGGCAATGGAGGCTGAAGAGGTTGATGAAGATGATGATGATGAGGATGAGGAGGAGGAGGATTCTGGGGCATGGGGTGGACGGCCGCCGGCGGGGGGAAGGAAAAGGAAGAGGCCGGTGGAAGAGGAAGGGACGGTGGTGGAAGAAGGGTATAGGAGGCTGGCAGAGGCAATAGGAAGGTTAGCACAAATATATCAGAAAGTGGAAGAGTCAAAACAGCGGCAGATGGTGGAGTTGGAGATACAAAGAATGCAGTTTGCCAAGGATTTGGAGATTCAGAGAATGAAGGTCTTCATGGAATCACAGGTCCAGCTTGAGAAGCTAAAGCGTGCAAACCGCAGCTCAGACAATAGTAAGTCTTAAAGAAGATCTCCTTGGCTTTTAAGTTGATGCCTCTTTTTCCTGTAGTGATCTGTAGTTTATGCTTGATTAAGGTATTTTTGTGATGTTTATGATATAGTTGAATATAATTTGCTTTGTCCTAATCCTTTTATGTTTGCTCATGTGCATTGGCATTTGTATTGTTGTTCTAGTGGTGCTAATTGATAGAAGAATTTCTTAGTCCATAGCATGAACATGTGCATTGTTTAGATGAATTGTGGTACACTTTTGATAGCACATTCTTTTTTGACTTTAAATGGGAGTGGCACAAAATAGTGCCTACTTGTGAAACTACAGTTGTTCTTTTGATAGAAAGCTACAAGTAGGCATAAAGTAGTGCCTACATAGGTGTGGAATAAGAAGCTGAGATGGTTTCTGAATGTTGTTACAATCCAAGTACTATCTCATTTTTTTACTGGGTGATTTGTGAATAAAATAATATGCAAACTTCCCTGAGTTATTGAGTTTTTCCTTTTGGGAATATTTGAACATTGTATCATGGATAGCTGTTGTTTAATATTACAATACCTTTTCAGGGACCTTTTCCTGGTTTTGATGAACTGCTCTACTCATTCCTGCACTTAGTTGCAGCATATGCTAATTTACCATATCTCTGGAATTTTTTTGATGCATAGATAATGGAAAAGGCAGATAAACATGGGGTATTTTCAATATAATAGCATTCTAGTACTTCCGGTGTTGTTTTGAGTTGTTTGGTGGATATAATCAGTCTACCTTTTTGCATTGGAAGGTCATAATTTATTTATGCATTGGTCTTCACTCAGTATTTACTGTATTGTTATCGTGTGATTTACTGTTGGATAAGTGGACCGGATTTCATTTATGCATGAAAAACAAGGTTGCTTTGGCTGGATAACATGAGTCATGAATTCTGAAAGTTTTTGGATGAGAATTTTGTGAAACATATATTATTGTCTGAAGTTGGTAATTTATGCTATGCGTCTGAAGTTGCTGCCTACGAGAAACATACTGATGCAGACAATTAGGAACAACCCACAAAACTGATTTACTAGTTAGAGAGCTTAAAACTTGATATTTCCTTGTTTCAAGCTCTTGATCACTTCTTTGTCTATTTATGATCCTTGTCCAATGATAAATATGAACCTTAGAAGGCCTAAATAACACACAACACCAGTGGACAAGCTGGAGATCATCTTGATTGATTTTCCTGCATGCAAATCTTGTTATGTGATGAGGCCTAGGGCGAAACCATGCCCCCCCCATACCCTCCCCTAGTTCTGATGTCCAGATAAATCTGTATCCGTTTGGTATTATTTTAACAATTTCATTTGATGAAATCTTGTTGGTTTTATGTCAGTTGTTATTTGTCTAATTAGATATTTTATATAATCTCACAATTATGCCCTTTTTCTTTTTTCTTTCATGTTATGTTCTCAAGGTTCTATTAACAGTTGTAAATTAATTGCTGCTATTTTAGGATCGTGCATGTGACAACAAAAGGATTTTGGTATTTCAATTAAAATGGAGTTACTTGTTGGGTTTATAATATTACTGAAGATGATGATGATTGTTCTTTTTCTTAATTGCTTCGTTTAAGCATTTTAAGATGATATTTGGCATCAGCACCCACCGACCCCCCTCCCACCCCAGGCCTGGTGTTAGTTCCAAGTCTCTCAAGATATCTTATGTGAAATTTATTTTATTTACTTCTCAACTGAATAGTGTCTGGGTATTTTTTCGTTTAATGATCCATCTACCCGTTCCTGATTCGGGTATACAAAATTATGTTTGCCTTTGATGATATGGAAAACATAAGTTTGTCCTGTTTCTTGCCTTCTCAAGGTTTTCAGGTTTTTGTCACTTTATTTAGATTGGTTAGCCTCAAGTTACAGTAGTTAATATTGATCCTATTTCTCTATATTAACAACTTATTCATTTCATGAATTTATAAGTTTGTCGTTTATGTAAATTCAGACATCTTTAGATTCTCCACTTATATTTAACTATGAGCTATTATGAACCTGGATATGTTCACATCAACTTGCACTGTGTTTATTGAATTGCCCTATTTAATCTTTGACAAGCTGGCAGTTCTATTCTATTGATAATCGATATGTCTTGCTGTTGTATCATTTTTATGGTGGATGGGTAATATTTTTTCCTTTTCATTATCAGAAAAACGTAATCCCTTTTCTCTCGGAAAAAAAAAACAAAACATGATTGGCAAATGTCAATAAGAAGCATTTAAATCCCTCAATCAATAAATTTAACCAAGTCGTTTCGTTTACTACTGGATGATTATCCTTTGAGTAAGTTTGGAACACTCTAATCCTTGAAACCCAGCAGTTTCTAGGTGATGCTGGTTTTATCTGACAAGTCTTGATATTCGGAGCAAGTGAATTTAATAGAGATTTTTCTTTGATGTATGACAATCACTGAATTGAAAATTATGTTTTCATCTTCGTATTCGTTTTATCATGTGTCACTGATTTGAACTCTCAGAATTTCTGTTACTGTAACTTTGCTGTCTGTCCTTAATACTTGATTATTTATATCTGCGGAATTGGTTACTTACGGAGCAATTTACTGATAAATTCTTATTTTCCATGTTAACAGACAGTTACTTGTAGATGGGGCCACAACATTGGCAGGTGATCAACTGATCATTTTTGAAAATATCAGTAGATTTTAGTTAAGCTCTGCATATACGTACAGGTGTGGTCTAATTTAGATATTACCGTAGATACTCAGCTTGAAGCTTTGGTTGGTCTACTTATGTTCTGGGATGAGTATATTGTGAAGTGGTTCTTTATTTTAGCTTTATGAGACAACATATTATTTAGTAGAAGTTAAATATTTTATTTCATTCTCTCGTTGTCATTCTTAAACTGTCTCCCCTTGCTGCTGTAAGCCTGTAACTACTTGGACCTTTGCTAAAAAATACAGTCCTGAAACCAGCTTTGAGCTTTTCAAGGGAGTGTTTGCAAACATTAAAAAAGTGATTGTTAGCTTTTAGTGAAAAAAGTAATTACTTTTTAGTGTTTGCAAAAACTCGATTTTGTTTCATTTAATCAAAATCTAAAAAAAGGAGAGAGTTTCTGTTTTTGGTTTGACTTCGACATGCAAGTAAAAACACTTTTACAACTTATCCACAAACACTTTCTCGTAAATCACTTACTCCAAAAGCAGAAGTGTTTGCAGACGATCCATGAGAAGAGCAAACAATCTTTCACTATTTGATAATTGGAAGTTGAATTTGAAGTTTGACGATATAATAGCTGAGCTTACATGAGGTGGCCTCTATTAAAGAAGACCCTTTGCATATTATCGAGCATACGATTTATTGATTGTTGTTCGGACACAGTTCCCATTTGTACCTTTTTATGTGCCTTTGCCTCACTTCCCTCTTGGATTATCTGGTTCCAAATGTTCAGTTTTATTTTCTTTTAACTGTTATTATTGGTTGGAGGGGACTCTGATAAGTTTCAGTTCATTTAATTAGGTGGTAGAATATGGAAAAGGAATATTTACAAAACATGCCCTCAAGTTTAGTCTAATTAAAAAAGAGATTAATTACAAAATGTATCTCTAGGGTTGGTATAATTATAAAAAAAATCCATCTAAATTTCAAAATTGTAAAAAATATCCCTGAGACTTGAGGGATTGCGGTAAAATTAATGAAATTTGTGTTAAATCGATCGAAAAATCCATCAGTAATAGCAAGTTTAATTAGTGGTTGTTATTTTGACAGTTTTGCCCATTCCAATCCTAGCTTAAGGGTGGAATTGTGCAATAATTGTGGTTCAAGACCCAAATCATTATTAAAAAAAGTCCCTTATATCTAAATATACTCCTATTATTCTTGAAGTCGTCTTTGGAACCTAATGCATCTCATTCATTCTTAGCTATATTCTAGAGTTGAAGTTGTCTTTGGAACCTAATGCATCTCATTTATTATTAGCTATATTTTAGAGTTGTCAAAATGGATCGCTGGTCGAGCCGTCGAGCGAGCTCTAATTTATATTCATTACATTCACGATTCAACTAAATAGTTTGACATTCATTATATTAACCTAAGAAATTAAGAGTTTATAATGTTGAACAAACTCTAAATAACCAAATAACAAATTACTACAAATTTCTCTAAAATTCATTAATTATTACATTATCCATTCTTATCTTATTCTTCTCCATCTTTCTCCTCTTTATCTCCATCAATAATCTATAGAATATTAGACCCTGTTTCAAAACTCGCACCATTATCATTATCTGCATATAAAATACACAAAGATTAAAAATTAGAATCACAATAAACCAATATATCAACTATTTAAAATATGTAATTTAATATTTTGTAAAAAGAATTCCAATTAACATAGCCATTCACGCATTAACATAGTCATGTAACTCAAATTTTCAATGTTTAAATGGGCCCAACAGCTCTAGTCAATTTTAACAGCCTAAAGAGTACCAACATGGAGTAGAGCCGCAAAACCATGCATGATGGCTCAACGTTAAGATTGAACTGAACTGCAATTTTATATATTCGAAAGAAACCAAACCTATTTGGACTCGCTTATTCGGCCTGATGGGCTGGACCAAGCTATCACAAATATATCTATGCTTTAAAGTATGGGTTAGACTGAGTTCCAAAAATAAATATTGAAGAATCCCGATTTTGTTCGTTGGACTGGCAGACCAGTACCGACCCCTCTATTTGACACCTCTAATGTGGAGGTGATCTAGTTTAGTTATGCTGAATAATTATGGTAGTCCAATTAAATTAATCACTTCATCCCAAAGTATGGGAGTGTTTACAATAATTCGTTCTTTTAAAAAATGTGATTTATTATAGTAAAAATTAAAACATTTGAGAATCAGAAAATTTGTAGTTACTGATAAAAACTGAAAGATGATTAAGTTTGTATAAATATTTGGTGAGTAAATTGTAAAAGATGGCTAAAAGATCTTATTGTTGAGATTAAAAATTAAAACTTAATGTTTTGGAAATAGAATACCAGGCTCCACATATTTCCAAATTTGTCAAGAATAGGAAATAGAAATTTTAAATAAATAAAACGAAAATATAATAGTAAAAGTGCATAGAACTTCACAGCCCCTGCCTTATTTGTTAAATTAACTGACAATATAATTGATTCATCAATATCATGTATGAGTATGACTAGTTATATCTATGTCTAAAACTAAACAACGGACAACCCTCATCATTCACGACACTTAAATTAAATTTGGTAGTGCGGTGGTGTCAAACAAAGAAAAAACAATAATATAAATAGGAGATTAACGTAGATATATATATGGCTAAGTTCATCGAATGACTAATGTTAAATTTTTTTATGAAACTTATATATGTTATTGTAGAGTAAAAAGACAAAAAGTCATGTAGAAATTCATATAGAACCGTCTCATGGGTTCAAATCCATGAGATGAATCCAACCCAAAGCAGCAAAGCCCACTCATTTTTATAATTTTTTCGGCGGTGGTATTTTTGTAATATAAAGAGGTGAAACAACATCATTAGGGCATAATGGTATTTTTATAATATGTCAGCGGAATAAGTATCTCTTTCGGGTGGTGTCATTTTTATAATATTATGTAGTGGCAAAGTATCAATTCAGACTCGAAAAATATCATTTTATTAAAAAACAATATAACTTTTGCTCTGAAAAGCATACATTTTCAACGCAACAAACTGATCATTCACTTGCAAAGTTATATACACCTTGTTTAAAAATATTAGTTTTTATTAAAAGAAGTATCACATTTACCTTAAAAAGTCTATGTTTTTTTTAATAAAATTGGGAGTACTAGTTAGAGGAGATGAGATAAATTTCAAAGAAATTGAAAGATACCGGATTTGATGGTCAACACCTTTATAAAGGGTGAGCGATACCACTTGAGCTACAAGCTCGTGGTTTTTAAAAATTCTATGTTTTCAAAGTAACAAAATTACATTAGTAGTTGCAGACTCGAAAATATCATTTTTCATTAAAAAAATATCATCTTTACTTTGAAAAGTATAAAATTAATTATTTACTTGCAAAGTTATATACAACTTTATTCAAAAGTACCACTTTTTATTAAAAAAAAATATATCTTTTACTCTATGTAACAAAATTATATTAGTAGTTCACCTAACATAGTATCACTTTAAACACGAAAAGTACCACTTTTTATTTTGAAAATATACGTTTTTTAAAGTAACAAAACTGATTATTTAGTTGCAAAGTTACACTCAACCTTGCTCAAAAGTACCACTTTTTTCCTTAAAAAAAGTATCACTTGTTAGTAGAAAACATATCAATTTGACTCTAAAAAGTATATATTTCCAAAATAACAATACTGTTAACAATAATTTCCGTTAGTGGAAAACATATCAATTTGACTCTAAAACGTATATATTTCCAAAATAACAATACTGTTAACAATAATTTCTGCGGAAAATATTAGTTTCTCCCTCAAAAGTATTAGTATTTTCATGAAAAATATTATGATTATCAATCAATTTCTACAATATTTTCTGATTTGTGTTTCTTCAATCAATCACCAAGCATAAACCCCTTCAGTCATGGTCACCTCGTCGTTGGTAATCTACTGACAATCTCCCTAAAATATTGAACTAGATTCATTCCAATTAACCGGGTATCTGAGATCTACAAGTATAAAAGGAAACATAAAAGAAAACTGAAGATGGTGAAGATTGGTTGGTGCGTGCAGTAGTGGAGATTGCAAGGGAGCGGAGAGAGATGCGGGTTGCCGTGGAGATTGCAGGTCTCGCGAAAAGAGGAGGGAGAGCATATTGCAGAAGAAGATAAGAGAGAAGGTGTTTGAGATCTCAGAAGAAGATGAGAGAGAAATATACATGGTCTTATAAGAGACCTACTTGAATAAAAACAACCAGATAGGAAAAAAAAAAGGAATTCTTCTAAAATAAACTGACAAACCTTCATTTCTTAAAAAGGTTTTATAAGTGGCTAATTAGTTTTGAGTTGATGAAAATGATGGGATTTTCTATTCCCAAACTGTGTTTCGTCTCTTATTCCAATCGCAAAGATAATTGCCACATATATAATACTTACCATATTAAAATCCCAAAATTTATGATAAGATTTAGCATGTGTCATAGGATCAAACAAATCTTAGAGCTCCTAAATAGGCTCTTCTTTGTTATCAAAAACCAAATATCACGAACAAAAAGCTCTAATCCAAGACCAATTAGATCGAACTTGTACCCAGGTTGGTGCAATAAAATACATGCCATGCCAAATGTACAATTGTACATACTTCACACGAAATGCATATTTAAGACTTGAAATACGAGATGAAGTACCAATTTGAAAGAAATGATCGGAACTATCAAAACCCGCACAATACATCATTATGTATATTTACATATCATTGAATAATAAGAGTACTTGAGAGAAGATAGAAATAGAAAAACCATGGGAGAAAAGAACTCACAACAATATAATAAACCAGACTAGGAATGTTTATGATCTTACAAGACTTGAAGAAACTTCCAAGACAGCTGCAATATGCGGCATGCATAATCAGTTATTATTCGAGGCAAACCATTTTCACTGTACCCTACATTCACCCAAACAAAACAACTTTCGTCACAAATTTGCCTGCTCCAAACAGATCCCTTCTCCAACGACACATGTTCCTGTTAAAAAAAACAGCAAATTAAAATCGTTAACTTCGAGTAATCGGAAATGTTTGCAAACACCTTTACTTTTAAAAGAAGTAAATTATTATAGCAAAAACTAAAAATAGTTGATAACTAAAAATTGGTATTTTTTGCAAATACACGCTAAAAGTTGAATAACCATAGTTGAAGCTTCTAAAAGAACTTTTGCGTAAAAAGGCAAAAACACAATTTTAATAGGTCAATAGTCTATTTTTTTTTAATTAGTTGAAAGTAGTGGTTGGAGGAAGAAGATAAATTTAAAAAAAACTGAAAGATACATGGTTCGAACTCTGGTCAACACTCGTACAAAGTGTGAGTGATACCACTTGAGCTATAAGCTCGTGGTAGATCAATAGTCTATTTTTCAAATCTGAGAATGTCAAAAACAAATTTCTTTTACTTACAAAAATACAGAAGTACTTTTCCAAAATCAGAAACTCCATATAGACCCACGACTTTCAGACTTGATTTAATGAAGTAGAAGCAAAAATAAAGGCTCACATTCGCAAACACCAAAAATAATTTGTATTCCAGCTAAAAGCTGATAATCACTTTTTTTTACTATTTGTAAATACTTCCTAATTATGCTTACAGAGACAATAAAAAATTAACAGAATTAACAAATCAAATGGTAATGATAGGTCTTAGTATAAAAGAACCAAATTAGTTGAATCATAAAACTGGGAAGGCATACATACATTCAACTTTGAACAAATTCAAGATAAAAGTAATAAATATAGTGTAGATGCCACTTCTGATAGTGTACCACACGTTCATACATAAACACATGACATCCATGTGTTTGTGAATGTATGCTACACCTAGTACACCATAGATGATCTCCTATTTCTCACCGTGTTTCATCTTGTGTTTCATTTCACTTCGTAGATATCACGTGTATAAGATGATATTCACAATACACCAGAAATATATGAAATTGAAAATCAAGATCGACCGCCTGGTAACTTAAAACAAAAAAAGAGTTAATGACTAATGCAGTTGATTAGGAGCCTATGTATGTTCAAGGCTGCCAAAATTACTGAGTGTGAGGCAAACATGAAATGCAAGGTATGCAATTCCATCTAAATTAAAGGAGAAACTTTCATAAAACTAAAAAGTATTGGGAGTTTCTCAAACCTTATAAAACCACCAAAAACCTGCAGTTGGAGGATATTTACAGATAAAATCATGTCATTCTTTTTATGGAGCAAAAGTGAGAAACTGCAGTTGAAAAAGAAGTAGTTGCTGATTTCATGATCCCACAAAACCTTGAAGGGTGTACTTGGATGGGGGATTTGGGACGAGGGATTTGAAATCCTTAACTAAATCCATACCTTTGTTTGACTTATAAATTCAAATCAATGGATTTCAAATCCCTCTTAAGTTTTATTTCATTTTCAAAGGATTTTAAATCCTCCCAAAACCTAGTCATTTGAAATCCATTCTTTTTTCCCCCCCTTTATGCTCATTTGCATATTAACACACTTACACACATTGCACACACACTACACACATTGTACACATTTACACGCAGTGCACATACTACACACACACATACATTGCACACATTTTACATACACGCTGCACACATTTACACACTGCACACACACTACACACACCCACACATACTCTCTCTCACATACTCACACGCACTATCCTCACACACATATTCACACGTAATAAAAGTTATATATTTCATATTTTTATTAGTGTATAAAATTATAATTATTTATAAAGTAATAAGATTATACCTTTTATTTTTATTTATTAAAAGTCAATTAAGAAAATGAATAGAACTTTTAAATTTTTTATCAAAATTTATGATGGATTTGAAATCCCTACACAAATCCACATCATCCAAACAAGAATTGGATTTCAAATCCAAGGAGTTTGAAATCATTTCATTTGAAATCCCTTGGAATTTCATATTCATCCATCCCTTAGGGTTCATTTGGATGGAAGGATTTGGGATGAGGTATCTGAAATTCTTAGCTAAATTCACATCCTTGTTTGGCTTATAAATTCAAATCAATGGATTTCAAATCCCTCTTAAGTTTTAGATCATTTTCAAAGGATTTTAAATTCCTCCCAAAACCTATCCATTTGAAATCTATTTTTTTTCTTTATACACACTTGTATGTTCACACACACACTACACACACAATTACACACGCTGCACACATTTACACAAACAATACACACACTACACACACACCCCCATCTCTCACATATTCACATGCACTATTCTCACACACATATATTCACACATAATAAAAGTTATATATTTCATATATTTATTAGTGTATAAAATTATAACTATTTATAAAATAATAAGATATCTTTTATTATTATTTATTAAATGTCAATTAAGAAAATGAATAGAACTTTTAATTTTTTTTTCATCAAAATTTTATGATGGATTTGAAATTTCTACACAAATTTGTACCATCCAAACAAGGGGAAAATTTCAAATTCAAGGTATTTGAAATCTATTCATTTTCAAATTCAAATACATTGAATTTAAAATCCCTCCATCTAAATGCACCCAAGGGAAAACTCTTCACAAATTAATGACTAACAACAAACTAGTGGTTGTGTTTGTGGTACAGGCGTGGCCCTTCTACATTTGGGATTGATCAAATAAGTCACATAATTAATAATTAAGATCTTATTATGGAATAAATAAATTTCAAATTAAGAGCAGGTTAATGGCTAACGTTTGTTAGTATATCTTTTTCTTATTTTAGTTTTTGATCATCACTTCCAATAAATATTTCATCAACTCAAACAAATGAAGATCTGTTTTCCTAGAACATTTTGTATTAGTTATTCATCAATCTTTTGTCTAGGTAATTTCCGTCTCTGAACTTTTTGATGGAAAAATTAATGTTGAAGTGTTTGGGCCGGGAAAAAAAAACAGTTTCAAAATTAGCTTTTGGATAGAAATGCAAACACCCATATATAAATTATATGGGTATTTAGGAAGAAAAAAGACAATGTTGGATTCTGATAAAAGTTTGAGGATAAGAATGTTAAAAGACAAGCGTTTTAAAAATATAATTTTTTTCCCCCAAAATCAGGAATACCCAACTCCCAACTTTTAGATTTGACAAAATGAAGCTGAAGTTGAAACTGATATTTGCAAACTTTAAAAGGTGATTTTTTTCAAGAGAAGTTAAAATCTAGAATAATTTATTTTTAGTGTTTGCAAACACTCTCTAAGTTAAATATGGATCTCGTGTCTCAGTTTGATGTTTAATTATCTTTGAAACACGATATGGTTATATATAAAGTTGAGGTATTTCAATAAAGTGGAATATGAAATAAAATACAAATTAAGGCTGCCATAACAAGGCTTGAGTTAAGTTTTCAAGGTTAAGCCAACCACTAATGATCTAATTCTTACTACATTTGCCTTAAATCAAATATTCCTCAAGCATGTATATTCACTTCAATTCCTCTTCCACTAGACGAAGAGGCAAAGGGCAAAAGCCAAAATCAGCACAAATTATTGTTATAAGAAGCACAGTATATATAAGAAACAAACAAGCCATGCACTCCATTCTTGCACAACAAATAATTGTCATATATATTGGGGAATAATTAACCCCAAGAACATCATGGTTCTTTTGAATTTTAAAAAAATCAATGAAGCATTGGGACAAAATTAAATAATTGTGATGTCCCACAAAATCTGAACAGACAGAAGGCAATCTAGTAAAGATGCTAAAACAATTAAGCAATTAAATGTCAAGTTCTAAAATGCCCTCAAAAAGATCTAGTTAATAATGGACAAATTAAATAAATAGAATTAGTGGGGATGTAGTATTATTGGGGCTTTTAACAACAGAACATCAACGTTCAATTAAATAAGCATTTCTGCTTTCTCGTACAACCTGAGGGGATAATACAATGATGAGATTGCAAATTAAATATAATATATGCATGGGATTAAAATATTGTATCATGATTTGATTCGTATCATATAAAAAAGTAGATTAAAAAAGATAAATTATAAAACATGCAAATATGCGTTCACCCTCACTCTCTAACAAAAATGACAATATGTTGGGGGGCAAAAGATCTGCCAGAATCCAAAAAGATGCTCGAAAAATGGAGAGATGCTGAAATTGGTGGGATCTTACTTGCTATAGATGGTGTTTCCTTTTTTTGCCCTTTTTAGGTGATGGTGAAATTGAAAAGAAAGAGCTGATGTCAGTCACAAAAGCTGGACGCTCAAGAATCTAAATAATTTAATCTCTCGATCTATAATGGTGTGAGATTATACACGAGCAGATTAGCTAGATTTGCTTAAAAGCTGCACATTTAATTTCTTGCAGATTAAAAATTGTTGGGTTTATGTTATAAAGAGTTAAGACTCAATGTTTCCTGTACTTTTCGTGGCTGTTTCTACCTAGGGTTTATCAGTACTATTATTTTACATGCCCGAAAAACAACACCAATTTACACGAAAATTCCTGTTCCACTTTGTATATTCTACTGTATAGATCCGTGGATGATTGACTACAGTTGTTTATTGGGAACAAACTTCCTGTTCCAAATTGTATTCCACCTCATGTTTCATTCACTAGGATGAATAATGACGATGAACATGATCAATTGTTTATTGTTTAGAATATTTACATGTGTGTGATTCATCCAGATGAATAAATCCTGAAGTGGAACACCAATTTGGAACTGGAATTCTACCAATGATTTTTCAGATGTATTTATCTGTGTCATTCATCCAATAAAACCGAATAAAAAGTGGAATAGAAAATTTGATCTCGTTCTGCAGCCACGCTCCATAAAGTGTGGCAATATAATTTACAATAATGAGATCTACAATATGTCTACACACACAAAGTTAGCATATACGGAAATAAATACATGAAATCACACAAATTTTAGCAAAATTATAAATACAAAAAATAATAGTAGAGAGAAAACTTTACCCATTTATATATATTCAAGAAAACGGCATGGACGAAGAAGAATTGGATTGATCATCACGATCATGAGTCGTGTTTCCATGTCCCGACGTTTTCTTCTTCTTCTTGGTATAAGGTATCCCTCTAGCCTTCGCCTGACACTCCTTCACTTCCTTCAAGTAAATCCTTATCGCCCCGCTAGCAAATGGGTTCGTCTCGGGGGACCCGCCGTTCTCCTCATAGGCTGCGCGTAGCCTCCCGATCAGCGCGTCCAGGCTGCCCCACGCCTGTCTCAACGGGCACGTGCACGGCGCCGGCGGCTCCGGCTGCCCGTAAAAGATGCACCCCTGCAGGTGAACCTTAGTCTTCCCGAACTGATCCAGGTACCTTAAAAACTCCAACACGTGGTTGCTGTTGCAGTGGGCCAGCCCCATCGGCGGCCGCTGGTTTTTCAGGAATTGGCCGAAAGTGTTCCAGTCGCGCCGCTTCTGTGACTCGTACCGGCTAGGGGTGGCCGGATCTCCGCCGGAGGATGACCCCTCGGAGAAATTTTTATCCATTTAAAAAAATTAATCCGAGAAATTAAATGATTTTGTTGTTCCTTCTTTTTTTTTTGAGATGTGGGTGATGCTAAATAAGGCAATTAGTAGAAAGAAAAAAAAGAAGAAAATCACATCAGAGAGGCTACTTGAGTTGACATGCGATGGGCCACCATGCAGTTGCTTTCTGCTTCTTTCTTCTTTTTTCTTTCTAATTTTTTTTCCCTCTATGATCTAGATCGAAAATTGGTACAATTGGCCAGGTTCGCTGATATGAAATAAATTATAATTTATTTAATGTAAGATCAATAATTCATACATTTATTTAGACATCATTTATGTGTGATTGTTATGAAATAAACATATATATAGATATATATATATATGACAAAAACTCATGTCAACGGTCTAACGGGCCAAAATTCGTTGGACGAATCCCAACACCGACCCAATAACGTTTTTATTTTATTAGGGAGGTTCAATATTAACAGTCTTTCTAAAAAGCATTAATATGCAGTTTACTTAAAAATATTAGTTTTTGTAATATTGGAAAGTGATATAATATCATGAGAGTGTTGCAAAATATTAGTAGCCCCTGAAAAGTATTATTATATAGTTCAATTCACTTGAAAATATTTAAAAACCCCCCTAAAAAGTATTAGTTTTTTTCCGTCAAAAGTATCACTAATCCCCATGAAATGTATTAGTAGTTCACCTGAAAAAATATTAGTTTTTCCTAGAAAGGTTTTCAGTAGTTTCCCTCAAAATTATTAGTGGTTCTAATAAAAAGTGTAGTAGTTCAACTGAAAAGTATTAGTATGTCATCAAAAAGTATTATATTCCGTAATTGGATCGTTGGGCCATTGGGTCCGCAGTTCGATTAGATCTATTAGTCTGGATCCATCTAACTGTTAAACCATATGACATCAGACTAGCTATCTATATATATATATATATATATATATTATGATTTATAATAGGTTTTGTTTTGTTAAATGATTCCTAATTTTATAAGCATATATTATGAGTTTTGCTGATTGATGTACAATTATTGTTTGTGGTATAGTCAATAGTATGATCCCCACTAGGGTGTACGATTAACCCCTAAAAGATAAATATTATTCCCACTTGTTGACAAATTGAAATCTCCAGTAGTATCTCCTGGGCAGTGACTGCCAATAGCTTATAATATATATTTGATAAAATATTATTTACTTTACGATATTTTTAAATTGTTGAGTGAGATTAATGTCCATGATTGAATAAGCTATTAGAGATGTCAAGATTGTTCCTATGAAAACCATCTTAACGCTCAAATCAGATTCAGAATGAAAGAAAATAATCGTAAAGCGCAGATGATCGAGACTATAATGTAAAAGAATTCCGTAACTTTATAATAAGGTTGAAAGGGTTTTATATTATAAGTTTTGAAGGTGAGTAATTGTCTAGGGTGTTGAATGGTATGTGAAGTGTCTAGCCCATTAACCTAATGCAAAAAATTGGCCTACTTATGTAATTGACCTTGGGTTAGTCTCCTGTCAGGCGGTCTAACGGATCTAATTCGTTAGACGGATCCAAATATCCGACCCGTCAGCCCACCAACAGCCCGCACAAGTACCAATACCACATCCGCTAGTCGCTGCTAATACATTTTAGGAGAGTTGCTAATACATTTTAGGATGACTACTAATACTTTTCCGAGGAAAAACTAATATTTTTAGGAGAGCTACCAAATATTTTTCAGAATGACTACTGATACTTTTTGGGGGAAGAACTTATACTTTTATGGGGAACTACTAATACTTTTTGTGAGGAAAATTATTACTTTTAAAGAGGAATACTAAAATACATGTAATCGAAAAACATAATACTTTTAAATAAGACTATTAATAGTTTTAGTAGGAATACTAATACTCTTGATGGAAAAAATAAATATCTTTCAAGAGGATCACTGAAAAAACTGTATTCAAGCTGATTACTAATACATTTCATCATTACTATTAATACTTTTTTGAGGGACTGCTAATACTTTTAGGGAGAAAAAGTTAATTATATTCAAGAGAACTACTAAAATACTATCCAAGGAACTACTAATACTTTTTCGAAGAACTACTAATACTTTTTGGATGCACTGTTCCAGAATATTATAAACATGCCACCGGTACATGATATTACGGGAAAAAAAAACCCGGGTCGGGTTAGATCTGCCTTACAGAAAAGACCCATTAGACAATTTCACATGAGTTTTTGTGTTTGACCTTCATGTAGTTTTTAATAATTGAGTGGTGCTTTATCACTACAATAAAATGCTCATTTATGTTACATCTTGTATTACTACTACTATTTGAGTTTCTAGGAGTGAGCAAACGACCGATTCGATGCAAAACCGAACAAAAACGCAAAGAACCGAAAATCGAATTTATATTTTTCTCAAACCGAAATTGAACCAAACCATACCAAACTATTTCTATTTGGATCGGTTCGATTCGGTTTTTCGATTTGGGCTTTATTTGATAATTTAACAATAAAATAATATAAATATATATATATAAAATATAAATTAATATATTCGGTTCGGCTTGGTGCAAACCGACATATTATGGACTAAAACCAAACCGAACCAAAAAATAATTTGGTTTATTAGATTCAAAACCGAACCAAACCGTTTAACCAAAAAAAAAGAACCAAACCGAACCAAATCATTAGTTTGGTTCGATTTTTCGGTTCCGATTCAGTTTTGCTCACCCCTACTTTAAATAGAACTAGTTGGATGTAATTTACTTCACGAATCATATCTGATATTCAGAATGAGTAGTATTTGATTTACTAACTTTATGTTTTGGACTTAAACTTTATCAAAAAAATAAAATAATGTAAAAGAAGAAGTATAATATATATAATTTAAGTTTATAAATATATATTTATTCGTGTTTATTTCATTTAGGTTTTATTTTAAATATTTATTGTTCTAAAAATCCCCGTTGATTTAGGCGCTAGGCCCCCTTGTCCGCCTACATTATTCTTCCGATTAGGCCCCATCTAACCCCGCCCAGGTCCCGCCTAGGCGCTAGGCCCCAGTCTGTCGCCGACTAGCGCCTAACGCTTTTTAGAACACTGTTTGAATTGATGGATTTGAAGCGATGGATTTAGATGTATAATAACAAATCCATTGAGCATATTTGAATACAATTATTTACAATAATTTTCAAATCCTTAAATTCTATTTTATGCTATTTGGAGTCATTGAAATCCTTCTGCAAATCCAAATGCAACCTTAGATTAAATAATTAGTAATTTTTTTGAACTCAAATAATTTTTTTTAATATTTAATGTTTTTTTGTGTACGTATTATACTCAATTATTACTTTAGTATTTTAATATTTGAATTACCTAACAATTTAAAATATTTTTTCAATTCAAAATATACAATTACTGTATAATTTTATTAAGGGCATTCTGGACCAAACATTAAAATCAAATTTTGAATATAGAGATAAATGTCACACTGGCAAGTTAGACGGTAAATGCTACATATAATCACATTAGGGAATATTGGCTGTTGTACTTTGCCCTAAAAGTAATAGCTAATGAAGACACATATATGACGCTTTTGACATACGTATTAGCATGTCCAATAATGATTAAACAAGCTGGATTACATTAAAAATAGTATAACTGTCAAAATCTATTTGTTTAATATTGTTATTCATTGTTTAGCTAATAATTTTATACTTCGTTTAAGTATTGTAATATAACCCCATGTATTGATTTAGCATTCATTTTTCAAATACAATTACTATTTATATATGGCAAAAACTTGCGTGAGACGGTCTCACGTGAGACGGAGCCCTTATACAAAGTTTTAAATTTTTTTTTTCAGATTTTATTTTTCTTAGGGTTTATATTTGTTTTTTTAAGGGTTTATTTTGTTTATTGGGTTTATTTTTAATTGATTTGGGTTTTTACGATTTTTAGTTTTTTTTAGGATTTATTTTTTAATTTTTGGGTTTATTTTTGTTTTTCGGGCTTATTCTTCATGGTTCATATTTTTAGGGTTTATTTTTGTTTCTTCATGGTCCATTATTAATTTTAAATTTATTTTCATGGTTCATGTTCTCAAGACGGAACCCTTAGGAGGTCCGATCCGTGAGATCGTCTCACAAGAGAATTGTCCTTTATATATTTTATGTAAGTTTGCCCTGACATACCGACCGATTCCAACTTTTCTTATATTGGTGTATTCCTTATTTCAAATTTTGTCGTTTCTATATCACTATTCCTGGATTTCTAGCTCATACGTTTGGACCTTGGTGTTAAACTATAGGTCTTCGATCCTATAAGGCAAAATGTTAGACCCAAATTCATCAATCTCGGAACTCTAAACTGCAAATTGATAGTCTTTTCCCTAAAGAAAGCGTGGTAAGTTTCAAAACAAGAGCTGGTGCGATGGTTCCTAGTGGAAAGATGCATATTGCTCAATTGTAAGAATAATTTTTTGCCCGAAGTACGTAGCACACTTTCTAATGGTTGCTCGTATTTCCCTTCCAAGGCAATTATCCATCACGGTTCTTATGAATGCTACTTCGAATACCTCTATGTATGTGAAGGAAGGCGGGCTACCTTTCTTTCAGTGAAAAATGATATCTTCTACGAATTTCTTTTGTCGGCCATATTTATATTTCTTTAGAATACCTCTCTATATAGTGTAGATTATAAAAGCCAGTCAAAGCGAGTTCAGTACATATTAGTCCATAAAACGGGGCTTTAGATAAGGCCAATGGGCAAGATCTAATTAAGTTATTCCTTTTCCTTTTCACTGAAGAGTAGCAAGATGAAAGAGCAGAGTGTTTGGATCACCGTCGAAGACAAGGGTACGAAGTGTAGGAGAAAAAAGTAAGGGTAAACGTTCGCCAACTACTCTACTTGACTTCCTTCAGCTTTCAAAACAAGAAAAAAATTCCCTAGTAGATTCACCCCATCCTTGGCCTCAAAGAGTGGTGAGTGTTTGATAAATGATTTTATCATGATTTTGATGATTTTGTTTTTATACCAAAACAATATTTTTTTAAGGTTGTCCAAATACTCCTAAATGATTTAAAATAGTTTTAATATTTTCCGTAGTATTTCTTCAAGTTTATTTTTCGACAAAATTGGACAACACATTTAATGATTTTGTGTCAATAGGTTTCTACATTGAAACTATGTTTCTAAATGTAATCCTAATACTCCCGATCGGTCTAAAATATTTTTACTATTTATCGGGGTATTTCTTGTAGTTTATATCGGACAACACTTTTTGTGTTAATGTGTTATTTCATCAAAACTATATTTCTAATGTTGTCCTAAATACTCCCACTACAAGAAAACATTGAAATTCCAACGAAAAAAATATGTTGGAATTTGACCAATTTCCGTTGGAATTATCGATTCCAACGGAAATTCCAACGGAAAATGAGCCGTTGGTAAAATGGCATTGGAATGCCAAAATTCCAACAGAAATTCCAATGGAAAAATATTCCAACTAGGTTCAACAAGATTTGTCCGTTGGAATATTCAATTGTTGGAAAAAAATCCAACGAATATTCCAACAGTTATTCCAATAGAATTATACCGTTGGAATTTAGTCCAACGATGATTCCAATGGTATTAATCTGTTGGAATAAATAATCGTTGGAATAAACTCCAACGAGTATTCCTACACTATTTCCAACGGCATTATATTATTGGAATTAATTCCAACGATAATTCCAACGGTATATTTTCATTGGAAGTTAAGAAAAAATTCCAACGTTTTTTTTGTTGGAAAATATTCCAATAACAATTCCAACGGATTTTTTCCGTTGGAATTAAAAATATTCCAATTGTTGGAATGCTTCTATAGATACTTTTGACCCTCTAAAATAATTAATCTATTAGTGACAACGTGCAAATAAAATATCATAAAAAGTCGATATCAAATATTTCCAAATGTACGATATAATTTGTCTATCACAAAAGAAACAAATCAACAATCCTAAAAGTAATAATATCATCACGACGACCCCCAAATCCTTCAACAAAAAATAAAGCCAACACAAGCAAATTAACAATCTCCATAATCATCATCATTCCCCACATCTTCATCAATCCCAAAATCCACATTAGCATCATTAAGCATACCATTTGGCCCATTTCCAAAATTTTCACCATGAACGACGGGTTGCACCCTTGAAGAAGAGGCATCATGGCTAGAGGAAGGGCGTAATATGCCCGTGAGCTTTTCCAGAAAACTACGGATGGAGGCCAATTCACTCTCTAAACGCTCCTCAATAGTTCTCATACGGTCGCATAGCTTTTTAATATTAATAGATTGAGTGGCCTTAGACTTCAAACCCGAAGAACAAAAGAAAGTCGCCTCAGATCCAAATCCGCATGATTTGGCCTCTCTTATTGTTCCCTCAATTTGCCTCATAAAAGAGAGCAGATTTATCCAGTTCAGTTTCACCTTGTAATATTTTACTTTTCTTCAACTTCTCATAAGTACCCTACACACAAAATACAAAATTAGCAAAAGATAAAATTATATAATATGAAATTTATGACACATAAAAAGATATTATGAAACCAAACATGAGATACTTACGTAAAAGATTTCAGCTTTAGAATTCGTCCACTTGCCAGTTTTCTCATCATAGTTTAGCTTATGATACACCTCGGGAATGGTAGCTTCCCTCCCCAACTCCAATCCCTAAAAGAAACACGAAATATTCACATCATATATTAATTAACAATGCTACTGACAACATGGTGAGATGAAGAGGAATAAATAATGCAGAAGCCCCTGCTGTTTCAAGAGAATACATGCATATTTACATGAGTAATATATATGTATTACTAATTCTGGAGATCCAGGTATTCCTAAGGTGCATTGTAGTTTATTATATGCATGGTGCTTTTACAAGAGGAAGCAAATATTTTATGCAGTTCATATAATAGAATTGGAAGCAGGCAAGTTTAAATAAATATATACTAGCAGATTAATTTTATAAGGGTCTTTATTTTGAATATATTCACCTAACGTATAGCATATAGCACAGCATCATAAATTCTGATAACTAAATTTTGTAATGAATTTTTATTTATGTACGTACTAGAATGTAATAGCCAGAAGATGAGAAGGGTCACCATGAATTTGGACAAGAAAATGATCTTAGACGACATGTGAATTTAATAATTGGCTTCAATGTTGCATCAAGTTAGAGTTTGAGTCCAAAAGTCTAAAAACCCTCTAAAAAAAGCAACAGATAATTTAAGCAATAACAAAAACAGGTCACTATAAAAAAAGACATAAGAAATTTGAAATGTAATTTGTTTTTAGTTCTATTTATTTACTTAGTTTTTTTGTTTTTTGCTAGATGACCTAGTGATTAATCCCAAATCTGTATTGAAATAAAACACCCCTTTTTTGAAAGGGTTTAGCAGAATCAAAAGTTTAATCAAATTTGTTGAAATACATTTTTCTGCTCTGTTTTGCAGGTATAACCTTTATTAGTTAGAAAGAAATGAACAAGTTTGTGTTCACTTTAATCTTGGGGCTCTCCCTCTATGTTGGACCTTCAACTATTATTACATCTTCAGAATACAGGGCCATTGCTCTCATTACATGTGAATTACAATGGATATCATACCTACTTCAAGACCTACAACTTCAACAAATGCAACCAGCAATTGTCTACACTGATAGTAGGTCAGCATATTGTATTTCACAAAATGCTTGCCACCATGAAATGACCAAACATACACAACTAGACTGTCACTTTGTGAGAGAAAAGATTCAACAAGGCCTCATCAAAGTAGTCCATATTCCTGTAGCTCAACAATTGGCTGATCTCATGACTAAGCCTTTACCTCCAAATACATTTCAAGAAATCATTCTCAAGCTCGGCATGATTGACATCCATGCTCCGCTTGTGGGGGGTGTCAAGAATCAAAACCAAACTCATAACTGTTAGTTAGTTAAGTTAGGTATATTCAGTTAAGTTGGTTTACATTTTGTACCTTAGATTTCATAGTGAAAATAGATGGATGAGATTAAACATCTCTAAAATGATTTGTATAAATAGATTAACATCCCTCATGTATCAGCAAGTTAGCATTTTACAATTTATCAATAAAGATCTTTCTCCTTCTTCTCAACTCTGCTGTGAAGTGAATTACTTTACAGATTTATTGTTGATTCTTGTTATCAACTTCAACACTTTGTGTAAAGAGATAATTACAAAAATACCCCTGAGGTATGTGTTTTTATGTGCTAATTAGTTGTTATTATGTCATGAGCATGACAACAAATTGATGTAAGCAAAGGAAACTAAGATTTGTCGTAAAAGTAGTTGAGACTTACATGTCTTCTCTTATGCTCAGAAATAGAGATTGCGCCGCCTCGATTGAAAAAGCCATCTTTGTTGGTGGCTATGTTCTTCTTGTTCTGCTCAGATAACTGCTTGAAATGGGAGTCTGTGTCCCACCTATGCTGAAGCGCCTCTCGCACTGTACTAGACATCCATTTCCCAGCTGACTTGCCTCTACGAATATCAGCCAAACTTAAACGAATAATGTCTGAACATTTACATTTATATATCCGCTAAATTTCTTGGTTATGCTCAGAATCCCATCTACAATATTTCTGCAGAATTTATTGCAAGTGAAAGAAGCTAGATCAATATATCCAACTGAACAATAGCTACTGATACACAATGGAAGCATTTTAAGAGCTACTTGACAAAGAAGAACAGGCTATTGGTTTGAATAAGCTGCAAATGACATAAAAGGCAATCGACAACCAAGTAATCATAAGGCCACTGAAAACTCATACTTCAAGCTAATAAAGATGCTTTCAAAATGTCACAAACTAAAGTATAATATTGATACGAGAAGGAGCGTCAGAGAAAAATCTATTATGGGGATTGTGTTACAGTCAAAAACAACAGGATGGGATTTTTGAAAGAAATGTTAATGGATACTATACGTACATCAATAATTAACTGTATTTATTCAACAAATTATTCTCTTCTTCCCTCTGGTTCTTAGTTCATTTGTATAGTATTAATTAAAGTACTAGTACTTTTCTAAATAATGTCTTAAACTTCTTTATATTAAACAAATAATGTTCATAACCTAGCTAAAGGACACCTAAGCTTCATTGAGAATAAGAACAACTGTACCCTGCACATTAAAATTACTTATTCAAATAATGTCATCAAAACATCCTCTTCCCAAAATTGAGACAACCTTATTAACCTAAAATCTTTATCAGCATATGAGGTTTTTCTTTATCATATCAAGTATTCTAATTAGGTAAATTTCCCTAATTAAGAGTGCATAGGCAGACTCACTTAAACATACAAAACCAGAAACACTTTCAATATTTTCTCAATTCCAACTCAAGTTCCATACAGGCTTAGATAAGAAACAATCGAAGAAACGTCTAAAAACTTAGAGAGTGTCACGAGTGAAATCCCTACCTTCGATTCTTCAGCAAACTGTAGTGGTTGCAGAAGTATTCCACTGGAACCTCTGCGACAATTAGAATCCAACAAAATCAATTCACCATTACTTAGTACCCAAAGCACAAAATAAAAAACTACTCATACCAAAAACTCCCAACGACAGCAGCATCATTATCTCATTAACAGATAACATCACTAAAATAAAAGGTAAGGTTTCAAAACAAAATACCTAAAAATAATAGTAGTAATAATACTCAAATTATGTCTCGAATTAATGAACGGTAACCTAGTTCGCTTTGCCGCATTTGGAAGATTTAACACTATAAAAGTTCAACGAATTACCCAAATCATCCACCTTGTAGAACTGGAAAACAACAAGCTTCACTTTCCATGTCGAGTTGGTGCGGCGGAGTCACGGGCGGCGAGCGGCGAGAGCGGATTTAGGGTGCCGAAATGAGAAACATTTTTTTTGGGAGATTGTAGAATTGACTGAGAATTGACTGAGAATTTTATTCCACGCTAAAGAAAAAAAATTGACTTAGAATTGAAGTGTTTGCAGAGTCTCTGTTTTTTTGCAAAATGCCAGAAGCAAAAGTTGTTTGGAAAATCACTTATTTTTTGGGAGAGAGTCTCTGTTTTTTATTTGAGTCTAACTTTCATTTGGTCTCTATTTTTTATTTGTCTCTCTATGTTTGCTACAAACTTAGGAAAAAAAGGCTTTAATTTTTAAATAAAGTTGCAATTGAACCTAATTTTATTAAAAAAAATTGATTATTCGGTTAACCAAAATTTTAGAGGGAAACCGAACCGAATAACTGAAATTATAAAAAGTAAAAATCGGAAACCAAATAGAAATTTTTGGTTCGGTTTCGGTTCAAAAATTTTGATTCGAATCTATTTTTCGGTCGGTTAACCGAATGTGCACAACCCTATCTATTCCAACGATTTTGTGTATCATTGGAATTAGTGTTGCAAATTTTCCAACTTTTTATTGTGATATTGGATTTTCTATTGGAATTTAATATTCCAACGAAAATTCCAACCGTTTATTCCAATTGTCTAGTCTACTGTTGGAATTTGTGTTGGAATTTTTCCAATGGTTTGCTGCAGTGTTGGAATCTCCATTGAAAATGTAAAAATTCCAATAGTATTTTTAATTGTTTATTCCAACTATTTTGTTTACCATTGGAATTAATATTGGAATTTTCCAACGGTTTATTGTAGGGTTGGAATTTTCGTTGGAATTCTAATTCCAACGGACATTCCAATAGTTTATTCCAATGGTTTTGTATATCATTGGAATTACTGTTGGAATTTTCCAACGATTTGTTGTCGGGTTGGAATTTTCGTTGGAATTTCTATGATTCCAACAGTTTTTTATTTCGTTGGAATTATTCCGTTGGAATTTGATTGTTTTCTTGTAGTGTCCCGATTGGTTTAAAATGTTTTTACGAATTTTTCGGAGTATTTATTGAGGTTTATTTTCGACAAAAATCGGACAACATCTCATTTAGGAGGTCGCCATTCTGTCACAAAGCGGCCGTGCAGACCAAGAGATGATGTAACTCCCCGTATCTCAAAAATGTTGAAGGGTGACCGGTTGTTTAAAAAATGGTTTTATCATGATTTTGATGATTTTATTTTTACACCAAAACAATGTTTTTAAAGGTTGTCCAAATACTCCTAAATGTTTTAAATTGGTTTTAATACTTTCCGGAGTATTTCTTCAAGTTTAGTTTCGACAAAATTGGACAACACATTTATATGATTTTTTGTTAATGTATTTTTACACCAAAACAATGTTTCTAAATGTTGTCCTAATACTCCCGATCGGTCTAAAAATGTTTTTACTATTTTTCGGAGTATTTATTGAAGTTTATTTTCGATATAAAATTGGGCAACATTTTTGTTTTGTGGCCAAACAGTACGCCTTCTATAGGGCATCCGTGCACTGAAAGTTGTGAAAAAAAGCGAGTGTATAAGCCATTTCTTTGAAAAAAGGCTGGTTGACCGGCCAACAGGGTGGTGGTAGACCCATGGTATGGTCGATCAAGGCGTCGGCCGGTCGGCCGAGGGGTGTCGCCGGTGCACGGGAGCAATTTCAAACAGTAACCTCCTGGACTCGTTTTTGGGTTTTGTTCGACCGAAATTTGGACATATGGTCGGCCGGTGGCCGACACCCGTCGGCCGAAGTAGCCCTATGTAAATGTGTTTTCTCATTTTCAAACGTCTATTTGTGCGCGACCGGTCGCCCTTAAGTTTGACAGCAAAAATCTGACCATTTGACAACAGACAACATTTCCTTAAATCATGGAGTTGATTTCTAATAGATATATTCTTCATTTGTCTTGCAATTTTTTACAGATTTCAATCTCCTAGGAGGAGCCTATCATGTCCAAGACATCTTCTATAAATAGATGAAGAATTGAAGCAACAAAACAAGAGAGAAAACTACAACACAACAAGATACACTCAAGAATACACTTGTTCTTACATTGTCTTATTTCTTGTTGTAATTTGCCTAGCTATTCACTTTCACATTCTTGAGGTCTAGACTTTTCTTGATTACACTTACACTCTATTGTATTATCAATTATTGAGTTGTAATCTTGAATTTGGGTAATCATTCAACACAAGATATCCTTGTGAGTGTTCTTGTGGTAAGAACATACTTGGGTGATCTAGGTGTTAGGTGTAAGAAGATTGTGGTAATCTTCTTGTTGAGGTGTTGAAGAATTTGGTATTCTTCAAGGTTGAAGATTGTGGTAATCTTCACAAGGTGCCGTTGGAGATTGTGGTAATCTTCAAGTGAGATTGTGATAATCTCAAAGGTGGTGTTGAAGAAGAGTGTGGTGCTCTTCAAGGTGTTATTGTAAGTTGGTGTTGTATTAATTTGTGGTAAATTAATAAAATCTTTTTCTTTTTGAAATCCATCCCGGATATCTTTGGGGTGGTAGAGGATTAGGCCCTAGGTGGGTTGAACCTCTATAAATCGGCGTGTGTTGTTTACATTCCGCACCTTTATTATTGTCTTTGAGCATTCGGTTCGAAAAAGAGGGCGAAATCGAAAAGATGGAGATAATATATTCACCCCCCTCTAGATTATCGTAGCCGCTTGGACTTACAAGTGGAATCAGAGCCAAACTCTTTGGCAAGCTCGTTTCACATCGCGAGTGAAGAGGAACGATCGTCGGCTACGAACGAAGCTCATCTATCCGGCACCTCCACCACTAAGCCACCACTATTTGATTCCAAAAATTTTATATTTTGGAAAGAAAGAATGGAATTTTATTTGCAAGGTTGCGGGTTTGATATTTGGAACACCGTCATAAATGGAGAACCCATTCCGATGATAGATACACCACACACCTCCAAAGGCCTCAAAGAGCTAAATGATGAAGAGAAAAAAATCATCTCTTTAAACGGTAGGACTCTAAATATCTTGTATTGTTCATTTACTAATTTGGAATATGAACATATTGTAGGAATTCGATCGGAACATAAAGTATGGCAAAAATTAGAAGCCATCTATGGAGTATTTGCAAATGAAAGGAGTCAAACAAAAGCATCTACTTCTCAAAGGGATACAAGCTCAAATCTAAGGAACAAGCCTCTTACAACTTCCAACTATGAAGAAGTTGAATATTGTTTTATGGGCATCGAAGAAGAAAATGAGGTATGTCTTAAACCCTCTACTTCCTATGATATTGTTATTCAAAATGATTATAGTGATTTGCAAAATGATTATGATGAACTTCAAAATGAATTCCAAAGCTTACTTGTTAAATACAAAAATTTGAAAAAGGAATTCAATGTTTTGAAAAATGATAAGGATAGTTTACTTACTTCCTATGAATCACTATCATGTGCTCACACCACCACACTTGACAAAGTTAGAAACCTTGAAAAAGAAAATAATACTCTTGTTGAGAATATTGATTTCATGAAAAAGGATTTATTAAAATCCAACTTGAGTACCAATAGAATGACCGATATTGTTGATTGTTGTCATAATTCGAAACTAGAACTTGATCATAAGCTTAAGGGTGTCAATCACATGAAAAAGAATCAAGTCTCTAAGCACGTTGGTCATTATGCTCCTAGAATTATTACATGTTTCTATTGCGGTAAAAAGGGTCATACGGCTAATACTTGTCGGGCTAGAAATAGCTCTAATCATTATTGGAGACCTAAAAGTCTCAAAGCTAATCCTAAAGGACCCAAACACTTGAGGGTACCACAAAATAATGCCATATTAGGTACCCGGCGAAATAATGATCGAAGAAAATTCATACCGCCAAGAAGGCATCAAATGACCGTTTCATTTGATCAAAAAAGGAGAAACTATTTTCGACAAATCCAATTTCCAAGAAGAGGATATAATCAAAAATGGGAAGAACACAATCCTTGGAAATGGCAAAGACATCATCAACAAGATGATTTTCAAAGAAGAAGAGACTATCAACAATGGGAAGGCAACAAACCTTGGAAATGGAGTAATCAAAGAAGTCATCATCAACAAAGTGACTTCTCAAGAGGAAGATATCATCAACAATGGGAACGACACTACCCATGGAAATGGCGTAATTGGTAACAAGTATCTCCCCATTTAAAATATGCATTTTATATATGTGTTTTTAAAATTCTTTTGAAAAAGGAGACCTTATATGATGTTTTTAAAACTCTTGTGCATTTTTGTAGACTAAAGTGTGTTATCATCTCTTATGGATTTTTATGGCATGAGCTTACTTGTGATATCCCTTAGCCTACATTTTTATCATTATGATTTGTGCTAGATTTGTTTTAAGAATTATGTAGGATTTATATATTTTCACAAATGGTCATTTACGTCATTATTTGTCAAGAAAGGCATAAATTATCGAGGTATGTTTACTTGTGTTATTCTTACTCTTATAGACTCGATATATATTTCCATGTGCCTATGTGCTTATTTTTTTATAGTATTTCATACAAGTGCCATTAAGAGGATTTTTAGATTTTTGAAAGGCACTATTCGATATTTGATTGCACATTTTTGCTTTGACAACTTTTGTTCAAATACTTCTTTTAAATGAGGTCTCAATTATATGCTATCGGATTTTCAAATTTCAAAAGAGACCTTTTGTAGTTTTCTTAAGCTTATTTGAACTTGCATGATTTATTAGACTCTTGATGATCCTCTAAATGCATAGTATGTGTTTCTTGTTTCATGGTCTATATATATAATGTCTCTTACTACTATGCTCTTTTGCAAGATATTTTGTTATTGATGATTGAGACATGTTTTTACACTTGGGCTATTTTTATTCTTGATTATATAAGCGATGCCGTTAATGAGTTTGTTAAGTTGTGTAGATGAGAAATGAAGTACTCCAAATATTGGTTACCTCAAAATATTTGGATGTATATGTTCTATTGTGAACACCTTAGACAAATTGGATGCCCTATGATGATAGTAATGAAGTAGACAAAAAGGGTATTCCGGAACAAACTCGATGACCAAGGCAACATTGGTCGAACTATGGCGAGGTTAGTAGCTCAAAGGTATTTTCAAGAAGAAGGTAATTGATTTTGATGTAACATTTGCACTCATAGCACATTTAGTAGCTATTTGCATTTTACTTGCCCATTCTTGTTTTAAGAAAATTTCAAGCTTTACCAAATGGATGATTAATCTTATTTTCTAAATGGCTTTATTCTAGTAAGAGTCTATGTAAAACAACCTCCGGGGTTTAAATTTTTCTAGGCCAAATGATCTTTATAAAAAGGCCTTGTATGGTTTCAAACAAGTACCCCATGTATGGTATGATAGACTTAGCTATTTTTGCTAAATGATTTTACAAAAGGTAAAGTTGATACTACTCTCCTTGTTTTTTGAAAAAGGGCAAGATTGTTTGCTTGTGCATATTTATGAGAATATTTTTGGTGCTACTAATGAATATTTTGTGCAAGAGATTCTTCTAAGTTGATGTAGATGAACTCGAGATGAGCATGGTATCACATGATGGGGGAGCTCAAATTTCTTCATTGGACTTCAAATTAATCAATGCCAAGAAGGTGGTTATAAATTCACAATCAAAATATACAAAAATATCTTTGAAGATATTAGGCATTGAAGAAGGAAGAATCAACTCAACCTCTATGGCTACCAATGTAGAGATTAACAAAGGTTGAGAAAGACATATCGATTGACAAACAAATTCGAGGTATGTTTTCTTGTATTATTCAAATAGACTCGACATTCTATATGCCTTATGTCTATTTGCTCGACTTCAAAAACTATCTCAACGAATCTCATTAAAGTGTCGTTAAAAGAAATTTTCAAATATTTGAAGGGCACTTCTTCTTATGACTTGTATATCCAAAGTATTAAAACGTTCTTATTTTTCCGGGATAACAAGTTCGATGTTTACAATTTATCAAAATATGGTTCGTCATAATCGAACTTAACATATTGAGATTCGAAATTTTTTCTAAGGGATTGCGTTTCTAAAACGAAAAATTGAGATGTGTTTAATTCCATCTCAAGGATAACTTGCGGATTTTTTTTAATTATTAACCGCCGAGTATTTTACCCCATTTCGAGCTTGATTATGACATAATGTATATTGAATGAGGTCTACGTTTGTATTTTGCACGTTTTTAAAACTTAGGGGCAAAAAATCGGATTTTTGGATCAAACTTCGGAATTTTGCAAAACAGAAAGAAGCAGTGGGCTAAAGGGGAGGGCGACGGCCGCCTCAGCCTCCAACCGTCGCCCTGCCGAGTTTTGAGATATATTGCTTTCTGTTTTAATTTGGCATTTTGGCCTTTTTCTACTCTATTTCGTCCCCTTTGTCATTTGCACACACATTTCACTTCAAATGTGTTTTGTTGCATGAATTACATAGTTTGCGGATTATCTAGCTCGATTATCATCATCAATGCTCATCTTTACCGATTGAATGGTAAGAATTTCACCCTCTTTAGCTCAATTGGGTCGAACCCTTGAGTTTGTGGCTTATATGTATCTTTCTTGTTGCAATTCATATATTTTTATAATGAGCTTATTGATTGTTGATGATTGATATTTGTTAAATTGTATTTGGTGATGAAAAACTTGGCTTGATTTCATTTACAAGAGCTATATATATATTTTTCAATTTTTTACGTCCGCCAAGTGTTTGATAAAATGTTTCAATGAAAAATTCATCACCTACATGATTCTCTCGATTTCAAAAGTCTTATATATTTATAGAGATCATGTTTTGCTTATCAAATGATCTTTCATAAGCTTCTACAACTCGTATGATTCGACTTTTCCCTCCTATTTGGTTTAAAAGCTTCAATGTTCAAATAGCTCGATACATCGGTTTACTTGCGCACTTTGATAAGAATATATGATGTATTTATCGTGCTAACATTCTTTTTGATGATTCCAAAGGGGGAGAAACAAGCTATAAGCACTTTAGCTCAAAGAAGCTAAGATAAGCTTAACGAAAAGAAGCTATAAGCTATGGCTTCATAAAACCATAAGTTGTGGATCATATTTAGTCCACTTGGTGCATTATGGTTATGTATGAATCGTGGTTCATTGGTTGTAGTATGAACTTATATACATTTCTAATGATGTCTCTTTGTGGGGGGAGCTTTTAAGTTTTGATACTTAAGCTCAATATCGAAAAGCTAAGATTTTAGCTTTATGTTGTAGTTGCTTCTATATTACTCTTGTTGTGCATATTGATAGGGGAGCATTTGCTATATGTGTTTGAATATCTCTACTCCCCATCCTTGTGTTCATATTGCGTGGAATGTTGTCACTCTCAACGCATATTGATTTTTTACCGGAAAACTTGTTTTGTTTTCAAAATCGCCTCTCAAAATTGTTTTGTTTTCAAAATCGGCCTTGTTGAATTATTTTGGTTTGTAATCATCAAAAACGGGGAGATTGTTTGATAAATGGTTTTATCATGATTTTGATGATTTTGTTTTTACACCAAAACAATGTTTTTAAAGGTTGTCCAAATACTCCTAAATGTTTTAAATTGGTTTTAATACTTTCCGGAGTATTTCTTCAAGTTTATTTTCGACAAAATTGGACAACACATTTATATGATTTTTTGTTAATGTATTTTTACACCAAAACAATATTTCTAAATGTTGTCCTAATACTCCCGATCGGTCTAAAATAGTTTTCTTATTTTTCGGAGTATTTATTGAAGTTTATTTTCGATATAAAATTGGGCAATATTTTTGTTTTTAGGCCAAACGGTCGCCCTATAGGGCATCCCCGTACGAAAGTTGTGAAAAAGCGAGTGTATAAGCCATTTCTTTGAAAAAAAGGTGGTTGACCGGTCCAACAGGGTGGTAGACCGGTATGGTTGACCGGCGTCGGCGACGTCGGCCGACCGGTGGGCGTCGATCGGTCGACCGGGGTGTCGACCGGTGCTTGGGAGTAATTTCGAAATAGAACCTCCTGGACTCGTTTTTGGGTTTTGTTCGACCATTTGGACATAGTGGTCGACGGCCGGACCCGTCGGCCGTCGGCCGCTGTGTAAATGTGTTTTCTCATTTTCAAACGTCTATTTGTCGCGACGTCGCCGCTTCTTAAGTTTGACAAAGAAAAATCGACCGTTTGACAATGAGACAACATTTCCTTAAATCATGGAGTTGATTTCTAATGACTATATTCTTCATTTGTCTTGCAATTTTTTTCTGATTTCAATCTCCTAGGAGGAGCCTATCATGTCCGGACATTTTCTATAAATAGATGAAGAATTGAAGCAACAAAACAAGAGAGAAAACTACAACACAACAAGATACACTTGTTCTTACATTGTCTTATTTCTTGTTGTAATTTGCCTAGCTATTCACTTTCACATTCTTGAGGTCTAGGCTTTCTTGATTGACTTGCACTCTATTGTATTATCAATTATCGAGTTGTAATCTTGAATTTGGGTAATCATTCAACACAAGATATCCTTGTGAGTGTTCTTGTGGTAAGAACACACTTGGGTGATCTAGGTGTTAGGTGTAAGAAGATTGTGGTAATCTTCTTGTTAAGGTGTTGAAGAATTTGGTATTCTTCAAGGTTGAAGATTGTGGTAATCTTCACAAGGTGCCGTTGGAGATTGTGGTAATCTTCAAGTGAGATTGTGATAATCTCAAAGGTGGTGTTGAAGAAGAGTGTGATGCTCTTCAATGTGTTGTTGTAAGTTGGTGTTGTATTAATTTTGGTAATTAATAAAATCTTTTTTTCTTTTTGAAATCCATCCCGGATATACTAGGGTGGTAGAGGATTAGGCCCTAGGTGGGTTGAACCTCTATAAATCGACGTGTGTTGTTTACATTCCGCACCTTCTATATTATCTTAGCTTGTTTTGTTCGAAAAAGAGGGCAAAATCGAAAAGATGGAGATAATCTATTCACCCCCCTCTAGATTATCGTAGCCTCTTGGACTTACAGTGAGCAGCACGCGCTTTGGTAAGGCTGTAACAGGTGAACTTACTAGAAAAGAACCGGGTTAACTTACTAGAAAAGAGTCATACCTCGATGTGTGGTTGAGCTAACGTTCCAGATTTGGATTCCACATTAAATCTTTATACATTACTTTCATTTTTCATAGTTTACTGCAAAATTCATTACTATGTACTTCAATATTCCTCCAACATTATCGTTCAACACCGTGTTTAAAAAAAAAAAAAAAGGACCAACCGATTCGGGCTGTTGAACCGGGAATTGGTGGTGGGCTCGGAACCGTTAGGTCCAAAAAATCGTTTTTACAGTTGAACCAATCAAAATTGGTCAAACCAACTACGTACAATATATTAAACCGTCTAAGTCAATTTTTTATTTATTTTTTATTTATTTTTTATATAGAATTATTGATACAACCATAGATGTTATTGATGAGATGGGCCTGAACAATGAAAGCCCAGTGGAGCTAAGCCGAGTTGAGTTAAGTGAAGAAATTATGGAGCAACAGGAAGAGAAAAGGCCCAAACGAGTTCACAAGAAGCCAAGCTGGATGAAAGACTATGTTTACACCTTTTCATTTTAGTTGTTAATTTTCAATTCTGTTACAATGTTGTTTTGAGATAGTGGGGAACAAAGTTAGTTATGCTGATAACCTAAATAGTGGAATAGGCATCACGATGAAGTTTTCTTATGGAATGCAAAATCAGAATTATTCTCTCTTTCTCTGCAAATTTTCTCACTTCTTCTTGTGGAGCTAACACCTTCTCGAAAGGTGCCTAGAAATACCTTATCAATTATAAAGTTCTAAATTGTTATTTTATCACATTCTTGCTATCATTTGAATCTTTGGCTATCTAGATATTCTTTTAGTTGCTTATTTATATATTTTCATTTGTTAAATGTATTACATAATAATTAATATTGGTTATACCAGAAAATGTACGATGACAAAGCTGATCGAACTCCGACGTATCTTCGACCAAACTCCGCTGCAAACACCGAGCACCTGTAAGAAAAGGGGGCCGGAGGGTTTTTCCAGTGTACCCTCTCCGACGCTCAAGTCAGATATCAATTCAAGGAAGATAAAAAATAGCTCAGATATAGTGTGGATGAGTAAAAATGCATTAACCTTGCTCGTACCTGATGAATGACTATTTATATGGCTCACCGTTAGGGTTTCCACATTTTTCGGAAACGGTTAGGGAGAATCTATCAAACGTTTGTTACAAAATCTTATCTAGATCTGAAGAATTTTAAGTTATGCCTGCAAATACCGAGCTCACATATCGATCCCGAGCATTCTCAGTCTTCTAGAAATTGGGCCTTAAGAAGGGAACCTCGATGGGCCTGGAGTTGGACTCTGATTATGAGAGCCCACTCTCTAGCTCGACCTATTCCATGCCGGATCAACCAGTTCCCCCACTATAGCCGAGCTGTTCGTAGAAAAAGCTTGGTTATAGTGTTTATTTAATCACAGAGGTCGAGCTCTTCCAAACCGAGCTGTCCAATGTATATATTGATTCATATATACCGAGCCGTTTCCCGCCCCTATCGTTTGAAGTTCCCGCCTCTTCGAGATCCGTGCCGCTGTCATTATTGCCCTATTGATGGGACGTCTGTCCCTCTGCCCAATGCACCCTTACCCGTAGATCTCCTTCCTCATCAACGACTAAGATTTAATGTCCTCGGTACTTGTGTCAGTCTCTTCTTCTATATAAAGGGGCTCTCTATTTCATTTCTCATTTTTCACACATCTTCTCCCTCAAGCGATTTCCAGCATCTATCCGACGTCCTCCGGCGACTCAGAACCTCCACTCCGGCGTGTAATTTTTCTTCCTCATTTTCTTCTAAGGCCTGTCTCTTCTACTTAGGGACTTTCCTAGCCCTATTGTTATTCCCTCATCTCTATCTTCTTTCTCTGTTTTTCTTATTTTGTATAATATCATGTCTTCCCCTGTAAATCTTTCCTCTCCGGGTAATTCAACGGATCCTGAAATAAGCCGTTTCGCGGCCTGGGTTGATGACCTGGAACTTTCTTCTGAAAACGCCGCTCCTTCTGCTTCACATCATACCGAGAACTCTTCCTCAAATCTCCCAGCGAGCTCTAGCTCTCTTTCTGATATGAGTTATTCTAATGTAGAAATAAGGCCAGTTATCCCGACCTCCCATGTAGATAGTAATTTCAATGCTACCGCCATGTTTGCTAGGAATTTAAAATATCTCTGTAAAAACATAAGCATTCCTTCAACCTTTAAATTGGCTCTCCCTAGCTTTTATGATAGGCCGAACCGACCTCCACCAGGTTTTCTAGCCTTTTTCTCCGGGCAGATTGATGGTGGGCATCGGTTCCCTATTCATCCTCTCATGACCGAACTCTCAGCCTTGTATCAAATTCCTTTAAACCAATTTTCCCCGAACTCCTTTCGACTAATGACCGGTTTCGTCATGGTCACCAAATTTCTCGAAATCGAGCCAACGGCCGAGTTCTTTCACTCTCTATTTCAAATAAAGGTTTCCACTACTCGTGGCTTGTTCTATCTTTCTTCCCGAGGTGATGCAAGATTCCTCGGGAAATATCCTACTTCCAACAAGTTTTGGAAGGATCGTTACTTTTTCCTCTCTTCTCCCGAACCCTGGCCCTTCCCTACCCAGTGGGTTTGGGAAGTTCCTCCTCAGAGGAAGGCAAATATTATGAGGCGAGATCCCGACCTCCAAGTTCTCATAGATCGGTTAAATAAGCAAGAGTATGATCTTTCCCGACTCTGCTCTTGCCCTGCCCTATTATGGTATTTCAAATTAAGCCATACTCCGGCCAAGCTCGAGGACGACCTCGGTATTAATCTTTGCCAGTATTTATTTTCTGTCTGTCTCTCTTTTTTTTATTTTTTTATTTTTTTTTACTAACATTTGTTACCTCTTCCTTCCATGCATAAAGACACCGCCATGCATAAAAGACTCGGAAGAGAAATGTTTCCATGAGTCGTGCCCCCAGGGAACGTCTTCCAATCCTCAGTCCAATCAACTTTCTCCTCCTTCCATCACCTCTGCTAAACTTACCGAGGGCCAAGCTCCTAAGTCTCCCCGGACCCTTCGCCCCGACTCAGCTCGGGATGTCATTAGGGAGTTCTCAGATCCTAGCAACAACCCAACTCTGAAGAAGCGCCCACCGTCTGCTTTGGACTCTTCTCAAAAGAAATCCAAGACGGCCGGCAGTTCGGGAGATACTACTACTCCCAACCAGATATTCTTTCTGCAGTCCCCCATTATGGAAAATCTCCATCCCCGAACGGCGGCCGAGTTCTTACAGGGCCTTTGCCCTCCTCGGGAACGTCGTCCACTGCAACAGGCTTCTGCCTCTGACTTGGTGGATAATTTCAGCCTCGACTTTTCTAAAGTAAAATATTTTCCCTTATTATGTTCTTAGTTTACTACTTCATTCTTCTACTCATACTTGCCTTTATTGTAATTTCACAGGCCTTACTCCGCCTTTCTGAAATAGTTGCCCGAAGTCGCGTGGGCTTTGCTGATCCCGACCTCGTCAATGAGCGCAATGATCTGCAACAACAAGTGGCCCAGCTCAAAGAGAGGGATACCCGAATGCTCAAGGTTTTGGACAAAGGCAAAGTTGAGCTTGACGAACTCAAAGCTACCCTGGCTCATAAGGATGAGGAGATAGGAGCTCTTAAGGCCAAGCTCGAAAAATTCCAGCTTCAATCCGCTCGTCAAGTAGCTAAAGCTCGAGAGAAAGGTGCCCGAGCCAGTATTCAGAACTTCCTCCAATCACCAGAGTGATGTGCTCTGGTTCAAAAGGCTCGGGAGGGGCCAAACAAAGTTTTCTAAGTTCTGAAGAGTTCCTTGGCGTTCTCTCTGACGGAGCTCTCCAATATTTCCACTTGGCCTTTGATCAAGCCGAGGCCCAAGGCCGGGAGAAGGGTTTTGTTGAAAAGTTTGATCGGGACAAAGCCTTAACCTTCGCCACTAATCCCAAAGGCTATAATCCTTCTGCTGAGGCAAATCGGGTTAATCTGAGCTCTCCTGCCGACTTCCTCAACCATATCCTTTCTCTGTTGGAGGTTCGACCGAGCTTCGTCTTGACTCATCTAGCTCCTCCTCCCCGGCTCGGGAGATGCTTTCTGCTCCTCTTCTTTGAAAAGCGATACAACTATCGAGATCCGGATGAGACTCCTTAACCGTAGCGGATTACGGCATTAAGGATACCCCTCCTCTTAGCTTTTGTAAATATAATTTGGCCTCTTTAATTCCATGTACTTCATCTTTTATGTTAAATGAATTTTTCTTTTGGTCGAGCTCTTTTCCTTTACTGTTTTCTATTTTCGATTTTTCGAGGCTCGAGCTGAGCTGCAAGTATTTTTAGCTTCAAGTCACTTCGGGGACAAAGCTAAAAATACTTGGATAATTTTTCGATTTTTCAAGCTCAGTGAATCTGCAGGTATTTTTAGCTTCAAGTCACTTGGGGACAAAGCTAAAAATACTTGGATAATTTTTTGATTTTTGAAGTTCAATTTGAGGCTGCAGTATTTTTAGCTTCCAAATCACTTCGGGATAAAGCTAAAAATACTTGGATAATTTTTCGATTTTGAAGCTCGAAATTTGCAGGTATTTTTAGCTTCAAATCACTTCGGGACAAAGCTAAAAATACTTGGATAATTTTTCGATTTCTCAAAGCTCGGTGAGGCTGCAGGTATTTTTAGCTTCAAGTCACGGGGACAAAGCTAAAAATACTTGGATAATTTTTCGATTTCTCAAGCTCGGTGAGCTGCGCAGGTATTTTTAGCTTCAAGTCACTTGGGACAAAGCTAAAAATACTTGGATAATTTTTCGATTTTCCGAAGCTCGAGTCGAGCCGAGCCGCAGTATTTTTAGCTTCAAGTCACGGGACAAAGCTAAAAATACTTGGATAATTTTTCGATTTTCCGAAGCTCATGTTGAGTGCGGGTATTTTTAGCTTCAAGTCACTTCGGGACAAAGCTAAAAATACTTGGATAATTTTTCGATTTCTCAAGCTCGGTGAAGTTGGCAGGTATTTTTAGCTTCAAGTCACTTGGGACAAAGCTAAAAATACTTATGGGTATCCACCCTTCCAAGACTCCGGCTCTCGACCATTTCCATGATCAAGCCAGAGCTACTCGGTTTTATTTCATGGGTATCCACCTTTTAAATCGTTATTTGCTTATTTTCAAGCTAAGAGTGCTGAATCGAGATTTTGCTATATTCACGCGTTTTGAGTCGGTAAAGCGTAAACTCTTTCATTCATTCTTTTCTTCATTACATCAAGATAAAAACAGAAACTTCTATAGACATCATGGGTCCATTATCGAACTTCCTTTCTCTTAAGAATAGTACTTCTTCAGGTTAACAATGTTCCATGCTCGGGGTAGTTTCTTTCCATCTAACTCCTCTAGTTCATAAGCACCACCAGCCAGTACTGCAGTTACTCTGAGAGGTCCCTCCCAATTAGCTTCCAGTTTTCCTCGGTTTTTTGTAGCATCTGCCTTCCTCAACACCAAGTCCCTCAGCTGCAAACTCCTCTTGTTCACTCTGCTATTGTAACTAGCTCGGACTCGACTTCTTGCCCGTTCCATAGGTGAAAATGTCATCTCTCGCTTTTCATTGATCATATCCAAAGCCTCTTGAGTTCTCATTTCATTCTGATCTTCCTCATAGTTTTGAATACTGTGAGTTTCCATCCCGATCTCAGCTGGTATGACTGCATCCATTCCGTATACCAGACTAACGGGTGTCTTGCTTGTTGCTTCTTTTGGATTCGTCTTGTACGTCCATAGCACCGAGCTCAACTCTCTGACCCAAGCCCCTCCGGACTTTTCTAGCCGAGCCTTCAACCCTTGGACCAAGATTCTGTTCGTAACCTCCACCTGCCCATTTGCCTGCGGATGGGCCACCGAGGTGAAATTCTGTTTAATCTTCATTTCCTTACACCATTCCCGAATTCCTGCTTCGTTGAACTGCGTTCCATTATCTGAAACAATCACTCGAGGTATCCCGAACCTGCATACTACATGCTGCCAAATAAACTTCATAACCACATCCTCGGTTATTTTAGCCAATGGTTCAGCTTCCACCCATTTGCTAAAATAATCTATCGCAACTATCAAGAATTTCCTCTGTCCCGAGGCCGGAGGGAAAGGCCCCACAATATCAATTCCCCACCTAGCAAATGGGCAAGCCGAGCTCATAGTCATGAGTTCCTCGGCTGGCCTATGTATGAAGGGCGCATGCACCTGACACTTCTCACACCGTTTCACCATCAGTTCCGCATCTCTTCTTAAGCTCGGCCAAAAATATCCGGCCCTTAGTACTTTATTTGCCAAAGTCCACGGCACCCATGTGATTTCCACAACATCCCTCATGTATTTCCTTCAAAACATATTCTCCTTCCTTGTAACTTACGCATCTCAAAAGCGGAGCACTAAACCCCTTCTTGTACAACAATTCTCCCAAGATACAAAAACGAGTCGCTCGTATTATTACCCGAGCAGCTTCCTTTCTATCTTTCGGCAATATCCCCTCTTTCAGATACGCTAGGATTGGCACTCTCCAATCTTCATTCTCCTCTATCTCTCCGATCTCCAAGCTCAGAACCGTATCCCGATCTACCAAGAGAGAAATATTCCTGTCATAACCCCCTGCCGCTGAACTTGCAATCTTAGATAAGAAATCAGCCTTCGCATTTTCTTCCCTCGGTATATGGCAAACCTCGATCTCTTTCAGCTTCTTTTCTAGGATCTTATATTTCTCCACATAATTCTTCATCCTTTCTTTCCGAATCTCGAACTCCCATCTTATCTGTTTGTACACCAATTGGGAATCTATATGTATGAGTACCTTAGATGCTCCCATACTTATGTTATGGCCATATTGATTCCTCGCAAAAAGGCCTCGTACTCTGCCTCATTATTGGACAACTTGAAATCCAATCTTACAGCGAAGCTACTCTCCACTCCCTCGGGACTGAGCTCCGCACCCCATGCTTCCCACGGATCCGTCCACGAATAGTATCCATGTTCCCTCCTCGGGCACATCCTTCGTTAACTCCTGAACGAAATCTGCTAAGACTTGAGCTTTAATGGAAATTCGGCTCTGGAACTCCACATCATACTCGCTCAATTCAATAGCCCACTTCACCAGTCTTCCTGAGACTTCGGGTTTACTCATCACAACCTTCAACGGCAAGTTTGTGCGCACAATCACTTTATGTGACAAAAAATATGGCCTCAATCTCCGAGCTGTTATCATCAGGGCCAAACTGGCCTTCTCAATCTCTGCATACTTTACCTCGGCATTTCTTAACACCTTGCTCACATAATATACCGGTATTTGCACTGAGTTCTCCTCCCTTATCAATACCGTACTAACCCCCTGCTCTCCTAGCGAAATATAAAGATACAACGGCTCCCCAGGTATCGGCTTTGTCAGTACTGATAGCTCGGCCAAGTAATCTTTCAATTCCTTAAACGCCTTCTGGCATTCTTCATCCCAAGCAAATTTCTTAGCCTTCCTCAATACTCTAAAGAAAGGCAAGCTCCTCTCTGCCGACCTCGAGATAAATCGGTTGAGGGCATCTATCCTCCCAGTCAAACTCTGCACATCCTTTTCATCCTTGGGTTCGGCCATTTCTCGTATAGCCCTTACCTTCTCCGGATTAGCTTCAATTCCTTTTTCTGTTACCATGTAACCCAAAAACTTTCCCGATCTCACCCCAAAAGCGCATTTCTTGGGATTAAGCTTCATCTTATATTTCCTCAGCGTATCGAATGTTTCCGTCAGGTCCTTCACATGGTCCCCCGCCTTCGCACTTTTAACCAACATGTCATCGACATAAACTTCCATATTTCTCCCGATCTGGTCACTAAACATCTTGTCCACCAATCTTTGGTATGTTGCCCCCGCATTTTTAAGACCAAAGGGCATCACAACATAGCAATAAGTACCAAAAGAGGTGGTGAAACTCACCCTCTTCTGGTCCTCTTCTGCCAACCGAATCTGGTGATAGCCTTGAGCGGCATCCATCATACTAAGCATCTCGCATCCCGAGGTAGAGTCAACCAATTGATCTATTCTCGGGAGTGGGTAATTATCTTTAGGGCACACTCTGTTCAAATCCCTAAAGTCTATACACATCCTCCAATCGTCTTGAGTCTTCGGGACCAAGACAATGTTAGATAACCATTCGGGAAACTGGATTTCCCTAATATGCTCTGCACCCAGCAGCTTCTGCACCTCCGCTCGAATGATCGCGTCCTTCTTTGGACCGAAGTTCCTCTTCTTCTGCATTACCGGTTTAATGATTTCTTTGGACCGAAGTTCCTCTTCTTCTTTGGACCTAAGGGTTTACATTGAGTCTATGTTCAGCAACGCTCGGATCTATCCCCACTAGATCGCTAGCCGACCAGGCAAATACATCAACATTGTTTCTTAAGAACCCCACCAATTTTTCTTTAAGATCGTCTGCCAAGTTCTTTCCTATCTTTGTAGCTTTACCCGGCTTTCCTGGCACCAAATCCACCCACATCAATTCCTCATTCGGCTGCACATGCTCCACCGGATCCTCATCCAGCTTAATGATTTTTTCTTTCCCTTTCCCATCATCGTGAGCTTCCCCTCTCTCGGCCATCTGAAGGCTCTCCACATACAACCTTCGTGCCATGTGCTGATCCCCCTCTACTTCTCCCACCTGGTCGTCCACTGGGAATTTCATCTTTAGATGATATACCGAGACCACCGCTTGGAACGCATTCAGAGACGGCCTCCCAATCATCACATTATACGACGAAGGGGCATCTACCACCAAAAATCTCACCATCCTCATTTTCCTTAATGGCTCTTTACCCAGGGACACGGGCAAAGTAACCATCCCCAATGGCTAAATAGTTCCTCCTGCAAAGCCCACCAGGGAAGTATCCACCATTTCACTCCACTGCAAGTCCATTCGTTTATAACATTCATAAAAGAGTATATCAATTTGAACTACTGTATCTACAAACACCCTCTCGCACATCGTAGTTCGCAATCGTTCTTTGTAATTACAAGGGCATCACTTTGTGTGGAGTCACAATGCCCCGCCTTTATCTGCGGTCCAAATCGAATATTTGGACCCACCGTTACTTGTTCAATCCTCATTTGTTCTTAAATTCTCTCAGCAGTCACAGCCCTGACGTAACTCTTTCTAGCCCTTCGAGAATCCCCTCCGGACGGACCCCCAATAACCATCTGAATCACCCCCCTCCTTGGCGGTGGAGGGGGAATATTCTTCTCTTCATCCGGCCTTTTCTTCGGCTCTTGCCTCTGCTGGTAATTAACTTGCCCCCTCCGGTAATTACCCTTCGACCTCCTCTTATCCACATACACGAACTCTTTCAAGTGTCCTGCCTGTATCATTCTTTCGATTTCATCTTTCAGGTGAGTACATTGCTTTGTGGTGTGCCCATATTCATTGTGAAAACGACAAAACTCATTGCTCTTCTCCTTCCTGGGAACCTCTGAATATGTCCTTGGCCACCTCAAGTCGGGATGTCTTTCTATTGCTGAAAACACCTCTCTCCTTGAGAAGCCACCAACGGAGTATACTTATCAAATCTAGGCCTTCCTCCTGACACCTCCACCTTCGATTTCTTCTGAGGCGTTTTCTCCTCCTTATCCTCCACATTATCTCTTCTTTTACTTCATTCTCCCTTCTTCATCTTCCTAGCTTCCTCCAAATTAATATATCTTTCCGCCCTGGCCAACAACTCATCGAAAGTTTTGGCCGGCTCGATTACCAAGGACTCAAAAAATTCTCCATCCCTCGGTCCCGGGCAATGTGTTCGTCAAAATCTCCCTAGCTAGGAGGGTACCTCCGGCTTTTTCTTTGTGAAGCGATGGATGTAACTCCCGCCCTTCTCCTCCTTCTCGCTTGATCTTGAATAATGTCAAAGGGGCTTTCGATCTTTTTGCAGCTAGTGAATTGATGCATAAACACCGAAATGAATTCATCGAAATTCTTATAGAGTTTGGGGAGTTGGGAAAACAATCTGCTTGCCAATTTAGTGAGGGTTGTCGGGAACACCCTGCACATTACTCCGTCCAGGAGAACCTATGTAGCAACGCCGTATTTTCGAACCGACAAAGGTGATCCCATGGGTCCGTCGTGCCGTCATATTCGAAACTCAAAGCTCTATAGAAATCGCAACTCGTCCGCCATCACCTCCTCCGTGAATGGCGTCCCCTCTCCGAACAGGAACAAAGGCTCCAAGCGCTCTCTGCTACTCTCATCCGCACTCTCCTCTGGGAGGTCATTCATCCGCTCCGCCCGATCTGGATCATCGTGGCTGTATACTCGAAGACGAAATGAGTGCTCTCCTCCACCACGGACCCCGCCGCCCCTCTGTCACCTCCTCAGGATTTCTAGCCTCTTGCGCGCCCCCAGGGGTGGTGACAGGAGTGGCGGCACCCAATGGTTGAACCTCCGATCCACGGCCTGCTCCACCGCTGCATTAACAAAATTACCCAGCTGTTCAAAAAACATGGGTCCCAATATCCCCACCCCCGCCGAGGATAATGGGACCGAGCCACCCTGAGTCATTCCCGGATTTTCCTGATGTGGATCCTCCACCGGAGGTAGTGGGGGACGCACGCCTCTCTCCTGAGTCACTACCCCTGGTGTGTCAACCATGGGAGTGCGGTTTAGGTCCTCCGTCAAATTCCTCCTTAAATCCTCCATAATCGCCCTTGAAACCTCACGCCTTAGCTCAAAATTTCCCACAGACGGCGCCAATTTGGTTAAACCAGAAAATGTACGATGACAAAGCTGATCGAACTCCGACGTATCTTCGACCGAACTCCGCTGCAAACACCGAGCACCTGCAAGAAAGGGGGGCCGGAGGGTTTTTTCGGCGTACCCTCTCCGACGCTCAAGTCAGATATCAATTCAAGGAAGATAAAAAATAGCTCAGATATAGTGTGGATGAGTAAAAATGCATTAACCTTGCTCATACCTAATGAATGACTATTTATAAGGCTCAGATTAGGGTTTCCGCATTTTTAGGAAATGGTTAGGGAGAATCATCGGACGTTTGTTACAAAATCTTATCTAGATCAAGAATTTTAAGTTATGCTGCAAATACCGAGCTCACATATCGATCCCGAGCACTCTCGGTCTTCAGAAATTGGGCGCCCAAGAAGTGAGCGCCGATGGGCGCAGGTTGGACTACGATTATGAGAGTCCACTCTCTAGCTCGACCTATTCCATGCCGGATCAAATATGTTACACTATTATTTTATACAATATAATAAAAATTTTGATTGGTTTTCTTTAAATCGGTTGGACAGGCGTTGAACGGTAGGACCGATAACATGACTAGTTGCTTATTTGCGATTCTTAAACATTTTGGTGATTTGGTTCAGCGTTTGACGGGCAATATATAGGTCTTGAACCCAAGAAAAAGAGGGTCACCCAAGTGAGACGAGCCCATAACGGAAAGCCTACCCATGTCAATTTGGACTTGAATAGAGATTCCGGGTTCATTTACTCTAAATTGCGGCTAGTAAGCCCCATATATATCGTCATTTCGGCTACAATTTATTTCTCTCAAATCAGACCAGCCCACTTCTCTCTTTGTTACCACTTATCACTTGCTCCAAATTAAATGACGTCTTATTTAACATAACATAGGGGAAAAGGATAGTAAAACAATGAAAAACTGTAGAAAACAATCGTATTCTTTGATTTTAACAATCCTTAGTGATAGATTGCCATGATTTACAGCATATTTGAGGAAAGTGAATTATTTTAAATAAAAATAGACAAGATTTCGATGGTAATATCGTGATAAAGTTGGTGTTCAATTAAGGGTACGTGAAAGCTGGCAAAATATAGTCCGGCCAGTGTCCTGGCCCGACCGGCCCAAGGTTTGGACTGGACCATGATTTTTTAGGCCCAAAAAAATTGACCCTATTTGGCTGGCCCGATGGCCTGGACCGATTAACCCACGGCTCAGGGTTAGCCCAACATTGAGCCCAGACCGATAGTTTGGAAATTATAGCCTAGTCTGACTCACCGAAGAGTTTTGTGGGTTATACAGTTCCACGACCCAACCCGACGAAATTTGATACAACCCGAATTTTAAAAACCCGACGGGCTTGCGGCCCATCTTGGCATGGCCCATTTCCAACTCTAGAAATCCTACATGGATCTCCCATGATCTTTGATAGAGATAAGATTTATAGTAACTTATTATCTAGGATTAGTTTTAATGTATTATGTTATTATCTTTTAAATGTTTTTTGTCGTTATGAATTTTTATTGCGGTAGGAGTTTAATCATATAAATACTTTATTTGTTATTATATTTAAGGTGGTTGATTATTGAATTAAAAATCAAGGTTATTTATTCAATTTTTCTCTTTTATGATATTCTTATAGAATCAACATACGAGGTGAGTTGTTCATTGTTCACGCTTACATTGTTTTTGAATTAGAATAATTTGTTTCCTAATCCAACTATCCAAGTACATCTTTTAAGCTCTTTCGGTGAAGAGCATCTATCTTCTTTCCTGATGAAAATACTAGATCTCTCTCCTAAATATTAGAGGAGACAAAATTAAGCCCGATCCATGGGTTGGTTGACAGCCCCAAGGTTTGTGCCAGGCTGCTCATATTTTTTAGATCTGGAAAAAGTCTTAGCCTATTTGGACCTGAATAGCCCTATCTGGGTGTTCAAGCCCGTCCAGACTTTACAGCCCAATAGCAACTACAGCTCGGCCTACCAAGCCCAACACCGTAGTTTGGCCCTTCAAGGCCCAGCTTATAGCTCGGCCCAATCACCGGGAGGGATTCCTGAATATATCAAATATCAATATTGCTGCCACATTTCTTTCTATAGAAACTGAAATAAAGCCAGGGTTTATTTGGAAAAAAAAAAACAATTACATAGCCAAGTTTCACTTCATGCTTTAACTCAGATGATGAAAACCAACATATATTTACTAGTCTTAGAAAATCTCAACACAAATTTCGAATCCCCGAGTTAAATAATTCAACAAATCTTCTTATGCTAATCAGAGTCATGGGAATAATATGTCCAAAACAAAACCTAAATTATCAATTGGTCACTGTGGCAAAAGAAAGAGAGAAGAAAATAAAAGAAGGAAAATAAGAAATAAAATACAAGATTTGGTTAAATGAGTGTCTAACAAGTTCTTCTTTGTGCCACATATACAAATATTGAAATAAAAGATAAAATAACTTGAGATATGGTTAGTGATAGTCTCTTTTGTCTTTTTCATTGTGTATAAATAAAAGAAAAAAGAAATAAATGGAGAAAACAAAAGGTAGATGTGATATGTAATAAACCTAATCAATGTTGTTGTTGGGTTAGTCTGAGTTGATATTTGGGCCATATGAAAGAGCACGTGGATAAGGAATAGGGAAGGGAGCCCATAGACATTATTCTGACACAACATGAAGCCAATACAAAATCCAAAGCAGTGGATAAGGAAATATGTAATCAAGTGGGGCTGGCACTTGGCACCACGGATTGGTACTACAATTTCATCATTTTTCTTTCTGTTTTTTTCCTTAGGGTAGGAAGAAGTGGGGTGAGGGTAGGTGTGAAAATAGGCGGGGCTAATTACGTGGGCCTGTAGGCAGCCTACTTTGGCGCGCGATCTAGCTATTTATTTATTATCAAAACAGGTCATGGCCAAACCTTTTAACAAGTCTACTTAGATAAATAGACTAGACTTGAGCTTTTATAAAAGTCTTTCAAGTCTAATAAATCGGCATATTTAAGGCCTCTAAATTTAAATACTGAAATATATATATATATATATATATTATATTTTATTAATATTACTATTTTTATATAATTATTTAATTATTGTAATAGCTAAAATCTATATTAAAATAAAATATATAAGGTTTGTAGGCCTTTAATAGGCTTTTAATTAGAGCTGTCAAAGTGGCCACGAGTCAGCTTCTCAAACCTATCGGGCCAAGGAAGAAAATCGGGTTGGGCCGGGCTAGAATTTTTTCGGTTCACTATTTTGGGGAGCCTAGCCTAGACCATGTATTAAAAATACACTAAAATTGTTTCAGGCCAACCAGGCCGGCCCGATGTTTTGGGCTTAACGGGCTGGGCCAAATAGGCCGAGATCTTTTCGGGCATACAAATTGTAGCCCAGTCCAACCCTATTACCGGGTCAGACCATGTTTGACAGCTCTACTTTTAATAGGCTCATGTTAGGCCTATTTATTAAATAGGCTAGGCTTGAGTTGGAAAAAAGGCCTACTTTGTATAACAGGCCAGGCTTAGGCCGAATAAACGTAAAACAAGCCCAGGCCATCCGACGCAGAGCCTATGCCCGGCCTGGCCTATTTCCACCCCTAGGTGAGGGGGCGGGGGGAGGTTACAGATTAAATGTTGTGCTTGTTGGGGGTAAAATCGTAATGATTTTTTTATTTAGTTAAGTAATTATTTAATTATTCATCAATTAATATTTATTGTTGGATCTGATTATTGTCAATTGGCGTGAGAGACCAAATTATTGAGTAGCCTAGGAGACTCAGTTCACTATTTACGATGCATGAGATCTACTACAACCCAAGTGACCCACTTTATTACATTAAATCAATGTGGTCATCATCTCAAGTATAGAAGGTCCCTCCATATTTATTTGTAAGTAAGTTTAATTAACTACTCTGAATTACATTCATTTATTCTGGATTTTTCTCTCCTATAGTTGATGCCTTGACTTGGAGTGATTCGTACTTTTGAGGAGACAATAAAAAGAATGTTTTTTACTGACTCATAGCATATTCAAATAATAAATTCCATTTTCCAAAATTGTATTTTCTGATGTCTTTTTCTTTTCTCTTTATTAGAAAAGTGGGGGGAAATAGAGAGAGAAGAAAAGTGGAAGGACCTATAAAAGAACCAACAATTTAAAGGTAAAATGAATTACACTCTATTTTTAATTGTTGATATTACAGTATATATTGGCATGGGATGGTGTTGCACAAAACTCATAATAGGGTTGTGAAACTCATACTTAAGTGAAGCATGAAAATAAATTATTGTGTTGGATATCAATGGGGAATTGGTCTATTTCATGCCGTCCAAGTGGCTAGCTACCTACTTAATCGGTACTTGTGCATACCAATTTAGCCCAATCCTCGTCATGCTGGAAGATCGGTTCACAAATTCCACCACTCAATTAAAGTATCCACAAAGTTAATTTAACTCAATTAGACTAAAGAAGGGCTTAACAAACATTTTGTATAACCGACTCAATTCAGTAGACAACCTTAAAATAATAAAATTGATATTTCAAAGAAGACAACTATGAAAATTTATATTTCGACACTGACATCATGATATATATGTCTAATTTACCAACCATTATAAAGATGCTATATTTGGTTTGCATTACATATAGTGATTAGTGAATGGCATTTCGCCACACATTTACACACATATCACCACTAATATCTTTGACATTTTTATCAACTAAAAAACCATGAAAGAAATTAGAACAAGGAGTAATCATTCCATAACAATGACATTTTGATGGGTCCCCTATAATATCAAAAAACCTAATCCAAAGAGAATCCTCAGTGTTAGGATAAGGCTATCAATAATTTAAATAAATACCAAAATGTCAATCCATCACAAGACTTTGTTTGATGCAGAATTAAATCGGGCGAATAAAATGCGATATGGAATTATTCCAAAAATATTTAGGATGAGAATGGTATTGTGAAAAGATAGATATATTTAAGTGACAAAAAGCATAACTTGAACAGCTTTAGTTCAATTGACTCTTTAAGCTGCTTTTCAAGCATATTGGTTCTTATTCTACCGTATTTTATTTCAGGGTAGGCGTTAGACCCGTAATTTTGGAGGACAAATAAATTTTTTTTTTGAGGAGGAGAGGGGGCTTTAGTTATGCCAGAAAATACCATGTAGTACTTATTAAGATAATATTAATATTATACAATTAATATTTATTTGGTGTATTGAAACATCATGTAGAATGTCGATATTTTGATTATTTATTAAGAGAGGAACATTGCTCAATTCAGAATTTTTATAACATAAAAGAGTAACATCTTCTATTATTGATGAGGGTCCATTTGGGCTGACCTCATGGCCGAGGCTGAAGAAAGAAGCCTGTTGGCGGGCGAAGGAAGTTTCTCTTAATGGGAAGAGTCAAGAGCTCAGAATGGATGAACTAAAGAGCTATGTAATGGGCTGAACTAAAGCGTTGAGGAACTCTGCTAAGAGGCTGAGCTGTGAGAGCACTGCTAATGGAATGAGATGTGTGAGCTCTGCTAATGGGCTGAGCTGTGAGAGCTCTGCTAATGTACTCAGTTGTGAGAGCTCTAAGGGTCAATATTAGATGACATTATGGGCCGACCTGAAAAACTCTATTAACTGGACTAGGTTGGAGGATTCCCTTAAGGGGGATGAACTAAAATATTTTACTCGTGGGATGAACGGATGAACTAACAAAGACAAGTTAGAATCTAAATAGGAGATCATGGGTAATTATGGTAAGGTTTTTACAAGGCCAAACTTAGGTCTTAGGGCAATTAGATTTTGAGCAAACGTGGATCGAGGTGATGGTCAAGTAGATGATATCATCCGTCTGCCGAATCGGTCAAGAAATTAGTGGTTAGGGTTCGAGGAAGATTCAATCTTATTTGAATTATGATTCTGTTACCAAATCGCAACAAACTTCGGATTTTTTGGAAGTCCTAAATTGGGGCAAAGCTATAAAAGCGCAAGTCAAGGTTCATTCTTACCCTAATCACACTTTTTATTCACTTTTATATTTTGTTTCTTTCTTGATAAATACTCTTCTGACTTAAGCATCGGAGAGGGCACGCCGGAGCAACCCTCCTACCCCTCTTTTATGCAGGTCGGTGATGGAGATCAGTCGGAAGATATTTTCAGGGAGGCGGAGCAATTTTGGGATCGACCAATTATTACAACTATTAAAGCATGATATGCATATATAAAATTAAAGGTGCTCATGATCACTGGCGGAGGAAGGGGGCCAACCTGGGCCCTGCCCCCCTCCCCCAAATTTCTTTTAATAAAATTACAAGGTAAATTTATTTTAAAAAAATAGTTAAAATTTATATAATTTTTCTATTAGTTTTTTATTTGATCCACCCCGATTCTGTGTATCGGCCTACCCTGTAAAATTTTCTAGCTACGCCATTACTCATGAAAGAGTGAAGAAATTTCAGTTTTCTCAACTCATTTATATATATTCATATTACTCGAAGATTTTTTTTTTTTTATTACTCGAAGATTCTGTATGCTTTTATATGTGCAATTGAAACACATTACAAAATTGTGTTACATATGATTGGAATTGCACATTGCTAGCGCACAAGTGTTATAATTTACTGAATCAAAATTGTTTAAAAAGACATGTGGACCTCAAAGAATTTGCTTCTCGGCCTTTTCCAGATTATGTGGCATCCAGAAGAATACTGACATATACACAAAAATAGGAAAATATAATATACTTACGAACGAAATTGACCTATATGATTAAACCCAGAACATTGATTATACAATAATGATGCTGCTATTTCAAAATAATAATAATAATATAATAACAACAATAATAATGATGATGCCAAAATCTGAATGTCACAAATTTAATTTCCAATATTGTTGTTCCAGAATAAGATATTTCTTGAAAATTTGGGATCTGAAGATTCGTTGAGTCGTCTGGTATTCACTCAACTCTGCTGAGTTAACAAAATAATAATGGAACAACATCGTCGAATATGAAATAGAATAAGATAATGAAACAAGAAATTTCATCCCAATCTTCTTAGCCCTGTATGAATTCCCCTCCCGTATTAATGATCAATCAGAGTATTTGTAATATATAGTTCGACATTAATATTCACCCTAATAACAAATTTCATATATCAAAATTATTTATAGTCGTTTATATATATAGATTATAGAAGTTTTCTTGGAAATTCAAAGGCCTATTCATCATTTTACTTTGATTCATAGTACAGCACAACTGTACTAGGTACAGAACAACATTATGAGCTTTCTACAGAGGTGTTTTGCCCATCAATGTCTCATATATAATATGTTGTACCCCTCCTAAATTATTGGTGATGTAAAATGCACATGATAAGGTATGGAACAAGACAATCAATTTATAGTGGATTGGGTGTAATGGTTCCATCAATTGACGATAATTAAGTTTATGGATAGGAATTTTGACAACTCGTTTTCTTTCAAATAAATAACCATTCAATGTATTGCATATTTGTATTAATTTAAACCATTTTTTTTTACAATGAATATAAATCTATCAATTGATGTAGAATTTAAGAAATCCCAATGGTGGTTTGTTTGCATTTTGAAGGCTCATATTTCTAACTTTTACTATTTAAAACTCTGAAAATTACATTTGTTATATCCATTTTCATCAAGGTTATTATTTTTATTTGTGAATTTCAATTTAAACCTACAAATAAAAATACACGTGACAAATATTTTTTTAGGCTTCCTAACTTTTTACATGTAGAAAATGTTTTCTTTTCCAAATATATATATAATATAAAAATATAACTAATTCAAACATATTTTTATTTTTATGCAAAATACAATGAAAATATTTCAAGTGAAAATACTCAGAATACAAAAATGAGATTATCGTACTCAGTGAATTTTATGGAAAAATTCATGTACTCACTTGCAGAGTTGCGGAAAGTTTGACACCACCCACTTAATTACTACCAAGGGTGGAGCTGGAAAAAGATTTGGAGTGCGCCAGATAGAAAATTAAAAGAAACATCATATAAATTATAATTAAAACATATTATCTTAAAAAAAATCTAGTGTAAATTTTTTTATTAAAAAAATTGGTTTTGGTGGGGGTGCTTGAGTTAACTGCATTTTACCAAATGAAAACCATCTTACAATATATATTGAACGACTCTTTTTACCTACTTTGATGCTATCCAAATGAATATCATTTCATGTCTCAAATTTATTGGATTGTAGAATTTTCTTCTTCTTCTTTTGAATCAAGCAGAGCCAGATGGCATTGCATTTGTGGTTTAAGTAGATTTTTGAAAAGTAAAGATGCTTTTAGTTTATCTACCCACTTTATATGTATTTTATTATTTTACACTTGTTGATTGAAATTAGTGTGCACCACACCATTTGCTTTAAGAGAAAGTAAATATTTCACAAAATTCATAAGAGTAATATGCTATTTAATTTGCTTCTTAAAGTTCCCCGGCCACGATTGGTTCATTGAATTTTGTTGTTATTTATTGAGGATCACACGCATGATTATTGTTTTACTATCAATCTTTTTATCATCACATAATGATTGTTTTTGAGAACTTTTTATAAAAAAAATGTTAGGGGGAAATTTAATCTCAACATACTATACTTGTCCAAAGTTTTGAAAAGCATAATGTTGACTCACTCTCATTTTTCTAATTAATATTTTATTAATAAAAATATAATAACTATTATCATTATACTTTTATATTGTATTCAATCACACACTCATAATTTATTCTCATTTTTTCAAATAACTTTAGTCACTTTTTTTTTCTTTGAAAAAAAATGAATGGAATGAAAAGACAAATAATCGCACTCTATACTTTATGACCACAATTGATATTTAATCATGACAAGTTGATGTGATACTTTTATATGATCGGATGTAATTGATGATTAAAAAAATAAAAGTGAGTGAACTGTATAAGCATGTGAGTAAGTAGTGTATATTAGTTTTCCACGTAAAATAGTAATTAAACATGATTGGTGATTGAAAAAAATAGTATTGCTTTATAAAATGATTATTTCTTTTTGTCGCGGAAAGAAATGGTTTATAAAATGCTTCATTACGGGTAAAAATAATATAGTAATAAAAAATAAGCAACCATTTTTTTCTTTACTTTTCATTTTCATTTTCTTTTTTCATTTTTCTTTTTGTTTTATATAATCTCAAATCTTCAAAGTTTTAACTGTCCCAATCCGCCAATTTCAAACGCCCCCAATACGGGCCATACCTCACCCACATGCATCATTTCACGTGGGTCACCTTCTATCCACACAACTTTCGGTAAATTACAATCCCCACCTACCTTTTTTACCATAAAGTTTCGTTTAATTGAATTTCTCAGCACTTTGAATTATTTTATTATTTTTAATTTATGTTGTGATTTACTCTGTCTCATTCAGATTCGCTGAGTACAAAAGTTTTATGACTTCCAGTTTATCTAATTAGTTTAAAATTGTACCAAGTCTTTTTGGAACAATAAAATATTAGATCTGATATATTAACAAAATATAAAATATTGCTCAACTTATTATCATCTCATTAGTCATCTCACAAACGAATCTACCCTACACATTAATTCTTTTAATAAATACAAATACTATTCGCAAATCAAATATATATTATGTTCTCTAAATATCCCACCTTTTATTATGTTTTTTTACTTGATACACGTATTTTCCAATACTTGCGTCTATCCCAAATATTTATCCTAAAAACTAGTAACTTCTAACCAAATATCAGGGGTGACAATTTGGATTATCGAGTCATGTTCGTCTTAGTTTGAGTTATATTTAAAATAAATGATAAATTAAATAAAATATAAGATATTATATCGTAAAACAAATTAATAATATTGTGTCAAATTCTTGTTAAGGTTCAGATTTCTCATATCTGTATTTGGACTTATTTTACTCTCTCTGTCCCATAAAGATAGCTAGATAGGCAAGTAGAACAGTTCACACAGATTAAAAAAACATAATAAATGTAATTTAGATTATAATTTTTTTCATATTTTTTTTTCTTTTTTTGCTTTTGCATTAAATGAGGATAGTTTAGTTTATTATTGTATAATTAATATTTACAATAAGGAAACAAGTCCATTATTTGGGACGGACGAAAAATAAAAGATAGTCTATTTTTTTGGGACGAATGGAATAATTCATGTCGTCAAAGATTGGCAGACCAACCAAACATACATTAAATGACAATTACTGCATTCATTTACTATTCCTTTCAAATCCACACCTACATAGTACATACATCTGGTACAGTAGTAACTGTTAAAAGAGTGTTTGGATATTTTCATAGAAAAATCAAAGAAAAAGAAAGAAAGAAAGAGGATAAGTACTAACTAAAGGAATAAAATCCCATTCTCCATCGGCCAAAACAAGCGAAGCAGATTTGGATTTCGTCCACTTTGGCGATGGCGTCCACCACCCTGAACGATCTCCCCGACGTGATCCTCTCCAACATAATCGCCGCCGTGTCCGACGTCCGCAGCCGCAACTCCGCCGCCCTCGTCTGCCGCAAGTGGTACCTCTTGGAGCGCGCCACCCGCTCCGCCCTTACCCTCCGCGGCAACCTCCGGGACCTCTTCATGGTCCCAACCTGCTTCACATCCATATCCCACCTCGACCTCTCTCTCCTCTCTCCCTGGGGCCACCCTCTCACCTCCGCCTCCGACCCCGCCCTCATCGGCCACGTCCTCCGCCATGCCTTCCCTTCCGTAACCTCCCTCACGCTCTACGCCCGAAACCCATCTACCATTCAGCTCATAGCCCCTCAGTGGCCTTTTCTCGAACACGTAAAGCTCGTGAGATGGCACCAGCGGCCTCAGATAGCCGCCGCCGGCGACGAGCTGAAGATATTGATTTCGGAATGCGGTAAGCTTAATTCTCTCGATCTCTCTGCGTTTTATTGCTGGACTGATGATGTGCCTCCGGCCCTCGAGTCGTACCCTTCGGTTGCTTCAAATCTCACTTGTCTCAATCTCTTGAACCCATCATTTTCCGAGGGTTTTAAGTCCGATGAGATTAAGGTAATCACTAAAGCTTGTTCCAATCTAAGGGAATTTCGGGCTGCTTGTATGTTCGATCCAAGGTATATTGGGTATGTTGGGGATGAGGCCTTAGTTTCTGTATCAATTAACTGCCCCAAATTGGCGATTCTTCATTTGGCTGATACATCTGCTCTGTCGAATGCGAGAGGCGATCCCGAAGACGAGGGGTTCACCCAGGAGGATGCTAAAATCAATGTAGCTACTTTGATTGAGGTGTTTTCTGGGCTCCCACTGCTAGAAGAGCTTGCGTTAGATGTTTGTAATAATGTCAGAATGAGTGGTCCAGCACTGGAGGTGCTCAATTCGAAATGCCCCAAGTTGAGGTCTCTCAAACTGGGGCAATTTCACGGGATTACGTTGCCCGTTGAATCGAAGCTAGACGGGGTCGCCCTGTGCCAAAGGCTTGAGTCATTATCGATTAGGAATGTTGCTGATTTGACTGATATGGGATTGATAGCAATTGCGAGAGGTTGCTGTAGATTGGCCAAGTTTGAGGTTCACGGTTGCAAGATGATAACGGTGAAGGGGGTGAGGACTATGGCTTCTCTGCTTCGCAGGACGTTGGTCGATGTCAGAATCTCTTGCTGCAAAAACCTCAGTGCAGTGCAGTCGTTGAAGGCGTTGGAGCCGATACAGGATCGGATTGAAAGTCTTCACATTGATTGCATCTGGGATTGCACTACTGAAGACCTTGAGGATCTTGATGGATTTGACCTAAACAGTTTTGATCAAGGTGAGGTATCGGGCCGACCTGTCGAACATACTGCGAAACACTTCACAGGCAGTGACTATGATTATGATGGCATGGGTAGTGCAAGCAAGAAGTGCAGATACTCTTATGATCTGAATTCGTCTTATACGGGAGTGGACGTTAATAGCAACGGCTATGAAAATGGTAATGGATACGGCGAGAGGACATGGGAGAAATTACGATATCTTTCGCTCTGGGTTGCCGTGGGGCAACTTCTGACTCCTCTAGCATCTTCGGGACTTGAGAATTGTCCCAATCTGGAGGAGATTCGGATCAAGATCGAAGGAGATTGTCGAGAATTGCCAAAACCCGCGGTGCGTGAGTTTGGGTTGAGCACTCTGGTTAATTATCCTAAGTTGTCGAAGATGCATTTGGACTGCGGCGACACCATTGGGTACGCCCACACCGCGCCTTCCGGACAGATGGATTTGAGTCTTTGGGAACGGTTTTATCTTATCGGTGTAGGTCATTTGAGTCTGACGGAGCTCGATTATTGGCCTCCGCAAGATCGGGATGTTAACCAGAGGAGTCTGTCACTTCCGGCCGCAGGGTTGCTGCAGGAATGTTTTAGTCTTAGGAAACTTTTCATACACGGGACGGCGCATGAGCATTTCATGATGTTCCTGCTGAGAATCCATGATTTACGAGACGTCCAGTTGAGAGAGGACTATTATCCGGCGCCTGAGAATGATATGAGCACGGAGATGAGGGCGGACTCGTGTAGCCGGTTCGAGGCTGCTCTTAATAGGCGCCAGATTTCGGATTGAAATAATAAGCTGACTGTGAGGCAACATGTATAATAACAGGGACTTTGAGATGCAGAGGTTCTGGAGTTTCTTGACGATGGTTCAAGTTTTATAATCTTGTCCTAGTTTTCTGTATTTTTTTTTGGCCCTTATTTACAGAGTTGAAATAAGAAATGCTTTTAAGTTACAGTTTTAACATTACATCTACATTATATTTTGCCTGATTTTGCTATTCAACTCTGGGCAAGCAGATGAATGGAAAACTTCAACGTTTGGTTGAAAAAAACGAAGTTGAAACGGAAACGCATTCCAAATATCGAAACTGACATAAATTTTTATGGGAGCACATGTTTAAAATTTATCCCAGGTTTTGGGGGCCTAACATGTCTAAGAACCTACAAGAGAGCCAAGTTATGCAGGCAATCTGCCAAAAGCACAAACAACGGATATGATTCCCAGAAAACTACTTGCATTCTAAGAATAGTTTTTGCAATAGTAGACAAGGAGCGAACGCGGGTTCGAATCCCCCTATCAACCGTCAGTGTGTGGAGTTGGGGTTGGCCCACTGCTGCAGAAGATTAGTCTCATTATTAGCGAAGCGATGCCTCATAGGCTCGGCGAAATCCACAATTGTGTAATTAGGTGTGTGGGGATACCTCTATCGTCAAAAAAAAAAATGAACAAGATAAAGTGAAAGCTACAGTATCTGACACAAATATGAGACGATATGATCATAGTTTAAGAATATGCATAGGAGACTGCACGAGCTTGTGGACATAGACATAGCTTAACAGTTTGACACGAAAAATATTGAGCTAACAAGTTTTGTCATTGCCTTGGCCAGAACATTACACCAATCTCTATATAATGACAAAACTGATAGCACAAAAAATGATTCCAATTTTTTGACATTAGACATGTGAAAGAATGATAAATCTGAACACTGATTTCTTTCACTTACATTAGATGTATGAAGTTCAGTTTCGTCTCACAATACCTCTGTGATTGTATCTATTCATGATTAAATATTGCAGTGATATGTGCTCTAAGTGCAAATCGATGCAAGTTATGAGTTAAGTTAGAGCAAGTGAAGAAAAGTATCATTGGAGAAATATATACTTCTCAAGTATATTTAACAGCTCTATGGTGGCACATGGTATTTTGTTGTTTTTAATTTATTTCTACTAATCTTTAATGAATAGAGATGGGCATTTTTTTTCTTGGGGTTGGGGGAGGAGATTACTTGTATATAACCTAATTAGATATGCTTACTAAAAGCATAGACATTACACGGATGAACGTATAATTTAAGTATATTAAATTAAACATGCAATGTTTCCCACATGGTTTTTTATCCCAGTTTCTTGCTAAAAATCTTTATTGACCATATCTGGACACTTTTTCTTTATTTGAGTTGGATGATTAATATGACATTCATTTACTACAGAGTAATGTATGCTTGGTCTATATATGTGATATTGGTAGTAACAGGAAAGCAATTCATGTAAAAGTTTTTGAAACTCAATGCAGACTAGTCAGAGGTGTAACCGAATCGAGTCGAATTCACAATTCTTTTGGATTTTGATCAAGTTTAAAATATTGTACTCGAGGTTCAACTTATCGATAATCCAATCGAGCCTCAACAAGTTTTAATTTGAACACAATTTGAGCTCGAATAATTTGATCTATTTACATTTTCAAGTTTTACCAATCGAACTGAATTCATCTCCTTTCGAAGGAAAAAAACATGTGTTCAAACTCAGTTTGTTAAGTTAATGAATCGGGTTTGAATGAATTTTTATTGATAAATCTCAGATCGAGTATCAAATAGTTCAATTTATTTTCCAACACTAAAACTAAGTATTGGAAAATGCATAAGTTATGCTGGTTCAAGATCCTATCAAGGGCTCTTTAGTCATTTACTACAAAGACAATGGATGTAATCATGTAACTTCATTAGCATTTAAGGTATAGAAGTTAAGGCCTAAGTGCCTAATCAAAAGATAGAATTTGAACAGGCAGACAGTTTTATTCTCCCTTTGAAAAAAATGTGCATAAAAGCTAAAGAGCAAAATATCGCAATAATATACTCACAAGATTCTACTTCCAAAGCTAAACATATTTACCAGAAAAGCTATTCATTCAATCTGTGATGAGTGGACAAAGAAAGAAAGAGCAATGAGAAAGAAGTCCTTTATTTAATAATAAAATATTAAAGCATACAATACAATCATAATTTACCCAAAAGAATACATATTGGTAATCATTTAGTATCCTTTTTTTTTCTCATGCCCAGGTGTCCAACAATCATCAACTTCCCAAGTTTTGAGTTCACAATTTGCAAGTTTCTTCATGTTTTAATAATTTCCAAGATTTTTTCCAAGATTTTATAATTGAAATGAAATAATGAACGTATGACACTATGATTAAGGGCTTTTTTAATAAGTTAGGAGTAGTAGTTGGAGAGGATAAATTTCAAAAGAAACCGAAAAGATCTAGGGTTGAACCCCTGGTCAACACCCTTACAAAGGGTGAGCGATACCATTGAGCTACAAGCACGTGATACTATGATTAAGGGCTTGTGGGCCCTCTCCTTTAAAATGTAATTAGTGACATCAAATGATCCTAAAATGGATAACCAAAAGGCAAAGGCAAGACAATATTAATATGCTACTATAGCTAAGTAAAGTAAAGTATTGATTCCCATAAGTCGTAACTCCCCATAACAAGATTTTAAATTTTCCTACACACAAGATACATAATATATATATATATATATATATATATGTTCTCCATTTTACACAAGGTATAATAAGCTTCTTCTCTACATAGTTTAATGATCTCCCTCAATGGAAATCATTGCATAAGCGTACAAATTGGTTATTTCCTTTGCTGCACTACAGCTCTTATCAATAAATATGGGGGCATGAGTCTTTGACATTTAGAATTCAACCAATCAAGTTTGAAGATTCCTCATTTTCAGAGAAAAGGTGAAATCTTTCTCTAAAAACTTTTGTGATCAAATCTTAAAGTTTTTTTTTTTTTTCTTCTTTTTGGGCTCCTCTGTTGTTTCATTGATTATGTACCTGATGTATGTTTTGTTATAATCTTTTTTCATTCTTCTTGATTTTTGTCGGGCTGTTATCTGTTTCATGAAAATTTGATCCCAGAATTATGTTTGAGTGGTAACTTTTGGATTTGTTCACTGATATGTTGAATGCAACTCTAAATTTATGTTATCTGTTTGGATCTCTGCAATGACAACCGAATTTTGAAATTAAAAAAAAATATGTTATCTGTTTGAATCAGGAGTGTAGATGTTACATGTATCTTGCTATATATATTTTTTATCATAAATTGTTTCATATATTACCTAAGTGGTGGGAATAGAAAATGAAAAATATCTGTCAGTTGAAATTTAGAGGTATGAGATGGTCTCCATTCAATGCCTGCCCTTTCATAGTACAAGAGCAGCAGTGAAATCCTGGAAAATTGTCGGTTCCCTGATATAACTGTTTTGAAATTATTTAAGATTTTTGTCAAGTTTATTGTCCTTTTCCATTGCCAATAAGTGCAGTTTCCACTGTTCTAAAAATCTCTGTCTACCTAGGCGCTATGCTCCCCTTGCCTACTAACGTTATTTTCCCGATTAGGCGCCAGGCTCCCGTCTGCCGCCTGCCTAGCGCCTAGCGCATTTTAGAACATTAGCCGTTTCTTACACCATTTTCTTCAATCCAATTAACAATCTTCTGATTACTAATAGTGTTTGCCATAATTACTTTTACACTAGAACATGATGATGCTGAAGAACATGTTGGAGGACAAGAAACTGAATTTGAATCAGCCAATTTTATCAGTCAGAAGATACTCACACAAAGCTGATAAAACCAAAACTGATAATACTCTCCCTGCTATACTCCGGCGTCCTCTTTACAGCTCGGACCCGAAATCGAGTCCTGTTACCAATCCTGGATCTGTGCCTTTTCACTGGGAACAGATTCCTGGACAGCCAAAGGAACATATGAAACCGCAAACACGAAAATGTGACGGTCCATCTCCGGACGAAAATATTAGAGACTTCTGTAAAGAGACAACAGAGGAGAGTAAGAGTTGTGATGAAGCATTTATAGATGCACTCGACACGCTATCAAGGATCGAGTCATTTCTATTTTATACTAGCATGAGCTGCGATGATTTAGATGCCAAGGTCTCTGGAAGTTTTTCGACAGATTCTCAAACTCGGGAGAATTTACCAGAGAAGCAATCAGTAGTTAGACAGCAACCGAGACTGAAAATGAAAATAGTAAACCGAAAGAAGCCTGGAGGACTCCAGAATCGGCCTAGTTTCGCGAAACGGTATTTCCATTACCATCACAGTAAAGAAAAAGAAGGGGGTAGTGATAAGGACTGTGATCAACATGAAAATTTGATTTCAAATTGTGGTTTACGACCCCGGTTTTGCTTGAAGAGTTCGGTTTGCCTTGTAAATCCTGTTCCTGTTATGAGTTTGAGGACCCGTGTGATAACGTCTCCGGCTAATGGAAAACAGTCTAAGTCTTCACCAGTTGACAAAATCCAAACAGCTGAACTCAAAGAGAATAAGAACAGTTCGAAAATAAATGAGAAAGATATCTTCGGCGCTCCTGAAGAAACGAAACACGCCGGAATTAAGGGCTCTGGATCGCGTTGGAAGGGCTTCAAAACATTTCAGGAACTATTGGCTGATGAGGTTTTCGAAAAAACCGTCTATGTTGATACTGGACGTAAGTCGAACTGTATGAGGTCTAGTTACCCCAATGAACAAGACACTGGAGAAGAATATAATGAGACGAATACGAAGAGAATGGATGAAATGCACGTAACGGATACATTTCTCGACGATTTCAAGAATTTGAATGTTGCTAACAAATCTGGTGATGATCACTTCAATATTGTATCATCTCCAATTGATAAATCAAATGGAAAAGGGGAGATGGAGATCCTGAAGTCTTTCGGTGAAAATCAAGATTCAACCACTACAGAAAATATACAAGAGGCTGAAAAAGAAGCTACTAAGAATGTAGAAAAGCAGCTACCAAGATCAATAACTCTTGGTAGCTCCCACAAAAAATACTCTGAAACTCTTGTTCCTCCACCTCTACCTAAATCTCCATCGGATTCATGGCTTTCGCGTACTTTGCCATCCATACATTCATTTCGTGGTGAAGCAAAATATCCTCAAAACCATGTTTCCAGGGCACCTTCCAGGCAATATTAAGTGGAAAGCTACCGTAAAATCTACAAAAATGCAACGTCACAATTTGCGTTATTCTGAGGTACTATTTCTTTTTTTGTTGCTTCCATACATGTAAATGCTTTAATGAGCATATTATTTGACTCACAAAGTTGCATTTTTTTATCAGGAACTGTTGACAGAAGCTTATGAAGAGCAATTCTTGAAGTCATGTGGCTCATTTACACCTGTTTCATGGCAAGTAAAAAGCTTGATATAATAGGATTATAACATATTTCTATTCTCTATGACTCTTGCTATACTACTTGCTTAGTCTCTTTCTTTTTTGAACATACTTGCTTAGTCTCTAGATGGCAATAAATTGGTAACTGGTGTTTTGATGCCCCATTTCCCAGCATTAGTTAATAGAGAAACATGAGATCGAATTGCAATGTACTGATGGTTTCAAGCCTTGGGTATTTTTCACTTGTAACTTTCCTAAACTACAATCATTTGAGACTTCCTGAAAAATAAGCTACCTTTTTCTTTTTACCTACCTTAGTCAGAAATGTTCTTGTATTCCTTTCTACTTGTAAGAAGCACATCTGCGGTGCATACTTCATATAACTGTAGTTAAATATTATCTTACTTAATAACTTTAGTGAATTAAAACAATTTATAAATAAAAATGTTAATTAAGCACATATTTAGTTAAAATCAAATTATTCCAGGATACGTAAAACTGTTTTATTTTCAGTATGTAATATTATTAGTCAATATGAATGATCAAGTAATTTATTTTGAAAAATCAAATTTCATGAAATCTTAAAACTTAAAAAACGGTATAATAAGTTCTTATATGAACTTATGATCACAACGCTTAAGAAAGATTCATTCCACCTTATCATACACTTTGCTCATATCTAATTTCAAAGTCGTATGACATTTGTTCTTATTCTTATAATATTTTGAGGAAATGGTTAGCTTCAAATAAGAAGGTTATCCGTGATTATTGCTATTTTCGTAATTGCTGGAGATTTGACTTCACGAATCCTTCGACATCATCTATTTGGTCTTATGCCAATGTACTACAGTTGCATGTACGTGGGGGCACTTAATGAGGTTGTCATACCATAATAAAGTTGCATAATCTGATGGATGCAACTGAATAGATAAGGACATTACTACATATCAAACACCATAGCAATTATTCCATTCACTCATTCATGAATGAATTATGCATACGACGAGCATTTTCTTTCACGATAGACGTAATAACAGTCTTTCACGATGGACGTAATAACAGTCGACGCACATGTTGAGGACCCTAAAAACGTGAATTGCAAGAGAGAACAATCACATTCACTAGTGAAAAATTCTGATACTGTAGAATGTAAGGCCTCCAACTTTCTTATTCTATTCAATTTCCTGCAAATCAACATCACAGTACAAAGGAATATCGAGGCCTCGTCCAGTCGGATACATTAAAAAAAACTTTCCAATATATCCCCAGGTGATTTATCGCATAAGTATTTGCATTAGCAAGACGATACTACTTCAGCCAGGGTTAGTCATACACGATACAATTTAACATTCTAATGAGTCAGTAACAGCCAAAACCAAATAGCCACTCACATCCGATTGGATTCTTAAACAACTAAACTGAAATTTATCTTTCAGCAAACCAGAGACTCTAGTTCGCAGAAAGAATAAAATAAAAGATCTAAATAATCACAGGCATCACAAGCATGTATCGGCTAATATGTAGGGTCCGGTCCGTTTAATGAAATAATATAATAACACCTCAATTATGTACAGCTCAATGTCTAATATCAGCCAACAACTAAAATTATTCTCATAACAGTTGAGACATGTATTAGAATTGCAGTAAATTACTTCCAAAGAAGTCTTCAATGCATATGAAATGTAAACATGTGATTACCAAAAATTCCTCTTTTAAGTTTTAATAACACGGCCCTTGTACTGTCCCCTCCTTATCACAAAGTTATCCGGGGGCTGAAACTCTTCTAACCAAGTAATTTCAGATATTGTTACTCCGTCCACCTCAATAGTACCTTGGTTAAAGACAAAGGCAGGAAATGTAGGAATTACCCTCTTTTTTTCAATAATAATAAATTTAAAAAATTTCAGATGCAATGACTGTTTTTACCAGGTAGATCTGCTGGGGACCTTCTAAAATAAGTGCAGTGTCGTCCATCCTCAGAAGAGTAAGGTGGAGAAAGGATGTCAAAGATAGCGCAAGGAGTGATAGCCTTGAAACAATGGATGTTACCTCCACTCGTTGGATAAAGAACTGTTGTATCGCATGGAGCCGTCATTTCACAATCTCTGACAACCCTTGCAGGTCGTGCTCCTGAAAGTAATCAAAAAACATTAACAAACTACCAGTTTACCAAATATGTAAAAAGGACAATGAAGACACCAATAAAGGAAACAATAATACTTGTGGAATGTAGAGTGATGTAATAACATCAAACTCTGACGGTTTTAAGCAAACGATGAAGTGGAAAAAAGTTCAATCGTGTTTTGCATATTTTGACAAGTATATTATGTGGAATGAAGTCAGAACAAACCCCAAAGAGGAGGTTTGGAAAGGAAGAGAAACCAAAACATCTTAGAAGTTAAAAATCAGAATCCTCCTCCGAGTTGGTTATTACATATTTACATGTTACACCAACATTCACTTTATTTGGTAAAAAACCAATATTCAAGATAGACTGAAACTACTACAGAAAACACGGAAACCAACAACAAAGTAATAAAAAGCATAAGACATATGACTAAAGTTACTCAACCTTGAGATGGATCAGAAGGCCCAGGAATGTTGATCCAATCATAGGATTTTACATGCAATGAACCATACAGAAGCTTACTCAGCACAGTCATCCCAGGATGATTATGAAGAGGAATGATAGACGAAGGTGGCATGCAAAATATTCCCATCTGCCCAAAACAAAAGTCATTTATCTCAAAAGTTCAGTTTTGGGGTTCAAAAACTTTTATATTCATATAAAGACAATGTCGCAGATTTGGTTCATGCCAAGCCTAGTCATTCAAAGAATATGGGATAGAAATTCAGCCACCAAAGAAAAAAGAATCAGATACATTAGGAGACACTTACAGAAAAGCCATCACACTCATGCATATGCAGGTACTTAATTGTGGGGAGTGAACGAGGACCCCCATTGCGTTCGCCAAAGGAACTTTGCCAATTCCGTGCTAGTTGTGCGTCTTGCTCAAGACCTACATCAGCAGGCTTGATTTTCTCTGATGACAAAGGACATAGAGTGTTAACAGAACAATACGCAAGCAACTTGAGGACTTTACACAGCAGTTTCAAAACTAGAATGTCCTACTATCAGAAATTAAAATTCAATCGATAACCACTAAAGTATTATATATTATGGATAATGGCATGTTGAACAAAAAATCAAATGAAGATTGAATACAATGCCGAACTAAAGATTCAGGATAACCAATTGATGGAAAATTCAAATCTCAGACTGCCCAATTTGCTAATCACCAGAATTTTCTTTTAGTTATCATTCAATAGAAATTTGAGTTCCAAATAATGGTGATATGGACGGAATATTGAAGATCTGCAACATGGTCCAAGATCCATGGATGATGTTTTCCAAACTTTTTTGGAATCATAAATTGACACAACAAACTGTCCTAAGTTGCATCAACACAGTTACCACAACAGGAGTAAGATTTGATACTAACTAATGATACAGAAACATGACAGCTTGATTAGGACAAAATAATTTGATAAATTGGGAATATTCGGATTTGTTTTGGGTGTTTTTCAAAAGTGTTTTATCAGAATGTGTAATCACACGTCGTAGACGTGTTAGAAAGTGACTCTATGTAAATGCAGCTTTCCGATGTTCTAGTCATAGAAGTACAAGCGCACCAGGACTAAACTGAATTACAGTCTCTTAGGCCTAATACGTATTATTGGCCAAAAGTAGTGGACATACAGCTTGTCAAGTAATAATGTCGAAGCGACATAAACCATAAGCAGAAAAACAGCCATTTTCTAAATCTTGGAACCCAGAGATGGCAAAGTCTAATAACTTCAACAGAGAGAAGATGATAGCAAAAACCACAAGAAAGGCTAAAAACAATAACCTTAAACCGTCCCTAAAAATTTCAATACTTTGATTTGCCAAAATGTCACCAAAAAAGAGCGACCCAAGAAAAAACAATACCACCACTGAGGCCATTCCTTATGGAGCGTTATATCTGGTATACCGATACATACAAGTGAAAGATGCTCCTCCAGATGGACTGAGCCCACCAGGAAATTTATGCAAGACAATGCTCACGAAATTCTCCTCTATTTCCTAGTTCCCCACGCACCCATCGGCAAACGCAGTGGTCTCGTCTAGGATCAACTAAGTACAACAAGTATCATGTAGAGCAATGACTAGCCAAAATTTGGTTTACATATTGAGAATTGGGCCTTGCTCCATCCGCATCTGCTGACAAGGACAAGCGAGAGCTAACCCAATCTTGCTCTAGCAACTAAGTCCTAGTTTTTGTGATGATTTACGCAATACAAACAATCAATAAATCAAGTATTTATTTAATTATCACAAAATCTATTTGGAAGTAACATTTGAGGCAGGTTAAGTAGTCTTGTTTGTGTCCTTATTAGCAGAGATGAGGGCCCTGCTATTACTACTAGAAGAGGATGGCTGTAAATTGTAGATAAGGGGGGGACTTAGTAATGCTCTTTTAATGGAAGTACGGATTTTTCAGCTTACAAGTCGCAATCGGGATTCTTTAAAAAGTATGTAGGACTATTTGGGACACAGATCGAGGACTTCGAAGTCTTTGAGGCAGAGGATTTGAGCCCCACCCTCTCCTCCCCCTCAATCGCTCACTCTTGGCTATATTCTTATAAGAATAGTTGGGGTGGTTTAGCTACTTTCTTTGCAAAGAGCAACACCTTATAAGCTCTTTAGAGTCAATAGGTCCTTGGCCTAGCTGTCATCAATCCTTATTTTCTTTTGCCTAGCTCTCAATCCTAATTTTCTGGCCCAATTGCAAGAATATAAGTTGCCCCTATCCGAGAGGTGAACCAAAGCAGAGTTTTGACCCTCGTCCCTAGAGCATCTCATAAGTGTCCCGAGGCTATTATACTATAGAATGACCGCCTTTCGGAGCATATGGATGCGTTTGGTTTTCACAAGTTGAAATGAGGACCGTCATTTCTTGTTCAAAAATAGGTAGCTCACTGGGGAAAGGAATATAGATGTTGTAGGAGTGTTCTACACACAAGTTCATATCCTCCCCTGCCTCAATAGGTCACCCCTTGTTCTACTCCTTACAAGAATAGTCTGGTTTAGCTACTCTCTTTGGGAAGAGTAGCAGTAGCAGCTTCATCTCAACCATGCTCTCTTCCCCCAACCATTTTGTGGGCTACGGGGCAGCTGCAGATCGATGAAGGCAACTCCCCTCCTGTTTTCTAAGAAAAAGTAATTATTTCATAAGCTCATTGCTAAGAACTACTGTAGCTATGCGTTTAGCAATTCAGCCTATGTTTAAGTTGTCAGCTCTTGTCTACCTTAAAATCCTTATTTTCCGACCAGTAGGGATGGCAAAATCCCCGCGGGAAACCATCCCCGTTGGTACCCGAGCAATATGGGATGGGGAATCCCCGATTAATTCGGGGGTGGGACGGGGATGGTGCTTCCGGATGGGACGGGGATGGTATTTATATCTCCCGTCCCATCCCCGTCCCCGTTTTGATAAAATGGGGATTCCCCATCCCCATTCTCATTCCCCGATACATATATATTATATTTATTTATTATTATATTAATTCTAGTTATAATATTTATTTTATTAAATTTAAAGACTAAACTCTTAAGTATTTATAATTTTCATTGTTCTCATTAGTTCTTTTATGTATTGTTTTATAATTTTTTTTATTTTAATTATTTTAAGTAGTTTATTTTATAATTTGTTTTATTAAAAATTACAAATGGGGACCCCAATTCCCCGTGGGGACCCCGATCCCCGAATGAGGATTCCCCATCCCCGTCCCAAATGCACAAAATGGGGAATGGTACGGGTATGGTATTTGGGATGAGATTCTGGGATGGGAATGGTATGTCTAATACCAGTCCCGTCCCCGCCCATTGCCATCCCTACCGACCAGTTACAAGAAGATACATTGTCCTCCCTATACAAGAGGTGAACCAAAGGAAAGTTTTGATCCTCATACCTATGGCATCTCATAAATGGTCCGGAGGCTATAGTATTCTAAGAATAAAGACTTTAAAACAGCACTAGAAAGCTCCAACAGAAGTTCAAGGAAGCTATATGATTGGTAAACCATGATTGTATTCCTTCCTTTGGTCGGTATAATTGGGTCGAAAGGCACTTAGCTGCCTTTGGATCTTCACTAATAGTCCACATCAACCCATACAGACTTGATTTATTTCAACAAATGCATTCTGCATTTCAATATTGCATATTTCCTTGATAATGGTCATCCACATAACCAGAGAGGAAATTGCCATTAATTCAACCCAGAACTAAAATCACACAATATAGTAATCATCTATATTCATCCAAAAGTGAGAATGACATTGCAAGATGCATCATCTCCTGAATTTTATCTAGGCAAGTAATTTTTGCATTCTGAATACATGAACTTAGGCACCAGTAGTTTATACAATGTTTCTCTTCCAACTTTCTTTTCCTAAGAAAACAAAATCATGATTGGTTAGTGTCTTTTGTTTCTTTTAATAATGACATTTATAAACAATGAGTAGAGCAGAAACAAGGTGGGTGAAAAGCATGCTGGAGAGGAAAAGTCAAAAAAACGGCGGGATAGCAAGGTTTCTGTGCCATCAGTGAAGTGAAGTAACATAGCTAGAGCAAGCGTTGGGACTAGCAGGCAAAACCTTTAAAATGAACTCTGAGCAAGGAAATGTTTCAAAATTGATTGCCATGACAGGGATAAAAGTAATGAAATGTCAAGTTGTTGGCAATAGGAAGGAGAACAATTTAAAAGCAGGGCAAACTCTATGGCATATACAAATAAATGGTTAAATCTTGTGGCACAAGCAGATGGAATCCAAGTTTCAGCCTTTAAATCTGCCTGGTATCAGCAAGATCATAACTTCGTACAACCTAGACGCCTTGGCCCAGTGAATATCGCTTATTCGGGTGCTTATCAGTGGTGGTATACAATTGGTACGCACTAATGAAGATCTTTATACTGGAGCTCTTTTTTAATTATTTATTTCTGCCCTATCCTTAATAGCAGATTGGCTACACTTACAACCTCCGCTTAAGCGCTCGACATGTAGTTAGCTTAAAACATGTTCATCATGTGGCCTAGCAAAGCGCACCTCTGTGAAGCAGCCTAGCATCACTTCAGATAGAAGCAGAATGGATGACTTACAACTGAAAGTAAGTTTTCCGAACTGATATATAAAAGAGATTTTTGAAATAAAATTTATTAATAAACACTGGAACCCTTCTTGAGCTATATCTCGAAGGGTGATCTCTTGCTTCTACAACGTCGTTGCTACGCCGTATACGTAACCTGTCGGTCTTCATTCCTTCTAACCCTTGAGCTTCCTAATCGGTTGAGAAACTGCCAACCTAGAACTCTGAGGTGAAAAAAAGCCCCTACCAGGTACGGTGGGGGCTTTTTTTAGGCCAATTCTCCAGAAATACAAACATTATCAAACAGCGACATACTTATGGTTGAGTAAAATGCCATGAAATACTGATAGTGGGCCATAAAATAATCATCAAAGCACGAAATGCATAGGGGGCACCTCATATTGAAAATTTAGGCTTCTTAAGTGATTGATTTTTGTCTAGTCATGTATTGGCTATTCATCACCTTGCCCTTACAATAGTCAATAAATACTAAAAAATTTAAAGTTTGGCATCTTCAAATCCAAGACAGATTCTTGCTCTAAGCTGAACCCAAAATTTTTATCAAAAGGTAGCTGCTGTTACTATCATTTTCTACAATACAAGCCAGCATTCAGGAGCAAACAATAATCTCAAAAGCAGAAAATATTTGACAATTCATCACTAAATCAATAATTCGGGTATTGAGAGATATGCTTATTTTTATGCCATTGTATTTTTATGCCTTCTTATTTCTTAAGTGTGCAAGTTTATCTATTAGATTCTACCTCAATAATATTATCACAATTTTTCTCAAAGCAAGATGACCGTAGAGAAGATGCATCATAGCTTATTAGCTAGTGCTTGGCAGTACAGGTGAAACAAAAAAAAGGGCCGAACTAAAATGAATAATTAATTACGCATAAAAAGAAGTGTCCTGATAAAGGACATACATGACGTTATGGAATCAACTGCTCCCTTAGTGAATGACTTATAAGGCAAATATTATTTTGAAGTGCTAAGAAACTAATACATTCAGTTCAGTAAACATAAACTAAAACCATCAAAGTGATACCAAGACATAAAATGCTTGTAATCACACGACTTTAACTAAAAGTTTTTATCCAGCAATGGCACAACCAACACACAAAATGCTCATATTCAGACACGCAGCTCTTAAATAATATTATTTCTTAAAGAACCTAAATCCAATATTTTAAGAAAAAACAACTAACAGTAATATTCTATACATAATCACCAATAAATGCATAATTTGTCTTGTTATAAGTTTCAAGTAATAGTAATATACCATACCCAATCACCAATAAATGCAAAACTTGTCTCGTTATAACTTTCAATAAGAGCCATGATTAAAAATGTGAAAATGAAAAGGGCAAGAAGGATTTTTCCCCCTCTTACCTAATAGATTGCGAACTTTTTCTAGACCTTCTTCTGAAATGGGTCCATTAGGCGTAAGTGATGCTTTACACGCGTTGTAAAGCTTCTGCACAGCTGGCATTGTATGGCTAACTAACCAAGTAAAATTCTAAGAAATTGTTATCGTCAACTTCTAGAGCTCCACAAAAATCAAGGGTCCTCTGTTTCCGGAAGACCCTTTTGCTTAATTGCGTCAAAATATATGCAATTATCAACAATCACAGTCGGAATAATAACTGATTATTGAATCTGTGTATCCACATGGGCATTTTATTTCATTTTTCTCTGTCGACAGCAACACCTATTAAACAGTTGAAATGATAATAGTTTAACTAGAGTTAGAGATTAAATCAATAAAAGTACACATGAAAAATGGATGAATTTCCAATTGTACCAGACACAAATCATGCAGCTCCATGAAATTTAAAGAAACAAAAAAAAAATATATTGGAGGATAATAAATTACTCCAGAGTAACTTCGGTGAAGTGAGTGCAAAATCTCAGAAGCCCTTGTGTTAACTGAAATTGATCAAAAATTGAGATTAATGGTACACAAAAGGAGATGAATTGAACCGAAAATTGAAAAATAAAGGAAAATTCGAAACCTGAAAACCAAAAAAAAAAAAAACAGATAATTCAAATACAGTAGAACAGAATCACACACACAGAAATATAACAAAAACAGAAGTATTTATACGCATGCGTGCAGAAGGGAGATATGGTCTTACGATGAACACGAAATCACAGCGGGCTTTAAGAAATGAGGAAAGATCGATCGGCGTTGTATAGAGGCAGAGAGCTATATGTATCTGGGGGTTTTGTTTTAGCGGGGTGGGGGAAAAAGGGAATTTGGGGAAAGTTTTGGGGGTCCAGCGAAGGTCCGAAGCTGATTTTTGATTTCACTATAGTTTGATTATATTGACCACTTCACTTTGCCCTTACAAACCCACTCAAAAAAAAAAAAAAAAAAGTTACCAAAATCGCCATCCTCCTTTTTCTTATTTGTTTCTTGTATTTTTAAATTTTTATATTTTCTTTTTAAAAAAAAGTTATATATGGAAAAAATAAAGAATTAATTATGTTCTCTTGTGGACTAAATGTTTTAAATATAAAAATACTTTTTTATGGTTTTTTCTGCATGAAAGACATGAAAATAAATTTCAAAATGAGTTAGAGTTGTCAAATAGAAGAATATTAATGGCATGATTGACATGTGAGAATAGGGTGGAAATGGAATTGGCATTTATTAATATATTCCCATTCCCATAATTAATATAGTTTAGTGATACGAATATTCGTTCATATAGTTTAGCTATTCTCAAATGGAAGTCCATTCATATGAATATATGATGAACTTTTTAATATAGATTTTATCAAAAGTGTCTATGTGTAACATTAAGTGTTTGGTAAAAGAGAAATCCAAAGTCACAAATTTACACTTCCCCAAAATGGACTTTTAGATAAAGTCAATTTTCCAAAGTCCAATTATAAATAACTACCAAGCATTCATTTTTTTCTTTTCCAAATGGATTTCTTTATCCAAAAGTCCATTTAGAAAGGGTTTCCAAGCATCCTCTTTATTATTTCAAAATCTGACGTGGCATATAACATTAATATAACGTGGCATTTAATAATTTAACGTAAAATTGTAATTTAACTTTATATGTTTACTAGCCGTTCACCCGTGCGATGCACGGTTTATACATTAAACAAATGCAATTTGAATATTTTAGTTATTTTAATAGTTTAAATTCAATATGTGATTTAATTTTATAGTCAAGTAGCCATGGATTAAAAATAAATATTATATAATCAGGAAGAATTACAAACCAAATTGAATGAACATAAAATATGGAATATAAAAAAAATATTATAAGTTTTGAAAGAGTTTTTTAAATAAAACATTGGTCATTGAAGTTGCACATTTACTATCACTATGACCCAACTTATCAAAATTTTAAGACCCTTAGAAATCGTAACTCTATAAATAACATTATAAAATTGATTGTGACTAAAAAAAATTCTTAAAGAATGAGCACTACATTCGATAAAGACTGACTCTGACTCTTATTAATAAATATTACTTAAGATACCATCAATGTAAATTGTCTTCATTGAAATTTGAATGGACGTCTTGGATTTGACGGTGTCGAGGACATTCTTGAAATAAGAACTATATGATCTAGGTTGCCTCTGGTAAGAACTTGAAAAATATAGCTCACAAAATTACAGCTGGATGTGAGATCGTCAATATCCCGGTAATCTTTAAAAGGAAAAAATATCAACATTATATTAAAAATAAATCATTAAAAAATATTAAAGAAAAGAAAAATTATACAGATTGACGGCGATGATAATGTTTGGACTTCACTATTACATATAACTTCTATATCTAAATCACTTCCTAATTTTTCAGAGATTGAAGTAGGGATGCCATTTGCATAAATACGAATAATAAAAATTATAATTTTGAGATTTATATAAATATAATAAATTATAAAATATGCAAATAAATATATTAAATTAGAAAAGGGTCATATACAATATAAAAATTATAGTTGAGCATATAGAGAAGATATTCTTAAAACTTAATTGAAAAAAATTATTGAATGTAATATCATACTACTAATAATTGTTACTGAAATTGTTATTGAAGTTTATACAACATATTATATAATAATATTTTTAATATAAATTGTGTAGATTACGTTTATGTTCCTCTTTATTATTTCAAAATCTGACGTGGCATATAACATTAATATAACGTGGCATTTAATAATTTAACGTAAAATTGTAATTTAACTTTATATGTTTATAACATGGCACTGTGCCACGTTAGAATTTCACGTTATTTATAACGTGTCAACATGCAATATTACATGATTTTTGCCTGTGTATCGTATCGACAAAAAATTCTTCAAGTACTTCAACTTCCGTGCATATAAAAATCATAACATGGAATAGCATATGTAATTTAACAACCCTACTGTCTATATTAGTTTAACGAATGAGATAAATTACCTCCGAAAACTGAAGTCGAATTCTTCCAATGGTAATAAAAGAGAGAAGAGAAAGAGAATCTTTTCTTCTGAAGTTGAAATTTGGAAATAGAAGAAGAGCAAGTCTCTTGTGAGACGGTCTCACGGATCTAAATTCATGAGACGGACCTCTTAAGGGCTCCGTCTTGAGAACATGAACCATGAAAATAAATTTAAAAATAATAATGAACCATGAAGAAACAAAAATAAACCATATAAACATGAACCATGAAAAATAAACCCGAAAAATAAAAATAAACCCAAAAAATAAAAAAATAAACCCTAAAAAAAACTAAAAATCCTAAAAACCCAAATCAATTAAAAATAAACACAAGAAACAAAATAAACCCGAAAAAAACAAATATAAACCCTAAGAAAAATAAAATCTAAAAAAAAAAAACCTTTAAAACTTTGTGTAAGGGCTCCGTCTCACGGATCTAAATCCGTGAGACCGTCTCACGCAAGTTTTTGTCATAGAAGAAAACCACTTACTTTTGAGGAGGTAATGATATTTCGGTAAAATACTACCAAAAGTGGGTAGAAAAAATAATTTTTTATCTGTCATGTTAGAAAAGAGTTTGAGGTATCCAATGTGGGCAATTTCGAGCATTTCCACTTAAATATACCATAAGTATTCTATTTTACTTGTATTTATTAGTAGCACATTAAATTAAATATACCATACATATAATGTACCACAAATATTATACCACTAGAATAACACCCGTGTGTTACACGGAATTTATCCAAAATTAAAATTTTAGTGTCACAAATTTATTTGTAATAATTATATGAGATCCAAAATACTAATTAGAATCATTAAAAAAAATAAAATCAAAAATTAGAAGAGTATCATACAAATAGTTCACTTCAGGTTCTGAAAAACTTCTTTGTAAACTACACTATTTGTTCTATTTCCAAGTGTGTCGTCTTCGTCACGAAAAAGAATTTCCAAACCTCATATGTTCTTAACTCTCAATATAGAAACATAAAGTTGACCGTGAGATGTGATAAAATCATTTATATTTGGAATTATAATTTATCCAATTTTCTTTTAGAGTTGATATTGTGAGAAATTCCTTTATTTTGGTATTTATATTTTATCTTTTAGAGTTGGGATTTAATCTCGTAGTAGCAAAAAATCAAAAACTAAAAGGTACATATAAACCAAACATATTTTTTAAAGATAATATTTTAAAATGTATGTCAAACCCAAATTTATATTAATTGTTAGAATCCTTGATGTGTTTCTCGAATTTGTTGAGAAAATTAAAGATAATTAATAGGATCCTACAGTATAATCACTATCTGGCATTAGATCGATAATTGAATAAATTAGTTTATTTTAATTTTAATTGTTGGGATAGGCTCATTTATATCTATGATGAGCTTATTTAATTTGATTAAAATTTGGATTGAATTGTTTATTTAATTTGAATATAATTGGCTAGTGGGTCAATCATGGATTTAATAATAGTAATTTGAAATATACGTTGGAGTTAGCATAACTCGAAAACTAAAAAGTGCATATAAACCAAAAATATTCTTGAAATATAGTAATTTTAAAATAGTAGCGTAGATAAATTATTGATATCTAGATTACTTCTTATCTCTTAAAGTTGTTAATATATTTAAAATTTGTAATATTTTAAATTCAAAAATGTTAAAATATATTATCGATTTAACTTTAATTTGTAGATAGCAATGGCACATATATAATTATAAAGTAGACATGTGGAATTGGGAGAATGAGGAGTTGACACATGTCAAAATTAATTTTAATTGTTGGGATAGACTCACTTATACCCATGATGAGCTTATTTATTTTTATAATTGGTTAGTGGGTCAAACCTGGATTTAATGATAGTAATTTAAAATATATGTTGGAGTTAACATAAATCGGGAATTAAAAGGTGCATATAACCAAATATATTTTTAAAAGACAGTAATTTTAAAATAATAGCCTAGATAAATCCTTGATATTTAGATTATTTCCCATCTCTTAAAGTTGGTATCATCTTTTAAATTTGTAATCTTTTAAATTCAAAAATATATTATCAATTCACCTTTAATTTGTAGATAGCAATGCCATGTGGATAATTATAAAGTAGATATGTGGAATTGGGAGAATAATGAGTTGACACATGTCAAATTTAATGGGGTGATGACATGTGTCAACTTTATTTTCTCTTTTAGTATAGGGGAAAAAATTAAGAACGAACTGCGTGTTTTTACACTTGCAACTCACCGCATTTTTTTTATTAGTTGCAACATGTACTCTGCGTGTTTCACAATTTGCATCCTCCGGTGCACGTGAGTAAGAATATTCCGGGAACATTCGGTCATGTGCATGACATGCCCCTTCCTGCGGGTTTTTTTCGTCATTACAAGTCATTACTTTTGTTTTTCTTTAAAAACAAATTAGTGTTATTGTATGTGTAACTTTTTTTTAAAAAAAAATATGAAAACGCAAAATTAGTTTGAAAAAGTTGTTATTAAACTAAAAGATGTTTAAAAATCTGAAAACTTGTTTAAAAATTTAAAATATTTGTTAAAAATTTAACAATTATTTGAAATATTAAAATATAAAATTAAAAAAGCTGAAAAATGTTAAAAATATGATTATTTTTTTTAAATTTGAAAAACATTTTAGTTTCTAAAATAGAAAAACTCAAATAATTTTCAGATTTTTTTTAATTTATATTTTAATATTTCAAATAATTGTTAGATTTTTAATAATTGTTTTTAGATTTTTAAACAAATTTTCAGATTTTTAAACATCTTTTAGTTTAATAATAACGTTTTCAAAATAATTTTGAGTTTTTTTATTTTAGAAATGAAAATGGTTTTCAATATTTCAAAAAAAAATCAGATTTTTTTAAAATAGATTATAATTTTTTTAAACAATTTTCATATTTGTTTTTTAAAAAAAAACGTTACACATTCAGTAACACTATTTTTGTTTTTAAAGAAAACAAAATTAATGACTTGAAATGACGAAAAAAGCCCTCAGGAAGAGGCATGCCATGCACATGATCAAATATTCCCGGAATATTCTTACTCAGGTGCACCGGAGGATGCAAATTATAAAACACGTAGAGTACAAGTTGCAACTAATAAAAAAAATGGCGAGGTTGCAAAGTGTAAAAACATGCAAAAGTTCGGGTTGCTAATTTTTTTCTCCTTTAGTATACATGGTTGATTCGATTGTAAGTAGTATAGTAAATGAATTTATATTTAAAAAATACAAAAACTTGATTTTTCCTAATTGATTACAATCTTACCAATTAAATATTTGATTGGATTAAAAATTAATTAGATTAAAATTGCCCATAAGCCTTTGCCTAATTGATTACAAACTTGATTTTGCCTAATTGATTATAATCTTGCCAATTGAATAGTCATTATCATTATTGGGCGTTTTTTCCATAAGCCTTTGGCCAAATAAATATTTGCTAAAATTTAAGGATTAGATAAATAGGGAAATGTAAGTAGTATATTGATATTTGATTTGATTTTATTTTAAGTAATAGAGTAAATGAATTTATAATTTATAATTGGCAAAATAAGTTGGTAACATGGTTTGACATGTGGCTAATTATAAATGTGACACTTGGATTTGGAAGACTAAAATTTTGACATGTGTACCAAATTGATTAGGTGATGACATGTGGCAAATTGTTTTTTCTTTTAGTATATAGGGTTGATTATTTTAGCTTAGTGGTAATAGACCAAATTGGCCACCTCTATTTTGTGAAATGAAAATAAGTCATGTTTTTTCAGAAAATAATTTTTTTAGCCATTCTGACTAAAAATTGACTGACATACCCTTCTTATATTCTCTGGTGATGTATTTGGTCATTTGTTAAAAAGTTGATACGGTACATAATTCGGTACCGAGTTACATAACTCATTAACGAGTTATGTCTCGGTATCGAGACATGTTTCTGGGTATCAATTTATGTCATTTGGTGCCGAATTATGTACTGGTCCCCTTAAATAAAAAAAAAAAAAAAAAAAGCAAAATGGACATTTGAACTCAAAAATGGTTAAATAAACATGTTTTTTAGAAATATGCTAAAAATATTTGTGATATGGAGAAAAGGCAAAAAAATCCAAAGGGCTCCTTCAACTTATCATCTGTTTTCATGGAACACTAGCATTCTCTTTTTCTTTTTTTTCCGAAATGATAGAAATTTATTGATTGCTCAAACTCAAGATTACAACCATAGTCAACTGGCAATAGAGCCTCCTTGTACTAACAATAATCAAAGAGGATTGCAAAAACACTCAAACAAACTCAAACACTCCCACTTGAGGAGACTAAGCCAGTCCGACCCTAAAGTGGAGACTAGCCAAACTGATAGAAAAACACAAACATCGGGCACGAACAACCATCATGCACTGCAAGCTAGATAAACTAACTGGCCTACGAACTTCGCCCATCATCCAATAACAAACAGTCAACAAAGAAAAGGAGAAAAATAACGCAACCAAACAACTAAAGATCCCAGCTAACTAGAAAAAGAAAAACCACAAAAAACCAACAATACAAAGAAATAAACTATAAAAAAAACATAAACAAACAAAACAAAAACAGACTCTCCCTCTTCGACCAACCCTTCCACCGCCGCCCCGCCCCAAGCCAATCACCGTCGTCGCTGCCACCGTGTTCACACCGCCCACCTCTAAGAAAAACCCAAAACTCCACAGATCTGCTACAAAACTCTCGGATCCGACAACCCAAATACGGCAAAAACGAGAAAAAATCGGGGCATCACCGTCTTGGAGGCTTCTCACACAATACATAACCAAATGCCACATTTCAATTCAAACCCCTTAATAGTTTTGTAATTTCTTAAACAAGGAGCCCAAACTTTTTGAGAAAGGGGACAAGAAAGCAACAAATTAAATCACACATTAAATTCAATATTTCCAGTAATCGGAATCTCAAAATAAATGTGCCAAACCAAGGAAAAAAAAAAGGAAAGAAAATATAAATTAAAATAGAAAAAACCAGCACCAACCAAAACTTAAAAACTTTATCTTTAATACAGTTTAAAATTCAGGCACAGGCTGATCCTCATCAGACGGCGGCGCCAAAATCCACTCCCCATTCTCATCACGAACCAACCCTTTATTCTTCTCAACCCACCACGACCCCGGAATCAAATACTCATCTTTCAGAATTGCACTTGACTTATTCACCAACGCCAGGCTCCTTCTAACCTTCAATTCAAACTCCCCGTCAGGCCCATTCCACCCCGCAACAACGTGCAACATAGCCTGCAAATTATGCCAGTCGCTCGGATTCCTCGAGTCCTTCAGACTCGGGGATTTCCTGTTGTCGATCACGAGTTCGGTTCCGATATTCCTGTACCCCAGTAACGCGCTGGGGTATAGCGGAATTAAATCGATTTTATTCCTCACGTGTAGAATTTTCAGGTTCGGAAACTGGGACACTCTGTCTCTAAAAGCCCTGTTTCCCACCTGAGGGCTACCGAAGACGATAGCCGAAACCGGGATATCGTTCGCCCCGTTTTCGACTAAATCGAATGCGGATAGTATTGCTAGACAGGCACCGAGACTGTGCCCTGTCAGGGTAATGCTGAGGCTTTCGTTCTTGTACTGGACTCTCAGTTCTTGAATCTTCTTCAGAAGCTGCATCCTCGCGCTTAATTTCGTGAAAGTCGAGTTCGGATCCGTCGAAACGTAGATGTTGAGCCAGCCCTGCATGACTCGGGGCGCGCTCTCATCGTCGTCCTCATCACTACTGCTACTACTACTACTGCTTTTTTTCTCCCAGTTCTTGGGGCGCAACAACTGCTCGGCAGACTCGGGCCTGGCGCCAAACACGTTTATCCACTCGTAATTCCTGGAAGTCCCGCGCCAGACAACGTAGATTTCGCGTCTGCCCAACGCCTGGCTGACTGCATCGCTGGTGACAGCGACGTAGCCGATCCAGTTGGACTCCCTGTCCCAGGACTCCCGGGACAGGGAGTGCAGGAACACTGCCTGGCTGATGTCGACCTTGGCAGTGGCGTAGAGGAAGCAATGGACCTGATAATCCGACGCGGAGTCGAGCATGGTTTTTTCGAAGAAGGATTTCTTGCCGTACCTGCTGCTGCCGGCGTACTTGGAGTTCGCGTCGTTGTTGAAGGCGTCGTAGGTGGCCTGGCAGAAATCGCCGCACCGGAGGATGAGATTGCGGAGGCTGAGATCTAAGGGGTTAAGAAGGCCGTCCCAGTTTTTGCTGCCTAGCAATTCGGGCCATGTGGGTTCTGATTTTGTGGATGTTTCAGTTTTTGCCATTGGTAATACAGAGAGGGTATGAATGAAGAAAATGGTTATGGCTGGTATGTGCTGTTGAAAAGGATAAGTCAAAAGTGGATGTCCAATAAAGATAGGGTGATTGTGAATATATATAGTGGTGGGAACTGGGAACCATCTAGTTACTAAAATTATCAATTATGGGAGACAAAATGATATTGGAGGACATGCCAAGTGTTTTTTTTAACTGTTATCAATTTCCTTACAAAAATCAAATAGTTTATGCTTCAAAATTAATATAGTGATTATTATATGCGTAACAATTATTCGTAACGTGAAGTAGGAGATGAAATGTCATTTTGAAATAGACGATGAAACGTGTGTCTATATGTATAAATTTTTTCGGTTTCATTATTAATGGAGGAGGATTTAATTAGTGACAATACAGATGAATATGCAAAATTGGTAGATATATGGCATTTTCTATATGAAGAAATATTAACAAATTTAATTAAGCAAATGAAGTGCCAAATTATACACAATTTTGGATTATGTGCTTACGTGTATTACACAAAAGTGAAACTCTGAGTATAATAATGAATCAGTGATGTTTGAGGTTTTTCAAAGAAAAATACGAAAATTCATTAAAATGGTTGGAAATAGCCAGTATTGATTGATAACGAAGAACCAACCAGAATAATCAAATTTGATAAATAAAATTTATCAGATGAATCTATTGGGCTTACAAAGGTAAAACTAGCGTAAATGAAGACCAGTTGATAAACAAAAAGTTACAATTGTTATACAAATCTCATAATAATGAATTTGATTTAGGATTGATCACAAATTTCCATGAAAGTCCATCAAATCAGATTTGATCTAAACCACATCACAATAACTGAATCTAACGTATTTATAAGATAGAACACCACTTATTAAGAGGACATAATTCCAGTAAAATGAGACAAACAAAACTAAATAATAATACTAATAGATAAAAGATGGTCTCCCATCATCCCATGGAAGGAAGTTGATGGAAGAAGAGAATAAAGACGGGAAGCGTTGTGATGTTTGAGTTTATTACTTTTTTTTTTTTTTTTGATCGGTAGTTTATTACTTTATTATACTTGTGAATTGTGTGTTTTCAATTAATTTTGAAGACATCAAATAGCAAGGGGACCAGTGCTAGAGAAGAACACAGTGGTTTCAATGGCCGGAGACTTGAACAATTCTGTAATAATTCACATCACGATTAAAGCGGTGCACAGTGATTGGAAATGATGTTTGTGAAGATTGGGTGAGACTAATTGAGAAAATGGGCCCGCCCTGTTTGAATTTTGGAACTCATTTTCATGTCATCTTGTGAAGCCATTTTTTTAAAATTATTTTGATATGAATTTCATGGAGAATGTGTTGCAACGAAATTAATAAATTATGCCTCAATTGATGCATGGTAAATAGGGGTGGCCAAATAGAATCGAAACCGAGTTCTAAACCAGAACCGAAACTGGAATTGTATAAGCCGATTTTGGTTCCGATTCATTGGTCTGAAAAATCGTAGAACCATCGGTTAAAATCGTCGATTTCAAGGTTAAAACAACGTTTTTTTTTTGGTAAACATATGATATAAGAAATATTAAATATTTATTATAATATTTGATATTCGTAACTCATGAACGTTTTAAACCAAATGTTGATATTAAGTACAAAACTTAATTTTTTTTTTGGAGAAGGTACAAAACTTAATTGGATATTAAGTCCAAGTCTTTTTATTTCTTTTCTTTTTTTTAACTGAAATTGATAAATTATTTTTAAAAAATAAAAAAAAATGTCAAAATTTAACCGGAACCGGAATCGTGGAGGAACCAAGTTCCAAACCAAAACCAAACTGTCGGTTCTGGTTTTGGAACCGAAATCTTGAGCAACGGTTCTGGTTCCTCTAAAATAAGGAACCGAAATCGACGGTTTAGAATCAGAACCAGTGATTTCGGAATTGTGGCCACCCCTAACTATAAGGTTTCACCAACTCTTGGTTGATATGTGATAGAACTAAATTATGATATAACCAGTGCGTAAGATGATAAATGTGGAAATAAAAATATCAAAATTGCCTCCAATTATTACTATTCTTGTGCAATCCGAAATAAAACAAAGCTTTCTTCTTAAATTGACATTGTGAGGAACTAATTAAGAAGGAATATCCATATTAATAGACTCTTGCTATCACAGAATATAATTGATATCATGAAATTATATGACACAAATATTGTGATTGATTTATAACAAAACTGACTCACATTATTTCGGAAGAAAAAGAATTATTCTCCAACTTGGTCCATACATTTCATTATTCACCACAATAAAAATTAAATATATAAAGAGCAAGTCTCTTGTGAGACGGTCTCACGGATCTAAATCCGTAAGACGGACCTCCTAAAGGCTCCGTCATGAACCATGAAAATAAATTTAAAAATACTAATGAACCATAAAGAAACAAAAATAAACCCTAAAAACATGAACCATGAAAAATAAACCCGAAAAACAAAAATAAACCAAAAAAATAAAAAATAAACCCTAAAAAAAACTAAAAATCCTAAAAACCCAAATCAATTAAAAATAAACCCAAGAAACAAAATAAACCCTAAAAAAATAAATATAAACCCTAAGAAAAATAAAATCTGAAAAAAAAAACCTTTAAAACTTTGTGTAAGGGCTCCGTCTCACGGATCTAAATCCGTGAGACCGTCTCACGCAAGTTTTTGCCATATATAAATCGTGGTGATAAGCAGGGGCATAGCTAGACGTGTAACTTTAGGGGCTAAACAATTTGGGGCGGCTAAATTAATAAAAAATAATTATGTAATATTAAAAATTAATATTTTAAAATAATAAATGCATAGAAATAATTAATTTGCAAAAAAATTAGGGGGGCTAAAGCCCTCCATGTACAAAGGAGGATATGCCCCTGGTGATAAACCCTCTAAGAATGAGAAGCATCTTGTTTCTCAATATAACCCTTACATCTTAATATAAAAATAAAATTTATGTTTTATTTAGGTCCTGATTTTGCATTAAAATCATGTTTCAAATGGATGTTTACACAAAAGTATGAGAAACATTACAAGTTACAACTGGAATGGAGTGTTATTGCTTATGACAGTGGTCTTTACTACAAAATCATAATAAAACAATCGGCTCTTAAATCTAAGTTGACCCTTATTCTATTTTTATTTTTTGAAAAGAAATTTTATCTCATATATTATACATCTCTATCACAAGCTTTAAAATTAGTTAAATATGAAAAAATAAGATTGAATTAAACTTTAAATGTTGAAGTTAAATATTAAAGAAATACGAAAATCTAAATTTGATAATAAAAACATTGTTAACTAACTAAATTTAAATGTCACAAAATGGCTCAATGTTAATTATGAAAAAAAATTAAAATTTAAAATTAAATTTTAATGTAAAAAAGTTAAAATTTGACTTAAATATTCACCAACTAAAATTGAAAGAACACAATAAATAAAGAAAAAGAGGCGTAGATCGATTACCAACTAGGTCCAAATTTTTGATTCCGCTGGTGCCGGTAGTTGATTAAGTCAGAAATACCATGTAAGCCGATTAAGGGTCCAACTGATAGTAAATGAAAACTGTTTTTGAGTTTGAATTGTGTTTGTGGGGAAGAAATTGAAAATGGACCTCTCTATAGGATTTATTTTTCGTGTCATGCTGTGAATCCATTTGCTGAAATTGTTCTCAGATGAATGTCACGAACAATGTGTTGAAATGAAATTGTGCCTCAATGGGTTGATTTGAAAATTTTGTTTTGAGAAAGCATATTTAGTTAGTTGGTTATCAAATATAGATAGTAAAAGTTTTTATTCCCCCTAAAATTATTTATTTTCCAGTTGAAATTCCACCGAAAAAATTTAGGGGGAGGGGGAAGTGCAAAGCTAATAGTTTTAAGTGCAAACATGTGAAAAACATAATTTAGCGGGCATCTTGCTAATTGTGTAAAATTCTGGGGTGCAATGTGCCAATTACGACTCGCGAGCTTTATGTGACGTATGCTTGAGCTATTGGTTCGACCTCGACTCGCACTCGCACCCAAAGAAATTGAACCGGTTTTTCTTGCTCCGATGCAACATTGCTCTGCGACTCTGAGCTGTTACTCTACTGTTGATGCTGCAATTCCATTTCCCGGTTCTCTGGAATCTTTAATCAATGTAAGTTTGAATCATAGAAAACCCTAGCTTTACGTACGATTATCTGTTTTTCTTTTATCATTTTCTTTAAGTTCGCGAATTATGTAAATAATACGCTAATTACAATTTTGTTGATTTCTTTGGTCCTGAATGAATTTATGAATTTACGGGTTTTGCTGTTGCGATGATCTAATGAAGAAAAAAGAGGGGGATTTATGGCCACCGTTGATGTGATCAAATGCTGCCTCGATTCCATCAGACAAGTAAGTTATGGCTTGTTAAGTTTGCTATTATACAACAGTTAGTTTATGATTTCTGTTTGAAATGAAATTGTTCATATTGTTTGGTAATCATGAGCTTGTTTGAAAGGAACTCGTGAATGTATGTGGTATGGCCTCATCTTCTTTTTCATTTTTTTTTTTTGGTTCTTCAGATATCGGAGAACATTAATGATTCAATTGTATACTTGGATGCTGGAAGTACAGAGAGTTTCCAGTTTCTAGGGGCATTGCCTTTGTTTCTGGAGCTAGGGGCCCGAGCTGTTTGTAGCTTGGAGAACAATTCGGCTCTTGAGAAGGTGATACACACTGTTACCGCGCACGTCCTGTTTTTATCTTTGTATTTCCAATCCGATGTTTACGGGTGCATGATATTTCATTCTTGTGTTTATGCAGACATCGTATGGAATAACATCTACTCATAGTACAGAGCGAACTGTCTTATCATTACTATTAGGATGTTATATTCAGCAATCAATCGATTTAGATTAGCGAAGTTGTGCAAGAACAGTTTTTAAATTTACTTGTATGAATCCTTTAGTCCACCACTCTGTCTCTCTGTTTATTGTCTATCCACAATGAGTGAATAAGCAATATGAAGACTAGTTAACATAATAGTTTTAATTAACGGGCTGAATCACATAAGTGGAATCACATCAAAACAAAGCTGGAAGGTGGGGTTTGGGTTTGCTTGCCAGAGTAGTTGTATATGTTCCATGTCTTTGTTGTACTTGTTAGAATTACGGTGGATATATAGCTTAATGAGTTAGATAGTGATTCGTTATTCTCTCACTGTCGTTTCCTGGAATTTCTGATTCTCCATATTTTCTAGGTTGTTGACTGGAATATCAATTCTGATCCTGCAAATAAGATTGTGGTCATCACATCACGACTTCTGAGTGATGCGCATCGATATATTTTACGTTGCCTGAGCACTTTTCATAATGTTCGCCACTGTGCTATATATACGTCCATCTCAGAGGTGATCATTTAGATAATTGTTAGGAGTTTTACTTTTTCTTTACAAATTTATTTCCATAGTCCTATGGAAACTCGAATTCACTGTGTTTTATATGCTGATATTGCTTATCCTGTTTTTATTAAGTTCTTTATATTTAATGACTACTAATGCGTTGTAATTTGATATTTCAATCCTGCACTGTTTAAACTTTTTGAACTGAATATGGTGTGCTAATTTCTTTCTCAGTTGGAGTTACATGTTTGCTTCTCCTGGCTTTGATATCAGGCCTTCCTTTTTTACTTGATGCCTAAATAAATGCATTTTTTTTTGGAATGAACTCATAATAAACTATTGCGTAATTTGATTGGAAAACTATTACATCAAAAAGAAGACGAGGATGCCTAGTTGATCAATTACTTTCTAATGAGTTATGACTTCAAGTAACAAAAAGCATACGTATCTTTTTGTATTTGATTGGAAGATAAATCGTACAGTATATTTTATCTCTCTCTCTCTCTCTCTCTCTCTCTCTCTCTCTCTCTCTCTCTTTGTTGTTGTTGGATGGTTTGCTGAGTGGCAGAGCAATGGGTTTTCGGGAGGGAGTTCCTCCATGGCCTCTGGCTTTGAGATGTACAAGATATTGCTTAGGTAGTTTTCCAATGTTTAGGACACTTTGTTCTGTTATTTGGAAGGACCAGGGTTCACAATGCTGCCTTTTATTGTTTAAAATAGCCTTCTTCAAGCTGAGGGAAATTATATTTTGTTTGCAGCAGCATTGCAGAAACCGAGATGATCTCCTGTAAAATTAAGTCAACTGCTCAGGAAACTATTGCTTACTTTTGATCTCACTTGTTTAAAGATTCTAGATAATAGGTTTTCCTAGAAAGGTAATAATCAAAGCCATGAAGTGTCATGTTGGCAAGTTGTTTTATTCTGCAGTTCTTTTTAAGTTCCTGGATTATTCCAGTGTTCTAGCGTCCTAGAAAGCTCCATGGGTACCAAGGTTTCTCACCTTCTGATGCTGTTTCTAACAAGATTAGTGAATCATTCGCTTCACACCCCATCTCAACTGCTATTGCATTCTTTCTTTTTAGCAGATGAGTCTAGTTTATTACTTTATCTCTTAAAAATAGGTTAGTCAAGATTAGAGCACTATGTGAGATACTAGTATCTACAGGAGGCTGATGAAATCTATCCATACAAACTCTTGGATGTGTAAACTTTACTGTCTGTTCCTTGCCATATTTGTGTGCTGCTGCAATCAGTGGAAATGGCTCCATTTAATAATTTCCTGTAGATTTCTTTAAAGATTTCACTTGTAGCATCGTTTATTGGCATAGTATTGGTTTTTAAGTTTAGCAATTGTGAAGCAAATGGATTTTATTTTTCCACTGGAAAAGGTGGATTACTAAAGATGATTATTGAATTGATTATGAAAGAATTGATTAGTGAAACAGGTAGTGGTGACTGTTTGATGCAGCTGGTAGATTCAGACTTCTAAATGCAATAGTTTGTGCAAAGCATGTTATTGGGCAGATTATAGATTACATCAATAATAGGGAAAATGCACATCCATAGTTTTATGGCCCAAATAAACAGAAAGACCTGATTGCTAATCACTGCTATAATGTGTACCGAACATGTAATACATTTGATTATCTATCTTCAACTGCTAATGGTTGTCAGTATAAATTGCAAATACCATTGAAGTGTTGCTCATGCTATTACTTGTCTTTACCTGGCTACTATAGCTGATACAGAAATAGATAGTAGTCAAATATCATATTCAAAACATCTCTTTGCTCACATGTATTCTACCTAATGTAGGTGTCTCACTCTTCTTATCCTGATTCTCCTCTGGGCCCAGATGCTTTTCATGAATATGAATCTTTGCTCAAGCAAGATTATGAGGAGCTTGTTAAGAAACGTGAAACAGATAACATTGTGCCTGGCAACAGCGTCCTCAAGGAAAGTACTGCCTCTGAAGATGAAGGATGGTCACAACTAACTTCTGTTGAAGACGATATTTCCAGATTTGATGGCATTTCAAGTTCAAAACTACCACAGGAAGATCACTTCATTGGCTACTCTGAAGATGTACAAAAATTGTTGGTTTCAGTGCATCACTTTCCTTTGATTTTGTGTCCTTTTTCACCCAGAGTCTTCGTCTTACCTTCAGAAGGATCTGTTGCTGAAGCAAGCTTATGTGCTGAGCATGAGAATTCTATAAGCTCTGGGTTGCCTCCATTAAGTACTGGGAAACCGGCTGACACGGAGGACATCAGTCCTGGGGCAACTCTTACTGCTCAATTTCTTTATCATTTGGCCTTGAAGGTAATAAAGATCTGGCTTCTGTGGATTTTCGTGTGCGAAACCACCTTTTTCAATATAATTCAGCTTTCAGTTATTTGATTGGCTGTACCCAAGTATTTTACATCACCTTTTTACTTTTGAAATTTTCTTGCTTGAACTCTGTTTTTCTTGTAGAAAACGAACAAACCCACAATTAATATAAACATAGAGGGTAAGAAATCTTGACTATGTAATCTAAGAGAACACCGTTCATCAGTGAGCGTGCTTCTTGGTCATATGCATGTACATATGATGACAAACCCTGATGTTGTATTGCACCAGATTATGTAGATTCAAGGGATCCTCTCATTCTTTGCTTATGGAATAATCTGAGGAATGAAAGCACTCTGCCATAGAGTTTTATTCATGGCTGAAAACACAATTTTCGTTTTTCTCCATAAAAAGTTGTGTGGTTACTTATTTTTTCTAAATTATAATATGTTCTTTCTATCACAGATAATGTAATTCTGTATTATAAAGATGGTAAAGTCTCACCTTTTTGTTGACTTTTGTTATGCTGAATGTTAAAATTTCTCTCTTTCGTGATGCTACATTGTTTTATCTATATCTTGCAGATGGATCTGAAACTTGAAATATTTTCTCTCGGTGATCTGTCAAAAAATGTAGGAAAGCTTTTGACGGACATGTCTAGTCTTTATGATGTTGGTCGGCGTAAAAGACCAGCAGGGCTGCTGCTCATTGATCGTACACTTGATCTTCTTACTCCATGCTGTCATGGGGACTCACTTGTGGATAGGATGTTTTCATCTCTGCCTCGTAGGCAACGGACATCCTCAAGCCAGATGAAAAGCTCCCAAAGTCAACCCAAAAATAGCCCTGTTAAACTAGAACGCGATTCTCTTGCTGTGCAGATTCCACTTGAAAAGTTCATCATTGATGAAGATTCAAAATGTAATTTTCAGCTTTTGGAAAATATCGAAGCATTTTTGCGTGGGTGGAATACTATCAACGCAGATGCTCAAAGTGTTGAGTTGATGAAATTCAGTAAGAAACTGAATGATGAAAGTTGGTTTCAACGCAATGAGGGTGAAGTTCTGCACGGGTCCTTTGTCTCTACAGATAATTTTCGTGGAGCACCTTACCTCGAAGCAATACTTGACCGAAGGACAAAAGATGGGGCCATGCTGATCAAAAAATGGCTTCAAGAAAGTTTACGTCGAGAGAATATATCTTTGGATGTGAAAATTCGTCCCGGTTTTCCATCTAAGTCGGATTTACAGTCCTTGGTTAAGGCACTATCCAAAAGACAGTCATCTTTAATAAAAAGCAAAGGAATCATCCAGTTAGCAGCGGCCACAGTGCATGCTTTAGACGAAATACATTCTGCTAGCTGGGATGCATTTAATAGCGCCGAGAAGATTCTACATGTAAATGCTGCTGACACGAGCCAAAGTCTTGCTGCTCAAATTAGTGATCTCATAAATAAAACCACTTTAGTGGCTTCGCAAGTGCAAAAGCACAATAAAGTAGAGAAATCGCAAGGACTATTTACTCTTCAAGATGCTCTGCTCTTAACAATTATTGGGTATGTATTGGCTGGTGAGAATTTTCCAACATCTGGTTCTACTGGTCCATTTTCATGGCAAGAGGAGCATTTCATGAAAGAAGCTATTGTGGATGCCGTTCTTGAAAATCCTGCTGTCTCGAAACTAAAGTTTCTCCAGGGTTTGTCTGAAGAGCTTGAAGGCAACTTAAAGAAAACAAAATCTGAGGAAAAAGAAAATCCTTCTGAGGATGGTGTGGATTTTGATGATGATCAATGGGGTAATTGGGGAGATGAGGATGACGATAAAGATACGAGCAAAGAGGAAGTGTACGGTGACATGCAGCTAAAGCTAGAGCTACGAGACAGGGTAGATAATCTTTTCAAATTCCTTCATAAACTATCCAGCATGAAGGGAAATGCAGCACTGAGAGAGGGGATGTTGGCTTTTGAAAGTAGACGCAGTGATGATCCCTTTTCAAGCAAAGGGTTGCTCTATAGACTTCTGACGAGTATTTTAGACAAGCATGACATACCTGGGCTAGAGTATCATTCCTCTACTGTGGGTCGCCTTTTTAAAAGTGGATTCGGGAGATTTGGCCTTGGACAGGTATTGCTTAATGACCCATGACAATATTTATTTCTACCTGGCTCATTTGGATTGATGGATTTGAAGTTATGGATTTCAAATCCATAACAATAAATCCATTGAGTTTGTTTGGATAAGATCATTCTACAATGGATTTCAAATCTTTAGATTCTGTTTTGTGCTATTTTTGGAGTTATTGTGGTGGATTTCAGATCCATAATATTTGGAATCATTTGAAATCCTTCCCTCAAATCTAAATCCTCCCATCCAAATGCAACACTAAAGATTTTTGAGTACTAAGTTTTTCTTTTGCATACTGCAGGCTAAACCTAGTCTTGTCGAGCAGAATGTGATCCTGGTTTTTGTAATTGGGGGCATCAATGGAGTGGAGGTTTGCTGTCTTTAACTCTTAGTCCTTTTATATTTTTAAGGGATAATTACAAAAATTACCTCTGAGGTTTAGCCAAGTTACAAAAAATTTCAGTTACAAAATTACAAAAGGTATTACAAACACGCACTTGAAGTTTGTATTTGCTTAACAAATAGCTACTCTTGGGATATTTGTAATATTGAAAGATTGTTTTTTTTTTTGGTAATTAGAGTGAACCTCAAGTGTATTTCTTGTAATTATCCAGATTTTTTTTGTTCTCTTTTCCTTCTGATATCAAGCCTGATCATACGTGTGCGGCCTCTATATATCTCTTATTTCCCCTGCTCTTTTCTTTTATACGAAGTGCAAAGGATATCATTCTATAGAAACACCTGATGCATTTCAACTGAATGTAATTGGTGTTATACCGCTCTACTGCTCACATCAAATGTTCGCATTTCTGGTGTCCTAGGACACATGATTATTGCTGATGCTTATTTGTTGTTGCATTTGAAGGTGCGGGAAATGCAAGAGGCGTTAACTGGGAGCAGCAGGCCAGATATCGAACTAATACTCGGAGGAACAACTTTTCTTACCCCAGACGACATGCGCGAATTACTTTTGGGCGACTATTCTCATATTTAAGCGAACCTGTATATCGATTTTACTTGTAGATGGTCGAAAGTCATTAGAGACATATCTGGGAATTGCAGTTTTAAGTTGTAACCCTGCTTTCCCACTTGACATATTACTGTCCTCACAAATTTCTTTTTGTAGCTATAAGATATACACATTGTAACATGGGAAGCACATTTTTACTACTTTTTTTGGAGTTGCATGAGGGGGCCCTCCTCCCTCTATTCAACAAATGCTGTACAAGTTGTGAGTTCTTTCCTCAACAAATTAAAGTGAAGTGCATTTTCATCGTTAATTTTGAATAAACGCAATACTATATATTTATTTTAAATTAAATTTAAGATATATTTGACTTAATAGCAAAATATGGATGAGTTAAAAGAGACAAAATTAATTATACATGGAAAAATAAAACATAGAAAATGGAGAAGATATAGTTATTGTTGACATGACCAAAATACCCTTGCCAAAGTCCCTGAAATCACTCAAAATTGAAATTGCTTTAGGGTGCATAGCGCAAAGAAACACCTATTTTAATGGTGCAAAATGCCAAAAATCCAATTTTAAGGTGCATAGTGCAAATTAGGTATATTTTCAGGGTGCAAGTTGCCAATTACCCATTTAATTTTTTAAATTTTATGATTTTTTTTAAAAAACCCTCGTACCAGTGAATAACGATTAAGGAACCAGGAAGTGTATATGGGGTTGAATTAACATTTTTACAAAATGCAGGAACCTCAATGCAAATAAGAGAAAAAAAAACTGTCAAAGTTGGTCTCCGCGCCACGGAAAAAGACAAACACAAACCTGCGTAGCAGAAAGAATCAGAGAGGAGAGAGAAAACACTATTCCTCCCATTGAGAGACTGAAACCCCATTTGTCACTTCAAAACTTCATGCTTCTCTCTTTCTCTCTCCTCCCCAACAACTTCTCCATTTTCCCTTAAACCCACAACTTTTTTTTTCTTTTCATGGTCATTTTGTGCAATGGGAGCAGAAAATGACGATTACAAGAAGAAGGAGCGCATTGTACTGGCTATAATCTTAGTTTTTGCATCAGTGGCCGTTGCTTCAGTTCTGGTAACCTTCAGTTACTATTGCTACCTGAGATACAAACTCTCCAAGCGATTCAAGACACACAAGAAAAGTTAGTTTCTTTAAACTCCGTTTACTGAATTTTCTGGAGTAAATGTAGTAACTTTTTTATAATTTGGGGAAATGCTGAGAAGGTGTTTTTTTTTGTCATTTTATCCAATTTTCTTGAAAACCCAGTTGAAAAGCGAGAGTGGTGGTGTAAATGTCACTGTAGCATCTGGCTATTTTACTTTTGAATCTGATATATCTTGACAATTTTCGTTGTGGTCCTTATTCTGTCATTAATATGTTACTATTTGGCAGCTGAATAAATGTGGGGCTTGAAATGAGCAAAAGGGAAATACTTTTTGTAAGTAATAACTATCGTAAATTAATTAGTGAAGGTAGGAATGAGCCAAAAAAATAATTGTTTTACCAATTTGAACCACACCATTTTTCCTTTGCTAATGAGGTACACGGACGGTATGAATTGAAGTGGATTTACTAAAATGCTATGCCTATCAGGTTCACTTATAAGTACTCAACAGAGATTAATTAACATGGAACAAGTTGACGAAACGTTTTGGGCTAAATGGATCGAGAGATGAGGGGTAAAACAATAAAATTGTAACTTTTGGAAACGATGTCCGATTCTTTTTTAAAGCCCATTTTCTCGAAGGAAACGATGAGACGGAAGCTGCTCATATAAGGTGGCCAGACCCGAAATTCTTTCGTCTAGGCATGTTTCTGGCCTATTTAAGTGTTTTCAGTTTTTAGGATTTTGTTTTTAACTTTCTTTAAATACTTTCAGCCCTTTATTTTCGAGTTGTTGAATCATGTTTTGTACTATTAATTTTTTTTTCTTTTTTCCCAAAGATTATTTCGTCTTCCAAGTTCCAATTAGCCGTCCCGTGTCATTAATGATCTTATTTTCTTGTTTGGTTCGTTGATTTTCTGGTTTTGTGATTTTGCATTTGTTGTTGTGTCTCCTATTAGATTCACAAGGGATTCACCATGAGGAGAAAGCTAATAATTTTCCCAATATCCAAGTTGCGACCGAGAGAGGACTTCAGGTCTTTACTTTGAAGCAGCTGCATTCAGCCACAGGTGGATTTGGGAAGTCTAATGTGATTGGCCATGGTGCATTCGGATCGGTATATCGAGGAGTGCTTCAAAATGGAAGGAAAGTTGCTGTTAAGTTGATGGATCAAGCTGGAAAACAGGGAGACGACGAATTTACGGCAGAGGTCTGATCTTTATGCTGAATTTCTCTAGGAAAATGTTGTGCAACTCGATGCTCGACTATGTTTGTGTTTTCTCTTGTTTTGTTCTTATTGGCTTGTTAAATAAAATGATAGGTGGAATTGTTGGGTCGTCTACGTTCGCCGTATTTGCTGTCATTGATTGGCTACTGTTCGGAAAGCAACCGTAAATTGCTGGTTTATGAGTTTATGGCCAATGGAGGATTGCAGGAACATTTGTATCCCATGAGAGGTAAATTAACTTTAGGGATAGTTACAAAAAGTACCATTGAGGTTTGACCTAATTACAAAAAGACCAGCTAACTTTCAAAATTACAAAAAGTACCCCAGAGGTTCAATTCTGTGTTAAAATTGAGGGGTTAATTGTAATATTTTTATAAATGGATTTTTAAATGCTTTTTGCTTATGAAGGGGATAAATGTTAGACAAAATAAAACCTCAGGGGTTTGTTTTGTAATTTTGAAAGTTTCCTGTTTTTTTTTAGTAATTAGGTCAAACCTCAAGGGTACTTTTTGTAATTAACCCTTAACTTTATCAGTTTTCTGTCTGAAATTGTTCACCTCAATTTATATATGGCACTCATCCATTGTTATTTTAAAGTTTTTCGAATCATCTATTTGTGAATAGTCATTATAACTTTTCTCATGGTAACTAGTATGTTTGGTTTTCTGCTTTAAACATTCAGGTAATAGAACTGTTTCTTCTAATTTAAACTGGGAAACTCGGTTGAGAGTAGCTTTAGAGGCAGCAAAAGGTTTGGAGTACCTCCATGAGCATATTACTCCCCCTGTTATTCATAGAGATTTCAAAAGCAGTAACATCCTTCTGGACAAAAATTTTCATGCAAAAGTTTCCGATTTTGGATTGGCCAAACTTGGCTCTGAGAAAGCTGGTGGACATGTTTCGACTCGAGTTTTGGGCACCCAAGGATATGTTGCACCAGAGTAAGACCAAAACTTGTCTGACTTCTTTATGCTGTAAGGGAGTGTTTGCGAACACTAAAAAAATTGATCCTTAGCTTTTAGTTGAAAAAAAATCACTTTTTATTGTTTGCAAACACCAACTTCCGCTTCTGATTCTGCATTATTAATCAAAATCTAAAGTAGTGGAGGGGTGTTTTGGGAGTGTATGCAAATTCTAAGAAAAAAGTGATTTTCAGCTTTTACCTGAATCATTTTTTTAGAGTTTGCAAACACTCCCTTTAGATTCCTGATTTTGCATTTGATTTGATTTGTACACATAAATAAAACACTTTTACAACTATCCACCGAACACTCTCTCTTAACTTAATCAATTTGCAGCTTCTTTTTGCAAACACTACGTACTATCTTCTGATTCTCAGCTATTTGTCGCTTCCGCGGTAATAAATCACTTTATGCTTTTTACGAGGCAATAAATCACTTCCTCGAAAAGCAAAGTGTTTGAAAACACTTCCTAAAAATCGGGACATTTTTCACCTTCTAAAGTACTTCTACTATGATTTCGAGTTAACTGCTTGTGAATTTCTTATTCCTGCAGATACGCTTTAACTGGACATCTGACCACAAAATCAGATGTGTATAGCTATGGAGTTGTTCTCCTGGAGTTGCTGACTGGCAGAGTTCCAGTTGATATGAAGAGGCCTCAGGGTGAAGCTATTCTTGTATCTTGGGTATGTTTCAATTCATTTTCCATTTTAAGTACTAAAATATATTAAGTTAATTACAAAAATTCCCTTGATTCAGTCTAATTACAAAAAACCCAATAATCATTCAAAATTACAAATTCCCCCTTAATATTTGTTTCTATTTTACAAATTACACCCTCTACATGTGGTATTTGTTAAGTAAATAGAAACCTCAAGAGGGTGTTTTGTAATACCTTAAGGAGATACTTGTAAATTTAAAAAATAGTTGGATCTTTTTGTAATTAGGCTAAACCTCAGGGGTAGTTTTGTAGTTGATCGATTTTGACATAATCTGTTATTTTGATGAAATCAGTTATATTTCCTTAAGTTAACCTTAAATATCTTTCTCCTATCTCTCTCCTCACAGCTAACATGTGATTTTGTTTTGTTTTGGTATCTATAATAGGCATTACCCCAGCTTACAGATAGAGACAAGGTCGGTCAAATTATGGATCCGGCATTAGAGGGTCAATATTCAATGAAGGAAGTCATTCAAGTTGCCGCCATTGCTGCTATGTGCGTACAACCAGAGGCTGATTACAGGCCGTTGATGGCCGATGTTGTGCAGTCATTGGTCCCCTTAGTCAAGCATCTCAGACCTCAAAAGGCAGGTACCTGCTCCAGTTTTCATGCTACTCAATCTCCTAAGTCATAGGGCTTAGTTAAGGCAATTTGGATCGGGAAAAAAAAGTTCTTCCAGATTTCATTCCTCTTGTATTTTGTCTAATTAAACCTAAACTGATGAGCATTCCGTCCCAATTGTGTGTTATCTAGGTTTGCAAGCTGATCAATATTGTCTCTTAGTGTGTTATCGTTGACTTGTCTGAGGGCTAGTGGATTGGCAAATTGAAAGTTTAAAATGGAATCGTAGTCTTGGAAAAGCTCGGAATTCAAATGTGGTCCGGATAGATTTGGACCGACTGATTCCGTGTAACTTGATTTTAATGTAGTATAATTTTATTTAATCGATCTGTGCAAAACATGCATGAACGTCTTCCTTTTTTCGGATGCTCTATTCGCCAGTAGCTATTTTCGTTATCATGCTTTTTTGCATGTTTCCGAAGACCTTTTGTCACGGCCCAGCCACCAATAAAACCCCGGTGTCTAAGGGTATGATGATGAACTTCTTGATGCAGTTGTTTGCCCACCAAATGAGTTGATTACCCTTCATAGTACAATTCAAGTTAAGCCTACCATAGTAGAATTTAATAAATTCACCAGGCTTGATTTGACATAACTAATTAGGGATAATTACAAAAAACTCCCTGAGGTTTAGGCTAATTTCAAAAAAACCCAATTTTTTTTAAATTACAAAAAACCCTTTAGGTTAACTCTGTTTTACATTTCTCCCCTTCATAAACAAAAAACATTTCAAAAACCCTCCTCATACTTACACAAATATTAGAATTCCCCCTTAAATTTAAGACAAAAGCAAACATGAGGGGGCTTTTTGTAATTTTGAAATATTTTTGGGTTTTTTTGTAATTAGTCCAAACCTCAGGGAGGTTTTTGTAATTATCCCTAACTAATTATTTGCAGAACTGAAAGTTATGAGCAGGTAGCTGGTGGAACATCTATACCATTGAAATTTGAATGTTTATCCTTTATTTGGATTCTGTGGACAATATTTAGATGTTAGATTTCGTTTATTACTTTTGAAATTGAGCAAAACCATTTAGGAGACTTTTGAGCTTCATCACATGCAACTCTAGCTAATTGATTAAGATATAGGATATACGAGCAAAAAACTTGATAATCCTCCTTTTGTTTGACAATGTCATATTTTTTACTCCAAAAATTATGAAGATGACTTGTCAAAATGCCAGTATATAGCTTTAATTGTGCTTTCTTTTTTTCAAACTTTGACATGTGTATAGATGGCCGAGAAATCAAACAAACTACTTGATACTCGATTCTAGATTGATTGTTAAAAGCTTGTTGGAGCTTGAATATATTTTTTCATATCTAAAGTTCAGCTCCAGCTCGACTGAATTAGTGAACAAATAATAAAAAATGTATGTAGAAATATCAAGCTACTTGAGTTTGATTTGTGCTCGACACAACTAGAACCCGTTCAAGCTCGATACGAGTAATCAAAGTCGCACAATTTTTGAAACTCGATACAAATTCGAACAATACTATATTCAACTGTAAGCGATTCGTTTACACCTTTACTTGAAAATTTATGCAGGTAAAAGTTTGGAAGAATTAATGAAGACTTGGTTGTATATAATCTTCCTTCTCTTTTGCCTAATTTTCAACATGCCAATTATCTAATTCTCATAGTCATGGACATATATTACGAATTCGAAGAGTCGAATGCAAGTAAAATAGGAAAAATAGAAATATGAAGATAGAAATTAATCCCTTGTTTGTTTTCCACCGACGTCTTTTAGTACAAAACCTTACGTACACCTTTCTTTCTTCTATTTCTCTGTGCGCTTCAAGAATATTTCGATAAATGCAAAAAAAAATTCAATAGAGATTTTGCCTATCTTTTTCGTACAGTAATTTCATTTGGCATGATCCTCAATGAAGAGACATATACAAAAATAATTGAAAAGTTGAGGTTGAGAGTCGTCGTCAGAGGTACTTTATTTGATAAAGTGATTTTTAAAAAAGAAAAATATTTCATGAAAATTAGCATTATAATTTTGAGTCGTTCCCTAAAATTATCTAATGCAGCTCGATTATGTAGATCACCGAGTCTCCCAAGTTGCTACTCCAAAAGCAATTTCCTGAAGTGGGATTCACCATGCAATTTAACACGAACAAATTATTAGAAGAGCCCTAAGATTGTTTCGGGATGCCCCTCTGATGCCGATATACAACACAAACAAACTATTGGAAGTGCCCTAAAGTTGTCCATGGAAAGCCCCTCTGAATATAAAGTAGCAAGGATTCTGATGCAGGCGGAAGCCACAAATAAACGAGCAACGAACAAAAGCAACACGAATCTTCTCAAAGAAACGTAAATTGCAATGAAAAAGAGAATAATCTCAAATTTTAATTATATTCAACCTCTCTAAAAATAATAAACTAGCAAGTATTTATAGGATTGAAATAAAACTCCTAACTCGACTAGAAAACATTAAAGATAAACTAAATAGAAGAATCCTAAACAAATAAATCACTTCCTAAAATATAAGATATTGTAAAATCCTAAAAGATAATAAAACACGATATCGTATCTTTATCAATATCTCCATCATTCTCTCTGGGTCGAAACGATTCGTCCTCGAATCGGAAGGGAGATCTTCAATAGAAGAATTGTCAAACCATGGAGGGGTGCGAGGAGGACGAGATGAAAAAATAAGGTGAATATCAAAAGGTATTTGATTTGGATCAAAAACAAAAAAATCCAGGTTGAACTATAGAAAACCATCATCACTTTGCCCAATCGACAACTTAATTCTAGTGCATCCATCAGACCAATCCGGAACGTGCCATCCATTTTGGAATTTAGGGACAACAATAAAAGAAATGATAGATACATCATGAATTTTATTCATTATCCATGGTGCATTGTCATAACTTGCTTTCTCTATCGTTTTAGATTGAAGATTCCCACCAACAATCTCAATTTCTCTATCGAAGATTGATGGGTCATCATAACTGTGATCTTCCTCGTCAAAAATTGGTGGGCCATCATAGCCACCATTATCCTCGTCAAATTGCAGAGGGTTTTCATAGCCAACCTCTGGAACAGTGTCTTCATCTTCCTCATCAAAAATTGGTGGTCCATCATATCCACCATCTTCAATGTAACTTGAGCATAAAACATCCACGTCCGTGGAATAGATTTCCAATGGGGTGGACTAGATGGGCACAATATCGCAGGCAAGCTCACAACCATCAAGAAATCGTTTTTCAACATGCCTTTTGATTTCTTGAAATTGGATGCGCACGATATTGAATTGTTTTGTCAGCAAGTCGATCTGCTGACGAATCTGTACGGTGTCGTTCATGCGTTGTGGAATCGGTGCGGACAACATGGTTCGGGAGGCGTGGCGGTCTCTAAATACCAAGCGATGCGAGACGGAGCGTACAAGAACAACAATGACACAAATACTCGTTGATTGATTCGCAAGAATAAGGAAGTATTGAATAAAACAATATAATTCTCAAAAGAACATGTATTGCAAAGAGAATAATCTCAAACTTAATGATATTCAACCTCCTAAAAATAATAAACTAGCAAGTATTTATAGGATTAAATAAAACTCTAACTCGACTAGGAAACATTAAAGATAAACTAAAATAGAAGAATCTAAACAAATAAATCACTTCCTAAAATATAAGATATTGTAAAATCCTAAAAGATAATAAAATATGATATCGTATATTTATCAATATCTCCATCATTCTCTCGGGGTCGAAACGATTCATCCTCGAATCGGAAGGGAGATTTTCAATAGAAGAATTATCAAACCATGGAGGGGCGCGAGGAGAACGAGATGGAAAAACAAGGGGAATATCAAAAGGTATTTGATTTGGATCATAAAGATTTGAAGATTTCTTATTATCTATTAAGATTTGTTTATTAGGTTATTTTATTATCTTTTAAGAGTTTTCAATTATTAGGAGTTTTATTGTTGTAGGATTTTAGTCCTATAAATATTTGTTTTGTTATTACTTTTAGGGAGGTTGAATTATTATTAAATTTTGAGATTTATTCTCTTTGCAATACATGTTCTTTTAAAAATTATATTGCTTTATTCAATACTTCCAGTATTCTTGCGAATCAACGGTAGTATTTGTGTCATTGTTGTTCTTGTTACGCTTAAAATCGCATCGTTGGTATTTGAGACGATCCCCACGCTCCCGAACCATGTTGTCCGGACGATTCCACAACGCATGAACGACACGCAAGATGCAATCCGTCGCCAGGTCGACTTGCCGACAAAATAATTCAAAATCGTGCGCATCCAATTTCAAGAAATCAAAAGGCTTGTTGAAAAACGATTTCTTGATGGTTGTGAGCTTGCCTGCGATATTGTGCCCATCCAGTCCACCCCATTGGAAATCTATTCCACGGACGTGGATGTTTTATGCTCAAGTTACATTGAAGATGGTGGATATGATGGACCACCATTTTTGATGAGGAAGATGAAAACACTGTTCCGCAGGTTGGCTATGAAAACCCTCTGCAATTTGACGAGGATAATGGTGGCTATGATGGCCCACCAATTTTTGACGAGGAAGATCGCAGTTATGATGACCCATCAATCTTCGATAGAGAAATTGAGATTGTTGGTGGGAATCTTCAATCTAAAACGATAGAGAAAACAAGTTATGACAAGGCACCATGGATAATGAATAAAATTCATGATGTATCTATCATTTCTTTTATTGTTGTCCCTAAATTCCAAAATGGATGGCACGTTCTGGATTGGTCTGATGGATGCACTAGAATTAAGTTGTCGATTGGGCAAAGTGATGATGGTTTCCTAGAGTTCAACCTAGATTTTTTTGTTTTTGATCCAAATCAAATACCTTTTGATATTCACCTTATTTTTTCATCTCGTCCTCCTCGCGCCCCTCCATGGTTTGACAATTCTTCTATTGAAGATCTCCCTTCCGATTCGAGGACGAATCGTTTCGACCCAGAGAGAATGATGGAGATATTGATAAAGATACGAAATCGTGTTTTATTATCTTTTAGGATTTTACAATATCTTATATTTTAGGAAGTGATTTATTTGTTTAGGATTCTTCTATTTAGTTTATCTTTAATGTTTTCTAGTCGAGTTAGGAGTTTTATTTCAATCCTATAAATACTTGCTAGTTTATTATTTTTAGAGAGGTTGAATATAATTAAAATTTGAGATTATTCTCTTTTTCATTGCAATTTACGTTTCTTTGAGAAGTTTCGTGTTGCTTTTGTTCGTTGCTCGTTTATTTGTGGCTTCCGCCTGCATCAGATTCTAATTAAAATGAAACCCCAATGGACTAGAGTATAGAGCAAATTGTGCATAAAATTGCATACTTTGTAACGAGACGAAAGGGGCTATTTATAGTCGGGACTTGGGTCTTACGGGTCTTGTATAATGAGTTGGGCCTCGTGGACTAATAATTCAATAATAATTGAGCACAAGTCCTTTAATTAATTTGCATTTAAGAGCTGGAATTAAATAATCAAAGGGTAGTTTAAATTTAAAATTAACCATATCATTATAATGTGAGATCTTTTATTCGAAATTGTGTATCATCTCATATTTCAAATACCATCACTACACACCACCAAGTATATTTATGAATATGATGTTATTATTGTATATTTGTCCTGTATTTGAGATCATTGAAACGCGAGATGAGATACATATTGAAACAGGGGATAAGAATTACTACAAAATTATATGTATCTTCTGACTATAGAAGGAGAAGAATGTGGAAAGCTTTAATTAGAGGAGCATCACGGGGTTGAATATGAAGCCAAATATCTATCCAACCACACAAGTAAAACTTTTCTTCCTTCTTTTGGCATGAATCGATGACTTGAGAGGGAAAAGTCAACCCTCATTTTTTTGTGGGTCTTTTCAATCCTCTTCTCTTATCGTTTTTTGATCATCTTCTTTTTTTCTCAACTCTCACGAATTATACCCAATGGAAACGCGTTTTCAGACGCAAAGTTTGAAAAAATTGGAACATGATTGGGAACAGAATAATTTCACTTTCTTTGCCTATATAAACAGAACAAATCCATGCAAAATCCATCATCACATTGGCTCACTATAGTATTACTAGTACTATATAAAATCAATAGAAGAAGCACATCATTATAATTTATTTTTGATGGCTTCTCTTAGATATTCGTTCGTCACTCTATCCATAGTAACACTTCTTGTGATCAGCTCATGTGGTAACGCTCAGCTCTCCCCGACTTTTTATGCATCGACATGCCCCAATGTGCAACTCATAGTCCGTAACGCTGTGAGAGAAGCGATTAATCAAGAACTCAGGATTGGTGCTTCTATTCTTCGTTTGTTTTTCCACGATTGCTTCGTTAACGTAAGATTTTCCTCGTATTACACTTGATACATATTAATGTCACTTGATTCACATCAACCCAACCAGTAACATTTACCTCTTTGTAGTGAGTTGTTGGACTAAAAAGCTGAAACAAACTCACTTAAAGGACTAAATGTTAAAATCGAATAAGTGAGGACTAAATCTTCGAAATGACAGGATAAAAAAAAAAAAACAATTTTTCCTTAAATGAACTAAGGACTGTACTAATATTTGATAATTATGTAAATTTTTTGTTGTTTTGTATGTTCATTGATCAGGGGTGTGATGGATCGTTGTTGCTAGACGATACAAACACATTCACTGGGGAAAAGAATGCATTTCCGAACCGGAATTCGGTAAGAGGGTTTGAATTGATAGACACTATAAAAGCTCGGGTGGATGCTGCTTGCAATGCTACAGTTTCTTGTGCGGATATCCTTGCCCTGGCTGCAAAAGATGGAGTTGGCTTGGTTAGTAATAATTCATTAAATTAAATCAGTTATTAAAGATTTTCCTGCATTAATATACTTGGATTATATGGACGTGTGTTTTTGATGGATCAACCAGAAATAATAGGCATCCAAATTAACTTACACAAGTATAAGATAAAAAAATGCATCGTACCCCGAGCCTTTTACCTCAACTGGTATCACTCACCTTTTGTAAGGGTGTTGATCAGAGTTCGAATAGAATCTTTGACATTTATCCTCTCCCCTCCACTCCTATCAACTTATTAAGAAAATAAGATTTAAAATTGTATAATTACAAAAACCACCCATAAAGTCTAGCTTAATTACAAAACAATCTAGTTATCTTTCAAAATTGCAAATTCCTTCTTGAAGTATTACAAACACCCCATTGAGATTTGTATTTAACTAAACAAATACCTCTCGACGATACAATTTGTAAATTACAAAGAAGCAAATTAATATCAATGAAATATCTAATTTTAAAAGATAATTGATTCTTTTTTGTAATTAGACTAAATTTTAGGGGTAGTTTCTATAATTATATAACCCTAAAAAAGAGTATCAGACACATACTTATATTGATCGGCTGACATTTACCCTTCAAATATATTATTTTTATATAGTGGAACATTTAATAGAAATTCATAAATTATATACTTAGTGCATGCATTATGCATTTTAATACATTGTACACACGTGGAATAAGAGATCTCATCTCGGGCTCACCAACCATAAAATTACTTAGGCACCATAAAATTACTTACGTTATGGTTAATAAAATCCAATATAGATGGGAGGACCGACATGGACAGTTCCTCTCGGCAGACGAGACGCAAGAACCGCGAGCCAGAGCGCCGCCAACGCACAAATCCCAGCCCCATCCGCCAACCTCGCCACACTCATCTCCATGTTCGCCGCCAAAGGCCTATCCGCCCGCGATATGGTGGCGCTCTCCGGGGCCCACACCTTCGGGTTCGCCCAGTGCTCCACCTTCCGCACCCGCATCTACAACGATACCAACATCGACCCCGTCTTCGCCGCCAACCGCCGCGGCACGTGCCCACCCTCGGTCGGCGGCACCAACCTGGTTGCCCTCGACATACAGACTCCGAACCGGTTCGACAACAATTACTACACGAACCTGTTGACCCGGCGCGGTCTGCTTCACTCGGACCAGGAGCTTTTTAATAATGGGTCCCAGGATGCGTTGGTCAGGGTGTACGGTAGTAATATAGCTACTTTTAGGAGTGATTTTGCTGCTGCGATGATTAGGATGGGGAATATAAGCCCGCTGACGGGGACTAATGGAGAGATTAGAAGGAACTGCAGGGTTGTTAATTAATTAAGTTTATTATTTACGTGTTTATGTTAAGTGTTTACAGTTCTTTTTTTTTTTTTTGGAAAGAAAGTGTTTACAGTTTATTTAATAATATAATGCAGATTTTGTTTAATGTTTTAGTTTGGCCTAATTCAGATTAATCATAAAATAAATGCAAAAACTTTTGTGAGTAAGGTGAAAATTCGTGAGACCATGAGACGATGATACTTTTAGTGTAAAAAGTGATCAGTGTAATTTGAGAAGTATAAATTTTTACACTAAAAAGTGATACTTTAGTGTAAAAAGTGATATTTGTCTAAATACACTAATTTCAGTGTATTTTGAGAAGTATCACTTTTGATACTAAAAGTATCATTTTTTACACTAAAATATCACGGTCTCACGGTTTCACCCCATCTCACGAGAGACCTGCTGTAAAATTAAATAGATTTGGGGATTTTGAAATAGAATTTTTCAGTCAGTGGTATTTCAAATCAACTTTTCAGGAAAAAATATTCCATCAAATTGATGCTTTCTCCTATATATATGTCCGCTCAATAACCATTCATAAAGCTTTGTAATATATTTATGTTACCATGCATCAATAATGAAGCACGATAAATTTTGGTACAAGTAGAATTAGTTGCAGTACTATTAGAAATAAGTAAGTAATTTTACATGACAAAAATAGTGAATACGCGTGTTAATATATTTAAACAGTACTCTTGTAATCACTATTTGCAGTCGCTTAATTAGCTAGGTTGTGTTCGTATTTAGACTAGCTAATATTAGTTTTAGTAAGTGCACAACTATTGTGCCTTCACTATATATTGACAACATTAGAAAAATATTACAAGACTTTTGCTTGACTTTTGGAAGGGAAAAGAGACAGCTAAAGAAGAATTTTGTAAAATCTAAGAAGAATCATGCGGATTCGCATACTAACGGCATGATTGGTATGTGAGAATGGGGTAGGAATGGAATGAGCATTCCTTGTTTCATTCTCATTCACACATGCTTGGTATGCTTTAGTAATAGGAATCTTTCATTCCCATGGGAATCCCTATTCCCAAAAGTAAGGGAATGACCATTCATCCTCTCCCCATGGGTTTAGCTATTCACAATCATCAAGAATGACTCAAATTTTATTTTTAATAAAATTACCTTTCTATAAATGACTAAAAATGTTGGATATAATCTATATTTTCGAAAAGTAGTGTTATAAATAAAAAAAACTATTTATAATTTAATATGAGTTATATTTAATATTTTAATAAATCATAGTCAATTCTATAAATATTCAATATTTAAATCAAAATTTTGATATCGAATTCTTTTGTTGATTTTCTATATTTTTTTATAAAAAATAGAGATAATTACAAAAATACCCCTGAGGTTTGGGGTAATTACATAAAAACCCAGAGATTTTTTAAAATTACAAAAAACCCCTTGAGGTTTGATTCTGTTTTACATTTTTTCCCTTCATAAGCAAAAAAAAAAATATCAAAATCTCCCTGATATTTATAAAAATAGTATAGTTACCCCTTAAATTTAACCCATAATCAAACCTAATGAGATTTTTTGTAATTTTAAACATCTCTAGATTTTTTATAATTAACCCAAATCCCAGGGGTATTTTTGTAATTATCCCTAAAAAATACTATATAAAATATATTTGATATCATAGATATAAATCTCTATATATATATATATTATTTATCACACATTAAAATAATCTTATATCAATTTACGAATAACATATTTAATAAAATTTATTTAAAAATTCTTATTTAAGAGAATTTGATACTTTAAAATTATTTTTCTCAATTATTATCATTAATTTATAATTACCAATCAAGATATTTAAATCAAGTAAAAAATCGTCATCCATTCATTTCTCCATTCCTTGTACATACCAATCATAGGAATAGTAATACTACATCATTCCATTACTAATGTTATTCCATTCCAACCTAATTCCATTCATTCATACTAATCATGTCGTAAAGGGTTACCAAAAGATCAATTATATCGATTTATCGAATGGAATGAAATTAAAGTCTACTAGGGATAAATTCATACTCATTCAAAATAATAAAATATATAAATAGTCGATGTTCGACGTTTCTTGTTGTTTCAAGTGTTGTTACAATAAGAAGAGAGTCTTGCCTTCTCAAAAAAAAAAAAAAAAAAGAGTATTGTATTTTGAGATGTTTGTTGATCAACTGCTAGCACCATAGTAGAACAATTATGTTAAAGACGTAGAGTCAAAGTCTAGTTTCGGTGTATTTTTTATTTCAATAAGTATTTCTATTTAATCATAAATCATTATATGCACTAAATCACCTATAAATCACCATTGAATAATTAAGCTTTTTTTAATAAGTTGAGAGTAGTGGTTGGAGAGGATATGATAAATTTCAAAGAATTACTTAAAGATACAGAGTTCGAACTCTGGTCAATACCCTTTTAAAGAGTGAGCCAATGGCGTAGTTAGGAAAATTTACGGGGTGGGCCGATACACGGAATCGGGGTAGGCCAGATAAAAAACTAATAGAAAAACCAAATAAATTTTAACTAAAAAAATTTTTTTAAAAAAATTTACCTTATAATTTTTTTTTAAAAAAAAATGGGGGGGGCCAGGGCCCAGGTTGGCCCTCCCTGCCTACGCCAGTGGAGTGAGCGATATCATTTAAGCTACTACCTCGTGGGTTGAGATCTCCTATTCCACTTTCCCTATTCCACTCCCTATTCCATATGTTGGATGAAAGACACGTGTACAGTTGTGACATCACGTGACATCATCTTGCACAAGTGTATTTCCTCCAATGCAATGGAATAGGAGTAGAATAAGAAAAGTGGAATAGGAGATCTCATCCTCTCGCTCGTGGTACCATTGAATAATTAAGCTAAATTCAGTGTTTTGACTAGTCAAATGTCTAGAGTTCTATTCATGAATATGGAGGAATACATGATTGTGTCTTTTGAAGAAAAGGCATGAACTTAGATAGGTAAATATATGGAATTAATTAACATAAAAGAAAAAAAGAATTAGAAACTAATAAAATTAAAAAAGACGAAAAAAAAACCTAATTAAAAAATGTGTGTACCCTGTTCGTGATGGCACCTAGGCGAATATTCCATGGCCGGTCAAAAATCAGGTTTGCAATCATTTTTCCCTCTAAAATTTGATACGTCATTTTCTTAGGAAATAAAATTACTCTCATTTACAATCAGGAATCAGCCATAACAATATTTTTAGGCAACCTGATTATGCTCATCAGGGAAAAAAAAAAAATTAGTGATCCACTGTCGATTTTCTGTTGATATTATAGGTCAGTGATTTTAGATATTCTTTCAAATACACTTAAAATTTCTGTTGATATTATATGTCAGTGAATTTAGATATCCTTTCAAATACACTTAAAACTATAATTAATTTTTCACAAAATAGAAATTATTATTCTTTTTTATTTTTTTCACTTATATTAATAGAAATTTAAATTAGTTAGAAAACCAGATAGTCTAACTTTGCACTGCAGCCAACAGGCCCAACACTACATTCAAATGTCGACAGATGAGGCCTTATTCATGACTCTTCCAATTAGTTTATTTGTTCTCTCTCCCTTTCTCTGTGCGTGTGTTCTTCTTGGATTGGTTAAGTAAGAAAACTATTGATTGTCATGAAAATTACATGTAAGAAGAAGCATATCTGAGGCAGAATATCCCTCTCTCATAAACTTTAGGCTTAAAAAAAACGATTTTCATACACACGCTAGAACAACATTTAATTATACCTTCCGAAAGTATGCAGATTGGAACTGGTTCAGTTGATCATCCCTTTATCTATATCTTGCTTCTCCACCAATATTAATTTTCTATATGATCATATACTTGAATTCACGAAAACTGATCTTTCTTTCTACTTTTTGCACTCAATTAAGTTGAGAAAAATTAAATCCTAATGCACAGAATGACACTTTTCCTCTGAACCATGAAAACAGATACACAAGTACACTGCGGCGAAGATTGTTCTTCTGATGAGCCTACAGTTTGCAGAGAATACGGCGATCCAAGAGCCGAAAGAATTGAAGATGAGAGTGAAGAGAAAACGACGACAAACGGTGACTGTTCGATTGATGTAAAGGAGAGTAGTGATGATGGATCGAGAAAAAGCCAAAATTCAAAAGCAGAGAAAGTGTGCAGAATTTGTCATTTTTGCATTGAACCTTCTTCAGGGGAGTTGGAACTCATCGCACTTGGCTGTGATTGCAAAGGGGAATTAGGTTCTCCGCGTCAGCATTGTGCTCAGGCCTGGTTTGGCCTGAAAGGAGACAGGTCAAAATTTACAAAAACATACCCCCGAGGTTTAGTCTAATTACAAAATTACAAATCTATTTTACAAATTGCATCCTAGGAGATGTTATATGTTAAGGGGTATTTGTAATTTTGAAGGATAACTAGTTTTTTTTTTTTTAAATTAGACTAAATCTCATTGTTTTTGCTAATGTTGGTAATTCATTTTACTAATTCATGTTTGTTCAGCTTCAAATCTCATTTGCTAAGGGGACCCTAGTCAAGATAGTTGTACCTAAAGGGCCTAAACCAAGTAAATCTTTTTTCTGGTTATTCTAGCAGATTATGTGAAATTTGTGGAAAAACGGCTGATAATATCAGAAACATTAATAGTGAGGAGACCTCAATATTCGTGATGGAATGGAATGAGATGAGGCTAGTGCCACTCGATCTAGACAATCCCCGAGAGAGCTCATGCCGTTGTAAGCGATCTTTTTACAATTTAGTGTTGGGATGCTTGGTTCTAGCTTTCCTGCTGCTATGGTTCTTTCGAGGGATCAATGTTTTGTAGGGAAGGCATGGCACGCGATGCAATAGGACTTGATAAGGTCCCTGGATCCGGTCATCCATGATGCAAAGTGTAATTTTTCCTCCCCACGGGCCTGACGCAATGGTAAAGCATAAAGTGATTTTAGTGCATGATCATGAGATCGGACACTCGTGGGATCAATGGAAGGCATGATTTATTTTGGAAGGCAAGGTCTCTTGTAGAGTCTTGGAAGATAGAATCATTCTGCTGGAAGATTGGGTACCCATGTTGTGGTCGAGTCTCGAATGTTCATGCTGATTGTGTATAAGTTGTGACCGCATCCGAGTATAACCGGCAATAGTTGAAGGGGGTAAGATGGTCTGCCCATTGGATTAGTCAAGTGCAACCTTGAATAACTGTGAATTAAGAAAAATAAAGAAAAATATGTTAGTGCTCAGAGTTTACTGAAACTCATATAAAGGCAAAGAGTAAAAAATATATTGAGTGAAGAGTAGAGATGGCGGTGGGCGGGAATCCCCGTTCCCGCGGGGATTCGCCGAGCAGGCGGGATTCCCGAAATTTTCCCCGTGGGGACGGGACGGGAATTTTTCCCCCCGTTGGCGGGCAGGCGGGGACGGGGATCATACTCCCCGCGGGATCTCGCCTGCCGTTCATGAGGGGAACCGAATATTATATATAATATAATATTATAAATATATACACATTAAATATAATAAAATGACAAAAATCTTTAATTTATTTTATTAATTAATGTTTTATTAGTTATTTTATATAATTCATATATTTTAAATATTTAAAAATGGTTATTTTTTTAAAAAATTATTTTTTTCCAAAAAAAAATAAATTAAAACGGGACGGGAATCCCCCATGGGGCGGGATGGGGGGAATTTTTCCCCGTTTATCTCACGGGGACGGGGGGGGGATTCCCCCGCGGTGGCGGGACGGGGATGGGGATGGCTCCCGCCCCCCGCCCGTTGACATCCCTCTTGAAGAGTAATTTTATTAATGAATCGAAGCCGGTTTAAATACAATCAAAACTAGATTTGTCAAAATGGGCCGGGCCGTCAGGGCCGCCGCCCGCCCCCCTAAGGTAGGGGTGGGTTAAGTATTTAGTAGCCCGCCAAAGGGCGGGCCTAACAGGCTAGCCCGCCGCGGCCGCGACTTGGCGGGTTGGGTCGGGCGTGGCTAGCTTGAGCCCGCGTAAAAAAAAAAAAAAAAGAAAAAAATGAAAAATTAGATAAAATAGACAAAAAAAAAATAGGATAATTGATTTTTTATATTTTTATCTCTTATAAAAGTATATATAATATTTTTATAAAATATGTACTTGTTATCCATTAGTATATTTAATTCATTAAAATTAATAATATGAATAAAAAAATATTTTTTATTTTTTTATTTTTTTAATTTTTGGCGGGTACCGCCCAACCCAAACCCATGACAAAGGCGGGTTGGGTTGGGTTGAGGTTTTCTCGCCCGCCACCTTGGCGGGTCGGCCCGCCCCGCCCCGTCAAGTGGCGGGTTTTGGCGGGCCACGGGCCGGCCCGCCCCGCCGGCCCGTTTTGACACCTCTAATCAAAACTGAGAATGACGTTCAGAAAAATAAGCAACAACTTATCCATGACTAACAACTCCTAAAATCATGGATATTCTCTAAGGAATTGGTAAACACCACTATCTGACTTCCTAAAGAATAGGATTTCTAATTTATTCTGCTGAATAACCAAAATAACAAACTTTAACACCCTCCCTTAAACTAAATGTTACAACATTCAGTTTAAACAAGAAAGTGAAACAACTCCAAGCAAATTACACAGCTTCACAAATGCACCCAACTTGAGAGGTTTGGTCAATATATCTGCAACCTGGTCTTCACTTCTACAATAAACCAAATCAATAACTCATTCTTTTGTGAGATCCCGAAGAAAATGATACCTCACATCTATGTGTTTGCTTCTACCATGTAAAATTGGGTTCTTGGACAGTTTAACGGCTGAATTGTTATCACAATATGTCTGTATGCTATTCTGATTAAAACAATGCAACAATTCAAGTATTCTTTTCAGCCAAATAGCTTGACACACACAAGAAGCTGCTGCGATAAACTCGGCTTCCGTCGTAGACAATGTAACAACTTGTTGCTTCTTTGATGCCCATGAAACAGCCCCTGAACTTATCATGAAAACATAACCAGAAGTACTTTTTCTATCCTCTATGTCTCCTGCGTAATCACTATCACTGAAGCCAATAAGGTCTGATCCTCCTCCTTTTTGATAAAAGATACCAAAATCAAGTGTTCATTTCAAATAACGTAAAACTCTCTTGGCAGCAAGAAGGTGAAGCTCAATTGGAGATTCCATAAACCTGCTAATTAAACTTACAGCATACATAATGCCAGGTCTTGTTGATGTTAAGTACATCAAACTTCCAACAATTTGCTTGTACAAAGTGTTATTAATTTTCTTTCCTTCATAGTCCTTTGTGAGCTTCAAACTTGGTTCAATCGGAGTTCCCACCGAGTTCTGATCCATCATCCGAAACCTATCCAAAATCTCAATGCATATTTCTTTTGTGTGATAAAAATCCGATTCTGATTGCATTACTTCAATGCCAAGAAAATATTGCATCATTCCCGATCCGTCATCTCGAATTCTCGCCATCATGGAACTTTTAAATTCCTCAAACATTTCTTGATCATTTCTGTGTAGATTAAGTCATCTACATACAAACAAACAATCAAAATTTTCTCCACAGATTCTGATTTAACAAAGAGAGTATGCTCATATGGACATTTTTTAAAACCTGCTTTAGCGAAATAAGTCTCAATACAGCTGTACCAAGCTCTAGGTGCTTGTTTTAGTCCGTATAAAGATTTCTTCAACCTGTACACTTTTCCTTCACTTCCTTGTTGCACATATCGTGGGGGTTGATCTATAAAAACATGTTCGTCCAGATTGCCATGTAAAAAAGTTGATTTTACATCCATCTGAAAGATTGGCCAATAATTTTGTGTTGCTAATGCCACCACCATTCGAATAGTATCATGTCTTGCAATAGGAGCAAAAACTTCTTTGTAATCAACGCCAAATTTCTGATTATATCCCTTTGCAACGAGTCGAGCTTTATGCTTATCCACTTTGCCATATTTGTTTAACTTGGTTTTATAAACCCATTTAACACCAATAGATTTTTGCCCGCTTGGAAGTTCCAATAGCTCCCATGTGTCGTTTTTCTCTATTGACCTGATCTCTTCATCCATGGTTTTTTGCCATTTTGGATCTTTGACAGCTTCTTGAAACGTTATTGGATCGCAATCTGATAATAAAGTATAATGAGCAAGAGTATTATCAGAAAGATCACCACTAACCTCATAATCCTCCATCCACGTTGGTCTTCTTCTGATTCGTTGCGGTCTTGAACTTGCACCTTCAGTTTGAGCCTCAGTGACATCAAGTGGCTGCTGCAACTGAAGGCCAGGTTGCAATAATGGTGGTGTATCAGAAAGAGTTGGCACTTCTGCTTCTTTTTCTTCAAAGTTTATTGGTATTTGTTGTTGCCCACCAATGTTTTCTGTCCAATTCCATGTGTTTTCTTCATCAAAAACAACATCACGACTAATGACAATCTTTTTCGTGATTGGATTGAATAATTTGTAAGCCTTCGACTGCTCACTAACTCCAAGAAAAACACATTTTTGGCCTTTGTCATCCAACTTCTTCCTCTTCTCATCAGGAATGTGTGCATATGCAATGCACCCAAAGACTCTAAAATGATCAACGGATGGTTTTCGCCCATCCCAAGTTTCCTGTGGAATCATGTTTTTAACCCAAAATGTGGGACTTCGATTTAAAACATGGACACTCCAGTTTATTGCTTCTGGCCAAAATATTTTTGGAATTCTTCCATTTGCCGTCATGCTTCGAACTATGTTGAGAATAGTACGATTCTTCCTTTCCGCTACGCCATTTTGTTGAGGCATATATGTTGCTCTCAATTGACGTCGAATGCCATGTTCATCACAAAAATTTGCAAATTCTTGTGACATATATTCACCCCCACGATTTGTCCGGAGAATCTTAATTGTTCTCCCAACTTCATTCTCCACCAAGGCTTTAAAGTTTTTAAAAGCTAAGAATGCTTCAAATTTCTCCTATAAGAAATAAATCCATGTTTTTCGACAATAATCATCAATAAAAGAAATAAAATATTTTTTTTTACCGTTTGATATTAGATTTATTGGACCACATAAATCAGAATGGATTAACTCCAATGTTCCATGTGCTCTCCAGGCCTTGCCTTTTGGAAATGGTTCACGATGTTGTTTGCCAACAACACAATCTTCACATATTTTATAGGGAGGAGTAATATGAGGAAGACCAGTCACTATTTTCTTTTGAGAAAGAATCTGTAAACCTTTGAAATTCAAATGGGCGTATCGCAAATGCCAAATCCATGTGGACTCATTTACATCAGCTTTCAAACAAGTTTCAAGGCTTTCTATTTTAAGTGGGAACAACCTGTTTGATGTCATCTTGACATGAACAATTACTCCTCTTTTTGGATCGTAAATTTCACAAGCCCCTCATTTGATTGTTGTCTCATATCCCTTTTCTTGCAGCTGTCCAACACTTAATAAATTGTTTCTCAAATCGGGAACATAAAAAACATTTGATATAGTCTCAACATTGCCCTTTCTAGTCCTAATTTGAATATCACCTTTTCCCATAACATTTACTTTAGAATGATCACCAAAATTCACAGTAGAATGAAAATCTTCATTTAAATGGGAAAAGAAAGACTTGTTACCACACATATGATTGCTGCATCCCGTATTTATATACCATACGTCTGATTCAGACTCCTCATTGAAGTGAGATGCCATCAAAAGTGTTTCTTGTTCATTTTTCTCTGCAAAGTTGGAATAATCTCCTTTTTCATTAGAGCTTGCAGTTCATTCAGACTTATAATGACCGAATTTGTGGCAGCGGTAGCACTCAATGTGGGACTTGTCAAACTTTGGATCATTGTTGAAAGATTGTTGGTGGTGATTATATCCTCTGCCTTTACCTCGATTTTCCGGTGTATAAGAACCTCTGCCTCTTCCTCGTCTTCTATTTGATCCTCTTCATGTGGAGCTTTCACCATGAGTTGCAGCCTTTAAAGCTTGTTCTTCAGTTGATAATGACGTTGTCATTCTCTGCTCATGCACAAGCAAAGAACTTTGTAGTTCATCAATCGAAAGATCGTCAAGATCTTTTGACTCTTCAATAGAACACACCACATAAGAGAATTTAGGAGTCATTGATCGAAGAATCTTTTCAACCACACCCACATCATCAATTTTTTCATCATGGATGCGCATCTTGTTTACTATTGCCAAAGTTCCAGAGAAATACTCATCAACAGACTCTCCTTGCTTCATTTGAAGAATCTCAAACTCTTTGCGAAGAGCTTGAAGTTCTTTCGCTTTTCACCTTGGTTGTGCCTTGATACTTTTTCTTCATAGAATCCCAGATTTCTTTACTGGAATCCTTTTGTAGAATAGTCTCCAAGATCGAACGATCAATTGCTTGAAACAAATAATTCTTTGCCTTGAGGTCCTTTAATTTCCGTGCTTCTAGTTTCTTTTGCTCCGCTTGACAAAGGTAACTCAAGAAGCGGGTTCACCCACACCTATTTCCACGATAGTCCAATACTCTTTGGATCGAGAAAATTCTCCATCAACATACTCCAATGATCATAATGACCGTCAAAACGGGGAATTGCTGGTTGCACATAGTTGTTGTCTGATGCTATTTATGCCTGCTGGTTGTTTGCAAAAGAATAAAATAAAAATAAAAAAACAACCTGGCTCTGATACCAAATATTAGTGCTCAGAGTTTACTGAAACTCATATAAAGGCAAAGAGTAAAAAATATGTTGACTGAAGAGTAATTTTATTAATGAATCAGAACCAGTTTAAATACAATCAAAACTGAGAATGACGTTCAGAAAAATAAGCAACAACTTATCAATGACTAACAACTCCTAAAATCATGGATATTCTCTAAAGAATTGGTAAATACCACTATCTGACTTCCTAAAGAATAGGACTTCTAATTTATTCTACTGACTAACCAAAATAACAAACTTTAACAAAATATGTGTAAGTTTTATTGAGAGGCTTGTTGGATCAATTAAGAATGTATTTAATTATCAGATAGTGAAAACATTAATGGTAGAAAAGATTGAAGAGCATAAAATATCCCTTTCTATTTCATTTAATTCTACAAAAACCATAGCATACATGAAAATTGATTCATTATTGTAATGCCATTATATTGTTTTGAATTCTCATATATCGTATAGAAAATTTTGCTTGTCGGTTGATAATGAAAATAATTGGCATTAATTTTAATTTCTCATCTAAATAAAACTAATAACATAATATAGTATAATATTGAAAAACAATTATTTCATTCCATCGCTAAATAATTTAAATAATAATAAGAAGAAGAAAGTAATAAGGGTTATTTTCAGTTTTAGTACCTCAATTATACCTAGTTTTCAGTTTTGATCCCAAGGTTTCAGTTTAATCAGTTTTAGTATCCAACGTTTTGAGTTTTAATCAATTGGATACTGTAGTTAAATAAGCTGTTAAAAATGAAGGTTATTTGGTTGTAGAAGGTTTTCCAAACTTTGAATGTATCATTTTTGGTACCCTATGTTTCTTGGTTTATCAAATTTGGTCCCTAGATATTTCAATTTTTATTCAAAGGACTCGATCTTTTCAAGACTCAACTCTTTAACTTGGGGCCACGAAAATGGTATCGAGCCTAGATTTATTAAGAACTTTTAGTTAAATTTATTATATTTATGTAATTAACAATTGGTGAGGAGAAATTACTCCGAGATTATGGATCCGGACCGATATCCGAGATGTACTTTACGGGACATATCGTCAAATATTGACGATGTATGCACAAGAACACCTTGACCAGGTTTCATATGGGAATACCAACATGAAGAAAAGGAGCAAGCGAGAGCCGAAGCGGAGAAACCTTAAGGCAATGCAAAATGCGAGCGAGAATATTATAAGCGATTATGCTTAACCATACCCTATATGTTCACTTGATGAACCTTCAAGAAACGGTTCATGAAAATTCCCATCGAAACAATGATTCTCGATGGAGTACAGAGTGGAACGAGATACTTCAGACAAATCTAAGATCTCAGAAGATCTTAGAGAAATCTAGAAGACGGTGCGAGAATTATGGCAACCGCCATATTCATTTACCAAGACAAGTTCATCGAGATCCGAACCAGATGGAAACGATGGTGAAATATCGAAGAAACTCTTGAACTCCTTCATGATATTCGAAACGAGTCAAGAACCTGGAGGACAGGCCAAGTTCATCCGGAGGAAGGAAACGTATTGATTTTGGGACAGTTCCCTATTTACACCAAAAGGGGAAACCAACCGAAGTCATACGAAAAATGACGGATGAGGAAAAGCTCATTGCTTTAATCAAAGGAAAATCCATCAAAAATTAAAAAAGATGGATATTGAAAAGATGAATCTTAAAGATCTACACGACCTGGCAGAATCCTTCGCAGGATTAGGTATTGTAGATTTAAAGATGAACGCAGGTGAGGAATCAACTTTGGTTACCTATGACCCACAAGGTAGACCAATTCCTCCACCACCGCCACCAGTTAATCCTAACGTCGAAGAAAATACGGGTTCACATCATGGAGCTCGGGACGAGAGGATGCCACATCTTTGGGGATTTCACGATTGGGAGTGATCCACTTTCGGGGGGGAGGTCGAAACCTCTTTCGGGAACAGGACAACCTACCGGAAGGCGAATGTTTATCGACGCCTTATGGAAGATCACACCTCGACCCAATACATCCGTATGGGTTGATGTTAAATCTGGACATCCTGATTTTAAAAAAGAAGTTCTCATTGATGAATGGGCTTGACTATGAGAATTTCAAGCGAGAACCCTCGATCTTACAAAGGATTCATTCATTTTACTCCTTGAAATGAGTCTTGAAGGATCGGTGAAGATTGCTGGGATATGACCGATGCTAGTACGAAAAGTTCGGTCACATCGGGGGAATCACTTAAAGGAATTGTCGATGGTATGGCAAAACTATTCAAAATCCAATTCATCGGCACGGGTTATTCGAGGGATTAGAGGATGAAAAAAGAAAGAAATATAAACAAGCCCTCTATAGCCTGGAAGTTCTTGGATATTTGTCATATTGACGAATATATCAAGTTGTTCACCGAATATAGGTAGAAATCAAGATTGAGGAAAAAGAAGGTTTGCACGACTATTCTTTGCCAAAATTAGAGTCCTGGAGAGAAATGCTTATCGGGGAATACAAGGTGGTGGAGTCAAGTAGAAAGCGTGGCGGAAAAATGTCTTTCCTAAAGGCCAAGTTATCCGAATGGTGCTATCAGCGACTCTGCACATGAATTACAAGAGATTAAGAGGAATTAACAAAGCGGTTCCTCTATGTTGCGTGGATAATGATATCCCAACAGTTGTGGGAGGTCAACCAATGCGGACTGAAGAAGAAGAGAGAAGCCATCCATACCGCCGAGGAAGCAACAACAAAAAAGCGGGTCTTCATGGAGACCTAGAAGGTTAAGGTCAAAACAAAAAGCCGAAGTTATAAATCGGGACAAAGACCGGCACCTGCGCGGGAGTAGAATCTCATCATCGAGGTTCTAATCAAGCAAGTACTAATGAGAACCCAGGGAGAAGAACTTTCGGGGACGAGCTCATACCCGAGCTAATGAAAGTTTCGAGATTGTAATTCTTTGGACTGCGGAGCAAGAGGACATATCTCAACGGATTGTCCGGACAACTGTAAACGAGGAATTAGACGGTTCGAGGCTACACGAGAAATCGAAGAAGGTCGTCTATTATCGTGGATTTAATACGGGTGTATCAATTTGAGGATATTCCCTCATATGAAAGCATCTATGAAGAAGAGATATATTCGATGATGGAAGTGAATCGATTCGAGAATCGAGTGAAGAAGATATTCTTCTTGCAGACGATCGGGAGGATATGTCGAGGATTCCTCTCTCACGACGGTTTCTCATAAAACTCTTATGAGAATCATGAAGGAAGATCCAAAGCTTCAAGTCTATGATGGATTTACAATTGGAGCTATGGAAAAAGCATTGGATAAAATTGGGTTTCGTAACAGAAAACACCAAATTATTCACGGGGTAACAACTTAGGAGAATTAGCCATTAGATGGAGTTTCTGGTAACCCGATCGAGATGCGGTTGGTCCCTATTAGAGAAATACAGGAGATCAAAAGCGAGTTAAAGAGAAGTTGCAAATACACTCTCATGGATTCACATTGGAGCCATAAGAGTCATTATTAAGGCAACATTCAAGGAAGGAATAGATTCGCCACTCAATCTTGCTATTTTTGACAAGCGAATCTCACATCTCAAGGATTCATGCCTTGGAGCGGATTCTGAGAAATTTGTATGCGGGGAAATTAACATTTAATGTCTATCCTAGAATTGCATACAATTTGGGAGATCGAGACTTCAAGTAGAGTCCTAACCCTTCATCAAGATTTCAAAAGAGTCGATTTGATGAAAGAAGAAACAGGGCCTTACTCGATCACATACAAGATTTCCTATGCTCTCTCGAATACACATAATTCAAGTATTCTTGAGAAAGGAATTTATTGAAGTCCCAAGAATCTTTGAGGACTTTGCCAGGGTGGTGTTACGAGAAATCATTGAATCTCCAACTATTAAGGAGATTGATATGATAATTCAAGATCAACCAGTCTTCAACAAAAGTCGGAGTCTCGAGTTGAGCACAGAAGGATGTCTTTCGGCCAAGACGAGAATAGTGAGTAGCATTTGTTGGGAAGAAAGGAGACCAAGAAATGCGATTGGTAGCATCCCGATGTTTTTAAAATAGCGAGGAGAGAGTGAAATGTCGAGAAGGATGGCGAGAGGTTGAAGTAATATTCGACATCACTCAAAAGGATAACATTTTTCCTTGTGATGTTCTATATTATCTCCAACAACCAATCGTTGGAAGGTATCAGGAAGCACTGAAGATAGGAGAAATTGAGCTTACTATCACGGGGGAGTTGCGGGGAAAGGTCCCCGAGAACAATTAATACGGGAATTGAATTTCTTGAGGAACATAAACCTTGGGAAAGATTACAAGACGGAATGGAGTTCACAGTGGCTAATAAAAGATACTGAGAATCGAGATGACCACTAGTCCATTCTCCATATACATTTCTATTGGAATGTTATATGTGAATACAAGGCCAAGTATTTCGCCGCCTATATTGATTCAGTGTGGAATATGTCTTGCAAAGCTTCGGATGTTTTTCTAAAGAAATTGGAGAAAATTTACCAGCTATTGCAGGAAGAGATTTCTAAAAGGATTCTTATCCTTAATGGGAATTAAACAAGCGAAATAATGATCGGAGGAGCGGGCGTACCCATGGTACAAAGTAAAGACGCCACCAATCTATTTCCATGATACAGTGCGAGATATTTTTTTGGGAAACAATTTCCTACAAACATTCAAGCGGTTCACACAAGAGAACGAGACGAGAAGACTTATTTTCACAACCTTATGTGATCATAAGATTATTGTCCAGATCGGGAAGCATTTTACGAGAAAAATGCCAATTAATTTTCGCAGCAAGCGTGGTGATGAAGCCAAACTTCGCAATCCAAAATGGCGGATCGAAGGAAATTTGGTGAAGCTTTATTATCCTATAGACAATTTGGTTCCATCCGAAGGATCGAGAAGATATGGGATAATAACTTGTATTCATTCAGAGTACAAGGAGAAGAACGAGTCACTCCGGAAGCCATTGCGGAATTATGGATGAGTCTAATGGAGAATCCACGAGTGATGTAACCAGCCATAGAGGAACAAATATCACTCGAGGATATCAAGAAGAAGATCCAAAGGAATTACAATGAAGATCCTTTGGCGTGGTGGGATAAGAACGAGCTTAAAGCTTCCTTAAAGGTTAAACACGGAAAGGAGTGCGAATTCGTAAGATTCAAACCAATCCTTATGAACCAGGAAGATCGTGAGGATATGCAAAAGATACTTAAGGAACATCTTGACCTTAAGTTAATTTCACCGTAAGTTTCTCCATACAAAGAAGTGATCCGGGGTTCTTAGTCGAAATCATGGAGAAATTAAAAAGAGGAAAGCGAGAGACTTGTTATTAATTACAAGGGAATTAATAACATTTTGGAGTTCGACGGATACTATATCCCAGCGCAGAGAACATCCGGTTAAGCGTATCAAAAGCGCCAAGATATTCTCAAAGTTCGATTGCAAGTCCGGATTCTACCAGTTAAGATGGAGTAAGAAAGTAAGAAGTTTCTGACTTTCTCTACACCACGGGGACACTATATTTGGAACGTGATGCCTATGGGATTGGCTAACGCACCCGGATATATCAAAGAAAAATGGATAATCTTTTCAAAGATTATTTCGATTTCATGTTCGTGTATATCGGCGACATTCTAATCGCATCAAAGAACATGAATGAGCATCTCAAACATTTGGAAATATTTTTGGATGTTTGTCACAAAAGGAGATTAGTGCTTTCGGAAAAAGAGGCGTGTCGCAACAAAACGATTGAATTCCTCGGAATTGAAATCGATGAATTTGGAATTATTCTACTGAGAATCATATTGTGGAAAAGATACGGGGATTTCGGATACACTAAAAGACAAGAAGCAACTTGAGTTTTCTTGGAGTTGTTAATTTTCTTCAAGGATGTTTATTAACAATGCGGCATATTACGGGAAGGTGTTTAGCCCATTGCTTAAAAAAGATGCGAGTATTCAAATGGGAAGATGAACATCAAGTAGGAATTAAGCAACTAAAAGAAGTTTGTAAAAAGTTTCCAAAACTTGCGATTCCCCAAGCGAGGACGAACTAGTTCGTACACGGATGCGAGTGATGATTGGTGGGCGGCGGTTCTTACGAAAGTCACACCAAACGAGGAAGTGCCATGCAGATATCTGCGGTGGTTTATTCACCCTAGTGAAGCAACTTCGGTGGCATATTAACGAGAAAAGAATTCTTTGCGATCGAAGAAGGCTTTTAAAAAATGGCCTCTATTTTTTGGCTAAAAAGTTTACTTTAAAAATTGATAATTCAAGTGTCGAGGCTTTTCGAAAAACAAAATTGAATCAAAATCGAGAAAAGGCTCGATTACTTAGATGGCAAGTTGAATGTCAATATTATGATTATGATATTGTCATTATAAAATCTCATGAAAATATTCTTGCATTTCTTGACACAAGATGGAAGGCGAGCGTTCTTTGGCGAGGTCCTTAAACGAGTAAGACATCTCGGGGAAAACCTGGAGAGTCAGAAGCGAGATTTTGGGGCGTTATGTCTCAATGCGAGATTCCGGGCGACAACACGGTGACAAATCCGTTTCTAGTCAAATACGAGCATGCCGGTTCGCTCAAGGACAATTGTTCTTAAGATTGCAAGCCTCTCTTCCAGGCCGCATCTCTAACCCGGAGGTTATGGATTCAAGTACCATAATCACAAGTGTTGCGGGTGATGCATCCCCCGAGGGTGTACAAAGCGTAACGAATGTTGAAGCTCGGTGTCTGTCACAACCCGAGTCTTCAAGTCAACCCAAAGACCTGCAGGGGTAAAAGAGGAGAGTTGAATCTTAGGCCACGAGACGAGCAAATCTAAGGTTCAAGCGGCGAAAATAAGATTTCTCCTATGCGGTATATCAACGGCAATGGGAGAAACTAGTTACAAGACAAGGTATTAACCCGAGAGAAAACAATGGTTGATATCTCAGGAAAGTATCCCCGAGTTTGGATGAAACCAGGAAGTCATCCAAATGAAGTACATGAATGGTATACTTTTGGAGCTTTAGCTTCAATCTATACCGTGTCACCAGGATTCCCGAAATCTCAAAATTACCGAAATGGATTGGGGAAGCGATTTACGAGACTGGGCCAATAATCCACACTTGGCCGAGAGGCGATATTTTGGAAGGCGTATTTTATCGGTGTAGCTCACGAACCGAAGAAAGGCTTTAATGAAGCTTTTCATTTCATCAAGCTAAGAAGACCAGGATGGAAATGCTTTAAAATACATTAAGCGACTTCACTTCAGGAAGGAAGAAGGACCGATGTTAGTAGGAGCATTTTACAAGACGAAGCCTTCTACACAAGACGAGCATGGGGTCTTTGGGTTTGTCTAATCGAAATGGACAAAGTCAAATATCCATTCAAGTTCTTCGCAAGTCGGCAAATGGATCTTTCCTTTTGAATTCGATGACTGGATCAACCACGGGGTTTGGAAGAACTCTTCGAGACCAAAAGAAGAATTCTGCTGGGAAAACAAGATTAAAAGCAAGCAAAGAAACTTACAGGAAATTACGTAACATGGCGCGTGTTGGCCGTTGGGTCGGCCAGGATCTGTCAAGCATGCCCCGAACAAAAGGAACCCGAGTTTGGGAAAGGATTCCGACCTAAACCCGACCGACAAGATCATGCGTTTGGAAAGGATAAGGGCCCGACTCACAAGACGCGTTATCCTCGGGGACCACGTAAACCAAATTTTTAAAAGATTCCCGACAAACATCACATGAAATTTTGAGTCACGCGGGAAAAAAAAGAAAACCGGTGCGAGGCAATAATGTGGGATATGAGCGTAGCGATGGCGTCATATATATCGCCAGATTTGAAGTCCGCCTTTGAAGTGGGACTTACCTCTATAAAATGCGAGGATTTGAAGGAAGGCGAGGACATCAAACATTTTCCTTAGTTTTCTTACAATAAAATCGAGTGAAAATTTGTAATAAGTTTGAGTGTTTAGTTTTTAAATTTATGTATTTTTCGAGTGCAAGCTTTCAATAATGAGAAATTTAAACAAGTTTCTCCTCCCAAAAGGAGATTACTAATGTAATAAATTTTTCTTTAAGTTCTTAATAAAAGAAAGGCTTTTGTTCAACATGTGTTCATAGTGTTCTATTGATCTATCCCTTTGAAGAAATACTTTACGCCTGGAGTAGAAACGAACCAAGGTCTTTGTCTTTGAGCAAATCTTTGAAGGGTTCGGATAACTGCGAGATCATCTTCCCCGAGGTGAGGTTGAGCAGTGAGAGAGTTTGTTTGTCAAGCGATCACGGGGGGCGATAATTTTCGAATGGTGGCGTTGCGAACCACTTAACCCTGCAGTGTTTGCCAAAAGAGGTATGAATTTTAAGGGATCTATTAATTTTGGAAGCATGTTGGGCACGATATGGTCGTAATGGACTATCTCCATTATTGTAAGTAAGTAAAGTATGAGTCGGAAGTGATTATTCATAAAACATTAGATCTGAAATTGAAAGGTTGTTAAGAAGGAAACCTGCTTTATAACGAGGTTAAGCTGTTAGAGTTAACGGAGAATTAACAGAGAGGTACCAAATATGATTAATTTTGTGAACATTAGGTACCAATCTTGATTAGGTTGAAAACAGGGGTATCAAAAGTGAAATTAGGGTATAGATTGGGTATGAAAAATGAAATTATCCCAAGTAATAATAAACACCCTTTACCTTTAACTTATCGAGAAAAAAAAAAAACCAATTTAGTCTTTGGTTTTTGAAGATAAATTTGTAAACAGGCCCCTAAACTAGTTCAATTTACGAAACACTCCCCACCCGGCACCAGCTCCGCATCATATTTAGTTAGGGTTTCTTTCACCTTCTTATTTTTCCCAAAACCCTCTCCAGCAGCCGCGGCATCAGCTCCCATCACCTCGCTCAATGGTAAGCAATCCCACCGCCATCACCATGCATATTTGTATCATTACATGTATGTATATAAGTTGCTATCAGCGATTTGTTTAATTGTACTTGTTAAAATGCGTGAAAGCAGGCGTCGGAGAAGAAACTTTCCAACCCGATGAGGGAAATCAAGGTTCAAAAGCTCGTCCTCAACATCTCCGTTGGAGAGAGTGGAGATCGTCTCACCAGAGCCGCTAAGGTACCACTTACCCCTACCTTATTGCCTGTGCACTTGCATCAACTCGACGTTTTTGTAGGTGTCTGTTTGTAATTACTTTACTGGTACTTATTTTTTCAATTTTTCTTTAATATTTCGTAGGTCTTGGAACAGCTCAGTGGCCAAACCCCTGTTTTCTCCAAGGGTAACATTTTTGTACTTTGACTTTTGTTGTTAGTTCTTTTTATATTTTAGGAGGACATTTGGGACAGGGATATGCTCTGTCGTTGTATGTTGATTTTCACTAATTAGAAGTAAATAAAAATTATTTTCATTTGGTGAATTGGCTTTTCAGCTATATTGAAAATTATATTTCATGGGTGTGTGATACGATCCCACATCGGATCCACAAGCAATTGTGGATTGATACTTAAATTGGGGCCAAACCTCCACTCATGAGCTAGCTTTTGTGGTGGAGTTAGGGCCTTGGCCTTGAGGGCCTATCATTGGTGCTTTCATTGAGAGCCGGTGCGCTGTGGGAAAGGGCTACCTGGTGCTTGATAAGGTCCGGAGTGAAGCCATCCACGAGAAAAGGGCTACCTGGTGCCGTGAAGAGTCCGGAGTGAGAGCTGTCCGTGGACGTCCGGCTTGTCAAGGGGACGGCAATGATACGATCCCACATCGGATCCACAAGCAATTGTGGATTGGTACTTAAAGTTGGGGTCAAACCTCCACTCATGAGTTAGCTTTTGTGGTGGAGTTAGGGCCTTGGCCTTGAGGGCCTATCAGTGTGCGGTATTCTCATTTTGTTATAAAATTGAACATTTTTGAAAGAATTGTAATGGACATTCAATTTTTTTGGAGGAGTTATTTAGTTTCTGAAAGTCTGATTATTTTTTATATTCTGGATATCACATTCGTAGTCGAGCTCGATAGCTTGGAGACATAATTACTATATAACAGTAAGACTAGAAAACAGCTTGCTCATACTGATAGTTAATCTTTTTGTCCGACAGCAAGGTACACTGTGCGTTCTTTTGGGATCCGGCGTAACGAAAAAATTGCATGCTATGTCACAGTCAGGGGTGATAAGGCAATGCAGCTTCTTGAAAGTGGACTGAAGGTCAAGGAATATGAACTATTGAGAAGGAATTTTAGTGAAACTGGTTGCTTTGGCTTTGGTATTCAAGAGCATATTGATCTTGGAATTAAGTAAGTATATCTCTCTTGTTTCGTTTCAGAAAGGGTTGGTGCTGGCTTTTGGTACATCTCATAGTGTTCGGTGTTAATTCAAAGTAGTCAATTGATATTACAGTTTGGTCAGGTGGGCAAATTACACTTTGATTGAATCATAAGATGTTCACATGTTGCTGCTGGACAAATTTTAAAAAAAATTAATAATAGTAATTGAGGGAGCAGCTCAAGTTGGTGCTCTACATTGCTAAGCCTGGCCTTGCCAGAATTGGCTTTGCTGACTGTCGAAGCCCTTTAACACTTAGGTTGATTAAGTAAAGAAAATGGCAATGTAAACAAGCCGGTCCTGGCCTGGCCCAGGCTTGATTGGGATGAGCTGTGGTATTAGCTGGTCTGGTTCATAGAATGTGGGGCCGAGAGGGACCCACCACATATGATGTGATGGACAGCTTTATTCTTCTATGAATTAAGCCGTATGCTATCACATTAAAAAAAAAAAAAGGCTGTATGCTATCACATATTATGGATCAAGCTGTTAGTACCAGAGCCCTCCCTCTTAAGCCTCCTCTCTTAAAAGATAGTAAACACAAGCTCAAGGTGGTATGTAAGGTGAAAAACAACCCTCTGCATTTTACAGTTGATTTCCAGAAATTTGTTTTTTTAGTTTATAAATGAACTACCTTTATGTAAGGCCATACAGTTTGTTAGTTCTTATGGTTCCACTGGATATTAGTTATGTTAAGTCAGATACTAGTTGCAAATCTATGGTGCAGGTAAAAATACATCTCATAAATCTATTTTCCTTAGGATGGTCACAATAAATGATATTGACAATTGCTCATGGAACAAGGTCGTCACACTTGCACCGGTATAATTTTTATATTTTTCTTATTTATCAATCTCTACAGGTATGACCCTTCGACTGGTATTTATGGTATGGACTTCTACGTTGTCTTGGAACGCCCTGGTTACCGTGTTGGCCGCCGCAGGAGGTGCAAGTCTCGCGTTGGGATCCAACACAGGGTCACAAAGGAAGATTCAATGAAGTGGTTCCAAGTGAAATATGAAGGTGTTATCCTCAACAAGGCCTCCAACATTGGAACTTAGTTTGGCCTTAACCTCAACATTGGAGCAACTTAGTTATAGTTGGACCTTCCTGCCTAAAAGCATTTTTTCTGAACAATGTTTTATTTCTTTTTTACCTCAAAGAAATCTAGTTCCTGAACAAGTTGGTTATATGACATTGTACTCTTTTGATAGATCAATTTGGTTGTACTTTAGATTTTCATTCCTAATTTATTATATCATTTGCGTGGCATGGGTAATGCTCCTTCCCTCGGAAGCATTTGATTCCGTTTTTTTATTCAATGTTATCCATGATGTTCAAAATTCAGGAGCGAGGATTCCTTCTAGCTTAAATATGCCTCAAGCATAATTATCCCAAAAGGATATGGTGGTGCTTTGTTTCTTGTTTAAAAAAGGGATAAATACAAAATTACTTGCAAAAAACTTTAGTTCTCTTTCAAACCTCCTGAAAGCGTTACAAGCATTCCCTTCCCTTGGGTTGGGTGTTTAGGTTTGCAGACTGCAGTTAACCATCAGATATACCCTTCTTCAGAGTGCAATTTGTAAAGAGGAGCAAATATTGTGGGGGTATTTGTAATTTTAAAAATAATTGAACATTTTTGTGATAAGGTTAAACCTCGGAGGTAAGTTTTGTCATTAATACTTAAAAGAATATATTGAAAAGAACCAGTTGATTCCAGAATTTTGTAAAAATGCTTAAAAATTTCCTCTAGAGATTAATACTGTAAATTTTCTTGATACAAACAGATTGCAAACGTAAAAACCAATTAGTCTCATGCTGATTTATGTTACTCATTCCAGCATATTACTTTCATCCTTGTGATAGCAGAGAACTCAAATGTGACAGTAAAACTGAAGCCAACCACTTTTAATCGTTTGTCCATGCGAACATTATTTGGGGGACGCAATTGATGAAATTGAAAGCATTCAGCAATGCCAGAGTTGAAAAACCTCCAGCTCTTTGCAACACTTCGTTTACATCTTTACTTGTTCTTGATTTAAAATGTTGTACTTATGGGCTGAGCTAATGAACTAGTATAGGATGAATTAAAGAACCTTGACAAGAGCTTAGAATTGATGCGAGCTCATTAACTCTTTACAAGGCCGAGCTCAGGTCTTTTGGGGCTTAGGGCAATTGGACCAAGATAAAAATAGCTGAGGTGATGATCCGAAGCAATCGACATCATTCCGCTCTGTCGAACTACTTAGTAAAGCAAGGTTCTAGAAGATTCGATCTTATCCTAATCGGATTCTGTTACCAAAATCGTAACAAACTCCGGATTTTACGGAAACCCTAATTAGGGCAAAGCTAAAGCCCAAGTCCAGATTCATTCTTACCCTAATCACACTTTTCACACTCATTTTTATATTTTGCTTTGTTCTTGCTGAATATTCTTCTGACTTAAGCATCAGAGAGGGCACACCGAAGCAACCCTCCGGCCCCTCTTTTGAGCAGGTCTATGGCGGAGTTCGGGCGGAAGATATTTTCAGGGAGGCAGAGCAATTTTAGGATCGACCACTTCCCTATCCCCATCAACAAATACACAATTCGTGTTTTAACAGTTCCACAGAGAGGATGTTGATTCTGGACAATTGGAAGGTAGTCACTATAAATTCAGCCAGCCAAATTAACACCCAGAGTTATCAGAACAACAAAAATCAAGAAGCGGAAGAGGAAAAAGATATCAACGAAATATAATCTTCTCTCATACCTTAAGGATTAAGTAACATGGTTTCTATGGGGTGCCAGGTCACATATTCACCATCAAACTAAGCTTCAGCTCCAAATGAGTAGATAAGCAGCTTTTATACCGAATCTAGAATGGTAAATGGTCATGTTTACGACTCAACAATTGCATAGTCATTGCCGTTAAAGAGAGTATGAAATTTCTGTTACCTTGGCTTTCAAGCACAACAACATCTATAGATAACCACATTTGATGAATCCAATATACACACTTTTATTCTAAAAGACATCAAGGTACAATGCATTAGATGTGTTCCGGGGAACATTTTCTTTCCCCAGGAACAAAATTTTGTTTGTTTTTCTCATTCCTCGAAACAAAGTCCTTCCCCAAAACAAACTCAAACGTTGAAAAAAGCTGATGCAACACTACTAAGTAGGCAAAAATCTTACAAAACATTAACAAATGTCTCCCAAAACGCCTTCCCAAGTACCTTTTCCAGAATACCCGAAACAAAAACCAAAACATTCCCATAGCAATTAATACACAGCCGCATTACACATGAGAGGAATAAGACTGATAAGTTTTCATTTGATGATGTGTGACACTAATAATACTCATTTCGTGTTAAAGCTACAGCAACATACACATGATTGATTCATCACTTTCCCATACATTAAGCCCCAAACTATCATTTCATCCATTATACAAAACATAAATAGAGTATTAGATACCCGGTCGGAACCATAACTTTTGTTTTTCTTTAACAGAGATACACTTCCATACAGATCTCAACTCTTCTCCATCTAGTCATTTAAGAATGAACAAAACCAAGATCAACTAACTCACTATTGTGAAGGAGCGATTGTACTAAGGAATAATGAGCTTCCTCCCAGCATAGATGGTGTCACCTGTAAGCCCATTTGCCTCCTTAATTGCATCAATTGATACCTATACCATTACCATCAATAAACAACTCAAATTCAACTTCCAGAAAATCCAGAGTGAGAGACTACAAAAGGATTCTGATCTTTTGAAGCCAAAAAAAGAGAAAAAAAACTTTACTAAATGAAGGCAGATAATTTTAAATGTGTGTACCCCATATTCTCTAGACAGGCCCCAAAGAGTATCTCCCTTCACAATCTCTATGGTTTTTGCCATAGATTCCACCACATTTTGTTCCACAGACGTAGTAACAGTATCCTACATATATTGCGAAAACAATCAAATTCAAGTCTAACAACAACACAAGCACGTACATCATGTATGTCTACAATCTACTTACATGCTGCAACCTTATCACATTAACCGCTATAAACAAAGCTTCAAGATACTTACCACAAGATATCAACATATAAATTTGAAAATATACACCAGTACACACGGTCATTTTAAGGATATAACATAAACTTATTCTACAATGCATGCCTAGTTTGGGCTTCTAACATTATAGCTATTAAGTTTTACGCAGCCAAACAAGGAAAAAAAAAAAAAAAAAACTTTCCCACCTCAGTCATGAATATTAAGTGGCATTGTAGCTTAATTGAAAGTATTATTATATCCATACAAAAATGCAAGTGTTTAGTAAGGCCACCAACAAGATTCAAAATATAGTCCACATTTAGCTCGAAACCTCTTAAAAGACACACACAAACACAAGAGAAGAAATAAAAAAGAAAGAGAAGAAGAATTAAACTGTCAGCAAGCACGGTAACAAGCATAAATGCACAATGGAAAGAAACTTCTCCCCTAACAGTTCGAAATAACCAAAAAAAAAAGAAAATAAAAATATATTTATCAAGATTATTACCTGACAAATGGGTTCTTGGAGGGGTTTTTGCTGAGAGGACTGACAACACGGCGGCGGAGGATGGTCCTGTGTCTTGCCTATATTGGGGATACTACACTGATTACTGTTGTTGAAAGGGTTGAGGGCTTTGAGAATGCTCATAGCGATTCCCGAGAACACTACAAACCCGGCCGTTTTCGCCACCGTCTTATCTATTTCATTTTTGTCGCCGTCTTTGCCATCTCCGCCGAGGTCTCCGGCGGCCCGTGGGGGATTTGACATCTGGGTTTTGGCTGTTAACAAATGGGGGCCTGAAATTGCGGAGCCTTTTGATGGGTTTGAGGTTTTTGCTTTGCAAGGTTGGACTTATTCGGACAATGGCACACTCTGCCCTCTGCAATTGGAAATAGCAGTAGGGATATTAATCTACCCTCCAATTTTTTTTCAGTGTCAACTAGTGTTGCTATTTGAACAACACGATATTAAATGTTTTTTTTTTTTAAAATTATCAATGGTGTTTTGGAGAGGCGAATTCTACTTGAGGCTAAAAAATGTAAAAGTTGAATTTAATCCAAAAGATAACTACTGATTTTGTGTTCTTCAAGGGAGAAATAGATAAAAACCGAAGAATAATTTTGACAGATAACTATACTAAATCACATTTTTTCTGACAAAACTAAATCATCATTATTAACAAAATATTCATAACACTCGACTACAAAAATAATACATTGGAAATTGGCTACCATAACAGATTGGCGTTTGTACTTATGGTGCGTGGGACCGTAACCAGTTGTGACAAAATTGGTTCGATAAAAATTATGGCCTTGTATGGTTGTGTTTCCATGGACCATTTCTAGTTTCTAGTGTTGGAAAATGAATTTTGAGAATTTATTGGTTTTTCTGTGAAAATTGGGATTGCGTTTGGATGAGTGAATGAAAATGAGTTTTAAGTAGATTTGAAAATGAGATTATGTTTGATTGAGTAGTTTTGAAGTAATATTTTATGTATTTAAAAAGTTGATAGTGATTGAATATTTTAATTGAATATATTGTATTATATTTGTAAGATTGTAGGATAGTATGTCTCATTAGATATATATGGTAATATTTTAAGTAGATAAAGTTGATAATTGAGAATCCCACATATATATTTGGATAAAAAAAAATGAGAATAGTTATTGATGAGTGATGTAGAGACTTGTATAATGTTGAGAATTGAAATAATAGGTTTGAGATGTTGTTTTAAATGAAAAATGAAAAGTGAAAATGATGATTCTATTGGAAAATTTATAAACAAATATAATTATATTTCTATGAATAGTTAAAAACTGAAAATGGTGGCTTGGAAACATAAACAATCAAGGCCTTATTTTTGCCAAAAAAAGAGTCTACAATTAAAAAAACTGGCGAATTGCGAAAATTGCAAAATAAGTTGGAATTTTTTTTTGAGGGGGGAGGTTCACGTACTGGTCACACCGTATTTTTAGGGGTGAAAATTCGGGTCAACAGATTGGGTTCGTGCTTGGCTTCAGGTTAATTTCGAGTTATGCTTAAAATACATCGAAAGTTAATGAAAATTTAAAATTACTATGTTTTAGACAAATTGGAAACATCGGGTCGTGCCCCCCCCCCCCAACTTTTTACTTTTCTTCATTCTAGTACCTATATTTTTATTATTTAGTATTTTGGCCCCCCTCATAATTTTGTTGGATAAAAATATTCCATGAATTTTAGTAAGTTAAATTGGAGATTTTGTGGGTCTTATTTTATCTTATTATCATCTTAAAAATATTGGGATGTATGGATGTATTTCCAAGTCAAATTTCCAGTTTTTAGTATTAAAAAATAGATTTTCAAACTTTATTGATTTTTGTGTGAAAATTGAGAATATGTTTGTTTTGTTGTCTGATTTTTTCTTAGAAATGAAAATATGTTTGGTTATAGTTTTTTGAACGTATTTTTAACATAGATTTTTGTTATTGTAGTGTATTTTTCACATAAATTTGCGTGATTGTGGTGAAAATTTATTTATTTGTGTTTCCAAAAGAATCTTTCCACAAGAAAATGAAAATTGAAAAGTTGGAAAGTGGAAAATTGTGTTTGAAAACACATATATACATACCCATATATTTTTTATTCATCAAAAGATGAGTTTCTCATAATTATTTGCTAATATATATTGAAAAGAATTTATTAAATGCATTTTTTTAAATGGGTTTCTCATAATTATTTGCTAATATATTATATATTTGATAAAAATAAATGCATTTTATAATATTTTTTTAATATTTAATGTATTTTTTTATTTGTAATTTTAATTTTTTTCGTGTCAACTTTAAATTATATAGGTTTTTCGTGCCGTGTCGGGTTACCCGTGTCATAAATAGGTCGTGTTCGTGTCGTGTATCTTGACACGACAAGCTTGACACCACTACTTTTGGCCCCCCTTACCAGCGGTCCTGGCTCCGCCCCTGGGGTCGTGTTCGTGTTAGTCGGTTTTGGGTTCGGGTTTCTCTCAATAATTTCGGGTCGGGTTCATGTTCGAGTTTCGTGTCGTGTCAGATATTGTCACCCTTACGTATTTTCAAGAAAAACATTCAATTTTCGAGGAAAGCGGACTCATTTCACGAGTCTTTTAAATTAAACCATTAATGTGTAAATTATAATTTTTATGGGACCAATTTTGCGAAAGTTATACTACGAACCAAAATTAAAACTTAACATAAGGTTGCATTTGAATGGAATAATTTGGACTTGATGGGACCAATAATTCAAGAGAAAAATTTCAAAGAACTCCTTCTAAAATACATTTAAGATTCATTTTAAAAAGTAGATTAAAAAGATTTTCAAGAATTAGAGGGCCATTAAGAAAATATAATTGGTGTGTTCATTGTAACTGAGAGGGAATATATGGTTCTTACAATAGAAAGAAGAAAGACAACAACAACAAATGAGGATGAAGACTCCTAAATAGAAAGCTAGGGTTACAATAAAGATAAAAATACTAAACTACCCTTAATAATACAAACAAATAACAATAATAACAAAATATTAAGTTAGTCTAACACATTATACCAAAAATCACCCAAGTTCAATAATTTCTTTTTTTGTGAATTTGAAACATCAATCCAATCCAAATGGAGCTCAATTTCAACACACAAAAGCAACACCCAGAAGCGTGAAGCAAACTTGAGAAAGCGTGTTAGACAGAAATACCCACGTAAAGACACGTGCTATTTGGTCAAGATTCACATTCACTCAAGCTTCTTTCAGATTCTTTCCCAAACAAATGGCCTTCATCTTGCCATCTCAGCATTTCCTCCATTTTTCCATTCTTTTCTATTTTCTCCCTCCGCATAAATTTTAAAAATAATATTGTTTTCCACCAATAAAAACGCATAAAATATCCTACTCAAAATCAATTTCTTCTGGACGCTCTTTATTCTTGGCTTTCATATACTCAGTTTCCTGAAACAATCTTAGATTTTTTTTTTCTTTTGAAAAAAAAAAACAAATTGTTTTGTGCTTGCTGTGAGATAATGGCTCAGTTATTGTCACCAGTTTGCACAGACACAATCAAATTCCAAAATCCATTACAGAGTTTCAGTCCACGAAACAAATATCCCATTTTAGGTAGAAATAGTCTGAATTGGAGCAGTCATGGTGGAAAAAGGAAAGGTTTTGGGAGAATGAGGGTTGCGTCTCAGGAATCTGCATCATATGAGGACATGGCAGATGATTATTATGCTGTATTGGGTCTGGTAATATGAAAAATGCTTTGATTTTAAATTTGTGTAGTAATTATTATTTTTTTTTGCTAATACTGATTGAATTCCAATTTTCTTGTGGTATGATGTCCTTCATTATACTTTCATCATGATAAAACCATCGGACATGAGATTAGTGTATTTCCTTTCTTTTTATTGTGCTCCAAAACACCTTTTAGGGGGTGTTCATATTAATTAAGTTTAAAATTAACTCAGTTTAGAACATTGTGCTGTTTGAGGAAAGTATACCAAAATTATCTGGAGTTAACCGCATTGGATGTTCTTGTTTGAAGCCGAAGATTGCCCCGGCGTCCGTGTCTTTGGATTAGTTCAAAGCTTAATGGTTAAGATTTTATAAGTTGGCTTTTGTGTTAATAGTTAGGCCGGATTATGTATGGTGGATTTTCTGAACTTCACGGATGCATTCCCACAAACTAAAAGTCAGTTTCAAATGTGAGAATGTGATAGTTATTGGAAATTATGAGCTAAAGCATGTGACTTGGACGAAAACCATGGACACGAACAAAGTATCTTCTAGCTTGTAGTTATGCTACAGAAGATCGAGTAGTAATATTAATAAATTATGAAGAACGCAATGATAAATAACCAGTCTGTAAATTCTTTCTTAAGAATGTCTTTTTACTTCTTCATAGTTTTTATTTTGAAGCTATATGAAATGCATTTTCTGTGGTTTAAATGTATACTGTGTGAAAACGCATGGAAAGAGTTGTTAAAGTTACGAGTCATGTAAAAAAATGAAAAAGCCAATGTGAGCTTATGCGTTGAAGGTCAATAATTTTAGCCTATATCATATTCAGACAATTTATTAGGTAAGAAAGGACAATTCTACGTGTAATTTTCCAAAATTGGATGTGTTCTGCAACTTAGAAAATAACATGGTATGGTCTTGATTAAAGAACTTACTAAATTTTATTAGTAACAAAAGCTTCTCAGTGTTGAGCGCTTTTAACTGAACTCTTATCCAAAAGGCAGACACAAAGTGAATGATCGTGTGTTCAAACTTTTACATTATATTATCTAAGGATGACTATAATTTGTTTATGTTACAGTACATTATCTAATTATGATGATGATAAAATTTTCTCATTTCACATTTGATTTTCACTTTATTCCTCGGCCTATGTTACCAGCTTCCTGATGCCACACCAGAGCAGATAAAGAAAGCCTACTATAGTTGCATGAAATCTTGCCATCCAGATCTCAGTGGTGATGATCCAGAGACAACAAATTTCTGCATGTTCATAAATGAGGTTTACGCGGTAAGTTCTGTTCGTATGGTTACCATCTAAATATCGACTGAATAAAAAGTTCAAGACTTCTGTTGGAGTGTTTCTGCTATAAAGCGACTTTTCCTATTTAGGTTCTCAGCGATCCTGTGCAGCGAATGGTTTATGATGAAATTCAAGGATATGCGTTGACTGCAATCAATCCTTTTTATGATGATTCCAGCCCAAAGGATCATGTATTTGTAGATGAATTTAGCTGCATAGGTATGTTTAGAGTGTTCAACTCCAGTTCTTTTTACATTTCGTTATAACTTCGGTCTTTTAAGTTCAAAATGTGCATAATTACATGATGATACCTGAGGTTTCTGGATAAGTTTTTGATACAAATGTGAGTCAAAATAATGGGAATGATACCTACAGCATAAGTGAAATGTCAGTACAAATTCTGCCGCATAATGTTTGTTTTCATGATTACCTCAAATTATTAGTATTATTGTAGAAATGTCGTAAACTCAGTACTATGGCGTGCATTTGTGGTGTTTCATTAGTTCATTTGGAAAGTCAAATAAGAGAAGAAAAATGGGATATATAAACTGCTAGTGCATACATTTTTGTAAATATTCTGATGCTAATCAGGAAACTCAAAAGCTTTACAAACATGCATATAATATTTTTTTTAGCTCAAGCGTGATTCCCGTAGGAATCTTATATGGATTGAGCAACCTCTGCATCATTACACTGTTAAATTGACATCTACTATGTCTCATTCCCTTTCATAGGTTGCAAGAATTGTGCCAATGTTTGTTCAGATGTATTTGCTATTGAGGAAGACTTTGGAAGAGCCAGAGCTTATAGCCAGATCGGAAACCATGACTCAGTTCAACAAGCAGTTGATAGCTGGTAAGTTTATGCTGTGGAGGTAGATTTCTGGCTTTCCATTATGTTCTTGAAATTGATGGGAGTATGTATGATGAAACTTCTGTGGAGTCTAAAACATGTCGTTTCTATTTTTATTCCTGGAACCGCAATATCCAAACAAAAGTACGTGCGCTCATGTAAATTGGGAGAAGAAATGGTATAGACTGAAAGCGGACCTATTGTTTTGTAACTCTATGAAAGCTAAATGCTTGAAATTTTGGCTAATGCTGGTAAACGTCAAAGTAGTATACTGTAAACTATTAAAATAAGTAACCCAACATTCAATTGGTTTGTGGAGTTTCCGTGGGAAAAGAAAATTCTGCTAGCATCAACTCATTTTTTGGTATTGATTTGAAATCAGCTTTATCTAGATGGAAACCCTTAGGACTTGTCCCACTTGAAAGACTCCTCCTAACTTCACGTTTTACTGGCCATTCTGGAGATTATGTTTTATGAAAACTGTTTTATTTATTTAGACACTGGTAATTACATCTGAATTGCACTTTTACATTTAGAGTTTTATTGAACTGGACGAGTCTCCGCAAATAAATAACGGTACATTTTCATTTCAGCCCAGTTGATTGTATTCATTGGACTTCCGCTGCCCAGTTATCGCTTCTAGAAGACGAAATGCGAAGAGTAGAAAGAGTAAATGTAAGAATACATACTTTTAGGCAGTTTCTGTCTTTCAGGTAACTTTGGTGGTCTTAATCTATTTTCTGTCTCAGAATGTCATATAGATGAGTTATCTCTCATCTTGACTGCTGATTTGTTTCTAGCCAATGTAGTTGTGCTTACCAGTCTTAGACACAAGAAGTACTGACACTTTTTTGTCTGTACGAGTATAACTAACTTTTTTTTTTTCAAATTAACATCGAGAGCTAGTCTACAAGAATGATCTTTGTCTTATTTTTTCATCTCGAACATTAACTAGTCTAGTTTCATTTGCTTGTAATGTCGTATAAGTTGTTCTTTATGGGCCAATTACCAAGGCCATAGGTTGGAGCGAGACAGAAAGATGTTGAATGAAATCCTTGGTTGTCGTGCAAAATTACACAATATACAAATCTGGTCTTCAAGATTTCCGTCATGACTATGCATGAATGTCAGCACGTACATGTTTTAATGAATATCTAATTTTACGAGTGATGATGCTCACCAGGTTGCCTTGATGCTCTCAGGAATGGGCTCAGCATCTGTAGATGTCTTTCGGATGGTAAGATCTCTTTTGTCATTTAATTAATATTTTATGTGGATACAACTTAATAGTCTAATGCTGCTCTGATATGCTTCTATTATATTAATCAGAAGAAGTTGCATCCATTAATCTAGTTATAATCTGTTTGACATAATAACGTATATAAATTTCATTGTTGGTCCGATGCAACTAAAGCTGATGATATAGTTATGAGTCTCTTGAAAATGTTGGTGATGATATAATCTGTTTGACATAACATATATAATCTAGTTACATGAAGATGTAACAATTGAGGGTTTCAAGTTCATTAATCATGTATACCTTACTTTAGTAATGCTTGCCGTCACTCAGAAATATAATGATTATAATTTTTCAAACTTCTTTCTTCCAATGGGTATGCTTTGTGGCTTTGTGTGTTAAACCTAATTATTCTTACTGCTGCAGGCGAGCGTTAGATGGGAAAAGAGACAAGCTAAAGTCTTGGTAAGAACCCTAACTCAAAATGTGGAATTTTCCTCTAATTGCAGATGGGATAATGATATCGTACATGGACGAATTTTCTACTAGTATACCTTGTTAGGAAATATTTGAGCTTTTCAAAACTGCTGTAGGCCAACTTGGTATAGCAAAAATCTCATACAAAACTATTTACTGCCTTGAACTTCCAGATTTGAGCTTGAATTCGGATTAATAACTGTAAGCGTTATCTTGGACTGGTTTAATAGAAACGAAGAATGATTCTACGAATTGTTTTGATCTTTTTAACTGTGAAGATAATACAAGTGTTGGAGATCGTGGCAAATAGGTTTCCCTGAGATATCTGATATATTGCTTGGTCAAATATGAGCTGCAAACTGATATAACTATTTTGCATCTACAATATGGATGTGTCCCCTTATCTGTCCTGTTTCCTACTTTTTACTTTTTCCCAAAATAGATGCTGATCGAAGTTTTCTAAACCATTTGGAAACTCCTAGATGTTGTGCTCTTGGATATGATTCTTGGAAATTCTGTAATGCACTAATGTTCTTCATACATATAAATTGGGGTTTTATTTTTCGGAAAATTTGGATCTTGAGCTGAATCGCAGAAACTAGAGAATGGTTTATTAGTATCTGGTGCCCATGCCTGAAAACACTTGTCCTTTATTGCAGGACCAAGCTAGAATAAGGATGGTGAAGCAGAAGGATTCTGATAAAACTCAAACTTATTGGAATAACCTTTGGGGGAAGGCCAAAGACTATGAAAATACAGGTAAGATAGATAGATGAATTTGTCATAGCACTTCATGGTAACCTTTTTAATTTATTTACTGCTGCTGGAAGGCTCATTTGTTTGGTTCATTTGCAAATTGCAATTGTTTTTTTCTTCCTGCAACTGAACTCTATCGATATTCCGAATATGGGGCCTCTCTATCAGGCATAGACAACCTAGTGAATTTTTTTGGCAAAAACTTGCGTGAGACGGTCTCACGGATTTAGATTCGTGAGACGGAGCCCTTACACAAAGTTTTAAAGGTTTTTTTTTTCAGATTTTATTTTTCTTAGGGTTTATATTTATTTTTTAGGGTTTATTTTGTTTCTTGGGTTTATTTTTAATTGATTTGAGTTTTTAGGATTTTTAGTTTTTTTTAGGGTTTATTTTTTATTTTTTGGGTTTATTTTTGTTTTTCGGGTTTATTCTTCATGGTTCATGTTTTTAGGGTTTATTTTTGTTTCTTCATGATTCATTATTATTTTTAAATTTATTTTCATGGTTCATGTTCTCAAGACGGAGCCCTTAGGAGATCCGTCTCACCGATTTAGATCGGTGAAACCGTCTCACAAGAGACTTGCTCAAAATGTTTATGTAACTATCTTAATCAAATAATAATCTAACATTCGTAATATAGGAATTGAAACCTCATAACAGTAATTAGAAATAGTATCTTCATAATACGCATAGATTTTTTGCCAATTCCAATTTCATCAAATCGATTCTTACTTAGGGTAAACACACACACTCTAAGTGTACTGATTTCTTAATTAGTTTTCTCTAAAGTTAGTTCTACTCATGAAGTATGCAATGTTTTGAGCTGTTACTACTCAAATATCATAATTGCTGCACTTTGTTTACTTCAAAGTTCTTCAAACTGATTTAGTTGCGCAATATCAGGTGCAATGGTTTCGCCACAAGAACATCCTTCAATTTATTATTTGGACATAACAAGTAGCATACGTCGTTTGAATTATTTACCGATAAATTTCTTCATTGAAGTCAAGTTAAATATTCTTGTTTTATTGAGTCTTGAATTGTACATGCTTACACTTGAGCTTTCCTACGCTTTATAGTATTTCTTGTGACACAAAATTCTGAACCACCATTGTTCATAGTAATTTTTATGTTGCTATTTACTGAACTTTTGTTTGTCGTTGCAGAGGAACAAGTGAAAGAGAGGGCGGCACGAGCTGCTGCAGCATCTCGTAGATGGAGAGAGTATTCTAGAAGGGGTGTCGACAAACCTCCGACCTTCAAACTTCCGGAAGCCATCTCTAACAAGGAACAGTGAGCACTAATCTCAACGCCCTTTGTATATCTGCTATATATATGTAAATGCCAGAGACATGCCCGATTGATTCTCTGTGTCTTGCATCACATCCAGAACTGTATATAACAATGTAATTATCACCAAAATATAACTTTTCTTCAAGCTGAACGGTCTGGTGATGCCCATTAAATATGCTTATATATATACACGGAGTTAGTTATATTAAACTGCACGATCGTGTATTATTATATTTTCCAACAAACACAATATATTGGAATCATAGGTCATTTTTAACCAACATTTTGTGTGAGAAAGGTTAACATGACAGTCCAATCTGTTTTATGTCTTCTCCGTTAACTTGAATTTCATGTATATGGGATCACCTAACTTTGATGGTGAACCTTTTGTTTGGTTGTTTTAATAGTTGGGTTATTTGCTAACTTATGTTTTTGTAGGCAAGCAGTATATAGTGCTCAATTAGACGAGTCGTTATCTTTGCCCATTTTTAAAAAGAACTTCCCATTATCAGAGAAAAAACCCACTAATTCTTGACTTCCAACACTTCACATGTATGAAAGGCCGGTTTACACCACATCTTTCATTAATCATTAACTAGCTTTCTTTGCCATTATATAAAATAAAAAAAAAAATTGGCATCAAGATTCAAGTGTTTATAGAGATTTTTAAAGCAGGAATGGGAAACGAACAAGAAAACTTACACTCATTAATTCAATTAATTCATTATACGAAATGACGAGGGCCCTTTGAATTTATCGATTCAATTAATTAGTTAATTGCTATAAGTCGGATTTTCGTGTAGGCGATTATAGTTTCCAGAAAATGATTTGATCATCCTTACAACAGACTGACAGAGAATATGTATATGCTTTCAAGGAACGGTCTTCAAGGTGCGAGTGTTTCCAGCAATTTAATGTTCCAATGTTAACATAGTGTCGTTAAGCTAACTTTTCCTGGACAACCAGAACTCGTGCATTGTGATATCTTTACAGCTGGCTTTTCAATTTCGAACGTTGCTAAAAGCGAATCATTTTTGCACACATTTTCAAATTAAAGCATTGACAAACCTGAAATTCTTATGCCATCTCCTTTTTGCCAGTTTTTTTCCACTTGATTAGCTTTCCAGTATTTTATCTGATTGATGATCACCCGAGTTAAAGTTTTATGTAATTGTTTTATAAAAAAATCAAAAGAAGGACATTTCAAAAGGAAGATGAGAATTCAAATATACAAAAGGCATACGTATTAATTATGAACAATCAAATGTATAAAATAATATCAAAGAAATATGGAGAAAAGAAAAACCCATAGAGAAAAATGAGATACAAAATTAAGGCCATACAAGATACATTCTCAGCTGTTAATTTCTAGGATAGATCATTCTAATAACTCTTGTTTAACATTTACAATCAACAGTTGATTTCCATTTCATCTGACAGTAGAAGCAACAGTGTGAGCCCATAACCTGATATTATCTTTCAATTCCATTTCATTCCCAAAAGCTGGAATTCTCCAATCCATCAACGAATTATTATTCTTTACTTGTTCCAAATTAGAACCCCATGCCTCAGAAAGGTAAGGCCTTGAAACTGATGATAGCTCACCAAATCCATTTTTCCCTGTACTCTTTGAAGCCCTGGAATTATTGAAACCAATCTCGAATCAATTTCTTCTTCATGATCTGAAAACACAAATCCCAGATCCATAAACCCTTTTAACTCCTCCAATTCAAGCTCCGTCATACTTCGACTGCTCCTATTTTTCCTTCTCTTCTCCCTCGTGTCGTAGATCGATGACCCACAACAACTGTTTGTGTTGTTAATACAGGGGTTTATTTTTTCTTGGTGTTTTGTTGATGAAAAATCCTGAAAACTCTCAACTTGTTTGCCAGAAAGTATGGTATGAAGCTGAGGCCCGAGTACTGATTTGGGCGACGGGGAATTTAGGGTTTTAGAGGTCAAAAGCTGGTCATCACTGTAAGATCTTCTCATCAGGGTTGTGATTCGATTCAGCTTTGGCTTATCATCATCATCAGCTTCCTGATCTTCTTCTTCTCGCACAACTGAACTGGTTTTGGGTGTAGTAGATAAAGGGGGTTTTGGTGTGAAAACTCCATATTCAAACCAGTATGAATCGAATAGGTTTAAGATTAGTGTTTGCTCATCTGACATTATCTTTTTTCTGTCGGCAATTGATGAAATTACAGAGTATAGATAGTGAGTGGTGTTGGACACTACGAGAAAAAGTGTTAGAAATTTTTAAGATTAATGTTTGGCATGTGATGATGGTATTATATATACTATGGATGAAATGAGGGGTGGTTGCGGTGGGGCATTACATTATTGACCCTCGGTTAATTTTTATATTGGAATAATTACGTGGAATATTGTGTAGTTTATTGCACACGGTTATCTTTTTCATATTGCAGGCTTTGAATTTTAATTTCTCCTTATTTTTTCCCAAGGGATTTTCTTAGCGTCCGACCTTACACTGGGAGTAATGGTCCGCGTATATATTAGTTTATTAAATCCAAGTGTTTAGGCTTAGCAGTTAGCTGATACACCAATACACGAAAGTAGATTGAACATGATAAAAAAAAATCATATAAATTCAAGCTATTCTTTTTAAGAAAAATTCTTAGTATAATTAATTTATTTTTAAAAAGGAGACAGGGCCCAAGTTAGCCCACAACCGAACTGTGTATAAAATAATAAATTTAGAGGAAAAATTAATAAACCCCAAATTATACGTGATTTTTACATTACCCCTAAATTATTTTTTTTTACTTAATCTCCTCCTCAACTACACGAAAATTTCTACGGTGCCCTCTTCTCCTCCCGCAAGTGGATCTAATGGGAATATTCCGTTGGCGGGGATGAGAAGAGGACACCGTAGAAATTTTTATGTAGTTTAGGGGGTTAAATATAAGAAAATAGTTTGGTTTCAAAATTTGTGCATAGTTCGGGGGTACATTAAAATTTCCATAGATTTTTATGTTTATACTTATTGTGCATTTGTATACATATAAAATATTAAATTAAATCATAGTTTTATAATTTCACAAGTTATTACGCATGATTTCCTAAACTATTTTTTTCTACTTATCCCCCTGAACTAAACGAAAAATTCTACGGTCCCATCTCTTCCCCCCATCGGCGAATCTGACCGAATATTCTGCTGGCGGGGAAGAAAGATGGGACCGTATAAATTTTCATCTAGTTCAGGGGGTTAAATAGAAAAAAAATTAGTTTAGGTGGCAATGTAGAAAATCACGTATACTTTGGGGGGTTTATTAGTTTTTCCTCATAAATTTATCCTTATATACTAAAAGAAACAAGTTGACACATTCACCTTATTAAGTTTAGATATGTGTCAATTTCTCATCCTCTCAATTAGATTCTAAAAGATAAAATATAATCCAAAAAATAAAGGATTTGCTCACAATTAGTTTAGAAAAGATCAAAATTCAAATAATTTTTTATTGATAAATATTATGTTAGTTCAGAATATATGTTTTTGCATTTAAAAGATAACAAAATTTAAAATATAAAAATAATACAAAAATAAAGATTATATCTATTTTATCTTTTAAATTTATTATCTTTTAAATTCGTGACACTAAGATTTTATGTTTGCATAAATCTCGTGTAACTAGAAACTAATAAATTAGTTAACACGTTACTCCAAAACCCTAACTATTTGAAGGGCTTTCCCCTTAAAAAAACTATTAGAAGGGCTTTCTAGTAAATTTAGTAGATTCTCGGTTCTTCTTGTGCTTATAATTAGCATGGGTCCCAGTTGTCTGGCCCAATTTTATTTGTAAAGTTGACGAACCAGTTTGAACATATTTTCGGTTTTCCTTAAGATCCACGCCTGGGGCAGACCATTAGTTTTTTTTTTTTTTTTTTTTTTTTATAAGCGGCCGAAGAGTTTACGCTAATTATGTCACGCGACAACAACTCCGCCTTCATTCTTGCCCGCCAAAGTAAACCGCGAGATGTGCACGCAGAATAAGAGTGTTGTTCGACGGTCACGACGACAAACCGTGATCCTCCCAGGTAAAGAGAACAATTATGTTCGACGTTCTAACTAAAGATCATGACCACAATTGTCCCACTATTTTGTCTTTTAGGGAAAATAAATAAAATAGTAAAAAAACATTGATTAAAAAATTCATAATTTTCTCAATCATCATTTTATTTAAATGCTAAAAATGAGAAACGTTATTATTTTTCAAACGTTGACAGAGAAACTAGCAAGAAACGTCGACATATTTCTAATCGTTAAGAAAGAAAAGCATTTGCATAATTTGATACAAACATTTTGGTCTATTTAATAAAAAAAATAATCCTATATATTATACATCCACCTGAAAATTTTCTAAACAATGTTCACAATGATTCACTTTCTAAAGTACATGCAATTACATTGTAATTTTGCTATATTTCTTTCTCGAGTGTATTGGAGATCAAAACAAAAATGTTTATTAATAAGATTAAATTATTGAATCATAATCAATTAATGATGATATCACTAGTTGCCAAATTACAAATTTAATAAAAGTGTGACCCTTGACGAATTAATAAGAATTAAAACACAACATATTAATCAGGGGCTTAGCCTACTGACCACCACATAGGACTTAAGTCCCTTTTGAGGTGAAGGTTATGGGTTGAAAAATCATACTCCATCAAATTACTTCATGGGGCATATGCGAATGAAAATTTGTTGGAATTTCATACTGAATAATATATGTGTGGGTTCGCTTGGAGGGGAGATCAACTACTATAAGATTTGAGGTCGAACATAATTTTCTTTCTTTACCAAGGAGAATATGTTGACGTCAATAGATCTTACCATAACTTATTTGGTCAATACGTCACACCCTACAATTTATCTTGGTGGCGGTGATGAGAAGTTCGGAGTTGATGTTATAGGCGTAGTAAGACGTAGCCTCAAGCTTCGAAAGAAAAAAAAAAAACGCAATCAACTTTATTTTTATAACTTTAGACTATACACACAAATTACTGATTCATACACGTTCATCCAATCGTCATAAGAAAAAAATAATGTTTCCAATTTCATTACCAAACCAAGGTCAAGGAAAGCAATTTTTATCATTTAATTGAAGCTCTATCGGATGAACGAAAAGCACGTGATATACTTTAGTATGAAATATCTAAATCAACGCGTAGGCTCTCATCTAATTACCAATGTGAAGTCGTCATTCATATTTTGTAGGATATTGTGGTCAATCTCAAAGAATTTTAAATTTTAGGTGCTTATGAACATGTTATAATATAGTAGTTGAAATCTTTTTTTTTTTGAGAGATATAGTAGTTGAAATCTAATGTGCAAATGGCAACCACTTTTTGCCTATGGAAAGATGAAGAACCAGATGTCACGTGTGAAAACTGCAGATTAAAGAGGAAATCATGGTAACAAAATGAGGATCACGTGGTTACAAACAAATTTTTTCTTTATTATTAGGATCTCCAAAGGGAAAATTATGTTAAAAATAAACAATATTATGTTACTTTACATTTTACTTATCAGCAAATGATTTATTTTTATATTTTTTATTATCAGAACAAATGATTTATTTATATCTTTTTAGTGTGCTTTCAGGCAATTAGTCCGAGTTCGATCCCAAGTCAGTGCGTGTTTTCCTCTATTGTCTCTCCCTTTCAAAAAAACAATGGCTTGTTCTTTTTTAAGTAAATATTTGAAACCATTTAATTTGTTTTTATTATGCGACTAAAGTTGTTCATTGTAAAGACATAAAGTACCATAAAAAAGATGATGAATATATAGGAGATATAGGGAAAAGGTGAGAGCATCTCCAACCAATGACACACCAAATTTGGTTTTGGTGTAATTTTTCAAAAATCATCTTCAATCCACTACACTAAATCTTACACCAAATGAGTATTTTAATATTTTCTTTTCATCATGGAATAACAAATTTATTTGCTTATGCAATTATTTCTCTTGCTTATATTTTATTATTATTAATGTAACTAAATAAAAACTTATATTTAACTAATATTACATTAATTAATTACTTTGCAAAATAAATATTACAACTAATATCACAATAAATAAAAATACTAAATTGCACACTAGACAATAAAAACGACAAACCTAAAACAAATATTTAAAGATAAAAGAAGATTAATGAAATTGTAATATTGTTTATTAATTATTGTAGTTTATAGAAAATTTTAAATTTAGTTTATAATAATTTATTGGTAAATATTAACTATTGTTAGTTATTATAATTGTCCATCTAAAATAATAACTATATACACAATTTAGATAACTAAAACTATGTTACAAATGAATTATATATCGAATATAGGATACAATAGGAATTAAAAGTTTGAATTAGAAGAAATTGGAGAGCAAAAATGGAATATTTGTATTACACCAAATTTGGTGTAAAGTAATAGTGTTACAAATTTGGTGCAAATTCGGTGTAATGTTTAGAGTTGGGTTGGAGGGATTTTTTTTTAGATATTTGGAGTTTTTGTGTGGATTTTGAAGTTGAGTTGGAATTGATATGACATGGGTGATCAAACACTTTTAGGTGAAAGTTTGATTTAAAAAGGCCGTACTTAATATATAATCACCAACCTAGTCTAGTCTATATTTTTATCATTTTTATGAGTACATGTCCTCGGAGGGAAGGAGATTGAAAATCAAATCCAGGTGTGGCCTGGAAAATACAAATTCCTTACCACCTAGGCTACCACTCGATTCCCATAATATATATTTTTATCATTGATTTGTACCCAAAATGGATATGCATTCAGTTGGATCATCCAATTTTGTGGATTATATATCATCAGCAAAAGGGTGTAACTGGGTAATCTAATATTTGAGAATGGACCAACTAAATCGGAAGTCATGTATATCTGCTGCAGAAACTGAACGAAAAATCTTGCATATATATTAAATAAGGGTACATTTCAAGCCTTTCATCTATTATTATCCCATCCCATCATCCCAAACAATGATTTATATATGTTACACTATCAAGACATTTTTCAATCATTAATTCCAACTATAAAACTTCCACATTATATAGCGTTAAAATTCCAATTGTACAGAAAGGGTGAATACAAATCTTGATCACATAAAACAGATCTGCAGGGTAAACGTCTCGTTGAAAATAGAGACTTTATAGGTCCTTGATCAGCCAAAAATAATAATTAGCTAACTTATTTCGTACAGAAAAGGTAAAAACTAAACCAGCCAAAAATGAAGGAGCATTGACTGTTGAATATGGACGACAACATACACTTTTCATCTAAGGATTCTTCAACTCCAAACAATCTCAATAGAAGGCAAGCTCACATGTCTCAGATCCTCTCTGAAACAATGAGATTTTCTGGAGCGTGTCAAATTTAGCTTCATTGTTTGGGGAATATATTTCCATCCTCTTTAGGACTTTAGAATTCTTCAAAAGATACCTTACCAACTTAAACTCATACTTTGTACACCAGAATTGATCAATTCTTACCATTCTAAGATGTGATAATAGGCATGTAGGCACTTGTTTGGGCTTCATCCAATTATATCTCAAATATCCATCAACCTGATGATAACAAAAACCATAAGACCGTAGAAGAAAGAAGTTATTGATCAAGGAAAAACAGAAAAGCTAAAAACTCTATATGCATCAACTAACCTCACTGATAATGAGGACTTCAAGATTATCAGCACTTTTAAGGAATCTTGTGAGAAAAAGCCAATCAATAGCCAATTCGAGTTTCGTCAAATTATCAAACCTTCTAATACTTTCTGGACCACCAAAGTCTCCGCCAGGTTCAAGCTTCATATGAGAGATGTAGAGAGTATAATATCAAAGTGAGTAATCACGGGAAAAAAACTGAAAGGATTCCCAATCACTAACAGTAACACTAAGAAAATATAGAATGTTGTGATAAAAATTCAAACGCGTACCTCCATCCCACTTGACAGTTTGAGGTACTTCACGTTACGAAGACTATCAATAAATTTCACCACAGATTGAAAGTAGTCGTCACTTTCTCCGTCATTCTTATAATAATCGAAATAGATGTCTGCTTCAATTAAGGAGGTTAGCATCTCAGCTGAGATATGCTTGGATACACCATCTTGTAGCTGTATATATCTAAGTCGGGGAGCAATTATCTTTATCTCCACGTTGTCATGAATATAATATCCTAAACCATTAAAAAAAAAAATCAACCCTGAGCATTATTATTGTGGGCGAAAATATATTATAACAAACCAAATCTTTATCCACAATTCCCTCGATGATTAACTCATCAAGCACTGGACAACCAGAAAGCAAATGAGGAATGGCTTCATCAACTTGATATCGAACAAAATAAAGATGAAGCTTTTTGAGGCTAGGCAAAGATACAGCACCACTAGAGGGGATGCCTACACAATTAAAGAGCGTCAAATTGACAAGGGTTTTGCAGGTGAAGAGGCATCGAGGCAACATAAACTGATAATTAAGACCAATATCAAGATTTTGGACATTGCGCGCAATGGCAGTCGTAATCCATGTCTCAAATTCATAATCGTCACATTTATCCATGTAACAGAGGCGAAAAGTAGTTAAGCCTTGCACTTTATGTAGCATAATAACCCTGTTGATGATATTATGATTCTCCCCGTCGAAATCTAAAGTAGGGACATGAGTCCAAAGAAACCTCCATCTTTTAGCTAGAATGCTGGTTGCCACAGAGAGCTTAGTTGGGAGAAAAGAGAGAATTTGACAAAGGACGGCGTCTGGCAAACGGCTAAGTCTGTCAACTGAGGGCGGATTTTGCTTCAGGCGCTTTGTGCTTGGACATGGTTTTGTTTTCTCCATAACACAATGGGTAAAGGGTTTCTGGGTTTGAAGAGGAACTGATTACTACTAAGACATGTAAATCAATCAGGCGGTCAATTGGCGAACTGGAATTTGGAAAACGAACGCTTGAATATCGCTCATTTAAATAGGAACCCTCAGTAATTTAACATGTTTTATGTTTATCAGTGACAGTCATTTAATCCGAGTGAAAAAAAAGAGGCAAACGGGGGAAAAGGAACTTACCAGCCGTAAATTTGTAGTTCTCTCGTCGGTCCATTTCTCCTCCGATGCCCTCTCAACTTCTAGGGTTAATTTGTTGAGATGATGCGTTCCCAAACATAATTATTTTAGTATTTTACTCTTCAAATATTATTTACAAGTATTTTATCTTATGATTTATATTTAATATGTGGCTCGGTTCTATTACATCTGTGGATCAGGTTGGGCTGGTCCGGTACTAGCCCGCCGGGCCAAAGGAAAATTTGAGTGCGACCAAATTTTTAGGCCCAAGCTCAATCCAACCCATGAAAATACACGGGAAAAATTAGGTCGATCGGGTTGGGTTGATATTTCGGTCCTAATAAGCCGAAACCCAAAAAGTCCGACTCTTTTCAGGCTTACAATATCATAGCCTGACCGGTCCATCGAGTCAGTCTGGCTTCGATAGCTCTAGTTCCAATAACATTTTACTTCAAAATTTCACCAGATAACTTTTATCTATTGTTGGCATGTTTGACTTAATTAGAGATGTTAAACGTTCACGACTTGATTGGTCACCCCGTATAAACTAGAAAAAAAAGAGTTAGAGTCAAATTATTTTGGCCCATTTAAATTCGAGCCTGGTCGTTTAGAATTAGTTAAGGCTAGCTCGTAGGTTAACAGGCTAGAACGCTAATATTCTAATATAATTCTAATATTATATAACTAGGGGTGTAAACGAGTCGAACATGGTACTAATCAAGCTTGTTTGAATTTTAATCAAGCTTCAAAAATTGTGTTTGAGTTTGCTTTGATTATTAATCGAATCGAGCTCGAACGAGCTTTAGCCGAACCGAACATGAACCAATCTCGAGTAGCTTGATAGTTTTACACATATTTTATTATTTTTTTACTAATCGAGTCGAGCTCAAACCGAGCTTCTCATCATATCGAACAAAAAAACGTGTTCAAGCTTGGTTCATTATGTTAACGAACCGAGCTCAAACGAGCTTTTAATGATCGATTTCAAATCAAGTATCGAGTAGCTTGATATTTTTACACATATTTTTTTTTTTTTACTAATCGAGTCGAGCTCGAACCGAGCTTTACATCATATCGAACAGAAAAACGTGTTCAAGCTTGGTCGTTATGTTAACGAACCGAGCTCAAACGAGCTTTTAACGACCGATCTCAAATCAAGTAGCTTGATTCATTTTTCAACTCTATCTATAATCTTACTAGTGAATAATATAAAAATTAGGCTAAAACCTAAATGGTGATTTTACAATTATCCATATTATTTGATTATACGATAATTTGATAATAATAACTAATATTTTTAGAAATAATATTAATTGACACAACTTCAAGATATTTTGTAATAATTACTAATTGTTATGTATTTTTAGATGACAATTACGAAAAGCACTATTTATATATTGCTATTTTCAATAACTATTCAGATTCACTTATTCAGACTCAGTTAATATGAACTTTCACTTTGCACAGGAAGATGGTAAGCTTCTTTCACAGGAAGATGTACCCTGTCTTCCTTTCTATTATGACTGATTCACTGTCTATGTAATTGTATCATACATTTTCAGTTTTTCTCTTTTTTTCTGACAATTAGAAGGCAATATTTCATTCCATAACATATAGTAACAAAACTATAATTTAACCAAAAAAGAAGAGACTTTATAGGTCCTTGATCAGCCAAAAATATTTAACTAGCTAACTTAATTTGTACAGAGAAGGTAAATACAAAGATAAACTTCTCACCCAAGGATTCAACCCCCAAACAATCTCAATGGAAGGCAAGCTCGCATGCCTCGGATCCTCTCTGAAACAATGAAATTTTCTGGAGGGAGTCAAATTTAGCTTTAAAATCAACTTCATGATTTGGGGAATATATTTACATCCTCTCCAGTACTTTAGCATTCTTCAAAAGATATCTTACCAACTTAAACTCATGCTTTGTACTCCCGAATTGATCGATTCTTACAGTTCTAAGATGTGATAATAGGCATGTAGGCACTTGTTTGGGCGTCATCCAATTATATTTCACAGATCCAACAACCTGATGATAACAAAAACCATAAGACTGTATAGAGGAAATAAACTGTTGATCAAGAAAAACAATGAGGACTTCAAGATTATCAGGGAATTTTGTGCGAAAACGCCAATCAACAGCCAATTCAAGTTTTGTTAAATTATCAAACCTTCTAATACATTCACTTGGATCAGCAAAGTCTCCGTCAGGTTCAAGCTTCCCACGAGAGATGTAGACAGTATGCTTCATATCAGAGATATAGAGAGTATAATATCAAAGTGAGTAATCACGTGAAAGTTTGATTTAAAAAGGCCCGTACTTATTATATAATCTAGTCTAGTCTATATTTGTATCATTTTTTTTCCTTTTTATGAGTACATGTCTTCGGAGGGAAGGAGATTGAGAATCGAATCCAGGTGTGGCCTGGAATTTACAAATTAGGCTACCACTCGATTCCCATATATATTTTTATCACTGATTTATTTCCAAAATGGATTAGCATTCAGTTGGATCATCCAATTTGTGGATTATATATCATCAGCAAAAGGGTGTAACTGGGTAATCTAATATTTGAGAATGGACCAACTAAATTGGAAGTCATGTATATCTGCTGCAGAAACTGAACGAAAAATCTTGCATATATATTAAATAAGGGTACATTTCAAGCCTTTCATCTATTATTATCCCATCCCATCATCCCAGACAATGATTTATATATGTTACACTATCAAGACATTTTTCAATCATTAATTCCAACCATAAAACTTCCACATTATATAGCGTTAAAATTCCAATTGTACAGAAAAGGTGAACAAAAATCTTGATCACATAAAACAGATCTGCAGGGAAAACGTCTAGTTGAAAATAGAGAATTTATAGGTCCTTTATCAGCCAAAATTATATTATCAGCTAAGTTATTTTGTACAGAAAAGGTAAATACAAAGCGAGCCACATCTGAAGAAACATTGAGTGTTGAATACGGACAACAACATAAACTCCTCACCTAAGGATTCAACCCCCAAACAATCTCAATAGAAGGCAAGCTCACATGCTTCAGATCCTCTTTGAAACAATGAAATTTTCTGGAGCGCGTTAAATTTAGCTTCCGAAACCAAATCCATGGGTTGGGGAATATATTTCCATCCTCTTCAGGACTTTAGCATTCTTCAAAAGATATTTTACCAACTTAAGCTCATGCTTTGTACACTCGAAATAATCAATTCTTACGATTCTAAGATGTGATATTAGGCATGTAGGCAATTGTTTGGGCTTCATCCAATTACATTTCAGAGATCCATCAACCTGATGATAACAAAAACCATAAGACTCTAGAAGAAAAAAGTTGTTGATCAAGGAGAAACAGAAAAGCTAAGAACTCTTTTATTGCATCAACAAACCTCACGGATAATGAGGACTTCAAGATTACCAGCTCTTTCCAGGAATTTTTGAGAAAACGCCAATCAACAGCAAATTCGAGTTTCGTTAAATTATCAAACCTTCTAATACATTCACTTGGATCAGCAAAGTCTGCGTCGGGTTCAAGCTTCACACCAGAGATATAGAGAGTATAATATCAAAGGTTAGTAATCAAGGGATAAAATAGACAAAATTGACAATTGTTCCCAATCACTTAACGACAGCACTAAACAATTATAGAATGTTGTGATAAAAAGTTCAAACATGTACCTCCATATGACTTCTCAGTTTTAGGTACTTCACGTTACAAAGACTATCAATAAATTTTACCACAGATCGAAAATAGTAGTCGCGTCCTCCATCGTGAAAACAACAATAACCGATGTCTGCTTGAATTAAAGATGTTAGCATCTGAGCTGAGATCTGCTTGCATACACAATTTCGTAGCTGTAGATATCTAAGTGCGGGGGCATTTATCTTAATCTCGACATTGTAGTCATATGATAAACGATTGTGCATAAGAAAAACCTTGAGAACTTTTATTGTGGGCGAAAATATATCATAACAAACCAAATCATTATCCACGATTCCACCGATGAATAACTCCTCAAGCACTGGACAACAAGAAAGCAAGTGAGGAAGGGCTTCATCAACTTGATATCGAACAAAATAAAAATCAAGCTTCTTCAGGCTAGGCAAATATACAGCACCACTAGAGGGGATGCCTACACAATTATAGAGCGTCAAATTGACAAGGGTTTTGCAGGTGAACAGGCATCGAGGCAACATAAGCTGATGATCAAGACGAATATCAAGATTTTGTACATTGCGCGCAATGGCAATCGTAATCCATGTCTCAAATTCATAATCTTCGCAATTATCTATGTAACGGAGGCGAAAAATAGTTAAGCTTTGCACTTTATGTAGCATAATAACCCTGTTGATGATATTATGATTCTCCCTGTCGAAATATAAATTAGGGACATGAGTCCAAAGAAACCTCCATCTTTTAGCTAGAATGCTGGTTGCCACAGAGAGCTTAGTTGGGAGAAAAGAGAGAATTTGACAAATGACGGCGTCTGGCAAACCGCTAAGTCTGTCAACTGAGGCCGGATTTTGATTCAGGCGCTTTCTGCTTGCACAGGGTTTTGTTTTCACCATAACACAATGGGGAAAGGGTTTCTGGGTTCGAACAATAACTGAATACTACTAAGACATGTAAATCAATCAGGTGGTGAAATGGCGAACTGAAATTTTTTGGGGGAAAAAAAAAACGCTTGAATATTGTTCGTTTTAACAGGAAATCTCAGTGGGTTTACCAGGGATATTGATTTAAAAGACAGGGGAACTTACCAGTTACCAGCCGTAAATTTGTAGTTCTCTCGTCGGTCAATTTCTCCTCCGATGGACTCTCGACTTCTAGGGTTAATTTGTTGAGATAGTAGGTTAAATAGCCCACTAGCCCATCATCTTTTTTTTTTTAAAATATAAATGTAATACTAATATTCTATATTTTTTTTATTATTCCTTACTAGTAAATATTTTTCAAATTATATTTCTGGGTGGCAACTTGCACCCTTAAATTACACTTGATTTGCACATTGCACCCTAAAATTCGAATTTTGGCATTTTCCACCATTAAATTAGGTTCTTCTTTGCATTATGCACCCTAATGCTATTTCTAATGGATTTTTAACCGATATGTCAGGTTTAAGGGTGTCCAATGGGGGTATTTTGGTCAGTTTTTATGTTAAAAATAAACTTTATCTTCTTCATTTTATCTCTTTTAGTATTCATGTAAAGTTAAATAGGTTCCTCCATTTTTAGTTATTTTATTACTTTTTTCTCCCCTCCAACATTCTTTTTTTTCGTGTTCCTTATCCAATTAAGATTAAATCTATTTTAGCATCCCCATTTCATATGATAATTATACATCATGAAGATTAATCTTTTTTAAGGTAGGTGCAATAAATAAAGGGACTTGAGCAAATTGTTCAACAAATATCTTACTTTGATTTGCAGAAATTAAAACAAAAAACATTGATTATTTCTCCAACAACTACAAGTCTGACAAAGTGGTGTTAGAAGAAACATAACAAAATTAATTACAATCAATATTTCAAATAGAGCCCTCACTTCTTTCACGTCAATTATACAACATTGTTACAGTGAAATTCCCGTCACTTTGTTGTGTTACAAGTATATTTGAGTCCATCCTATAAATCCTGGTTGCAACCAATGATGATGGTCCTGTGCATATCATAATTAACATTAGAATAACATATTAACACTATATAAATACTACATTGTAATTTTATGAAAAAGGTAATAAATATTAGAAAAACATGTGTTGTTGTCCTAGAACCCATACTACCACAATATGATTTCCCAACCTTTTTCTTTACCTTACAAAAACAAACAAATAATATGAGTAAAGATGCATTATTCTACAAGATGAATAAAATGAAAGTAAAAACTTCATATATTTAATTCATACCGGTAATTTTGATCTCTTCGTGGATGCAGTGGAGTAGGTGACATTTTGATTCGTAAGGGGCTGTTTTACATTCTTTCTTGTTGTGTCTGAGCACTCCATAATTTGAACATGAGTACTTAAGGGTCATTTTCTTATGGCCTCCTTCATCTAGTTCTTTCCTCCAGACATGCTTTAGCGGTCTTCCAACCTTTTTTGTATTTTCAGGCCACAACGTCAGTGGATGTAATGTAGAGTCAGGCCACTCTTTTTGCCCTTTTAGAGGATTGAGCAAATGCGAAAAAGATTTTAGAAATGTGTCATTTTTATACCAATGCTCAACATAATCCTCAATGTTTTCTCTTCTATAAAAAGATACAATATGTGGCATGAACACAAGGAATTCCAGTAAGATCCCACTTTTTGCAGCTACAAGTTTTAGAAGTTAAATCCACAGTCCATTTGTCCCCAAGCCATCCCTTAACTTCAAATTTATCATGACCATTCCACTCTAAAATATATTCATAAGCTCTTTTCTTATTATTCTCCAAGATCTTTTGCACAGCAGGACCAATTTCTCCATTAGAATTCATCACTTTATCTCTTTGTGTATGAATTCTTTTCATTATAATCACCCTAAGGATCTTTAACATGGTTATAATTGGCTTGTTCCTTGCCTTTAGGATGACATGGTTGAATAGATTGTTTAATAACAAATCACATTTTAACCAAGTACAAAAATGTGACCTCACCTACCATCAAATTCAAAATCACATATTTAATGCAATATATTCTCATTCAAGTTATACTTCCACGTAAAAAAACATTTAAAAGTAAAAAGAGATAATGAAAAAGTGTTCTTAGTTGTTTAGTGCATATAATTATCAAAGCCCATTATCATATTGTGCTGTAAATGTCATAAAATTCACATATTTAACATTATCAATGAAGAAAAAAATTTGTAGAACACATTACCATAGATTGGTGCTTGACATCCTATTGGTATTTGCAATACCCGTTTAATATTATCTTCTTGTCTCAAAATCCCAACCATTATTTTGCGACTAACATAAACACTAAAAAACTTGGTTTAGAGTGAAGAAATGGGAAGAAGACGAGAAATGATGGTCTGATTATGAAACCCTAACCATGTTTTTTAAAGGGATTATAAAAAATTAAGAGACTAAAATACCCCCACTGGATTACCTTAAACCTGTCATATCGGTTGCAAACCCACAAAAAATAGCATTAGGGTGCACATTGCAAAGAACAACCTAATTTAATGGTGGAAAATGCCAAAATTCGAATTTCATGGTGCAATGTGCAAATCAAGTGTAATTTAAGGGTGCAATTTGCCAATTACCCTATATTTCCTCATCTTGAAGCTTTTAACTTTACCAAATAAGTTATATTTTTCGATAAATTTCTTTTTTATTTGTTTCATCCATTACTTATTTAACTTTCTGATTTTTATTCTAAATAAGAAAATATCACGAAATTTGATTAGACTCTTTAGGATATAAAATATATTTGTAAATATATAACTTTGAAAATTTTAAATTATAGTCATATAAGTGATTATAAGAAATACGCATTAATTTTTCGAGTATGCACACTTGAGCCGAGTAGTAGGAATAGAAGTTCGACGACGGAATAAATGAGATATGAGAGAACGAAATAAGGAGAGGGATGGATCAGGAGGAGCGTTGGGTGCATGCGTGGAGTTCCCTCGACTGCACTCGCTTCAAGTAGCGCGCATGTCCATGCGGGGACAAGGGAAAAGGCTCCTCTCGCAGCTGTGGTGGCACTCGTCTGCCCCGTACCTCCGCTTGGCAGTCGCACAGGGGCTCTCTTAGTCGGACCTACCGTGGCTCGCCTTCTTTGTGTTTGGAGTCTTTGTTTTCGCATTATTTGGGTAATTTTTTCTTATATGTTAGCATTTTGCATGCTTAAGAGTTTCTTGTAGAATGTTAGAGTCACTACAAGGACTCTTTAGTTTGATCCATCTCTCTCAAGTGTTAGGAATTTTTTTTATTTCTCGAAACGAGAAATTTAACATTCTAGGATGTTAGACTAATAGACAACTGTGTTTCACCATTCTATTTGATTATATCGACAACGATTTCCACCATTGCAAAAATCATTGTCTATTGATGAGTAATAGACAACGATATTACAATAGTCATACACCATTGTCGTTTTTTCCTTTTTAGGACAACGGACTATCACCGTTGTTTATACATTATCTACTGCTCAACAAACAATGTTTTCGCGATGGTGTGTTGTTAAGTTAATAGACAATGGTGAAAATTAATATAGTGCCCTCTTTTACATCACTGATATGAACAGTATATTTTTTCTTCGAAAGACAACCATGCATGGATCATTGCTATCAAATTATTTGTATTTTTCTTGTAGTACATGTTCACATAAATCCTTATCATTAATTATTATACGTAATGTGGTATGAAATTTCTCCAATACCTCGTTTAACCTAATTAAGCTGGGTGTAGAGATATGAACTAGCTAGATTAGAGTTCAATATTGAGCTGAGGCCCAATACCATAGATGGATTTGAGTGTATGGTAAGCTGTAGAGCTGGATTGTATTGTTCAATTTTCCATATTGGAATGTCTTATTTAATTACAGAAGGTAAGATAAGATAATCTTTCTATAATCCAATTGCCCTGTTCAAATTTCAAATGACTATATAAGGTTTTGTCCTGTTTCTATTTTTTTTCTTTTACGCATTCTTCATTGAGTACTGAGATTATGTTTGAGTTCTTACATGATTTTGAATGATTTAATTTTGAGATTTTAATCTCTTACTACTTGAGTATCAATGATTTGGGAATAGAAGATCCCATCCGTGATTCGGGTGCCTAGCACTTTGCATGAACAGTTTTTGTGAATTGGAGCAAAATTATGGTGCACCTTCTTAAATGCCGTAATTCTCGAGCACTATATGTAACATCTTTCTAATTTAATTAAAGAAATAGCATAAGTAGTTGAATAAATTATTTAAGTATTTTTGTACAATATATTTGTTCAAATATAACAGCTCCAACCTAAACATTCACTCATCTATAACTACAAACACAATTTAAAAAATTGTGGTTCAAGTGGCAAAGTTATATTTTCAGAATATGCGATCAATTTTGTATTTTGGTAGTAGAAGCTTGTGCCATCAGAACAATTGACAAGGTTCGATCTCATATGGATGCATATGTTAATTTCCCAAATGTCTCAATGTACTTAAAACAAATTAATTTAGAATTTTATACAAAGACAAGTCCCACCGGAGGTGTATGTTAATATTTTTATATTTGTTTCTTCATAATAGATTAATATTAGTTTATATTTGTTGAAATATGTCCTTTGCGAGCTATCTCACATTGATTAATAAGCTACAATGATTTTTTACACCAGATATATTATTAAGGTATACTACGTACAAATTTATTTCTTAAAAAAATAGAGCCAAATAATAAAATCCATCATCTTTTTTCATTTTATTGAGTTGCAATAAAATACATTATCGCTCATGTTGCGAATGATGCGGAGTAAGACGCGGTCGTTTTTTACCACTGCCCATAAAATTATTGGATTCTTGTTGATTAAGAAACCAACTATATATGATTAACAAATCATTAGTTAATAGTTATTGGATGATGTGTTATCCCAACCTATATCTATTTAATTACTAGAATTTTTTATATCTGTGGTTTTATAGGAATTGGCCTTATTATATTGTATCTGTGCCAAAACTTTTGTAGTGTAGCGTAAATAAAATATTCTTGTACTTTTTTATCTGATACTACAAATTTATCAATAATTTATTGGATTGGTAAATGAAAAAAATTAAGATGAAGTAAAATGATTTGAGAAAAAAGGAATTAACAAAAGAGAGAATAATTAGAGAGATAAAGAAGAAAAAGAAAGGGTAGATCGATGAGACAGAAAAGAAAATATTAGATTTGGGATCGAACACACTTGATCGCTTTACATGAGAGAATTTGGTTGTACGCCAGTAGATCCCACGACCACCACCACAACACTGGTCAGTCTATGCACACTCCGCGGTTTATCTTGGTGGAGCGAGCCAGCGATGAGGCAAATGATATATATCTTCTCTTCCAAAACTATGTTTCATCTTTAATTTCACCGCACAGACGATAGCCATGTGTATAACACTTACCATATTAAATTTGAAGCGTAAATCAAGCCTAAATTGTGAGTATTTGATATTATATATGATAAGTATTATACACGTGACAATTATCCGTGCATTGAAATATAAGATGAAACATGATTTTGGAATATAAGATCCTATTCGGCGATGAGAGGTCGAAGTTGTTGTTTCTCGCACACCTCATGAGACGTAAGTTGGAAGAGAAAAAAAAAAGGAAAGTGTAGAGGAGAGAGAAAAGAAAACAATCTTGCTGTTATCTTTTAAAAATGAAGCTAATTTTTCTCAACACACTAAATAACATACAAGTTAATTATTTTACGGTCAATGGTTTACAAATAATATAGATTCTAATCACTTATTTGATTCAATAAACTATCTGACATCTGAGTTGTTTGTCCTATTATTTAAAATTTTCCTTTAAAAAAAGGAACGGTAGCGTAAGAATACATACTAGAGATTATTTGGTAGGTGCAAATATAATGTGTTTGTAACATTAGTCACAATGGAAAAACAAAATAAGTACATAAAAATGTTTTATATATTCTTCTTCTTCTTCTTTTTTTTTTTTTTTTTTTTACATTTCTTGGCAAGAGAATAGGCCGAATAATTCAGTAATAAAACTAAATGGGTTCCTTTTTAGTTCTTTTATTTTTTTTAGTGCTGATCAAATAGTGTGAGCTAGGAGAAGAAAGAATATGTTAGTTTTGGGGTTGATGATAGTCGCTGTTGAAAATAAAAATAATGTTCACTTTTTGTTTTTACTTCAATTATATTTTCAAGGTCCCAACTTATAATAAAAGTTGGTACATGGATGGGATAACATCAAAATGCACAAGTACAGACCAGTCCAAATTAGCACAACAAAAATATTATTGATGCCACTTACTTAGATTCAGTTAAATTTATAAACTCAATTATTTGTCAAGAAAATATTTCATATTTTATTCCAAAATTCTTTAAATAAAATGTCACACACATATGTATCCCAAATGTATCTTGATGATATCCATAAAGTTTTTATTAAAATATTATAAGGACGTCATACCACATGCTTGGCAAAATTTAAAATAAAAAATGAAATTTACCTAGAAAGTACGTATATTACCAAGACCCTTTTTCATCATTTTACTCTGGACCATTGAATAAATATATATATATATATATATATATATTCCATCGTTTGCCATAATAAGGATTTATGGATATTGGACCATATAGCTAGAAATATGGATCTAGCCAGCTCTAAGAACAATGGGGTTTTATCCATAGTTGTGTACCATCAACAAATACGTACCGAAAAATTCCCAAAACACATCCTGCGGACTTAAACTAGAAACGAATAATAAAACAAATTTGTTGATTCCAACGGATCAATTCCTTCTGTATAGGCTTAAAATATGCATATGTTTTAAATCTGTATAGGTTTAAAATATGTCTATGTTTTAGAACTGTATAGGTTTATGGATTTTGTATATTTTAATTACGATTTTAATATTTATTATCAGTTGTAACGTTCTAGTTATGATGTATATATGAAATTGATTGTTTAAAATAAACGAATAATAAACTTTACTGGATCTACAAATTGAAACAAAATTCCCATCTACAAATCTGTTTAGATAATATAATATTACAAAAAATCAAATTGAAGTCTCATGCTTTCTCATGGAATTCAGAAAATCATGTGATCCAAAGGAAAATCAAGTGGTCAAATTTTATACTACATATTTTTTTCTGAAGAGAGTTGACTTTCAGATTGGTACATAAAGTTTGCATACACTTATTGCACGACATAAAATATGCATGGCGTTACTATTGATTATAGATCCGCATAAAACGGAGAAGGGATTAAGCCTAAATGAATTTATACTTTATTTTTCTGTAATAAAAATTACTATTAGATAAACTAGAAAAAGATTAATCAATTTTCATGACATAATGTGAACCCTGTGAATGATTTAAGTGATTGGTCATGACTACTCACTATTTGGAGTATGGATCGATCACGTTATAATTAATATAATTTTAGCGTATTTTTTAGATATTATTACACACTACAAGAAAGTTACAGTTTACCGACAGAATTTACCGGCAAAAATAGTTTTGTCACTAAATTTTACAATTACCTACAGAATAAAAATATTATTTTTCCCCAAATTATATCGACAAATTATCTACAGATTACCGACAAATTTTCAATTACCGACAGACTACAAGAAAAAACCAGTTTACTAACAGAAAAATATGTAGGTAAGTACTAAGAAAATTGCAAAGTGTAGGTAATATCATTGTAGGTAAAATCATTGTAGGTAAAATATTTACCTACAGAATCTAAAACTGCTAGTAAGTACCTACAGAAAATCTATCGGTAAATTGAAAAACTGTCGGTAATTTGTCGGTATAATTTGGGGGAAAATAATATTTTTTTCTTCTGTAGGTATTCTGTAGGTAACTGTAAAATTTAGTGACAAAATCATTTCTGTTGGTAAATTCTGTCGGTAATTAGGAATTTTCTTGTAGTGAGATTTTCTATAGGTATTTACCAATAATTTTAGATTTTGTAGGTAAATATTTTATCTACAATGATTTTACCAATACTTTACAAATTTTTTTAATAATTACCTACAAGTTTTCTATAGGTCTACAGATTTTTCTGTAGTTAAACTGTTCTTTTTTTTCTTGTAGTGACATTTTATGTGGATAAGAAATTAAGAAATTTTAATACAAAGCTCAGAACAAGCAAACACGATAATACGATATGGAATGTAAATATAAATTATTGAATCTACTTACTTTAATATATATATAAATATAAATTATTGAATCCACTTGTACCACCTATATATTAAATTCAGTCAGTTATTCCCTAGTGCATTTATTACTCGGAAGATATTTTTTTAATTGGACCAAGTCCATAGGGATTTAGGATTCGGTAAGAATGTGAACGAGCCCATGCTCAATAATTACCGAAGATGTATATATAGCAAAAATGATTAATTTGAAAAAAGAGAAAAATTATGGAGAGAATGGATGAATCAGTAATAAACATCATGTTATTGTGATTGAACTGATGAATTTGTCAATTTAGACAGTTCAGTCGAGATTCTAAAATAAAGAAACTTCTATTTTGAATTTGATCAAATATGAGGGTGTTGGGTATCTATCTGCCCCAAAATAGATCGATACACGGAGTACCGAGTAACCAAATATTACAGACTCAATCAGAAGCCTATTAATACAAATATACTCTAGACTCGATTGGAGAATGTAAAGTACAAAAGAAATCAAAAGTTACAAGGAAAAACAAAAACCAACTGTAAAAGGGATAAAACCCTAAGTTCCGAATATTGAAAGATTCGGCTCAGGGACTGGTAAACCCTTTAGATCTGTCACCACGAATCACAACCCAGAGAACCAAGAAAGAAGCCACAAAAGCCTCGCCACAAGATTAAGCCTCACAGTCGTTCACCAAGAAACCCTAGAAAACCCTAGATCGGAATCGAACCACCCAAAACCCTAATCCACTCAGAAAAAGGATCTTGTACACAGAGTAGGTGAACAAGACAGCAAGCACAAAGATCTCACCTCTCACACACAGAAAACCCCAAAGAAATCCAGCCAGGAACTGGAGTTTTAGAGAGAGAGAGAAAATAGCACAAAGCAGAGAAAGTTCGAGAGAGCTGGAGAGATGAGAGATAAACAGAAGACAAGATTATGAATTAGGGTTTTCAAAGATAGTACCATTAAATAGACAAGGATTCAACGACTCGAGATTCAACAAAGATCAACGGACGAGATCAAGCCAGGCGGATCGCGGATGATAAAACCGATCCCGCGATCCGACTCCAAGACCCGAGTCAACATATGGGTTAATGGAATTGGGCTGGTGGCTTTGGTCTTGGGCTGCCATTTTGGGCTTACAGAAATGGGCCTAACAATGGGCCACTTATATCAACAGAGGGAAAGTCCAACCCACCAAGTAATAAATCACATACCCACATATGTAACTAATCTAACATATAATCTTTGGTAATATGTAATATGTATATTCTGCACAAAATGCTCACTACAGGGATAATTATTTGACAAACGAAAAAAATGAACAATAGAAAAACATGAACCATAACTTATTATGTGGATATAAAGTTGCAATCCAACAGAGTTGCGCTCTCCTCTCCATTGGGTAAAGTTGAACACGAGTGAGTTTAATTAATCGCGATACTCGGTTGGTGGTGGAGGAGACCTAATTCAGATCATCACGGGGAGGTTATCACCGCTTTCCACACACTTCTTCAGGCCTCTTCAAGTTTTGATGTTGAAATTCAAGCCTTGCAGAGTGGTGTGCAAATGGTTGTGCGATTTTTACATGTGTTTGGATTGAGTTGGATGCAATTGTTGTGGTTACTTAGATTGTTTTGGGAAATGCGGGCTCTTGCGATTCAACATCCCCTAATGAGAATTCGTTAGTCTCTCCCAGTATTTAGTTCGGATCTCCCATATACTTCGTGAGGGTAATCAACAAAGCGACTTCTTGGCAAGGTTTGACATCATTACTCCCACTAGACACATTATTCAGGATGACACTGCTCCAGGAGGATTCTCTCTCTCTCTCTCTCTCTCTCTCTCATTCGGATGGATCAACTTGGATACTCTTCCCATCATTTTGACTAGACTAGACATTTTATCTAATCCTGACTTTGTTTCTATACACTAGTTTTAATTTTAGTGATTTAGTGATTTTATTGATGTTGGAAAAAATGTGGTTGATGTATATCAAACAACTACAGAAATTTGAGCAGAGTATCTGTGGTAAATTGAGATATCGAGACAAGAGTTGGACTCTTTCTCTTTAAGACGAGTTTGTCCCGCTTACGGTGCATACATAATATGACAATCGTCTCTCAAGATACAACGACAACTTTCTTGCGATAGTTGTACTATATATCGCAAGAACGACGAACACTCTGATGTTTATGAACTCTCTTTTTACTGAACTTGTGCAGAATGAATGCTTGGATGTTGAAATGAATATAAATTTGAAATGTTTCTGTCCAAAATGAATTCTGGGGACTGCTATCTATAGAGCTTCATGTGCCTCTTCAGACACAGGTTCGAATTGGTCATGACGTTAGATCGCGCCTTGTGGTGAACATTTGCGATCTGATGGTCTAGATATCCTCCACCTGAAGGTACACATCCCTTGGCATGCATCCATGCACACTGGACAGTCGTGTCCAATAATGGGGCTCTATCAGTGAATAGATGCATCCAAGGCGTGCCACGTGTTGCCACACAGACGAGTTTGCCAAGTCACTGCCACCTGAGCTGCCCTGCCACATCACCGAGCCACTAGACCGAACCCTGATTCGATTTCTCAAAACTTTAAGGCTCCTAAAAGCTCATCGCGGCGATGCGTACGTGCGAAGTGCGCCTCTAAAGCGCCCAATGCGACTATGTGCAACGTGTGTGGGCCTCGACCTGACTCGGGCTCGGACGGTGCTTTGCATCATCCTCGGTGCAATTTGAGCTAGCGAGAGGCTATTCAAAATTGACTTGGTACACTAGAGTGTGCCATAAGGAGCTACACATGATTACTCCTTATTAGTGGTGAAACTCTTTATAAACTAGTCAAACATTTAATATGTTTCCTATGTGGATATGATTTTCCATATTCCCACCATTTCATATTCCATATATAAAAGACATTTAAGTGTATCACTTTGTGCACTAATTTCTCATTCTCCTGAAATTAGTTTCGAGAAATTCAAAATGCTAAATTCATCTACCCGCGTTGTAGATTACAATTATATTATTTATTTTTCAAATCTAATAAATGATCACACTTAAATAATTGGTAAAAATTGGGTCAAAACCCAATTTATTATAAACCAATTTCAACAATTGATCCGGCCCACACTTTGTGGTGCACATTGTATCCCCTGGCCCGTATTTTGTTACTACTTGTAGGGTGTATACAGAGCTCAAACGATGTATCTTAATTTTTTTCTGATCTATTTCACATGTAGGGGATCTCATCCCATCCTACGGGAGGACATTCTTGGAAAAAAAAACAAGAAAATAAATGAAAAAAAACGACAAATTCCTTCCCCTTGAGGAAAGATGAGGAAAGAACAAACCACTAGGGTTAGCTTAGTGGTCACGGGTATTACTCTTCAGTGAAGAGACATGAGTTTGAAATTCTACAAGACGAGGACTAATTTTTTTTTTTTAAAAAAAGATGACGAAAGAAGAAGACAAAGGACGATAGTGTCATTGTTAGTATATTTGAACAAGATATTTAGCTAGTCACAATGGTAATTATAATTATTATTTTATAGTAATGGGTGTAGTCCTTTTGCCGTCCCGCATAAAACGAACAAAATGTTTTTAGACTAATTAATAAAAACTATTTCGTGGGGCCTAAGTACAACTATTGTGTGATAAAAAGACCAAAAGCCCAATGTCATATGATGTTGTTTAATGTTCCTTTCTTTTATTTTTCATTGGCTACCACTATTTGGATAAGCTTCATACTTAATTTTCATTGGGACCCTTCATCAATTATTAAGTATCTTGGCAAAATGTAATTAATACCAGCATTATTAAAAAGTAAATAGTTTGTTTGTACCAATAATAAAATGTCATGAAAAAGTAATAATAACAATATAATAAATACATACATAAACAAATAAAATCCAAAATTACTTCTAAAAACGAGAGAAAAGAATAGAAAAACCAAAGAGACGACTTCGACACTTTTGCTTTGGTTGGATACGAGAAAATTCAACAATTTAGCAAGAAAATATTAAACTTTCATTCATCATTACTTATAAATATTATCCAATGTACTTTTATCAATATTCAATACGAAATGACAGAAGAATTATCAATACCCTTCTAAACAAGTAAAATTTAAAAATAAAAATAAACATTGTTGATAAAGTCTTTCTATAAGTAGCTGTCATTGATGCTCTCCATAATTGAATTTCCCGAGCCTTAATAACCAATCGCTCTAAAAAAATGGATCCAATTATTTTACCCAAAAATAAAAAAATAAATAAAAACATAGATTATACATAATAATTATAAAATTCCGACCATCTTATAACAATTTTCTGTTTCGCCCACTTATAATATTAAAAATTGACCGATTGATATGACATAATATCACTGACAAACTTATAATAACAACATTATTACAACTTGAGTGATGGCCCCTCAAAACAATAAAAAAAAATGTATTTAATTAATGCCACGAGAATGTGTCAATAAAAATTTAAATTAAGTGAATTGGCTTGCACGTCCTTAATAAATTACAACCCTTTTGCCAATCTGTCAACGTGATTGCTCCAATATTAAAATCCAAAGTTCACAAATTTCACCACCTTAATTCCCCCATTTCACACCAACTCTTTCCGGCCACCACCACCACCACCCTTATTCTTATATACATACACATGCATACAAAATTTCACATGAAAAAGTTCATTTCCAAAATCTAGCTAGAGGGTATATATTTATATAAATACTAGTGTACATATTTTTTTCTTAATTGTTCAAATTAGTGAAGATAAATTAAAAATGGAGGGTAGATTTGATCATGAACATGAAGATGATTCAACCACCACTCCACCTCAAGAAAACACAGCCGATTCTCCACTCTCTGGTGATGAGGAAACATATGCACCTTCACCTAAGAAAAGGTGTTTTTTTTTTTTTTTGTGTCACAAATAATTTCCCCCCTTTTTATTTTGATGTTTTTTTGAGAAAATTATGTGAAATATTACCAATCTATATATGTGGATTGATTGGTTTTGAACTAATTGTTGCAGTAAGAGGGGTGCACATAAAAAAGTTGTGTCGGTGCCTATCGGCGGCGACGGTGGCGGCGGCGATGGATATCGGAGTAAAGGAGAGGTGTATCCGCCGCCGGATTCTTGGTCGTGGCGGAAATACGGCCAAAAGCCAATAAAAGGGTCACCTTATCCCAGGTAATTAAATTTAAAGTTTAATTGCGTTATACAGGTGTTGCTACATTATTCATTCCTCTTTATTTTTCATTAAAAATTAAAATAAAAATTCAATGATATATTTTTTTGAGTAATTAATCATATAATATGAATTAATTAGAAGAATTTTAATTTCTTCTCTTGTAGTTGTCGCCGGGGAGTAGGTGGGGGGTTATTGTAATTTTGTCAAAACAACTATGCAAAGATTAGATTATTAGAGGCGGCTATGGGCCAAATTTTACATTCATTGAATATTGAATTTGGGGTATAGTAGTTGATGATATTTCTTATACGTCTTGGAATCATCCTCACACGCTTTGGTATTGGTTTGTTTCTCACGCTCTTGGGCCTTGTAAAATCAATTGCATTTCTTGATTAGAAGTTAATCTCTTGATTTTCAACTTTGATTTGACATTTTATTCTGGAAAAAATGGTGCATTGAGTGTAAAATATCGGGCTTGTATGGATGTATTTCCAAATCTAATTTCCAGTTTTTAGTGTTGGAAAATGAATTTTCGAACTTTATTGATTTTCGTGTTAATTGAGAATATGTTTGGTTTGTTGTCCTCAAATTGTTTGAAAATGAGAATATGTTTGGTTATAGTTTTTCAAATGTTTTTTTGACATAGGTTTGCGTGATTGTAGTGTATTTTTACCTAGATTTGCGTACTTGAGATGAAAAATTATTTGGTTGTGTTTTCAAAAGAAAATTTTTTCCATAAAAAAATAAAAACTGAAAATGACTTTATTTCTACTGAATTTTTTTAAACAAACACAAACCCATTTTCCGAAATAGTTGGAAATTAGAAAACTAGTTTTGGAAACACAACCATACAAGGCCGATCGGCCCCCAATTGGATTTTTCCCCTTTTATTCGGTGTAAATCATGTACTAATTTGACATCAGTAAAAAACAAAAGGAATGAAATTCATGTTTGACTCTTATATTCCACTTTCTTATTTGTATGGGATGAATTGATAGTATCATAATTGTGCACGTATTATTTGTCCAAAATAGTGAAATAGGAACGTGAAACCAAATGAAAAAGTTAGAATTCGATCACTTCAACTTTTTAAGTCCTAAGAATTATAATTACTTAGGACTATAACAATTGGTCGTTTGAAATTTTCGTCTTATCTGTATAAAAATTGTTTGCCGACAATTGCAGCAGCATTAGAATCCCAGGTAAACATGAGGGCAGGGCATGATAGATATAAAAGACATTATATAGGCATTGAAATAAATCCCATTAATTATATATCTTTATCTCAATTATCATTCTTGATTTAATTTTAAACTTGATTAAATTAATTTGGATAAAAAGTACTTTTGAGAGAGGTATACAGTACGTATACTACTTCCCTAGTTGAGGATATACGAACCATAAAGTTATGATTTTGCACTACATTTATGAACTGTAAAATGCATCTTTTTCGTACCACTTTTCTTGATATTGGCTAGATAAGACAATTGGTGGATGTTTTTAATAATGGGCATTTTTTTTTATCTAACTTGTTTATTGAATGTGATGGTTTGCATGGCAGGGGATATTATAGGTGTAGCAGTTCAAAAGGGTGCCCAGCTAGAAAACAAGTAGAGCGGAGCCGCCTTGACCCCACCACCCTCCTTATCACCTACTCTTGTGAACACAACCACCCTATCCCCACCACCACCAAAAACCACCACCACCACCACCACCAATCTCCGGCGGTGGCACCTTCCAAGTCCACTTCATCCTCCGCCACCACCAAACCACAAGCCAATTTCCCTCCGGAGGAATGCGCCGCCATTGCCAACCAGCCAGACATCGAGCCGATTGACACTGGCTTCGCAGAGCTAGCCGGGGAGCTCGGCTGGCTCTGCGATGTGGGGTCCACGATGATGGACGGAACGACCCTCGTGGCCCCCACTTGGCGGGCTCATGCCGATGTGGAGGTGTTGATGCCGATTGGGGAAGAGGACAAGCACCTATTTGGTGATCTCGGGGACTTGCCGGAGTCATCGGTGGTGTTACGGTGGCGAGGGGTGGATACACCGTGTTGTGGCAGCACGGGATAAAAGGTGTTATAATCCACAAAGTAGTGAAAGATTGATCAAACGTGAATAGCATTAATAAAAATTAATGTCGGCGCATGGATGTGCCACGAGATACTGAAAAACTTGAATTAACACATGTTCTTGTCATCATTATATTTTTTACTTTATTTTTTTTTAATGTAAAGATTTGATTTCGAGAGAGATGAATATGTCCCCCCTCCTTATTTGTCGAATTTTTCATATGATACGGTGTAATTTACACATCATTGCATAAATTTGTTGCTCAAGGACATTCTGATTTTTATTCCTCTTCCTCTTGTTGGCCGCCATTTTTGGCTCTATGCTGAGGAATGAAATTTGTGTCTTATTATACCAACGAACAGGAAGGCACATTATTGAGACTCGTACACAAGAAAACCAACCAAGCATGAAAATGACTGAAAATCCTAATCCGGAAAGCATAGGACAAAAAGCACTTCTCGATTAGGTTAAAATTACTAAAATATGTTACCAAAAAAATAATACTATTAAAACTCTTTCAAGCTCGACTCCTCTAAAATCAATTCAACCCCAACCACAAATTTGATCTCAATTGAACATTCAAACTTACCTTGAACATTCCCTTAAATGTGCCTCGACTCGAATGTCTACATCCTTACAAATGATGTAACCGTGTATGCTTGTATTCTTGAAAAATTAATGTTTTAGAACTAAAAACACAGACAAACACCACCTCTCACTATCACTAGGAAAGATAGTACCTGGCCTCACCTATTAGAGTTGGGGTCAAGGCTTCAAACCTCATCCCCTCTCCTACAAATCACTTTGTAATGGTTTGAAGTTCACTCAAAAAAAAAAAAAAAAAAAAAAAACTTTAACAGCAACCAACACAAACTAGAAGCCTAAGATCCATGATGAAAGATAATACATGGAGAAAATGAGATCTTATAAAATATTATATGAAATGGTTTTTCATGAACAATCATGGGTCCAAAAGCAAACTTAAGGGAGACACTCAGTCATCACATTCTATACCCCTAACCAATGAAGCTATCAGTTTGTTGTGCTTCCATTGGAATTTAGTTTTCAGGAAAACCACTCCTTCCTGTATTTTTAGGATTGATGCAGTCCTGGCAACCTCAATCAACTAGAAAAGCAAAAAGAGAAAAAGATAAATAACCTTCTTTAGGGCTAATTACGTTCAGTCTATTTACCGAAAAAAAACCCATCTATCTTTCAGAATTATAAATACCCCTTGATATTTGTTTCTATTTTACAAATCAGACCCTCAATACGGGGGTATTAGTTAAGTAAATACAAACCTCAAGAGGGTGTTTGGAATATCTTAAAAGGGTAATTGTAAGGGATAATTACAAAAGAAAAACCTTGAGGTTTGGGCTAGTTACAAAAGAACTCAGAGATGTTTCAAAATTACAAAAAGCCCCCTCAGATTTGATTATGTCTTAATTTAAGGGGTTTTAAGGGGGTAACTGTAATATTTCTGTAAAGATCAGGATAGATTTTGAAATATTTTTTGCTTAAGACGGAATCAAACCTGAAGGGTTTCTTTTGCAATTTTCAAAAATCTCTGGAGTTTTTTGTTTAGTCTCACGTTTTTTTTTTGTAATTATCCCTAATTTTGAAAGATAATTGGGTTTTTTTTTGTAATTAGGCTATATTTCAGGATAGGTTTTCTAATTTAACCCTTTTTCGTATGGGGAGAAAAAAAAACCATGCAGGAATAATTACCCTCATTTTCCAATTCTTCCGGCTAGCCCTAGCTCGAACAGCACCTCATTCTCTTCCAAGCAGACGCATCATCTTTCACGTTAATTGTTTCCCCTCTAGACGGAACAGAGGAAGTAGCAGCTTCATCACCAGCCTCAACCGTTTTCCTGCTCACGACACTGTGAATCTGAGAAAGGACTTCAGTAAATGCGTTCTCCACGTTTGTTGCTTCCAAAGCAGAAGTCTCCATGAAGTAGAGAGACTCCCTCTCAGCTAATTCTTTCCCGTCCTCAGTCGAAACAGCCACAAGATGTCGAAGATCTGATTTGTTGCCGATGAGCATGACAACAATATTAGGGTCAGTATGATCTCTCAGTTCTCTAAGCCATCTTAGAACATTCTCGAAAGTTGGACGTCGGGTAACATCGTATACAAGCAATGCACCAACAGCACCACGATAGTAAGCACTAGTAATGGCACGATACCTGTGGAATGAAAAACAAAAGTGATTGTATAAAGTTAAAACACCAATAGCTGCTTTTTAGAGGCTGAAGCTTCAGTATCCAAGCATTAAATTCAAAACAACCATGGTAAATTATTGGGATAGTATTATCCATCTTCATTTCAATTGTTCTATAAAATAATAATCATTAATGTAACAGTATAATGATTATAAAATCACAATTACGTAAAATAATACAGTATGTAAACAACAACCAATGTGATACAGGGAGGGAATATCCTATTTGTCATCAATGCAGTAAGCCATATACCCCTATTTGTCATCACAGTAACAAATTATAGAAAAGATATGGTCCAAAATATTACAGGCATTAAATAGTAGCCAGAGTTACAGACAATCTAGCAATAATAGATCTATTGATGTAAGGCTTTCTAATATATAAAGGTGTATGTATAATAATATCATTTATTAATTAAAAAAAAGCATGTGCTTCGAAATAGGATGAAAGTAGAAACCGTAATCACAAAGTGTTCTTAGCAAAAACTAACAAATATATGATATCAAGAAAGACAGGAGAAAAGAAAAAGCATGCGCAATAGAAAAGAAAAGAAAAAAGAAAAGAAAAAAAAAGATAGAGAATGAAAGTCAAATTATATGCTAAATCTAAAATGCACACTTATCATTGATTTAGTGTAACCCACAAAAGCAAAACATTCTCCCTATGACCGAGGAAGGTCAGTAAAGAGCAACCCAAGGCACACTTTCTTGTATTGTAATATTTAAATTCGAAAAAGAACTAAGTTATCTAGTATGGGAAAAATGGAGTTAATATATTACGAAAAAGAACTTAATTTTTTTTACCAAGTAGTACAAACAATAGAGCACCTAATTGGTTTACTAATACCTCAAGAAAAAGTAAATGAGCAAATGAAAAAAAAACGAGATTAAGAGGGTGTTTGGCAGAGATTATAAGCACTTGAAAAAATCAAATAAGTTGTTTGAGAGCTTATAAACTCTTAAAATCCTAATAAGAAAAACTTTTTAGGAGCTTATAAAGTTTTTTTTTCAAAAAAGTAAAGGGATCCCAATTTTTTTTCATTAAAAGATTTTATTTTAAGAATAATTTAATTTTGACTGTTATAATTACAAAAATGTTGTTACTAACATTTTAAAAGCTCGACAATCTTATTTTATCCAAACACTTCAACTACTTATTTTCATCGTAAGATCTAATGTCTTATAAACTCTAAAAGCATCTCATCAGATGTACGATTGTAGGAACTCACAAAATCTTTTCACTAAGCTTAGCTGAAGGCAACTTTATCCCATAATACACATATTTATGTTTGTATATATGAATACATATGTGTGTATATATATATTAGTATATTTAACAATTTTAGCTTATTTGAAATATCTTATAAGCTCCTACATCTTATAAAATATTTTTAGAACTCATAGGATGTTAGATCTTATTTTGAAAATAAGTTGCCGATGTGTTTGACTTTGGATAAAAAGATAGAGCTTATAAGATATTAGGTATGCCGATTTTGTAATTAAAATGGTCAAAATCAAATGAGGAGGTTAAAATAAGATCTTAGTTTGAAAATAAGTTGGGATCCACAATTTTCTTAAAATAACTTATAAACTCATAACATCTTATTTTTGGAGGTTATAAGATATTTTTGGTAAAACATTACCAAACACTTTTAGAGAGCTTATAAGCTGCTGAAGTTATAAGCTCATCAAACACTCTCTAAATCAAAGTTGAAATGAGAACATTAAAGGAGCTACAGGTACAACACAAAGAGAAGACGAGACCAAGTATGAGAAAGATCACATACTAAAACAAAATATAATAGTGGACATAACTCACATAAAGTCGGTCAAAACCCGGTACTAATAGGGACATCCAAACAATGACATCACATGCTTAAAGACACTGCTAGTCCATAATTTAGGAATATCTGCTATTCCCTGGTTGTATGGTTTACATATCAGAACACCTCTCTCCAAGCAATCTACAATATTAGTGGATATGTGTTGGTACTGTTTTCTTATGATGGAGCAAGGGTGAACATAACTTTTTTATTTTATTTTTTCTATTAAGGGGAGGTATTTTGAAAATACCTCTTATGACACTCTGAAGATAGTGTTTGGTACCACATGAAGTCTGGATCAAGGATGAATGAAAAGGATAATTGTATGTCCAGTGACACTAGCTTTGGGTCATGTTTTAATTTTGATATGGTGCATTAATAGAATTAGATTGATCTAACAAAACAAGTATATTGAGTTAGCTGAGGTTACTTATGATAACAATCATGACATGGTGGCCATAACTCGAACCCATCAATCCACCCATGTGACCCCAAAAACAATCAGTGCGGACTAACCCCACCTCCAATGTATAGGGAGTGTTTGCAAAAAGCTCTTCTTTTAGAAGAAATAATTTATCTTAACGGAAGTAAAACTAGTTGGAATCAGAAGTTTGCTGAAAAAGTTGTAAAAATGCTTATTTGTATATAAAAGTCAAACCACAAGTAGAATCAGAAATTTGAATCACCAATCTCCCTTTTAAATTCTTATTAAATGATGAAGAATCACAAGCAGAAAATGGCATTTGCAAACACTAAAAATTGAATTTTTCTTCCCAGCTAAAAGCTTAGAATCACTTTTTTTTAAGTGATTGCAAGTACTCCCATAACATCACTATATCAGCAGACTCAGTTCTCCCTAGTACCATAGATAGCCTATGTAAGATTACAGATACAGTAGCTTTCTGCTCACACAAATCCAACAAACCCATACAAAATCGTTCAAACCAACCCAACAAAAAAAAAAAAGCTGAAATTCCAATTCAGCCCCACAACAATATATGAAAACGATTACATCCACGATATATGCACCAAAGGTCCAAACCAAACGAATCCATCTAAAAAATATCGAATCATGTTTCAAAAGATCAAAAAGGGGAAGAGGAGAAAGAGCGGTGACCTTTCTTGACCAGCAGTGTCCCAAATCTGAGCTTTGATTACTTTACCATCGATATTAAGGCTCCTGGTAGCAAATTCAACACCTATAGTGGACTTGGACTCAAGATTGAACTCGTTCTTAGTGAACCTCGATAGAAGATTCGATTTTCCAACCCCTGAATCGCCTATCAGCACAAGCTTGAACAGATAATCATACTCATCATCGGCCCTGTAGCCAGCCATCTCTGTTCGTTCCTCTCTTTTGGAGGCTGATTAGTGAATTTAAGGAGGGTTTGGGGAAGGGGGAAATGATGGATTCTCTGAAGGAAAGTTTGAATTGGAGATTATTGTGGAGGTGAGATTATGGAGACTCTTGTCGGGGGTTTTGGCTAGATTCTTGGGGGAAATTTCAAAATGCCCCTGTATTTTGAAGAATTGCAAACAATCCCCACAAGTTTACAACCTTTAAACTTTTAAAACCAGTGTACCGTATACTATAATTTCCACTCTAACAACGTTTAACTATTTTAGTTCCAAGTGTTGTCTTCACAAGGTACAAACTGGCAACACATTCACAAGGTACAATGGTATACGTATTTGAAATAAATTAAGGGGGTGAATTCTGAAGTGACAGTGAGTATTGTGCAGAGTGTTGCCAACACCTAAGATAACACAGCTGATAAAGGCAAAATATGGTCGGAACCGACCTGACCAGGTCTACGGCCCTGGACCGATCCAGCAAAGCCTATAATATTGGGCTGATCTGTTAAGCATTAAGCCTTGGGTCGATCTGTGGAGGCTTGCGGTTTGAGATTGATCTAAGGCTTATGTCTTGGGCCGACCTTCTAAGCCCATGACTAGGTGGAAGGCTTATCACATTGGGCCGACCTGTTAAAGCCCAAGTGCGTGGTTGTGGCCGATCTATTCGAGGTTGACTGTGTAAGGTGCGCGTGGTGTTAAGCCGATCTATTATTGACCCATTGTAACTAACGGCGTCGGAAGAAAAGTGGTCGGCTCGAGCCCAAGAGATGTAGGAGGTGCGAGGATGCCTTGAAATGTAAGGGCTTCGCGCAGTCTGAGGACCGAGCGTGTCTCGATACTGGTCGGTGCACACACGAGGATGAGATCGAGCGGCTCATTCAAGCGGGTCATCTCGGGAATTTGTGTACATCGACAAAAAGGAGAACAAAGGGGAGTATAAGAGGGATAGCGGGGATATCACCAACTCGGCGGGGAGCCGAGCATAGGGGAGGAAGGGAGGAGCTACCTCCACCTCCGCCCCACCTCGGCGAGAGGTCATTGGATGATTGTTGGAGGACCGAGCGGAAGGTGATTCGAGGCGAGCTCGGAAAAATTATGTGAGAGCAAAGCAAAGACACGGATCGGGTGCAAGAAGCGATTGAAGGTGGAACAGTCGGGCGGGCCGAGTATCAATTTGGACAGAGGATTGCAAGGGTATCGTGACACCTCACAGCGATGCTCTTGTGATCACAGCGACGATCTCCAATTATGATGTGCAACGGGTATTTGTGGATATAGGGAGCTCGTGAGATATCATATTCTATGATTGCTATAAGAAGATGGACCTCCAGTGCGGTTGGAGAGCAGTGGACACGGCGTTGGTCGGATTATTTGGAGGATGATCCAACCAATATGTATGATTACTTTACCTCGCATCTCTTTGGGTAAGACTAATCGTAAAACTAGAATGATTCGATTTTTATAGTTGATGCACCGTCCTCCTCCTATAATGTCATGTTGGGTAGACCGGCACTAAATGCTTTCCAAGCTGTGGTGTTGGTATACCATCTGAAAATGAAGTTTCCCGTCAGAGAGGAAGTAGGTGAGGTCGGTGGTGATCAGTATATGGCTATAAAATTATATGTAGAAAGTATTCAGGAAAGCGAAAAGGGGGAGTGCTTTTGATGACGATAGGAACAAGGACAAATTGATTAGGTTGGACGAGCCGGCGGAGCACGTCCAACCTAATGATGAAATGATGTTGGTCGAGCTGGTGCCAGGTGATCCTGATAAGGTCACCAAGGTCGGGAAAGAGTTGCCTGATGAATTGATGAATGAGCTGGTGGGGTTTCTAAGGGGTAATGTGGATGTGTTTGCTTGGACAGCGGAAGACCTGGTGGGGATCGATCCAAGTATTGCTGAACACAGGCTTAATATCAATCCGTCATATAAGCCGGTGAAACAAAAGAAAAGGAATTTCGGTCCTAAGAAGGACACAATAATTCGAGCGGAGGTGCAAAGGTTGTTGAAAGTAGGGCACATCAAAGAAATCCAGTTTCCAGAATGGCTATCTAATGCAGTATTGGTTCCGAAAACAGAGGATGATTGGCGCATGTGTGTGGATTTCAGGGATTTGAACTGTGCTTGCCCTAAGGATTACTATCCATTGCCCCGAATTGATCGGCTGGTGGATTCGACGTCGGGGTTTGAACTGCTTAGTATGATGGATGCATCGCAAGGATATCACCAGATCAGGCTAGCAGAAGAGGACCAAAAAAGGGTATGCTTCATCACCTCTTTTGGTACCTTCTATTATGCAGTGATGCCATTTGGGTTGAAGAATGCGGGAGCCACATACTAGAGGTTGGTGGATAAGATGTTTGGGGAGCAGCTCGGTAGGAACATGGAGGTATACGTGGATGATATGTTGGTCAAGAGTATGAAGGTTGTGGATCATGGCGTGACCTAGCTGAAACGTTCGATACTTTGAGAAAGTATAGAATGAAGCTGAACCTCAAGAAGTGTGCCTTTAGGGTCAGGTCGGGAAAGTTTCTGGGGTACATGGTGACGGAGAAAGGAATAGAGGCCAACCCGGAGAAGGTCAGAGCCATCAGAGAGATGGCACCACCTCGGGATGCCAAGGATGTGCAAAGATGTTTAATGGTCGGCTAAGCAGACTCGAATTGGTTTATTTCGCGCCTCGCGGAGAGGAGCTTGCCATTTTTCAAGGTCTTGAGGAAGGCCATAAAGTTTGTTTAGGATGAAGAGTGCCAAAAGGCTTTCGAAGACTTGAAAAATTACTTAGCTGATCTGTCACTACTAACTAAGCCGTTGCCCGGAGAGCCCTTATATCTCTACCTTCGGTGGGAGAGCAGGGGGTTAGTACGGTCCTGATCAGGGAAGAGAAATCGGCTCAGAGGCCGGTGTATTATGTGAGTAAGGTTTTGAGGAATGCCGAGCTGCGGTATTCGGAGATCGATAAGACGGGTTTGGCCTTGGTGGTGACTGCGAGGAGACTCCGGCCGTATTTCCTTTCGCACAAGGTAATCGTCCGAACTAATCTTCCATTAAGAAATGTGATGAGTAAGCCCGAGGTAGCGGGGAGACTAGTGAAGTGGGCTATTGAGCTGAGTGAGTACGATATTGACTTCAAGAACAGATCGGCCGTCAAAGCTCAGGCTTTGGCAGACTTTGTTCAAGAATCAATAAGGGATGATAGCAAAGAAGGGACTTGGGTGATTTATGTGGATGGTTTAGTAGGGAGCTCGGGATGTGGTGTTGGTATCGTCTTGATCAGCCTGCAAGGGATTGAAAATGATTTTGCTATAAGGTTGGAGTTCAAGCTATCTAATAATGAGGCGGAGTATGAAGCATTCATTAGAGAAATGCAAATGGCCATCGAGATGGGGGCTGTTAGGATGGTTGTGTACATGGATTCTCAGTTCGTCCATAAACAAGTTATGGGGGAGTTCGAGGTTAGGGAAGAGAGGATGAAGATGTATGTTGAAGCATACTGAGCTTTAGAGGGAAAAGTGAAAGAGATCAAGATATGTCAAGTCCCGAGGGAAGAGAATGGTCGGGCGGATTTTCTGGCAAAGATGGCCAGTTCGGCCTTGGAGAATCAAGCTAAACAGATCACACTTTTGATGGCAAAAGAAACAGTGTTGGGGATGGAGGTCGGAGAGATTGAGGAGAAGGAAGATTGGAGGTCGGCTATCATAGCCTATCTAAAAGAGGGGGTCTTGCCAACAGGTAGGCGTGAAGCGGCTCGTCTGAAAATTTGGGCGGCACGTTTTTGTATTATCGGAGACAAGTTATATGAGAGGGGCTTCTCTATGCCTTTGCTGAGGTGTTTGAGTGGAGAAGAGGGTATGTATGTGCTGAGAGAGATGCATGAAGGTTGTTGCGGAAATCACATGGGAGCAAGGGTTTTGATGAAAAAAGTCCTTAGAGCCGGATATTTTTGGCCTTACCTGAAGGGGGAAGCAGAGAAGTTGGTTAGAGCATGTGAAAAATGTCAAATCCATGCACCTTTGGTACATCGACCGGCGGAGGAGCTCATGACAATGAGCTCGGCATGTCCTTTTGCGAAATGGGGAATTGATATTGTTGGTCCTTTTCCCCCAGCTTCAGGTCAGAGAAAATTCTTGATTGTGGCAATCGACTATTTTAGCAAGTGGGTGGAGGCAGAGCCTCTTGCTAAGATAAATGAAGACGCGGTGATGAAATTTATTTGGCAAAACATAGTGTGTCGGTATAGAACGCCCTGGATCTTGATATCAGATAATGGAATGCAATTCATGGGGGCAGAAATCCGAGCTTGGTGTGAGGAATTGAAGATCAAGCAAAACTTCACATCGGTGGCCCATCCGCAGGCCAATGGGCAGGTGGAAGTGACTAACAGAATTCTTGTCCAAGGACTGAAAGCTCGGCTTGAGAGGGCAGGAGGAGCATGGGTTCGAGAGCTCAGCTCGGTGTTGTGGGCTTATCGAACTAATCCGAAGGAGGCAACGGGAGAGGCTCCGTTCAGCTTGGTGTATGGAATGGATGCTGTGATACCGGCAGAGATTGGGATGGAAACACATCGGGTTCAGAATTTCGATGAAAATACTAATGAGTTGTTGATTCGAGAGGCATTGGATACGATAAATGAGAAAAGGGAGATGGCATTTTTGCAGATGGAAAGGACACGAGGAAGGATCAAAGCAGCCTATGACAAGAAAGTAAAGAAAAGGGCCTTCCAGGTCGGTGACTTAGTTTTGAGAAGGTCAGATGCTAGCAAGAATAAAGGGAAACTAGATGTGAATTGGGAAGGACCACTTCGGGTAGTGAAGGTGCTGGCAGGAGGTGCGTACGAGCTGGAAGAGCTCGGAGGTCGAAAACTCCCGAGGGCTTGGAACAGTTGCAATTTGAAGAAATATCATTCCTAGAATAGAGGAATACTTGTAATCGATTTACTCGTTTTGAATGAAATGATCCGCTGCCCTAAATTATGAGTTCGAAAAGTGGAAATGATAAAAAGTGACAAGTATTTGGAGCTCAGCTCGAGCTAGTCTCCAAATACTTGAGGCCACGAGGCCATGCAAGGAGCTTGGCTCGAGCCAGCTTCCTTTGAAGAGATCGACAAGTGTTTTGGAGCTCAGCTCGAGCTAGTCTCCAAATACTTGGGGCCACGAGGCCATGCGAGGAGCTCGGCACGAGCCAACTTCCTTTGATGAAACTGACAAGTATTTGGAGCTCAGCTCGATCTAGTCTCCAAATACTTGGGGCCACGAGGCCATGCAAGGAGCTCGGCTTGAGCCAGCTTCCTTTGAAGAGATCGACAAGTGTTTGGAGCTCAGCTCGAGCTAGTCTCCAAATACTTGGGGCCACGAGGCCATGCGAGGAGCTCGGCACGAGCCAACTTTGATGAAACTGACAAGTATTTGGAGCTCAGCTCGAGCTAGTCTCCAAATACTTGGGGCCACGAGGCCATGCGAGGAGCTCGGCACGAGCTAACTTTCATGAAACTGACAAGTATTTGGAGCTCAAGTCGAGCTAGTCTCCAAATACTTGGGGCCACGAGGCCATGCGAGGAGCTCGGCATGAGCCAGCTTCCTTTGATAAAACTGACAAGTATTTGGAGCTCAGCTCGAGCTAGTCTCCAAATACTTGGGGCCACGAGGCCATGTAAGGAGCTCGGCTCGAGCCAGCTTCCTTTGAAGAGATCGACAAGTATTTCAGGCTATGCAATAATTCCAGGCTAGCAGAAGAGGACCAAAAAAGGGTATGCTTCATCACCTCTTTTGGTACCTTCTGTTATGTAGTGATGCCATTTGGGTTGAAGAATGCGGGAGCCACATACCAGAGGTTGGTGGATAAGATGTTTGGGGAGCAGCTCGGCAGGAACATGGAGGTATACGTGGATGATATGTTGGTCAAGAGTATGAAGGCTGTAATCATGTGCGTGACCTAGCTGAAACGTTCGATACTTTGAGAAAGTATAGAATGAAGCTGAACCCCAAGAAGTGTGCCTTTGGGGTCAGGTCGGGAAAGTTTCTGGGGTACATGGTGACGGAGAAAGGAATAGAGGCCAACCGAGAGAAGGTCAGAGCCATCAGAGAGATGGCACCACCTCGGGATGCCAAGGATGTGCAGTGTTTAACAGGTCGGCTAGCAGCTCTGAATCGGTTTATTTCGCGCCTCGCGGAGAGGAGCTTGCCCTTTTTCAAGGTCTTGAGGAAGGCCAAAAAGTTTGTTTGGGATGAAGAGTGCCAAAAGGCTTTCGAAGACTTGAAAAATTACTTGGCTGATCTATCACTACTAACTAAGCCGTTGCCCGGAGAGCCCTTATATCTCTACCTTTCGGTGGGAGAGCAGGGGGTTAGTACTGTTAGGAAATTTATTGTTTAGATTTTGATGAATGCCATGTAAAACTTAGAATAGAAAGTTGGCACCCCAATTCTTGTTGTAAAATGCATTGTAATAAATAGAGCCAAGCTTCGAGTTAAGTCACCTACGCCCTAACATGCAAGAAGACAACTGAAGACTAGAAGGAAGACTCATTGCGAGACAGTGAGTATGGCAAAGAAGAGTAGACGGGAACTCTATGAAGAAAGCGGTGAGATCGGTGAGTGGAGTATCATCAAGTCAACTCGAGAAAAGCCAAGTCTCAAATTGAAGTGATGGAAGAGTCACCCATGATTGGAAGGCGACTCTAAGTCACCTGGGGAAAGCAAAGAAATGTCAAGTCGAGATAATCGTAAAAGATCCGTTTACGTAAATCAAGAGAATTACTTAAACAAGTAATATCTCCATACCACCTTTCTCGGAGTGCTCGGTCCCAGGAAGCGTGCAAAAGGAATGAACAATGGGAAGCACTACACCGTGTCGAGAACTCGAAAAGGTGAAAGAACAATTCATACGAGGAAATGGCAATTCCAAGGATTGCAACAAGACAAGCTAACGCAAGTGACTTTCAAAAATAAGCCTATCTCTTCAACGGGCAAATTTTTGAAAGATCACTATAAAAGGTGAGGAATTTATTTGAGAAAAGACACACAAGATATACAAGTGACAAGTGACACAAGTCACATACCGAACTAAAAACGTTCAAGCAATTATTAGAAAATCTGAAACATTCTCAATCCTCAAGCCTACACTACGAAGAACATCAATCCAACACTCACCTGTGAAGGAAAGATAACTTCAATCGGTTGAAGAGGAAAATCTTGAAAAATCAAGGGGTCTACATTCCACGAAGGATTGTAAGAAGGTTCAAGTTGAACCAAGTCTTAATCTTTTGGAGGGCTTCGTGATCAAATCCAAAGAGCTTGAGCAAGTGAGTCAGTAGTAGCAAACATACCGCCCTGTGAAGAAAAGTTCGAGTCGCACGAGAAGCCAACCGAGTGATCAAGGCGTCTCCAGATCGAGTCCCAAAGGATCAAGTCGGTTGTGTGATCAAGACTTGTATCCGGATTGTTACCACTTTGTATCTCGATCATTACCTAGTGGATTCCTCGGGGAGTTGGAGAAGAGAGGAGTAGAAGAATTACCCCATCTTCGAACCTCTATAAAAATTTCATTGTGTCATTTACATTTCAAAGACTTTAATTCCGCATTTTTAATCGCTTATATCTGTTGATAAATTTGCTATCCACTTGATAATTTATAAGTACTAAACCAAACACTAAACTCTTGCTTAATCAAACTTAAGGGTGTTAAGTCTTCCACGACAACAAAACCACGGTTGAGTTAATTTAGAGCCAACAAGTGAGTTATTCCATCAAACTCGGTTGAGTGTTGAGAGATTAACTCTACTTGAGTGGGTAAATTGATCATCCATCAAGGACACAATGTGTGTAGTATCAACTCGTATATTTAAAAGGACTAAATCGAAAATTTGGTAAGGTTTATTCAACCCCCCTTCTAAACCTTACACTTACACCCCTTGGGACCTACAAGTGGTATCAAAGCGGTTGGTTCATTGAACCCTCCGCACAGTTCTTGAACTAGATCTCCAAACTTTTCAAAGTCCGCTTTAGTACTTAAACTTTCAAAACTCTTTTTATCATTAAAAGTTATTATCATGGAAGCAAATTTGACACGCATCCCTATGTTCACAATTGAAGAATTTGATGATTGGAAAATTCGTATGTTGTGCTCATCTATCAAAGCATTACATGATAAGATGTGGATAGTAATAGAAGATGAGCCACTCGCAAATCTTAAAGAAGAGTCAGTAAGAAGAGCTGCGGTGAAGGAGAAAGAGAATGTTGCTCCCGGACGATCATGGTTGAAAAACCAAGAACTGAATGGACAAATGATGATGAGAAAAAGATATAACCTGGACAATGTAGCCAAGGACATCCTTTACAAAACCTTGGACAAAGCCATGTTCAATAAAGTCAAATCTTGCAAAACGGCTAAAGAAATGCGGGACAAGCTAACATTGATTTGTGAAGGCTCGAGCAAATCAAAGAAAACAAATTATCGTGGTGTTTTGTCTGAAATTTGAGAACTTCAAAATGATCTCGGGAGAGAACCTGGATCAACTGGATGCTCGATTCACGTAAATCACCAATGAGCTATCCGCACTTGGAAAGGAATATACACGAAGAAATGTGTATGAAGATCCTAAAAATTCTTCCAATTTGAATGGGAAATGAAGGTCATGGCATCGAGACATTTCATGGACCTATCAAAGACATCCAATCATGAATTATTCTCGAGATCTCAAATCCTACGAGTTTGAGTTGAGAAGGAAAGACAGGAAGAGACAGATGTACCCAAAACAAATTTGCTCTAATTGTTAAAGACGGAAGAGAGCCGAGGTCAAAGAAAGTCATTGATCCGGAAGAAATAGCCTTGATGGTCAAAAGGTTCAACAAGTTCTTCAATAAGAACTACAAGAGAGGAAAGGGTGAATCTTCCGGAAGACACTCGGCTCCCTCCAAGTCAAAGGAAGATAGGCCAACCAAGAGAAACAGTTATCAAAAGGGTGAATATCAAAGGGCCGACAATCCAAGAATGGAAAGAGTGATCAAAAGGTTGAATATCTATCTTTGAATCGTAGACAACCAGGTCACTATGCCATTGATGCCCATATCCTGTAGTCAACAAATACATGAATGAAGAAGAAAGAAAGGTCTTGAGATAAAGAAGACAAGAAAAGAAAAAGGCAATGATGGTCAGCAGAGATTTGAGACAGCTAAGTCAAGAGAGACAGTGATTCAAAGAAAGCGATGGTTCGACTACTCAAGTGACTCGAAGAAAAAGCCCCGATCCGCTTGATGGCCAAAGAACAAGATCAACCCGACCAAGAAGATGAGGTACACTCTAACTCATCAAACTCCGACTCGATGATAGTGATCGTGACACACACACTTCATCACCCCCGATCTTTATGATTCATTAGGCAAAATGATGAAAGATTTTGAACACATTAAATCCTCACACACACTATTGAATGAGGAAAACAACCTACTCAAGAGTCAAAACTCAAAGCCGACTAAGGAGCCGAGTACTCTAAGTCAAATAGCCGATGAGAATGAAAGTTTAAAAAGGTGAAAATGCTAAATTAATAGCAGAAATTGCCGCTATAGAGAAGAGGAGAATGACCTCAAGAATGTTATTGCCTCATTCACAAAGGCATCTAAATCATTGGATGATCTTATTTTGAGTCAAAGAGAGTGTGGAGACAAGACAGTCCCTAGGATTTAATTCCTCGTGCTATGTCAAACCTCAAAAGTAATTTTGGAAAAAGGATCTTCAAGCCATGAAGAGTCTAAAAATCCAAAACTCTAAATGTTGCACACACATTCACTCCAAAACACAATAACAAGCAAACTGGCCTTGGTTACAAAGGAAAAGGAAAAGACCGAGTTGAGTGCGCTGAAAGGGCGGTGAGAAGAGATTCACTGAGTTCCTCAAAGCAAACTCCAAACAAAAATACTCGTAAAGAAGAAGCGAGCTACCAAAAACCCTTAGAAAATCTATAAGAGAAATACATATGATGGGAATGGTAGAAAATATCCAAGCCAAGTGATTGGAATAATGTGAACTATCAAAGCATAGACTTATGGAATATAAGCCCAAATGGCAAAGGCCAGAACTCGGAAAGGCCATTCCAAAAGTATAAGAGCTTTCATCAAAGACACACATATGCACCTAGCACTAATTGCACTCAAAGACACCACAATTACCCAAGAAAGGCAATTGCTAAAAACATATGCAGCATACTCTGACAAAAGAGGCAATTTGTATGAACCAGAATCCCCAAGCAATTTGCCAGGATTAATTATGATTATGGCAGCGATAGATGGCAACCCCGTAGAGTCAAATCATTTGGCTATAGGTTGGTTGGATCATCTTACAATTCTAACCCTTAGGACCCGGACAAGTATGGGTACCTAAAACTTAATTTCCTTGATTGCGGGTTCGAGGAACAGTGAAAGTGCCGAGGATCCTGGTACATGGATAGTGGTTGTTCAGGACATATATGACAGAAATAAGAAAAATCTGTCAAAATTCAAGGAAGTTAAAGGAGCAAAAGTCATATTTGGAGGAAATGAAGCTCTGGTGAAATAAGAGGCATTGGATCCATCAAGAGGAATGGATTAGAAATAACAGATGTTGCATATGTTGAAGGACTCAACTTCAACTTATCGAGCATCATCAACTCGTGACAAGGGTTACAATGTTGGATTCAACATGGGTGTATGCCAAATCAAGGATCTTGAATCGAATGAAGTTGTCTTTGCAAGGATGTAGAGAAGAATATGTATGTCGTGGATTGGTCAACCGCAACACCAAAGACACCGGCCTACTAGCAAAAAAGCACAATTTGAATCAAGTTGGCCGTGGCACAAAAAAGTGGTGAGTCACCTAAATTTCAAAACGATTAACAAGCTTGCAAGAAGTAATCTTGTGGAAGGACTTCCGGACTCAAGTATACAAAAAGGAGAGTATATGTGACACATGTCGAAGGAAAACAAATCAAGTCATCATTCAAAGAAAAGACATGCTCATCTTCAATAAGAATATTGCATCGCTTCATATGGATCTATTTGGCCTAGTGGAACCGGCCAAAGATAAGTGGAAAGAAATACACCTTGGTGGTAGTAGATGACTACTCAAGATATACATGGACAATATTCATGTGTAAGAAGAAAGAAACTCTACAAAAACTACCACGGTGATGAAGAGGATTCAAAACGAGAAGAGTCAAACCATTATCAAAATAAGATCGAGGCAGAGGAACCGAGTTTGTCAATGGAATAATAACTCAAAGTATTGTATTGAGAATGGTATTGGTCATGAACTATCGCGACAAGGACTCCACGTGAGAATGGAGTTGCGAGAAAGAAGAACAAAACCCTCAAAGAAAGTGAGGACCATGTTAGTCAAGTAGGGTTACCAAAAAGATTTTGGGTCAAGCAATCAACACAACTTGCTACACTCAAAACCGATGTATGATAAACAGACGGTGACAAAAACTCCCTATGAGATCCGGACTGGAAGAAAACCAAATGTTGCATATTTCGAATATTTGGATGTAAATGCTTCATCCACAATAATGGCAAAGACAATCTAAAGGCTTTTGATGCTAAAGTGATGAAGGTATCTTTAGGATACTCGGTGAAAGCAAAGCCTCTGAGTACTCAACAAAAGAACTATGGTTGCGAAGAATCCATTCATGTGGTATTCGATGAGCCAAATGTAAATGGAGAAGACATTGAAGAGTGATAAACCGATTTGAATCATCCAACCATACTGAAGAGTCCCTATCTTTCAAGTCAAGCCCGGAATTATCAATTGAGAAGAAGATGAGATAGTTGAATCTCAAAAAAAACAGTGGAAAATTTGCAACTAAGTGATTACGAGAGAGCGACCCAAAGAACACAGTGCAAGTCGATCTGAATCCAGCTAACTTACTCAACCCGATGTAAGATGGTGAGAGACCATCCACCAGAACTTGTCATTGGAGATATAAGAGAAGGTGTCAAAACAAGATCCAGAACTCAACAAGAAGCAATGTTCACATGCTTCATCTCGCAAATAGAGCCCAAAGACGTGTCACAAGCATTGGACGACACACATTGGATTCAAGCTATGCAAGAAGAGTTGAATCAGTTTGAAAGAAATAAAGTATGGGAATTAGTGCAGAGACCCATACATCAAAATGTTATTGGCACCAAATGGGTGTTCAGAAATAAGATGAACGAGGAAGGTTCTGTGGTAAGAAACAAAGCAAGGTTAGTAGCCAAAGGATATTGCCAAGAACAAGGGATAGATTTTGATGAAACATTTGCCCCTGTAGCAAGATTGGAAGCTATAAGGATGTTTTTCTTGCCTATGCACTCACAAGGATTTCATTGTATATCAGATGGATGTAAAAAGTGCATTCCTAAATGGTTTATTGGAAGAAGAAGTGTATGTTGAACAACCTCCAGGATTTGAGCAGAAGACTCTTGGAGATAAGGTATACAAACTCAAGAAAGCTCTATATGGATTGAAACAGGCACCAAGAGCATGGTATGATACTTTGTCACAATTCCTAACCGAAAATGGATTCACAAAAGGAAAAGTAGATAGAACACTTTTCAAAATTCAAGACAAAAAGAGTATACTGATTGTTCAAATATATGTGGATGACATCATTTTTGGATCCACAAACAAAGAGTTGTGTGAAAAATTTTCAAACCTCATGCAAAGTAAATTTGAAATGAGCATGATGGGAGAGCTGACATTCTTCCTTGGACTCCAAGTGAAACATCTGAAGGATGGAACCTTCATAAGTCAAACAAAATACACCGAGAGATTTAATGAAGAAGTTTGGTATGGAGGAGAAGTCTTCAGTAAAAATACCAATGAATACATCATCAAAATGGACATGGATGCAGATGGCAAGCCCTGTAGATCAAACAAGATATCTGAGCACTTATTGGATCATTGCTCTATCTCACAAAGAATCGGGCCGGACATCACCTTTGTTGTAGGTGTATGTGCAAGATTTCAATCGCTCCAAAAGAGAGCCATATGACAAAGAACTAAGAGAATATTGAGATACTTGAAAGGAAGCAAGAAGTAGGCCTATGGTATCAAAAAGGAAGGTGGATTCAAGCTAATTGGCTATTGATTCGACTATCTTTGGATGCAGAGTGACGGGAAGAGCACTGAGGCACATGTCAAATGCTAGGAAACAGTGATTTCTGGTTTAGCAAGCAAAATTCAATAGCCACCTCTACAAAGGCGAGAATACATACTGCGGCAAATTGTTGTGCCCAAGTCCTATGGATGAGACAAAGAAATGAGAGACTATGAAGTTGAGGAAAAAGAAATTCCAATCATGTGTGATAACACAAGTGCAATTGCCATTACTCAAAATCCTCGTGTTGCGCTCAAGAACAAAGCATATCGATGTCGATATCACTTCATAAGAGATCATGTTGAAAGGAAGGACATCATCTTGGAATATATCTCAACCGATAAACAATTGGCCGACATCTTCACAAAACCATTATGTGAGTCAAGATTTGAAGAACTCAAACATGAGTTGGGGTTAATTGAAGCGAAGTGACACTCGGGAAGAATCAAAGAAAAGAAATGGAACAGAAAAAGGAGGTGAAAAAGAGTGAACACGTAAATCACCAGATCGGAAAAGAATTTACAAAAGTCGGTGACATTTGAGTCACTAAGAGAACTGTGAGAAGTAGAGTTAAATCGGCTAAAGGATGTTTGAGTCACTTATGAGCAAAGTGACAAAAACGCAATCGTTTTGACAAAGCGGGAATATTTTAAGGAATACGTCACCATAATGATGATGTGTACGGACAGACATAAAGCCGCACACCAAGCTTATGATTGGATATAAATCTTTGCCGCATTAAATACGAGACATTAAATGCTAAATAGGCGTGCAAAATCTAAGCCGTTGATTTCGATCACATTTCAAAAACCACCCGCACGTCCTTTCATAACCCATACTTAAACCATTTCCGTCCGTTTTCTCTCTCACACTACCAAAACTGTTCATCTCTTTCTCTCAAAAGCAAAGGCAAAAATTCTCTCGAAACCCTATCTATCTTCAAATCAATCTCTTAGTTTTTCTTTGATAAAATCTGAAAAATGGCACCAACCTACGACTTTGTCAAATTAGGGGAAGCAAATCCACACCGGTCTCTTTGTGGATTTCGACGGAATGGTGAAACAGGGTCCGACGACACCCTAGTGAAGAAAATCGCTGAAAAATTGGAAACGCCCCGGTGAAACCGTTTCGACGTTAGAATATCCGATGACCTATGTGGAGGAGGTCGCGATTCTACGTGAATGCCGAGATTCACGATGAAGGAATAAAGTCATTTGTTCACGGAAGCGATTGACTATCTCTCGCAAGGATTTGGTGACCACTCTTGCTCACTACCAATCAAGGAGCCTCGTAAATCAACGAAACCGATGTAAACTTGGGCGATGCTTGGAGAGAAATAGCCAAGCCCGACTATCTTGATAAAATAGTATACACATCAAACAAGAGATCTTTGAAGGAGGATTATCACAAGGCTGTTGGACATAGTTGCCAAATGTATTGACATCAAATTTGGTGACTTTGACCAATCTGTCAAAAGCAAAGCCGATTGTAATGGCCGCAATCATCGCAGAAAAAGAAGATAAACTGGGAAATTTGAGTTTGTCTACAGCAGACTCTGCGCGAACGTAGGGAACAAATCCTTCAAGGAAGATGGCACATTTGGAGGATCCCAGGATATGGCCTAGTGATTGGCCGGCTCATGGAGGTGAAAGGAGTCCCTCTTAGACATGGGAAGGCATTTCATGTTAACAAGAGGATGTTGAGCAAACCTCTCCGGCGCACTGAGAAGAGAGCCTACGCCAAGAGAGCCGACACGAGTGAGGGGAATCGGTGACCCGAAGATACAAATTGTTTCCTCTCCATCCAAGAAGAAAGCTGCCCTGCAGCCCGCTAAGAATCACGCTGCCCCGCAGCAAAGAAAGCAAACATGCTCCCGCCCCCGCAGCCAGAGTCACCCGCCCCTGCGCAGCCGTGTCTCCGCCCTGCAATAGCGGCGGTCGAGAAGGATTCACAAATACCTTCTCCGATCGTCAAAAAGAGGAGAGGCGAGAAGTCAAGACGCTCGCTCGCTCCTCGAAAAAAGACACCAAAGACGCCCCGCGCCGCCAAGACTCAGAGGAAACCGTCTCGAACCAGAAATCCCTCTGGTACAAACTAGGAGACGAAGAAGACTCGTCAGCGATCCGAACAGAGAAACCAGGTGAGTCGATTACTCGGCTAGCACATATACTAGGAGACTACCGGAGAAGTAGAGTCTCCGGATGTAATTGATGAAACAACCAAGTCTCACAAGACGATCAACAGAGGCAACTCGAAGACACACTGTAGTTCACACACATTTGAAACACAGAAAAAGAAGGCGATAGAGCGGATAGTGATGTGATGATCCTATCTCCACCTTATCTAGACATCCAAAATCGTCTGCGTGAGTGGAGGAAATGGAAGTTGAGTAAATCAAGGGAACAGTTCCAACGGCATGAGTTTATAGAAGAAGAAGAAGGAACTGTTAAACTTCCTCGACTAACCACTGTGCTCCAAAGATGGATGAAGACAATCGCATGACATCCCGCAGATCTTCAAGGACAAGGAGAAAGAAAAGCAAGCGAGGAGGAAGCGAGGCACGTGAGAAGGCACGATCATCTGCCCTATCTCTCGGCACACAGAACACACACATCCTTTCCTTGATGTCTTCTCTCCGACAGTGATGAGGATCGGAGAATGCCGCCCCACAGAAGAGTTGCAAATGCAACAAGCATTGCATGAATCCGTAATCCTTCACGAGCAAAGACTGATGGAGGGACCAGGAGAGTCCTCCGAACACAACCGAAATTGATCCAACGGGAGTGGTTCAAACAAATCGCCACTGTTGTTATTCTTTGCCACCACTTCCCACTCACTCGAAAAGAAAGCGATAAGGGACTTGGCGATGAAACTGGTATAATGGGGACTCGGTCGAGCCAACCCCTATTGAAGGTGTGTTACCACGCCCCAATGGCTGAACATTCAATCGAAACAGCCGGGAGTTTGGAGACGAGTGACCCCATTCAAGTCACTCGGTGGTGCGCCACCGAGTGAGGGGAAACTCCCTCCACCTGCAGCAAGGTCGGAGGATCTGCAGATGACTCCACAACGAATCAAGGAGGCGAAGTAGAGAAAATACAAACACAAGAAGAACAACAAGTTGCCATCAACGAAGCTCGACAGATTGAGACTGTCTCACTGAGGTGCCAACCGCTCTGAAGGCTAATGACGCTGCGATGCGATCGAGGCACAAGAAGGAACAACCCGGGAGTTAACACTTTGGGCGATGAAAGTGCAATCCATGGGGTTGAGACTCCAATGGATGCCATCGCAGAAGACCCTAAGCAGTGACCGACACGTCGAAAGGGAGGACAAGGCCTCGCCGCAGAGAGACTTTGGAGGTAATGAAGGCCCACGGGAGGTTGAGACTTCCGGGGTAAAGAAGTCAAGTAGAGAACATCCCTCCCGCTATCATAGACCCATCCGAGAAGGAGATAAGCGCATTTCATGATTCCCAGGATAATCGATGTAACCTTTATGGGATCGAAGGCGAAGAAGAAGTTTGAGTCATCCCCGCATGCAGATCCAAAAGACTCACTGCGGATGTTCCAAGCACGAGCAAGTCGATCCTAAGACTACTCGTCAAACCTTTAATTTTGATGATGAGCCACCAATGGAAATCTCATCATTGTCCGATGACGCTCGATAAGGCCGAGGACCGTCTACTCAATTGGAGAAATCATTTGAGACCAATGAAGGCTGTTGAGACAGTGAGGCTCAGCAAGTTCGGGTCCACTTCACAAAAGACCCCCGGTGAGACAGAGTCCACTCGCAGAGCTCCCAAGCTGCGCAGCAGGTTCGACTCCAAAAAAAGAACTTCACGCGCACCGCTCATCATCGAACAAATCCCGGTTGGCGGTGATGAATCCTTTATAGAATCTTTTCCTTTTTCCCTGGAGGTACCCGACCTCCATGAAGAGTCGAGAACGAACAAGCACGCTACCACGCAGAGCCTCCTCCTTTTTCCATCGCACCATTGTTCGGTGATTATGATTTTTTGCCGCATGGCCATCACCGCAACGGAAGAATCACCAAGTCCGCGAAGTGTTCAAGGCATTATTCGGCCGAGATTGACGGATGGAGAGGCATCATGCCTCTATGGACATGCGATTGGACAACAGAGATGCCAATCTCACCGCGATTTAAGAGGCATAATAGTCCGGATCGGGAATGGTGGCAATAAAGAAAGAAACAATGCGTGTGGAACAAGTTAGATACTTCAGGACATTGTTCAACAAGGCTGTATGGAGAGTATGGAAACGCCGATGCAAAAACAAAGCCGAGAGAACATATTGAGCACATGCATGAAGCTCACATTGCCGAGATAAAGCTGCTGCGTGAGCAAAACAAGAGTGATCTACAGCGTTTGGAAGAGACCATGAATACAAAATTGACCTTCTCACGGCCGAGATGAAGTTGATTTCAAAGCAGAGTCCAACGCTACCCGATCCGAATTTCGTCCGCATACTCCGCAATGCGACTCAAGACAGAACTCTACCATCGCCAGGCTCGACTTCCGCTTGCAAGTCTGTTTCAGGCGTTCCTCTCTCCTTTGATGATGCCAAAAAGGGGAAAGAGGAATACCTAAAGGCTGAGAGAAGCAAGAAAAGCATTGCGAAGGAAAGTCAAATTTGAGGAAGTGTTGAAACAAAAGAAAGGAAAGCTTGTTGAGGGGGAATGATCGACAAATGTGACCTTGATGATTGCACAAACCCCCAACAAGGCCTTGTCACACGGTGACATTATCAACAAACTCCTCAGTGACTCGCCACTCCAACACACTGCTATATCTATGGTGAAAAGAGAAAAACTATTGAAGCGGGGATGAAGGAAGTGGAAGGAAGAATGGATGCCCGAGTTATGAACATCTTGAAAGAACATGGAGGCATTCCAAGTGACAGAGACACTTATGCCATCTCGGATGTCGGGACGAGCCACGATCAGTTGATGAATTTAAAACGCTCGAATCGAAGGATACTTTGCAAATATGTCTATGGCTCAAGCTTGGGACTTGTATCTTGGGAAAAGTGGTCTCACGTTTATGTGAAGAAGCCGACAGCAGACTACCCAGACTACTCACGGTCACTCCGCTTTGGTCACTTTAGCCGGAAAAAGAAGAAGACCAAGACAAAGATACGCCCCGAGTAGAGGAAGAAGCGATGGTGGAGGAAGAAGCTTGGCACCAGGCTCCGCCGCCAAAAACATTGAATACGTGGATCCAGGAAAGAAAGGAGGGATCTTGGTCGGGCTTGACCAAGTAGCAAATTTGCAAGTGGCTAAAAGTAACGCCGAGTATGCAAAAAGAATAGAAGAAGAAAACAAGAGGCAAACTCGGCTATGGGAGGAAAAGAGGGGAAAGATTGAGAAGAGATGAAGCTGCCAGGGAAGGCATATGAAAAAAAAAAGAAGCGGTGACGACGAGAAAAAAGAAGAAGAGAAGAATATCTTGAACAAGATGAAAAGAAGAAACAAATGAAGGAGATGAAGTGTTGTTGTCCAACCCTTCGTGTATTTTATTATGTAAATACATACAATGTAAGTCTTCCGTAATAAAGCTATAAATTCTCTATTTTTTCAGATAGACAAATATGTGCTCGATACCTTTGTAAAATGATTGTGTAAAAGAACAATAATGTTATGATGAATAAAAGGATTGATTCTATGCATACATTCTATGTCAATACACTATCTCAGTATGTATCTTTGCTATTTGCATTTTTTTAATGGTTTAAGTTTTGGCATCATCAAAAAGGGGAAATTGTTAGAAAATTTATTGTTTAGATTTTGATGAATGCCATGTAAAACTTAGAATAGAAAGTTGGCACCCCAATTCTTGTTGTAAAATGCATTGTAATAAATAGAGTGTGCCAAGCCGAGTTAAGTCGCCTACGCCCTAACATGCAAGAAGACAATCAAGACTAGAAGGAAGACTCATTGCGAGACAGTGAGTATGGCAAAGAAGAGTAGACGGGAACTCTATGAAGAAGCGGTGAGATGCACGGTGAGTGGAGTATCGGTCAAGTCAACTCGAGAAAAGCCAAGTATCAAATTGAAGTGACGGAAGAGTCTGATGATTGGAAGGTTCGACTCTAAGTCACCTGGGGAAAGCAAAGAAATGCGTCAAGTCGAGATAATCAGAAAAGATCATTTGCCGTAAATCAAGAGAATTACTTAAACAAGTAATATCTCCATACCACCTTTTTCTGAGTGCTCAGTCCCGAAGCGTGCAAAAGGAATGAACCAATGGGAAGCACTAACCGTGTCGAACTCTACGAAAAGGTGAAAGAACAATTCATACGAGGAAATGGCAATTCCAAGGATGCAACAAGACAAGCCAATGATCGCAAGTGACTTTCAAAAATAAGCCTATCTCTTCAACGGGCAAATTTTTGAAAGATCACTATAAAAGGCTGAGGAATTTATTTGAGAAAAGACACACAAGATATACAAGTGACAAGTGACACAAGTCACAAACCTGAACTAAAAACGTTCAAGCAATTATTAGAAAATCAAACATTCTCAATCCTCAAGCCTACACTACGAAGAACATCAATCCAACACTCACCTGTGAAGGAAAGATAACTTCAATCAGTTGAAGAGGAAAATACTGAAAAATCAAGGGGTCTACATTCCACGAAGGATTGTAAGAAGGTTCAAGGTTGAACCAAGTCTTAAGCTTTTGGAGGGCTTCGTGATCAAATCCAAAGAGCTTGAGCAAGTGAGTTGTAGTAGCAAGACAAGCGCCTGTGAAGAAGCCGAGTCGTACGAGAAGCCAACCGAGTGATCAAGGCGTCTCAGATCGAGTCCCAAAGGATCAAGTCATTTGTGTGATCAAGACTTGTATCCGGGACTGTTACCACTTTGTATACCGATCATTACCTAGTGGATTCCTCCGGGAGTTGGAGAAGAGAGGAGTAGAAGAATTACCCCATCTTCGAACCTCTATAAAAATTTCATTGTGTCATTTACATTTCAAAGACTTTAATTCCTGCATTTTTAATCGCTTATATCTCACGATAAATTTGCTATCCACTTGATAATTTATAAGTACTAAACCAAGCACTAAACTCTTGCTTAATCAAACTTAAGGGTGTTAAGTCTTCCATGACAACAAAACCACAGTTGAGTTAATTTAGAGCCAACGGTGAGTTATTCCATCAACGGCTCGGTTGAGTGTTGAGAGATTAACTCTACCGAGTGGGTAAATTGATCATCCATCAAGGACACAAACATGTGTAGTATCAACTCCGTATATTTAAAAGGACTAAATCGAAAATTTGGTAAGGTTTATTCAACCCCCCTTTTAAACCTTACACTTACACCCCTTGGGACCTACAAGTACGGTCCTGATCAGGGAAGAGAAATCGGCTCAGAGGCTGGTGTATTATGTGAGTAAGATTTTGAGGAATGCCGAGCTGCGGTATTATGGCGTCTTTTTCCTCTCATTCGATGCCGTCGGACCCAGTCGTCGCCGATTTGGAACGGTGGGCCATAACGACGGGTTCTATCCTACCACCACTTTCTCTCACCGGAGTCCGTCCGTCGGATCCTAATGCCACCGAATCCAGTTCTAATTCAGGCCAGGACTCCGACACAATAGGGATCCGAACTCCGAGCTCGGGTCCTCTACCTGTGTATCCGCACGACTTTAGGGAGACCACCCTATCAGCCCCCAATCTTCAAACCCTAAAAAGAACTGCCCAAATTCCTTCTTCTTTTAAACTCCATTCACCCAGCAGTTCTGACCGACCTAACCGACCTCCACCCAATGCCTTAGCCTTTTTTGTAGGTCAGATAGATGGTGGCCTCAGATTTCCCATCCACCCTTTCATGACTGGGGTGTCCGAGTTCTCTCGTGTACCCCTAAACCAACTGGCTCCGAACTCCTTCCGTATCCTGGCTGGCTTCATAATTCTGACTAAATACTTAGAAATAGAGCCCATTCTGGAACTATTTTTTGCCCTGTTTCAAATAAAGAGTTCGACCACTAAGGGTCTTTTCTACATCATTTCCCGAGGTGATGCTCAGTTTTTAAGCAAGTATCCTTCCTCTAACAAATTCTGGAAGGATAAATATTTCTTCATTTCTTCCCCCCGAGCTTGGGGTTTCTATTGCTTGGACCGGATCCTTCTTCTCCAACGCAAACACAACCCCGCAGATCGGTCTCCGATCTTCAAGCTCAAATAAATAAACTTACCTTGGTCAAGTATGACCTTTCCCCTCATAACCCCCTCACTCTTGTAATACTTCGAGCTGAGCCCCATCGTGGCCCCCTTGCCTTGTGACATTGGTAATTGTCATTTTTGTAGTTGATTTGTTTTACTCTTACTCATTAGCTAATTTTTCCTCTTTTGTGCAGATATGTTTATGGCACGAGATGGTTGGTTTGCCGACGACGAGGAGCAACCAATTGCTCCCGGCTCACTCCCTCCTTCATCCAATAGCTGCCGCCCGAGCCCTGGAGGTCGACTCCTCTACTTTGGCGACTGACATACCAGTGCCGTAGTGATAGCCGATCTCACAGCCCGGGGCTCAACCTTCTATCCGATCTCCTCCTCCCAAGAGGTCGGGTGTGGCACAAAGACAAGAGCCGCCAAGAAGGCGAAGACCACCACTCCTCCCATCGCCGCTCTTTCTCTCTCACGCACTCCTATTCATACACCCAACTGGACCTTTTTCACAGCAATTCCATCCTCGAAGAACAATGATGGAACTTTTGCCATTCAAGACGCTCCAAGGCAATCGCCAAACCCCGACCGAATCGCTTGGAGAAGCTTCGGTGATCTTGCCGTGGTGAGCTCCTTCTCGCTTGAACCATTCGTCGAGGCACGCCTAGCCGCCCGATCTCCCGGCTCGAGTCGGTTTTTTCGATCCCTCCAATATTGTCAAGCTCAATAATTCTAAGAAGGAGTACATTTGGCTGAAAGCTCGGGAGACTAAACTCCTAGAGGAGAACCGCCGATACAAAGATAGAGAGGAGGTCAATAAAGTGCACCGTGGCCTCCCCGGAGGCCAAGATAAAGGCTTTGGAGCGATAATGTTGATCTCAAGACCAAGCCGAGTGATCTCGGATCATTGACCTTTGCCAATGCCGATCAAGCCCGAGCCGAGGGCATCGAAGCTGGTCGCCAAAGTTTCCTCACCTCCCCCGAAGGCTCTTCAATAATTCAGGCTATTCGGGAGAGGGTGAAGCAAGCCTTTCTGAGCTCCAGGGAATTTATTAAAGTTCTTTCTGTATCTGCCATGGAGTACTACGGCATTGCTTTTGACCAGGCTGAGTGTTAGCTCAGGGAACGCGGTATCACTACCGAGCCCTTCGATCTTCGAGGTCCCAGGAAGGTTTTGCCCGACCCCAAAGGCTTCGTGTTCTCTGACGAGGCGGAACGTCTCAACCTTGCTCCTGTGGAGGAGTTCATAGAATCCCTATCTGCTCCTTTTATCCTCCACTCTGCCTCCAGCTCGGGAGGTCCTTCTCAGATCCCTAGAGATCAGCCAACTGATGGCTCAAAAGCTACTTTATAAAACCGTAGGCAAGTGCACCTATCATTTTGTAGTATAGATTATTGAGTACCGAGTGTCATTTCCACGAGGATTGTAAGTACTAATAATTACCGTCTTTGTGTTATCTAATCTAGCAATTTTCAGAGTTTTGTTTAAAAGTGGAAAATGAAAAATAGAGAATTTAAAATAATTGCAACTTACAATAAATCAAATAAAAATAGATTATGGAATGAGAAATCAAGAGATAGAAATGTGTTGAATGTAAATCCCTCTAGAATGTTTTTTGTGATTCAACAAGATAAAAATACAACCATAATCCCTTAAGTAAAAACCAACCTCTTTTAATAAAATCTCATGTTATGTGGACCGTAGAAATTCCCGATTTAAGTTAAACCTCTATCGAGCGAATAACTTCTAATCTCAAGTTGATTAATGAAATCTCTTTCTAGTTAAAACCCCAAGACAAAGATTATAACGATTTGTGAATTCCCATATTAGGTTTGACCTAATCCGGAAGATTTATGTCGTCCCTATATCTAGGATTGCATGCAACTCTTTTCACTTATATAGGTTCTTTCCCATCATAAATATCTCGATTACCGATGAGGAATAGATATCAAATTAATATACCAGGAAATATCAACTTGAATGAAATAGACATGATATAAGTGAATCACACAAGACATGAGAATTTTATTAAAAACATACAAACCTTAATCACAAATCCATTCTAGAGTTCATTACATTCAAACACTAGTAGTTTAGCTACTCATGATTTTGACAAAAGAATAAATTACACAAGAAGATTTAAGTGTTGTAGACATGGTGTACTTATCTTTCTTAAAATCTCAATGACTTCTTCCTTGATAGATGATGTTGATCCAAGCCTTCTTCTCCAATGTTGCTACAAGCTTACTCCTCCAAGACCTCTTGATCCCAATTCCACTCAAAATGTTGAACACAATGAATATTTTCTAAGTGTCTATGATGAATACACAATGAATCTCTATATGAATGAATATTCCATGAATGAATTTCCCAACTCAAACTCTTGGCTTTTATAGGCACCATTTTTGTGAAATACCATATTAACAAATGCTCCATTTCCATGCTTGTTAGTTGAATCATTGTGTGCACATTCATGGTTGAGTTGGTTGAATCATTGTATACACATGACAATACTTCACTTCCATTGGTTGAGTTGATTGAATCATTGTGTCCACATGACAATTGAGGAGATAATGGAGTTTTGGTGCAGCAAGATGAGGTGTGAAAGTTGCTCAAAGGTTGTCAAAAAGCAAAAGTCTCCATTATTTCCGCCAAAAGAAGAAAAGATGTTGAGCTGGAGAGAAAACACGGACGTGCCTAAAAATCACGGCCTGGCCATGTTCGTCAAATTTGACGAACACGGCCGTGTTTATAAACACGGCCTGGCCGTGTTTTCTTCGCAAAAAGGGACTTTTCTGGCAGGGTGTGTTTTTAAACACGGTTTGGGCATGTTTTGATGTTTTGCGTGTGAAACACGACCGTGCTTTGTAAGCACGGCCTGGTGTGTTTTTGTTTTTTTTTTCTTCCTTTTGAAGCATGGCCATGTTTCCCAACACACTAGGGGTGTGTTCGCACGAGATCGAGTCTTCTTCGCTTTCTTTTAGACTTTGTTTTTGTTCGTATTTTCATACGAAATCATACGAATTTGCTTCAAGTCTTTACCTTCATCATTCAAAACAAGCCAATGTGATTTTTCTTGATTTTATTGATTAATGAACTAAAAAGTTAAAGAAATTATCTAAAAAGGTTTTAAAAAAATGTGAACAAAAATACACTTATCACCAACCCCTCAGCCTCCCGAAGGCCCTTCTCAAGTTCAGGAAATCCCGGATGATGATCCCGACCTCGCACTCATTGATGATGTGACCATCTTCATGGATGACCTGAACACCGAAAATGTTCCTCCTACTACTTAGGAGTTCGGTTCTACTTTCTGTAATTTTTTCCTATGCACTTGTAATTATTTTGGAAGATTAATGAAGTTTCTTTGCAATTTCCTTTTCTCGATCTCTGATTCGATGTTTATTTTTATCAGAGTTTGGTTTTGTAAAGTACAACTTGAATCGCAATTAGATAAGTCGAGAACTCTTGTGTTGTTGTTGTTTTTTTTTTACAAAAAAATTGGCATATTGGCTCTCATGGCCCCAAGTATTTGGAGACTAGCTCGAGTGAGCTCCAAATACTTGTCGTTTCATCAAAGGAAGTTGGCTCGTCCGAGCTCCTCGCATGGCCTCGTGGCCCCAAGTATTTGGAGACTAGGTCGAGCTGAGCTCCAAATACTTGTCAGTTTCATCAAAGCTGGCTCGTGACGAGCTCCTTGCATGGCCTAGGAGGTCGGATAGAAGGTTGAGCCCCTGGGCCTGTGAGATCGGCTATCACTACGGCAGCTGTATCAGGTCGCCGAAGTAGAGGAGGCTGACCTCTAGGGCTCGGGGCGGCAGCGCTTGAAGGAGGGAGTGAGCCAGGAGCAATTGGTTGCTCCTCGTCGTCCATCTCGGCAACCATCTGTGCCATAAACATATCTGCACAAAGAGGAAAGATTAGCTAATAAGTAAGAGTAAAACAAATCAACTACAAAAATGACAATTACCAATGTCACAAGGCAAGGGGGCCACGATGGGGCTCAGCTCGAAGTAGTACAAGAGTGAGGGGGTTATGAGGCGAGAAAGGTCATACTTGACCAAGGTAAATTTATTTATTTGAGCTTGAAAATCGGGAGACCGATCTCTGGGGTTGTGTTTGCGTTGGAGAGGAAGGGTCCAGATCCAAGCAATAGGAAACCCCCAAGCTCGGGGGGAAGAAATGAAGAAATATTTATCCTTCCAGAATTTGTTGGATGAAGGATACTTGCTTAAAAACTGAGCATCACCTCGGGAAGTGATGTAGAAAAGACCCTTAGTGGTCGAACTCTTTATTTGGAACAGGGCAAAAAATAGTTCCATAGTGGGCTCTATTTCTAAGTACTTAGTCAGAATTATGAAGTCGGCCAGGATACGGAAGGAGTTCGGAGCCAGTTGGTTTAGGGGTACACGGGAGAACTCGGACACCCCAGCCATGAAAGGGTGGATGGGAAATCTGAGGCCACCCTCTATCTGACCTACAAAAAAGGCTAATGCATTGGGTGGAGGTCGGTTAAGTCGGTCAGAACTGTTGGGTAAATGGAGTTTAAAAGAAGAAGGAATTTGGGCAGTTCTTTTTAGGGTTTGAAGATTGGGGGCTGATAGGGTGGTCTCCCTAAAGTCGTGCAGATACACAGGTAGATGACCCGAGCTCGGAGTTCGGATCCCTATTGTGTCAGAGTCCTGGCCTGAATTAGAACTGGATTCGGTGGCATCAGGATCCGACGGACGGACTCCGGTGAGAGAAAGTGGTGGTGGGATAGAACCCGTCGTTATGGCCCACCGTTCCAAATCGGCGACGACTGGGTCTGACGGCGTCGAATGAGAGGAAGAAGATGCCATAAAAAGGAAAAAATTGGAAAGGGAAGGGATTACTTACTGAATAGAAGTAGGAGATTGAGGGAGAAATTGGACGGGAAGCCGGAGGAGTGCGAAGCTTGCTGGGATTCAAAGACTTTCACCGGAGAAGATGAATGTTCGCCTTGAAGGGGTGCTCTGTAATTCGAAAGTGTAAAAAGTTAGAAATGGAAGAAAGAGAGTTTTTATAAGAAGAGAAAAGAGACAAAGAGGTGCCTCGATTTTCGAGGAGACGTTTGACGGTCTACGAGGCGTTAGGGAGCCGAAAAGACGTCTCATCAATCACATCCGCGTGTCAGGTACTCGAGAAGGGCGACAGGAATTTTAAAAGCCAAGAGCCGGCGGGAATGTGAAATGTGTGAACCCTAAAAATAGGTCAGCTCGGCCTATCAGCAACTATGGTTTAGGCTGAGACCAATCCATAGTTGGGGGGAGGAATTGATAAGGGCAAAATACGGTCGGGGCCGACCTGACCAGGTCTACGGCCCTGGACCGATCCAGCAAGGCCTATAATATTGGGCGTCTGTTAAGCATTAAGCCTTCGGGGCCGATCTGTGGAGAGGCTTGCGGTTTGAGATTGATCTAAGGGCTTATGTCTTGGGCCGACCTACGAGCCCATGACTAGGTGGAAGGCTTATCACATTGGGCCGACTGTTAAAGCCCAAGACGTGGTTGTGGCCGATCATTCGAGGCCGACTGTGTAAGGTCCGTGGTGTTAAGCCGTCTGTTATTTACCCATTGTAGTCTAACCTGACGTCGGAAGAAAGGATCGGCTCGAGCCCAAGAGATGTAGGAGTGCGAGGATGCCTTGGAAATGTAAGGGGCTTCGCACAAGTCTGAGGACCGAGCGTGTCCGATCTGGTCGGAGCTATGGTCTTATGGCGTAAAATTAGGGTTTTATGAGATCCGATCCTAATCTAATGATGACTCTGACACCAAATCGTAACGGAATCCCGGATTTTACGGAAACCCTAATCCTAGCTAAGGTATAAAAGACCCAAGCCCAGGTTCATTCTAACCTAATCTCATTTTTGTTTACTGTTACATTGCTTTTTTCTCTCTCTAGCCTTTATTTCCTTTCCAAGACACTGACTTAAGCATCGGAGAGGGTACGCCGGAGCCCCCCTCTGGCCCCCTTTGTGCAGGTTTCGCGGAGGAGTTCGGCTTGGGAATTGATCGGCGAGAGGAGGACTTTTTTGGGAGCAACCAACAGCGGAAGACTTTATGGCTAAAACACAATGCACAGTAATATGATGAAAGACTGAATATAGCAAGATGAAAATGAACACGATGTTTTGGTTTTTGCACAAGTATATAAAAATATATTTGTGCGGTGGCCTTAGGCCAAGAATTCACTAATTGAATGTGTACAAAATATAAAATAAAAACAAGACAAAAGCTCCCCTTTTGATCTTGCTCCGTAAATTACATTCACTTTAAATGAGGGATTCCTCAGATTTAATATATAGCTCTCCACTACAAAAGAAAGACTATCTCAATAATCACAAAAAAAACAAGATCTAGGGAAGGTGTTGCCAAGTGTGATGTAATACTGCTGACTACACTTGATACCTTCCAGCAAAATTTATGTGATAGTTGAAATGGATTGAATCTTCTTCTCTCTTATGCTCTCAACAAATTAACCTACGTTTTCCTAGCCTTTGGACAGTTTAAATAGCTGTAGGAGACATCCATCCACCCATAAAACACATCATAAAGGTAGCACTAAAGCAATAAATGTTAATGGGTTAGTAGGTTAGCACATGGTTCGTATGTTAGCACATGAGTTAGTGGAATGTACAAGATAAAGAGATAAACATGTGTTATGTGTTAGAACATGTGTTATGGGTTAGTGGAATTAATAAGTTGTTAGTGAAAGTATGGTGTCCATAAAGGTAAAAAACAAATGTGGTTAAAATATAAAATTTCAACACCAACAGTACTGTTCTAAAAATCCCAGTCTAACCCCGATCAATGGTTTATTGGTGTTAGATCCTCTTTGCCTACGCTATTCTTTCGATTAGGTTCCGTCTAATCCTACCAAGTCCCCGCCTAAGCGCTAGATCCTAATCTGCCACCTAACTAACGTGTAATGCTTTTTAGAACACTACTTACACATTACTTTCATAAGCACCGTATTACGCGTCAATTTTTCGGTTTCCTTGGAAATATAGAAAAAGTAGAAATAAAAAATTAATTGGTAATAACTAAATCTTAAACTATAGCACATATTTGGAATTGCATCAAGTATAAATGCAAATATGCCTCATCAAAAGTAGACCTATAGCCCACTAATTAGAATGTTTGTTCCTTTGAACCCGAAGTCAATAGCCACAAACAACACATGCCGAAATCGTGGCCCAACTCAAAGCCCAAGTCCGTATACGGTGGGCTTGGGTTGACGCGCTTTAGTCAGCCCAATCAAAGCTAGACGTGTCCCCTTAGGAGTGTAACGTGCCCGGCACGTGGTCATACACAGCATCCTGCCAGCTGGTTTCTCTTTCAAAGTCGGCTGGCTAAAAACCTTATCCTCTTTCTTTTTAGGGCAATGATACCCTCACCCACCCACAAGGAATGATTTATACACTCACCCCTACTATTGAACCAATATTATAGTATTTTTTTAAAAACAAAGTAGAATATACCTATGGAATAATTCCTTGTTATATTTTTAAATAGAAGCATATGTTATGGAATATAGATTATGTTTTCCCTTTGGTTTAAATACTAGACAAATCATAATGTTAAATCTCTAATTAAGAAAAGATTTTGATTTGAGTTATATTATATATATGTATTATCTATTTTGTTTTGGAGCAATAAGTTTATTTTAATTTAATATGATGTAATGAGTAATTTAATCGTTACAAAAAAAATTAATTTAAGAAAATTTGAAAGACAAAATACTTTTTTCCCAAATGAATATATATAATAAACAAAAATACAATTCATCGTATTAATAGATATTTTATTAAATAATATTATCTGTATTATTGTCGTTTTTTATCAACATATAAGCATTTATCATTAACTTTAATGCGTCGTGTTTTCGTTTGATTATGCTAAAAATTATGAATAATAAATTTTATTATATGAAAAACCTGTATTTTCTATGTGCCAATTATTTACTCTCATAATTGGCTTTTTAGTGTTTTTTAATTCTCCTTTAAATTTTAATTCCCGTGAATAATTGGCTTGTGAGCCATAGGGGTGAGTTTAGTGATTCTTTATTTGTTGGCACGTTTTGTTTCCCAGACAATATTATTTTATCCAAATTACCTAATAAAAATAATTAACTATTTATTCTCTTGAATATTCATATCCATGAGGACCATGACTTCCTTGTAGGCGATCGTCGATTCATTTTATATACCCACACAAAATTTTTACTTATATGAAACCCTAGATTAATCATTTGTTTTTCTTGCGTCAAACCCTAGAATCCCTTTCTCAATTCTTGGCTCAAGTTTGACTCTTATTCTCAAAAGAAACAAAATTTTAGCTCAATTCAATCGCAGAAGTCAGCTTCCATCCATTTTCTGGTTCCCTTTTGGTAAGCGCGTCAGATTGGCATTTCATGAAAAATAGGGTTTTTTTTTAAGATTGTTTACATTTATTTTTGGAAAATTTAATTCTCTGGGTTTGGCTTAGATTAGTTACTGGTGGAGCTTCCGTGCATTATTTCTGTTTGATTAATTTGATTTTGGTTTTCTCTTGTTTTTCGACATTTTGCGTTCTTTGATTCAAACGAGGGATTTGGTTCTTGGATTCAGGTCTTCGTTTCTTCTTATTGTTTTTGCTTTTGGGTAAATGGTTATTCTTTATTGCAGGAAATTGGAAAGAGACTTATCTGTGGAGAAAAAAAACTTGGATTTGGGGTTGTGAGATTTGAGAAAAGGGTTTTCCTTACTCTTTGAGGAGAGACACAAGGAAGGATTTGCAAAGATGATGTCAAGATCTTATACAAATCTTTTAGATTTAGCATCTGGGAATTTCCCAGTAATGGGTAGGGAGAAGGAGCGGAGGCGTTTCCCCAGGGTAATGACAGTCCCAGGGAATATTGTTGAGCTGGATGATGAGCAAGCTAATAGTGTTACATCCGAAAACCCGTCTTCGGTAGCTGGTGATCGAATGATCATTGTCGCAAACCTTCTGCCTTTGAAAGCAAAACGAAGGCCAGACAATAAGGGTTGGAGTTTTAGTTGGAATGAGGATTCTTTGCTTTTACGGGTTAAGGACGGGTTGCCAGAGGACATGGAAGTACTGTATGTCGGGTCATTACCTGTTGATGTCGATCCTATCGAACAGGATGATGTAGCCAATTATCTTTTGGAGAAATTTAAATGTGTCCCTGCCTTTTTGCCACCTAGCCTTTTGGCGAAATATTATCATGGCTTTTGCAAGAAGCAATTATGGCCACTTTTTCATTACATGTTACCATTTTCCGCTGATCATGGAGGTAGATTCGATCGGTCCATGTGGGAGGCATATGTTTCTGCCAATAAGATGTTCTCACAGAAAGTAATTGAGGTACTTAATCCTGAGGACGATTTTGTTTGGATTCATGATTATCATTTGATGGTTTTGCCCACATTTTTGAGGAGGCGCTTTGTCCGCTTGAGAATGGGCTTTTTCCTTCACAGTCCATTTCCTTCGTCTGAGATATACAGATCACTTCCTGTTAGAGAAGAAATCCTCAAAGCCCTACTCAACTCTGACCTCATTGGCTTTCACACCTTTGATTATGCACGACATTTCCTCTCCTGTTGCAGTAGAATGTTGGGATTAGAATATCAGTCGAAAAGGGGATACATAGGGTTGGAGTATTATGGAAGGACAGTAGGAATAAAGATTATGCCCGTTGGGATACATATGGGCCATATTGAGTCGGTGATTAGACAAGCAGATAAAGAGCTGAAGGTTGAGGAGCTGAAGCGGCAGTTTGAAGGTAAGACAGTGTTGCTTGGAGTTGATGATATGGACATATTCAAAGGCATCAATTTGAAACTTTTAGCATTCGAGCACATGCTCAAGCAGCATCCAAATTGGCAGGGAAGGGCTGTGCTGGTGCAGATTGCAAATCCTGCTCGAGGAAAAGGAATAGAATTGGAGGAAATACAGTCTGAAATAGAAGAGAGCTGCAAGAGAATTAATAAGGAATTTGGTAGACCTGGATATGAACCTATAGTATTTATGCACCGTCCTTTATCAATCAGTGAAAGAATGGCTTATTACACCATTGCTGAATGTGTTGTGGTGACAGCAGTGAGGGACGGGATGAACCTGACTCCTTATGAATACATTATTTGCAGACAAGGAGTATCTGGTGCAGAAACAGGGTCGGATTTGGTTGGACCTAAGAAAAGCATGCTAGTGGTGTCTGAATTCATTGGGTGCTCTCCTTCTCTAAGTGGCGCAATTCGTGTTAATCCTTGGAATGTTGAATCAACTGCTGAGGCTATGAATGAGTCTATATCAATGTCTGAATCAGAAGGAGTTGCGGCATGAGAAGCACTACCGTTATGTTAGCACCCATGATGTAGCGTTTTGGTCTAGAAGCTTTTTACAAGATATGGAAAGAACTTGTGCTGATCATTTCAGGAAAAGGTGTTGGGGAATTGGTCTTGGCTTTGGGTTTCGGGTAGTTGCACTGGATCCTAATTTTAGAAAGCTTTCTATAGATGACATTGTGGCTGCTTACTGTAGGTCCAAAAGCAGGGCTATACTGTTGGATTATGATGGCACATTGATGCCTCAAAATTTAATTATCAAGACTCCAAGTCCCCAAGTTCTATCTCTCTTGAACAGTCTTTGTGCAGATCCAAAAAATTTAGTTTTTATGGTGAGTGGAAGAGGGAGGGAAAGCTTAAACAGGTGGTTTTTTCCTTGCAAGAAGCTGGGACTTGCTGCAGAACATGGCTACTTTGTAAGGTATGTACCTCATTATCTGCTCGTTTATTTTACCTATTCTACTGCCTGGTAGATGCTGTAATGAGTGTTTGAAAGACCTTGATAACTGTTTGCTCTGGAATTTGGTCACTTCAGGCATGAAATCACCATAAAGCCCATCTGAAATCTAGTTAATCATCACCTGAATCATTAACCATTAACCAGTAGTATTTTGTAGATATATCTGTTAGTAATTCAACTGTTAAAATTGTTTTTTGAAAATCATCTATATTGGAATTAACTGCCTATCAAATAGGCGTTGATTATTTTTCTCAAAAAAAAAAAAAAAATAGGCGTTGAATATTTATAACGGTCCTTGCTTGTACGGATAATCTGGACTTTGTAGGAAGTGTTTTCTGAAGAAAAAACTCACTCTAATCTCTCTATAAATATAAGAAAACCATTGACATAAGGCCTAGTGGTGATTATTATGGTTTCAATTGGTAGCAAGAAAGTGATATGTCTGCCACTAGCTTCCGCAAATAAGTTTTATGTTCTACTATGTATTTTTTGTTTTTGCTGATCTTGGGTTGATTATTTTAGTAAGCAGATGGATCTTGATATCTAGTTTTCTGGTATTTCAAGTCTCAGTTAGTTACATTTCCAAGTATTATGCAGTTTTTTGATATGCTTGGTCTGATTCTTTTCTTTTTTATTTATTTTTTGACTAAGGCTCTTTTATATATGAACTTCTAATTCTTTGTTTATATAGAGTGAGTGAGGCATATATCAAATATTCCTGTCAGTTGGCATTATGAAATTTCCTGAATTTTATTGCAGTGTCACGGACATTCATGAATATTATTTTATACTGGATGATTAATTTTGGTGCGTCTGTTTCAGCAGTGGTTCAATGTTACTTTCTTGTTCTCGCTCTCTATCTGTCTCTCGACTTCTTAATTTTGGGCTTTCATTCTCTGGGGAGTTGTGCACAACAACAGTATGGAAGATAGATGAATTCCGTCTGTGCATATTATGATGCAAATAGATGGTTGCATTCCTTCAGTACCTTCCATTTTCAGTTCTACTTTCATGATTTTTGGAGTGATATTTTGCAGGTGGCCACAAAATGAAGAATGGGAAACGTACGGCCAGGGTTCTGAATTTGGTTGGATGCAGATGGCAGAACCTGTTATGAAATCATATACTGAGGCTACTGATGGTTCGGGAATTGAGAAAAAGGAAAGTGCTCTAGTTTGGCATTATCACGATGCAGACCCTGGATTTGGTTTTTCTCAGGCGAAGGAAATGTTGGATCATTTAGAGAGTGTTTTAGCAAATGAGCCTGTTGCTGTGAAGAGCGGGCAGTATATTGTAGAAGTCAAGCCTCAGGCATGTGTTATTAAGGCTCTGCTTTTATGTTCGTTCATTGTTTTTGCCACTCTTCAGTTTCTGCTCCTTCTCTTTCTCTTAATTACTTTCCACTCTTAAATTATTAATAGGGATAATTCAAAAACCCCCCAAGGTTCGGGCTAATTATAAAAAACCTAGAGGTTTTTGAAAACTGCAAAAAAAAAAAAGCCCTAGAGGTTTGATTTCGTATTACATTTTCACCCTCATAAGTAAAAAAACATACCAAATACCCCCGATATAGTTACTCCCTTAAATTGAAATATTTCAGTAACCCGCTTAAATTTAAGATGGAATCAAGTTTGACGGTTTTTTGTTTTTGTAATTTTGAAACATGTCTTGGTTTTTTTGTAATTGGCCCAAACCTCGGGTTTTTTTAATTATCCCTTATTAATATTACATTTTTGCATCTCAAAGGTACTTTATTTTTTTTCTCTTTTTAGTGTTATTCTACAAAATAATCTGAACACGATATGTTGTTAATGCAGGGTGTAAGCAAAGGCACAGTTGCAGAAAAGGTTTTTACATCAATGACAGAGAATGGGAAACAGGCTGATTTTGTCCTCTGCATCGGTGATGACAGGTCTGACGAGGATATGTTTGAACTAATGGGAACTGCAGTGTCTAGGCGCATCCTTTCTTACAATACTGAAGTATTTGCCTGCACGGTCGGGCAAAAACCAAGTAAAGCTAAGTATTATCTAGATGACTCATCTGAAGTGGTAGCAATGCTCGAGTCTCTCGCTGAAGCTACTGATTCCCCTGTCACATCGGATGAGGAAGATGTTGGCTTTCCAAGAAAAATTGGTTCTGTTTCTTCTTTTGTTTGAAATTTGCCTAGGGAGCACCCTGAGACCGGCTAATGGTATCTTTGCTTATATGGTTGTTAGATTTTAGGTACTAGAGAATGGAAATGATGTAATTTTCTTTCTTTCTTTTTCTTTTTTTAATTTTAATTTTTTTATATCATCGTTGCTCAGTAGCCTCTAGGCCCTTTCGGCCTTCCTGGTGAAGTTGCGTTGAACTTATAGTGGGATTCTTTGGGGATGTAGGACAAAATGGAAGTGTGGAACAGGTTGAGAACTCATTTTGGATATTATTATGCATTACTAAGGACCATTTAAGTGATGCTGTGTCTGAAGGACGGGCTATATGCATTAATCTGGAGAACTTTGATGATGTGATTTGGAGGAGATAAAAGCAATAAATTTCTCTGACTGACTCAACTTTTGTTATCATCTTTATCTCCAAGAAAAGGAGTAGATATCCAGAAGGAAATGTGTTGAGTTTGGCTGAGGCTTTTAGTCAGACTGAGCTTTCAAGTTATGACGGAAGATGTCTGATGGCGAAAGATGGTCCTTAGAGTGATCGATTATGGGAAGTGGAATATGTGGCCTCAAACATGTTGATTGGCACAGTTTTCACTTTGGTCAGTTCCCCTGTACAGGTTGGTATGAGCTCTGCTTTTTCTTTGTTCATTGTTTCGTTTTGGGGCATTCCCGATTAAAGTAATGTGAATATGGGCCGGATAATGCAATAATTTCTTTGGCATATGGATGCTCCCGTTGAATGTGACGTGATAAACTTTTTACCTTGATTTTTTTGTTCCAATTCCGGATAATTTTTATTGTGACATTGTTTCGTTCAGTAGTTTAGTCTGTAGTTCCTAGCATTTATTTCTTTGAGACCTGGTCGCATATATTGGAAAATTGTTTTGCGTCTCTTATAGATGTGAGGTGATTTTGGTGGACATGTTTGGTTGCTTTAGGTACAGTTTATCTTTGTTTGAGTTTGATGGTGCATTATATTGACTTGAGTGCTCAATGTGAATATGCAAGGAGTGAGTTATTTGAGCATGAAGAGTTTGTTCACGAGTTTCTTTTGAAGCGCGATTTGTGAAGCAATGTGATTAGTATTTGTTTTTCATGTTTTATGACACGGATTGAGTGATGAAATTGAGAACTGGGAAATTAGGCAAGTGCGATCAGTTAGGTTTAATGTTGTCTAAAGATACATTTTAGGTTCTTGCACGCATGCAAGAGTATAATTGTCTTTACCTCAAATTTTTGACTAGTTATCCAAACTTTGTATAATTGTCTTTACCTCAAATTTTCGACTAATGTTGTTACGTTACTTTGTGCGATTTTCATGGCGTCATCTAAATTTTGCGTCTTTATTTTATTTGGTTGTATCAATTTAATAAACATTATGAAACTATATGTTTATAGTTGTGTTGTATATCTTTCTTGTTTCTAATCTACAACAAATCAATTTAATTAATATTTAGTAAAATATATTATCAATGAAACTACAATTAGACATACAAATATACAAAATTTTAAATACTAGAATGGATTCGAAAGTCTAATTTCAAGCAAAATTAGAAAAAGGAAAAGGAAATAAAATTTGTGGTAATGAGTTTAAGCAATGCATTAACAAATATTATACAATGTTTAAATTCTAAAAATAATCAAATTCATTAAAACTCTAATACTTTAGTCTTCTTGAGATTTTACTTGAATATATATGCACGCACACAAAATAAAAATTAAATGCATCCTATTATGTTCAAATTGACATTGGTATATATTTATAATTTTATTCACCTCAAAATTGACGAAGTATCCCATTATGTTCAAATTGACATTTTTTATAACTTAAATTCTAATGTGGAAATTAACAGTAAATTATGGATAACAAAATCCTATCCGTTTGTTGTGGAAACACGTCTTCCTATTCCATCTTTTGTTTTCCTGACAACTGATATGTTGTAGCACAAGTATCATACCACAATCCCACAAACTTGTATTGAATAACATAAATTAGGCTCACAACAACCACAATTTCTATGAATTTACATTTTGCCTTATCTTCTTTGGTTTCTTCCGAAAACCTACAATCACGAGCATAATGCCTGTTCTTGCATAGACATAGCAGGAATCGTCTATGCAGGAATCAGATTTCATGTTCCACTTTTTGTTCCACTTCACCGGCCGAGAAACGTGTATATGCATCTAAAATATCAACAATCCACGTTTATTTGTTAACACATGTACACCATTCAATGTAGCAGAACAGGGTGTGGAATACAAAAAGTGGAATAGAAAATATGTTCCCGACATAGCAGCAAGCCCTTTGATTTATAGGCCGAAAATCACATTTTCAAAATGACCAAATCACGGAAAGTGAAAGGACATGTATTTTCATACTAAATTTTTCAATCAATTTATTGAACATATGCATCTTCTCATTCCAAAGAAATTGTATGAAATAAAGCATCTATCTGATCAACTATTTGAATAAAACGAAGCATTTGTTCACTCAATAATCAAATAAAAAAGGCACATCTGAACACTATTTTTTTCTTTCAATTTTTTATTTCATTTGTTACGAATAAAGTTTGTATCAAATACAAAAGGCATACTAGTAGCAACTTTTCTTTTTTCTACTATTTGGTACAAAGTAAAAATGGTATTGTAAATACAAACAAATTGAAGCTATGCGGTTAACTATAGTTCGATTATGAAATCTATATGCATGCTATTACACTGTTACTGGAGTAGGTGTAGAAGCAACTCTATTTTCAACTGGAATTTCAGTAAACTCCGACAGAATTGCCCGGAACTCATCTCCGGTTATCGTCTCCTTCTCAAGAAGAACTTCCACGATCTTATCCATCGCCTCACGGTTGTCCCGAATTTGGCTCAAAGCAATCTCATATGCACTGTCTGAAATCCTCTTGATTGCAACATCAATATCTTCAGCAAGCCTTTCTGACATTGAATTTCTTGCCATCATTCTCATGAACACATCTGCACTTTGACCAGAACCGTCCATGAGCGACCATGGACCGATTTCAGACATGCCGAAAGTGACAACCATCTGCGAAAAAAGAAGACGACCGGATACCATTAATGAAAAATGAAAACACAAACATTTACAACATTAACAAGAAAGACTAGAATTCTGTGAAAAAAAGGGATAATTACAAAAAGTACCCTGAGATTTGACCTAATTACGAAAAAAAACTCGTCTAACTTTCAAAATTACAAAAAGTACCATAAGGTTTGATTCGGTGTTAACATTAAGGGGTAAACTAACATTTTCATAAATATGAAGGGGATTATGATTATTTTTTTTTTTTTTGGCTTATGAAGGAGGTACATGTTTGACAAAATAAAAATCTCAGGGGTATTTTTTGATAATTTGAAAGTTAGCTGGTTTTTTATTATTAGGTCAAACCTCAAGGGTACTTTTTGTAATTAGCCCAAAAAAATAATAAGGGATAATTACAAAAAAAAAATGAGGTCAGGGGTAATTACAAAAGAATCTAGAGAATCAAAATTACATAAACCCCTTATATTTTTACTCCAACCGTCAGCCGAATTAATTGAATTTGTTGACATCATCAATTGTTTTACGATAACATCTCTTAACTTTTCTAAATATTACAAATAACTCAACTTTTCATCTAACATTTTACAATTACATCCCTCAAATTTTCCCCATAGTGAAGGAAGGATGCAAGGTTGCACATCCCAATCGAAAATTTGAATTTGTAATTTATCTTCATAGTTAATGATGCATGCCACTGAGTAGAAACATAATACAAAAGTGTTTACCTGCTTGGCCAAACCAGTGATCTGTTGCAAATCACCAACTGCACCAGTTGTCACCTCGGGCTCGCCAAATATAATCTCCTCAGCAGCTCTACCACCGAGCCCACCAACAATTCGGGCGAAAAGTTGCTGCTTCGATATCAAGGTTGGATCATCTGCAGGGATGAACCAGGTCAAACCACGTGCTTGACCACGTGGTATTAAGGTGACCTTTTGAACAGGATCATGCCCTGGAGTTAGAGTTCTGCATGACAAAGCAAGCAGCAATTGTAATGCCCTCCCCCGAAATATTCAGCTATATAATGAATAGAAATAAAAGGTAGCAGCAAAAGATTAATCAATGCTAGAATACCTGATTGATCTAAAACAATGCTAGCTAAAGGGAAAGAAGAAAAGATGTTACCACAACAATATCTAGAAGAACCAGAGCAGATGAATACCCCTAAGGTTTGGGGTAATTACGAAAAAAAACCCACAGAAGTTTTAAAATTACAAAATATCCCTTGAGATTTGATTTTATCTTGAATATAAGAGGGTAACTGTAATATTTTTACAAATGTAAAGGGGTGTCTGAAATGTTTTTACTTATGAAGGAGCAAAGTGTAATATAGACTCAAATCTCAAGGGGATTTTTAAATTTTTTCAAAAACATTTGGATTTTTATTTTGTTATTAGTTCAAACCTTAGGGGTAGTTTTTGTAATTATCCGTATCTTTAATTCCAAATACTAAAGCATCACATAAAAGATCAATTTCTGCAGTCCATATTATACCGAGTAGTACAAATCTGCACTTACCCACAAATGGCATGACCTACTTCATGGTATGCCACAAGACTTTTGCTCTTGCCATCCGTCATGACTGTTCCTTCCATTCCAGCAACAATCCTATCAATTGAATCATCAATTTCTTTAGATGAGATTGCTGTCTTGCCACGCCGACCAGCTAGAATAGCTGCCTCGTTTAAGAGATTAGCAAGATCTGCTCCACTAAAACCAGGTGTTCTCATGGCTATCACTTCAAGTGATACATCTGGAACAAACTTTTTATTGCTCGAGTGAACCTTTAGAATATCAGTTCTTCCACGAATATCTGGGACATCAACCATTACCTGCATAAAAATTAAAATTATGTAAATTCCCTCTTAGAATAGTATTATTTTGTGGAACAAGACATATAATATATGTAGGGATAATTACAAAAACTACCCCTGAGGTTTGAGGTAGTCACAAAAAATCCCAGGAAAGTTTAAAAATTGCAAAAAACACCATTCCGTCTTACATTTTTCCTCTTCATAAGATTTTTTTTCAAAACCCCCCTGACATTTGTATAAAATATTACTGTTATCCCCTTAAATTAAGACAGAATCAAACCTCAGGGGTAGTTTTTGTAATTTGAAACTTTTACGGGTTTTTTTGTAATTACCCCAAATCTCAGGGGTGGTTTCGTAATTATCCGATATATGTATTTACCTGCCGATCAAACCTTCCCGGCCTCAACAAGGCTGAGTCAAGAATATCCGCACGGTTAGTAGCTGCAACTACAATAATACCCGTATTCCCTTCAAAACCATCCATTTCCGTCAAGAGCTGGTTTAGGGTCTGCTCTCTTTCATCATTTCCTCCACCAATACCCGTACCTCTTTGACGCCCGACAGCATCGATTTCATCAACAAACACAATGCAAGGAGCATTTTCCTTGGCCTTCTTGAAAAGATCACGTACCCGCGAAGCACCGACTCCAACAAACATCTCAACAAACTCAGAACCCGAAATCGAGAAAAATGGAACACCTGCTTCACCAGCAATAGCTTTGGCTAACAACGTTTTTCCAGTACCCGGAGGACCCACAAGAAGAACTCCCTTAGGAATACGAGCACCCACTGCAGTAAACCTCTCGGGCTTCTTCAAGAACTCCACCACCTCCATGAAATCTTGCTTTGCTTCGTCTACCCCAGCCACATCGTCGAAAGTTACTCCAGTATTCGGTTCCATTTGGAACTTAGCCTTTGATTGACCAAAAGTTAGCGGGAAACCGGGCCCACCAGGTCCACCCATTCCACCAGATGACCGTCTCGAGAGAAGGAAAAGCCCACCAATTAATAATAAAGGAAAGGCCAAATTTCCAATTAAGTTAAATAAAAGAGAACCAGAGTCCTCTTGAGCATTGTGGGCAGCAAAGTCAACGTTTTTCTCCCTTAACTTCTGAAGCAGCTCCTGGCTGAGACCTGGAAGTTGTACACGAACTCTCTGCAACCGATTGCCTAACTCGGGGGAGAGAGCCTCAACAATGGCAATAGTACCGTTTTCGTACAAATCAACTTTTGTCACGCGGTCCTTATCTAGATACTCCAAAAATCTAGAATAAGACATCCGTGAGTTAGATACACTTTGGTCATCTGCAATAGCTTTTTCTGCATTGCTTAGTAAAGCAGGTACGGCAACTCCAGCATTGCCAAGCAACAATTTAAAAACCCTCTTCGTCCTTCGTTTGTCCTTTGATCCATAGATGCTCTTACGTTAGCGATCTTAGATGTATTATTTAACGATGGAAGGCATGAGGATTGGGTAAACTGCCTGCCGTAAATTTCCTTGCTCAAACCTGCTCTGGTTTTACCTGCGGACAAACTATTTCCCACTACACATGCCGATGAAGCAGCCATATTTGTTCTTCTGCAGTTTAAGCAAACATAAATGTAGTGATGAACTTGCACTAAGGCACATATTGATATATCGGCATTCTAACAACAAAATTATCTATGTCAAACATACAAAATTGAAAACAAAATCGTATCAGTAGATTAAAACGAATTCTATTTCAGCATTCGAAAATCTTGGTTGAAATATAGATCTATAATTTTCACATTACCCAAAACTTGAATTATACATTAAACATAGCGCAAAATTTCTCCTGGGGCTCAACCTAGAAATTACTAATTGCCAAGAATTATGAGGGAAAAAAAGAAAGAAAGTGAACCCACTTAACTAATTATAAAATCCAAAAAGATTAAGCATCAAGATTTACTATTATCCTAAAACCCAAAAACAGACAGATAAAACCCATGAAAAAAACTCATTCTACACATACATATCAATTATTATTTCAATCTTAATCAACAATTTCTCATGAATTACTGCAAACCCACCAAGAATGTGTGGGGTTTAAAGGAATTAAACTTATCCAGCTCAACAAATACAGCAATAGAGCTGATTTAACAAGACTGAAAGCAATGAGTAAAACAGAACCAGCAATATAACACATTCTGAACATAATGAATAAAATTTAATGCTTTATTTCTGTAAAGATTAAAAGACGTACCAATGAAGAGGAGGTGAAATTGGATTATGAGGAAAGAAAGAATGATGAGTCTTGAAGCGGGAGGGGGTGATTTAGAGGGAGTGGGTGTGGCTTGGAAACAGTGTACGTGGCCTTTTATCATTAACTGATTGGCCTACCCTTTCACATCACTTTGTCCTAGATTTTTTTATCAAGGATGTTGGCATTTTGTATTTTAGATTTTCAAGTAGATCTGTGCGGTCAAATTGGTTTATTCTCAGCTTCTCATTTTTGCATTTACGTGGAGTGTTTTGGTTTTAGTTTTTCGTGTTCTTTTACACGGAGAATGACAAAGGAACTTGCATTCATAGGAATTCATGACTTTTTTTTTTTTTTGTGAGTACAAATGTTGTGGAAGGACACGAGTGTTATAAATGTCTTACTACTAGGTTACCGAGGAATTCCCATGACGGTTATGGTTTGAGCTTCAATTGAAAATTAGAATCCATTATTATTTTTTTTTTCATGAGATTTCAAATGATTAGTATTTCTCTCAATGGAAAAATAATGCTTTTTGATAGGGATGACAATGGGGCTGTTTGGGGCGGATTTAGCCAAACCCGGGACCTGTCTTACCAAAAAAAATAAGGACCCTGAACCCGCCCTGCCCCGCTTCAAAACCAGCTAGGGCGGGTCTAACTAGGGCGGGTCTAGACCCGTTAGACCCGCCAATATATTTTTTAAATTGCAATAATTTTTTTTTTGTATTTGTGACCAATATTTCAAAAGTAACCCCAGTGCCAATAGGTCAATAAAAATAAATGTAAGTATACAACTTATTATAACTACATTTTACAACTATTTAGCTACTATTAGGATCTTGCAATAGTATTCAACTAATACTCAAAATAAATATTCAAAGTATAATATTACAAGATGTTATAGTAGTAAATTAATATCAATACAATACTCAAATCTAAAAGCAAATAATGCAAAAATATCTAAATACATATTCAAAAATATAATAAAAATTAATATGGCCAGGGGGTCCAGGGCGGGTTCTATTGGACCCGGGACCGGACCGGACCCAGCGGGTTTTGAAGTTTTGGACTCGGGACCCGTTTAACCGAGTCTAGACCCACCCCGGCGGGACGGGTTTGATGTGAGGTCGGGTTTTAACCTGTCCCATTGTCGTCCCTACTCTTTGAGTCAAACCAAGTGCAACATTTCGGGTGTTTGAATTCAAAGAACAATTACAATTCTCATTCTTCCCATAGATTTGGTAAAGATCAAGTTTTGAGCTGTACTAAGTCATGTCTTGGTGATTTCATATTTTGGAATTATCGTGAACTTATTATGAGGATGATTCTCTAGTTTTTTTTTTTTTCCTTCTAATTGTTGGCTCAATGTTTGGCCATATGCCTGTCTGAGACTAATGGCGATATAGTGTGGATTGAATACTTTGTTATCAATGAATGGTGTTTGAGTTTGGTTTGTAATTTTAGCGAGCTGCACTTTAATGTTGGAGCTTTTACACAAGCTTTTGTGAACTTCTATAAAAGTATCGCCTTTTTCTTTAAAGTATAAGTGTTTTTCCTTAAAAGTATCACTTAAAAAAATATGGCTGCTGAAGGTTAATGCCCTTACTGCTCTTTATGTTAAATTTGGATTGTGAAAATCATGAAATTAAGATCCGAGAATTCATTTTAATTGTTTTTGTTTATCTTCCATGGACATCATCTCTAGACACAAACTGGTGTAGTTGATCATGAATAGAACTTAACCACTGTTCCTTTTCCGATGCTCACATGTAATTTAATTTAGACTATTTTCGTACTAAAAACATACACAATCCTTAACACACAGCCGTCTAGAAATGATTTCAACAATACAGATTGAATCAATACACTTAGAATGTAGATGCAAGGGAGAAACCAGAGATCTCCTTGATAGAACCAAGTCTGATACCGAAGCATTGATCAGTTTTTCTAGTTATGATTATTAGTCAAATAAACCCAATAATCCCGTCCAGGCTGCCAGATTTCCGGAGGGCGAATGCTGGTGGAGCTTCTACTCATGGTGCTGGCTGCTGGTTATTCGAATCCTGGTAGATCAAATGAATGCTTTAGTCACATGAACATTGTTTCCATGAGATTTTGAGAGAAGAATACCTGATGCTATAACTTCATGCGTCAGATAATTGACACATATCCTGCGGCATCAGTCATCTGCTCATGGTTGAGGACAAGTAAAAGTTCCAGAATATAGAACCCATGGACATGAAAGCAACACGGGCTTGAAGAGGGACCACCCTGTAAGTTGCATTACAACACTATCTTAAAAGTTGGCCGCTTTAGATCATGGGAGAACTTACTAAACCCAAAGTGAATACATGCGAGAGAAATCATTTTTTGAGAAACTATGCGACTAGAAATCCTCTTCCTGCTAAAAATATCGCACTTTCTGTCATCTCGATATGGTAAGTTCTGAGGAACAAGATTAACATGTATATTTATTCCAAAATCTAAGGAACATGATTAACAAGTATATTTATTCCTGCGCGTTGATTTTTTTGTTTATTACTCTTTCTTTTGGGTTTTGTTTTGGGGGTGGGAAGGAGAGAAGAGTAACATACCAAAAGTTCAATATGCTTACTGGGATCCAGAATCGGAATCCTGTATAAAAATAGATAGTGATTTTTGAATCTGATTCATATGGAAAGTAAATACTAACTAAAAATTGCAACAATGCTACATCAGATTTTACCAGTAAATAGTGTAGGGAGGGCATCTTTTTGGTATTTGTTAGGAAGCTCAGCAAGTTTCCCAAGCCATAGATTATTCCAAGCAAAAATAACAGCAATTACAGTTGGACCAAGTACAATTTGATTTAGTAAAACCTGTACCGCAAGGGAATTGGAAGAAATCATTCAAGACGTCCCAGGAAATGTTGTCTTAAGAAAGCCCAAGCCTTTAACATACCTTCATCATGAGGTTCTTAACATTTTGCTTTGGCATGCAATGATCAAGATACTGGTACCAAGCATATGAACCAGGGCCGTAGAGCAGGAATCCATATGATGTCATTCGGAGAGCTCTGATCCAGTCATGTTCAGATAAAAGTGAGGTTGCAATATCCTACAGGAGGAGTTTTAGACAATTTATATAAACGTGCATGAGCAAGCAATTAATATAATAGCAAATGTAAAGGTTCTCACATAACAATAATAGACTGCAAAAATTGTTTGTATTCGGAATAATGCTAAATTGTAGGTTTTGGGTGCAGCAATATGGAGCAAAAGTGTGAACAATGTAAAAAAGGAAGAAAGCAGATATAATTGAATCTGTTTGAGTTAATAAGAGACACTATCAAACTAGATTACTTAATATAAAACCGCTAATAAAACACTGTCTAATATCAAACAACTATTTTTTCCTGAGCCAATACATCAGTCTCTGCATTTGTGGTATACAATTTAGAAACCAATCTGCCCCAACCGTATTTCTTTTGATATCAGCATGAGATAACATGAAGTTATTATAGTAAAACTAGATCTTTAAAAATGCGTGCCCACATACACAGATGCACACACATCGAGTACAGAGTATATATGCTTGTACACGTATTTGTGCGTTTATCTTTATTTACCTATACCATGAATCCAACGTATAGGATTTGTTAAGTGTACACAGTATGAGAATTTCAATCATTTTAAATTGGTTGCTCTGTCTAATTAAAGCATCATGGATAGAGAACACAAACAAAAGCCCAACATCTCTTCAAAATCATTTTACTAGTTAAGACTGAACACTGGTCATGATAGTCGAGGTTAAACGAGAGTACCTTCTATAGCAACACTAAATAAGAGAACACCTTCATTAGCAAAATGAATTGGGCAATAGTACAAGTCAATAATAGTAAACCTGCAGATGATATAATAACAACAGGACTCAAGAGAACAAAAACTGATTGCTTTTCAAAGATGGATGGAACACATGGAGCCTACTAATTAATTACAAAAATTCAATAAACATTGTCACAGCATTACTGATGCATAATTGTGTACCAGTCACATACATCCCATCCTTTGCTTATTAATCACAAAATGAAATTAGATTTCAACAACTTCACTATGTGCCTTTAGGACATTAGTTGCAGTGTACCTTATCATATTTTAAAATATTTGCCTTCATTAAGCATTTCTTGTTCCGCTAACTTCCAATCACTATGCACCTCCAAAATGAATATGATCCGGTGCGGTATCGCTAGCATTTGTTGTACAACATACTTATAAACAATTGCCTTCGGGGAAAAATTAAGGGAAAAATATTGTTGTATCGGGACGAGTTACAAGGTTAAGTGCTGATTATATACATCAGATACAAAGACAAAAAATGGGTAACTACCTAAAGTCGACTCTTAAATCAGAGGAAAGTATCATCCATGTGATTCTCCTAACTAAGATCCCAAAACTTGAGTATTTACATATTTACATCCCATCTAACAAAGTCAGCACTCTAGTTTAGGAAGCACTTCTCCATACTCCCCAGCAGGCTAGTTAATATGTGTCTCCATTCACAACTTGGAAATAATGGACTTAGAGGGTTTTTGGTTAAGCCTATAAGTTCTCAAACCTCTTATAAGCTCTCTAAAAGTGTTTGGTATATTTTTCAAAAAAAAATCTTATAAGCTCCTAATATAAGATGTTAGGAGCTTATAAACTGTTTTTAGAAAAGTTGGGAGATCCCAATTTTTTTCTTCAAAATAAGATCTAATATTAACCTCCTTTACTTTTGACTGGCTTTATATTACCATCTATACATCTTATTTTATCCAAATGCTTTAACAACTTATTTTCAAAATAAGGTCTAACATCTTATAAGCTCTAAAAACATCTTATCAGATGTAGGTGCTTATAAGCTCTTTTAAATCAACTTAGCCAAACACACTCTTAGACATATGAGCATCCAGTCCTTTTGTTAGAACTTATGACAATTCCTCTCCTATTAGAATAAATGGTTTGCATATCATACTCCGATAGAAATGATTGTTTAGCATCCCCCAATCACCCACTTCCTCCAATCAGCCAACCAAACATGCATTACTACATTACGGTTCCGGATGCATTTCTCTACTTATACACTCGTTTTTCAACACATCACATCAAACCCCTCTTCCCCCAATCACCCCCAAAACGTCTCCAATCACTAAACAAACATACCTTGAATATGCACCATCTGACATCACTATTCAGTTTCTCATGGTATATACCAAATGCTATAGTTCATTTCTGTTAACTATATATACTTGGGTACCATAATTAAATATGCTTCACTTCTTTATGTAATTGCACACAATTTTTTTTTAAAAGAAAAAGGAACCCACATTAATAGAAACAAGAATAAATTTCAAAGAACCCAGAAATTCCAAAACCATAAAACAAGAAAACAAACACATTTCCACACGCCCAGGCTTCCAAAGCTGAAGAGAAACTCCTTAATTCACACAGAAAATAGCACACACGCACACAGACTACGCCTTTCATACCTTAAAATCTTCAGTATTGGATAGAGTGTCTTGGTTTTTGACCCATCTCTGGCGGAGCTGGGCGATGGTGTCGCCAGTTAAGGCAAGAGAGGCAGCGGTGGCTGCCTGCTTAAGCGGAAAACTGTAAGAGGCGGCGGCGGGTTCTCCGGCGGCGTCCCTAGAGCTGGATGGTTTGGACTCTTTGTCCCTCTTGTCACGCCTTCTGCGAATGTTATCGTGAAATGGGCCCATCCCCCACAGGCCCCCGTTTCCACTGGCGCCCAATGACCCCATTTTTGCCAATACACAAGAAATTCGGGGAACAAGAAGAGATTTTTGTTTGGCTTGCTTAATTTCACAGTGTTGTTTGGTACTATGTAATTTTCTCAAAACGCCGGATAGGCACGCGTTTGGGTTTTCAAATTGCTAGGGTGGTCATTTACTAAAAAAAAATGAACCCTAGAGGGCCCCTACTGCTCTTGCCCTAGAGCTTTGTGGGAGATGTGAAGCGCGGGTTATGTCTCAACTAGTCATGGTCCCAAGGGCCGGAGATCGAGTCACCACACAAGAAATTATCCTCCACCGTCAGTAAATCGTTACTGGAGGATTCGAACAACCACATCAGAGAGGTGCCCAAGCAGCAGATGACATCACGTTCTTTTTCTGGGTTGAATTTATCTTGCCCGGCAGAGTGGTCATTTACTAATTCCTAACTGCCAGTAATTCATTATCCGATGAATTAAGATTAGAGAAATTATTATTTGCAACCTTTAATTATGATCATTTTGCAACGGTATCTAAACTTATTATTTTTAGAATTTAGCACCTAAGCTTTGTGGGATTGCTAAATTGTAACCTCAAGTATCTCGACCGCGGAATATTCCAACAAGATGTCATTGTGTGTGCATCACATAAGGGCAAAATCATCAAATCATCTAAAGTGGTAAAAGTTATTGTCTTTGCAACCCAAACTTTATGTTATTTATTATTTTGCAACCTAAACTTTTTATATTTTTCAATTTTGCCACCCCACTTCAAAATAAATGGTAAAAATTATATTAATAAATATGTATTTTTTTCATTCACAAAATATATATTTTAATAGTTAATACAAAAATATATTATGATAAGTTAATTTATTAGAAAATAAATAATTATCCGACAAATTTAAGATAATAAATTTTAAAATATATAATAATAAAGTTTTAACATTAAAAATTAAATAATATACGACCATTTTTAAAACTTTCAAATTTAAAATTACCGTATGTTTATTTTTTTATTCTTTTTTTCTTTAAAATTTTATTTTTCAAAATTATATGAAATTACTTAATTAATAGAATTCATAATTTAACAAAAAAAAAGATAATAAGAACATTTTGTTAAAAGTTCTATAAAATAAATTAATCATTACAATTTATAATTCAACCAAAAAGATAAAATGGATATTTTTTTAGAGCAAATAGTGGGATTTACCCACTTGGGATAGGAGAGAGACTTTTTTGACGTGTAGGATAAAAAACATAGTTTTCTACCTACTTTTGGAGTTCTTTTACCACAATACCCTTGAGGCTTTAAATGCAAGCCTTTAAAGTAGGTTCTTGTTAAGTACATACATACATACGATTTGCCCTCATTTGCTCTTCATTTTTTCTCTCTCTTCTTTTTCTTTTTCACAAAATATCAAGAAGTTCTTTTTGTGTTCTTTCGTAACCAAAATCGCACCAAAAAATTGAATAACAAGGTAATGTTACTTCTCTTCTTAGTTACTTAACCTTGTTTAAATCGAATAACAGACAGTATACAGACAATATGGAGTGCTGGCACGATATAAGCACGATTTCATATAACACTAAATAATCCTACGTCACGATATCGTGCCAAAATAACCCTGCGGCACGATATCGTGTCCAATTAACCCTGCGGCACGATATCGTGCCCAATTAACCCTACGTCACGATATCGTGCCAAAATAACCCTGCGGCACGATATCGTGTCCAATTAACCCTGTGGCACGATATCGTGCCCAATTAACCCTACGGCACGATATCGTGCCAAAATAACCATGCGGCACGATATCGTGCCCAATTAACCCAATGTCACGATATCGTGCCCAAATAACCCTACGACACGATATATGCATGATATAGCACCATATCGTGCCTCTTCGTCTTCCTCATCTAATCGTGCCATAGCCGAAAAAATATACCTCATTTTCGAACACTAACCCAAAATACTTCATCTATTTCGAACATTCTAACAACTAAACTCAAATATTTCACATTATCAAGTATTTTATACATATATTCGAACATTCACAAATATATTTCGAAAATTATCAACTAAATTTCATAGATTTCTAACACCATATCTATTTCGAACATGAGGGAGGATATGTAAATGTTTGTATACGGTTTCTATACGGTTTTTAATAGGTATAATAATGACTTCAGTTTCAAAATTCAAAAAACCCAACTTAAAGCAGGGACAATTTTGTCAATTTGGGTAGAAAAGAGTTTTGTTAGATTGGTGGGTAAAAACTTTAAAAATTTTCCCTATTTTTTATAATACAAGAATATAAATCCATTATTATAGATCTTTAATTTTATGAAACTTAAAATTACCATATATTATCTAAGAAAATCATAATTTATTTTAGTAAGTTGACTTATTAATATGATTTTTATATTAATTTTTACTATTAAATATATATATTTTCTGAATAAAAAGAAATAAATACATATTTATTAATATAATTTTTATTATTTATTTTGAAGTGAGGTGGCCAAATATTAATATATATATTTACAAAAAGTTCAAATTTTTTTTTTTTTGTAATTTGTCATTTAATAGCATTTCTTGTAATTATTTGAACTTTATATTGTTACTCATTTCTGTTGACAGGTTTTTTAATTAAAATTGTAAAATATTTTTAGTTAAATTTTATTAGTCTAATATTTTTTATTTTTCCAATAAATTATGAAATATATATATTAACATTTTTTTGTAATTATTTGAACTTTATGTTGTTACCCATTTTTTTGTTGACAGATTTTTTAATTAATATTGTAAAATTGATCTTTTTAGTTAAATTTTAGTAGTCTAATATTTTTTATTATTCTAATAAATTATGAAATATATATATATATATATATATATATATTTGTATTAATTTGTCACTTAATAGCATTTTTTGTAATTATTTGAACTTTATGTTGTGACCCATTTTTGTTGATAGATTTTTTAATTATAATTGTATAATTGATCTTTTCAATTAAATTTTATTAGTTATATATATATATATTATTTTATTAACGATTTTATTAAAAAATATATACAAAAATAACAATAAATTTATATTTCAAAAACATTGACAGTGGGACCCATTTTGAACCATGAACTTAAACTTACCATTGTGGATGATAGAATAGGGTGTAGTTCAAGTTCAAGTTTTATTGATGTGGCACTGTAGAGCCACAAAAAAACTTGAACTTGCAACCACCATTTTGAGGGAACTGTTCGCGATGGGAAGGGGTGGGCCGGGTGGCCAATTCTGCATATCAACATTTTATTCCTCTTCTTCTCCTATTCCGTCCTCTCTCAAAAATCCCAATTGCTTTGCACTAACTATCTTCTCCTGCGAGATCCCTTATTACATATATCTAAATCATGCTACGTGTTCAAATGAGTAGAGTTAAATGGTGGATGATAATCCACCCATCTTCTACAATCCCGAAGGTAGTTGTGACTTGTGAATTAGTAATGTTGACAATGTTTGACAGAGCTCGTAAGCTTTCCAAAATAACGGTTTTGGATTTTTGGAATTATCTATTTTGTCAAAATTTAGAAATAACGAACCTTTTAGAAATCATATCCTCATTTCATATTTCCTTTCTAATCACACAATACTTATAGTAAAATATACCACTAAATCCGTTAAGGACATAGTTACAACATGCATAGAAATCATCCTAGCCCCATTTTCGAAATTAGATTTTATATATGTTTGGTAATGAGAATATGTTTGTTGAGTAGTTTTGAAATACAATTTTTTATGTATATAATAATTTGAAAGGTTATTAGTGGTGGCTTCATTTTCAATATTTTAAATTGAATATATAATATTATATTTGTAAGATTACATGTGGTGAGTCTCATTAGGTAGATATATAAATTAAAAATAATAATATTTTAAGTAGATATAGTTTTTTTATTAAAGGATAAGTAGATATAGTTAGTAATTATGAATTCCACAAATTTAATTTGATGAAAAGATGAAAATAGTTATTGGAATTTGGAAACATAACCATATATCACCTAAATATTCGCGCTCCATCAACAACCAAAAAAAAAAGTTAGTATTCGCAGAATACATACGAAGGTGGCTTCCATTCAATGAACGATTCAAAATTAATTTAAAAAATAACACATAAATAAACACAAGTACATTTAATTCTTATTGAATATCCCTCAAAAAGAGAAAAGGAAAATTCTTATTGAGTGTGTAACGACTTATACTAGACCATACTGCTTGGCTTTTATGTAGCAACAAATTAATTACGTTGTGACCCATTTAGCCAATTTGGGGCACCCTCGTCACTATTCCATACTTGTCGAGCCAAACTCGAACCCGATCGCATCGAAAATCAGTGGTCACTATCGACCCTTCCTCCACCGGTATCACGTCAACATCTGGGTTCTCACTCCCTATCACAATCACCGCCGACTGCCCCGGCATGCGCACAAGCTCCGGCCACGAGCTCTTACCAGCATCTATTTTCATTCAAAAGATTAGAATCGTTAAAATCTATATATCGTGGTTTATATATATTACGTCTTCTTAAGTTATTTAACCACATTCTTCTATTTCAAATCATATTGTTATACAAGTTTTAATACCCACGGAGAAATTGATTTGGATTCATTAAGTTAAAGGGGAGAAGAAAAATGTTTCGTCCCAACATATATGCTAGAATCCAGATTTAAGAGGAATTGAACAAGCATGACTTTAGGTATGTTTTCGTTTATAATTGAGAATGTTTATTCTAATTATATCAAGGATATATTATATATTTATAGTGTATTGATGAATTACTATTAATGGCACAATGTTTAATTATCAAGTCGGTTTCTTTATTTTAAAATGTTGTTTATTTCATATTCTAATATTAAAGTGGTCAAATCTAGTTGAGTTTCAAAGACAAACTAAATCATATATTGAGAAAAAAGTTTTAAAATCGTCTTATAAGCTGCTAACATCTTATTTGGGAGTTTATAAGATCAATTTATTCTTTTTTCTAAAAAAAATACGAAACACATTTAGAAAGCTTATAAGACCATCAAAATATGTTATAATATGTTTTGATGTTATAATATGTTTTGATATAACATATTTTGAAGAGTTCACCAAATTCACCCTCTAAATGTTAGTGAATTGAACTGTAGAGCTAAGAGATACTTACTAGGACACGAATCTTCCATATCTTAAACTCGAGCTTTGTAATTAAGGTGTGAGGCTAATTATTTGAGAGATGATGGCAATTTATAGAAAGTACAAAAGCAAGTAGCTATTTGAATATTATTTTGAAAATATGAACGCCTAGGTGCCACTTCCCAGTCAATTTGTTTGACATTGATTTAGGAAAGTCGTCGGACAATACATCATTAAAATAGTGCATAGTATACGTATTTGGACATTTAGTGAGATGTTCATATTAGGACTTCTTCGTCGGGTCATGAGGATTTTGTTTTCTATTGATTTGATTCGGACCATCTTTGTGTTCGATTAAAAGTATTTATGTCTTAATGTGTCTCAAGTTAGGTACTTGAGGCAAAAAGGTGAAACATTGATCACCCCGGGCGCCCATCCATTGCCCGGCCCGCGGCCTATGGAAGGGAGGTAGATTTGACAAAATATAGCTCGGCCCGCGGGCTAGACCGATCAGACTAAGGTATGACTCGACTCAATTGGACGGGGGTGGCCAGACTTTTAATCCGACCAGACAGTTTTTGAAGTTAAGGACACATATGCCCCCCACATTCCAGAAAAAGACAGATTTTTACGGTCCCGGGCTTTTTCTTGACTTTTTTATGCTCCCGCGCTTTTTTTGGATATTTTTACTCTCCCGCCAAATTTTTCGTATTTTTTTACGTTGTTGTTTCAAGGTTGTTTCGAACATGTTTCAAACATGTTTCATCTAATAAAATTCCAGTGAAAAAATAATTTTTGCCCCCATTTAATAATCAATTTTATACTCGATTTCTTATAAAAAAATCAAGAAATATACACATAAAACAACACATATTAAAAAATAAATTAAAAATAGTATAAAAACAATACATGAATAAAAACACAATTCAATTGTTGATCCAGTGAATTGAAAACATTAAAACATGGAAACAATCAAGAAACAAAAGAACAACATTAAAAACTATACAGAAGCAACTCAGAAACGATATAGAAAACAACACATGAACAGAAAGAGCTTATAAATGGGTCAAAACTGTATTGAAACATCGAAAACTACATGAAAACAATATATAAAGAAACATGAGAACAACAATACTAACAGTATAGAAACAACCTAAACACAACGTAAACAATCATCCACACAGTTGGAATAAGAGATGAAACACGGTTTTGGAATAGAAGATCCCATCCGATAGTCCATACGTATAAGGACTCTGGTTTTCATTATGGTTTTTCTTCCCTTATATATTACTTTTTAGACTATATCTAAAAATTCTAAAAATTGACTATTACATTAAATCACATAACAATTTATAATAATTTAAAGAAACTTTCCAAAATTCTTAATAATTTTTTTACCGCTGTATAATTGTATCTTTAGATGCATATTTTATTTGAAAATAAATATTTATATATTATTAATTTAGCATATCACTTCATTTGTTTGAAAAAATGACAGTACTGCATCCCATTGGCCGAGTACTAGACTTAAGTAATATACTCACTCCTATTCATAATAAGTGTCTTTTTGGGAAAAAACACACATATTAAGAAATGCATTAAAATACCCAATATACCCTTAATTAATAATAAATGTTGCTTTGAAGAAAATAAAATTTAGACATTATTGTTAATAAATATAAGAGTAATTTGAAAAAAAAAATCTTTTCTCATTAGGCTTGAAACATCAAAATTAAGGACAATCTTTTTGAATAACTTTTTATGTGTTAAAAGATGTTTATTGTGAATGGGAGGGAGTATATATTTATTTGTTATTAGTATTTTATGTAAATTAATTTTTCTCAAATATTATTTCGAATATTAGTGTTTTCCTGGCTAATTTTTATCTAAATAAGTTCTTTGATGTGTACTTAATTATATAATTTTTATCCCGAGCTGTTAATTTTTTTCTGCTTCATAGTTTGTTGCCTCTTCTATATTTATAAAAAAATTACTTTAATATTAATAGTTTGTTTTTATTTTATTTATAAAAATTGTATTATTATTATTTTTGAATTAAATTAAATTAATCTATTTTTTATTTTAAAGAGGTTTTTCGTATTTTATAATAATTTATTGTTTTATTTTGTAATTTAATGATTTATAATCAAATTAATTTATCTTTACTTTTTAATTATTTATTGAGAATTCCAGACTTTACAATCACTAAAAACTAAAAAATATTTTTGTAAAATACAGTCCATCTGTCGGTGGAATAGTACATTTTTTTTTGAAGGGACTAGCTAGTACATATTATTATTGTAAGTTGTTAAACCTTTGAAATTCTTCATACTTAATTCTGAATTGATTCTTAACCTCAAATGATATATACCTTCCCTATGCCATGCCGTCATTTGACAATTTCTTTTTCTTTTCAATTCGGATATCTTTTTAGCGAACAAAATTTTGTGTCCAAACTCTCATGCAGTTTGGTTAAGTGAATTAAATGGTGAAAGGCTAAATTGTATATTTAATCCACTAAATTATACCCAGTTACATTTTCGTCTACAAATTTAGCTGTGTGGCAAAGTAAGACACTAACTTCTAATTTGTTGCACATTGAGTCCAATCTCTATCAGCAATGGTGAAATCAACCGTAATTGCTCCCAAAATTTGAGGATTTCAACCCTTCCATGTGGGAATAAAAACAATTCAACATGCCACAGTCATTAAAAATATCCTTAGGGATTGAAATCCCCAAAAATTTTGGAGCAATTCCAGTCGATTTCGCAAATTGTCGGCAAAATTTGGACTTGGTGTGCAACAAATTAGAAATTAGTGTTCTAGTTTGTTATATAGCTGATGAAAGTGCAACTCAGTATAATTTAGTGGGCTAAATATGCAATTTAGCCAATGGTAAAAATCTGTAGCTCAACTCTAGCCCCCCTAAAACTTGAACCTGGAGATTATGGTATTGATTTGGACCATGTAGTAGTTTCAAGTCTTTTTATGGGATAAAATAAAATAATGAGTCCAAAACTAACATATACTTGAGCCCAAATTTTTTATTTTGTCCAAAATATATATTACTCCTATTCCCAACTCTTATTAATTGGGCACAACCTAAAAAACTGGATTACATTTCCAATCACCTCTCCTGTAACTAGGGTTTATACACTCACCATTTTCAGTTTTCACTGAAAATCCTTCAATTCCCAATATTTTTAGCCACCAATATTAATGATGAAGAACAATCCCAAGAAATCGCTAGAAACCAAAAATTAGAACACCAATATACAAAGGCGGCAACCATTCAATAGTCGATTCAAAATTAATTAGAAAAAAGAACAAATAAATACACAAGAAAAGACATTTATTACTTATTGAGTATGCACTAATTAGTATGAAATGACTTATACAAGACCGTACTGATTGGCTTTTAAGTAGCAAGAAATTAATTAAGGTGTGACCCTTTTAGCCAATTTGGGGCACCCTCGTCACTATTCCATACTTGTCGAGCCAAACTCGAACCCGATCGCATCGAAAATCAGTGGTCACTATCGACCCTTCCTCTACCGGTATCACGCTAACATCTGGGTTGTCAATTCCTATCACAATCACCGCCGACTGCCCCGGCGTGCGCACAAGCTCCGGCCACGAGCTCTTACCAGCATCTATTTCATTCAAAAGATTAGAATCGTTAAAATCTACATATCGCGGTTTGTATATATTACGTCTTCTTAAGTTACCTAACCAGATTCTTGTGTCTCAAATCATATTGTAATACAAGTTCTAACTATATTAAGGATTATATATTTATAGTGTATATTGATGAAATACTATTAATGGCACAATGTTTAATTGTCAAGTCTGTTTCTTTATTTTAAATGTTGTGTATTTCATATTCTAACAATATTAAAGTGGTCAAATCTTATTGAGCTTCAAAATGAAATTAAATCTTATTTTGAGAAAAAAGTTTTAAAAATCATCTTTTAAGACGCTAACATCTTATTTGAGGGTTTATAAATAAGACCTATTTTTTCTTTAAAAAAAAATATCAAACAGTACATTTAGAAAGCTTGTAAGACCTTCAAAACATGTTATAATATGTTTTGAAGATATAACATATTTTGATGGGAAAGATATAACATATTTTGAAGAGCCCAGTTTATAAACTTACCAAACACCCTGTAATTAAATTTTAGTGAATTGAACTGTAGAGCTAAGAGATACTTACTAGGACACGAATCTTCCATATCTTAAACTCGAGCTTTGTAATTAAGGTGTGAGGCTAATTATTTGAGAGATGATGGCAATTTATAGAAATTACAAAAGCAAGTAGCTATTTGAATATTATTTTGAAAATATGAACGGCTAGGTGCCAGTCATTTTGTTTGACATTGATTTAGGAAAGTCATCGGACAATACAACATTAAATTAGTGCAAATAGTCTTCGGATATTTAATGAGATGTTCGTATTAGGACTTCTTCATCGGGTAAAGATGTTTCCCTGAACCGGCGAACCCAACCAGGGACCTAGTCCCCACCCCGAGCCCGATGGAGAATCTCTACCCCGATTATGTCATTGGAGCTGGGATGATTTAGATTATCCCGTCACGCCACGCCCCATCCCGCCCCACTTTATATATATAACTAGTAATTCACCCCGTGCATTGCACGTATATTTTTATTTTAATAATATTATTTTATAATATCTAACATGAACTGGTATTTACTACTTTATTTTAGTAGTAATATTCATATAAGGTTATTAAAAATAAAATTTATCTATCAATTTTATATTTTTAAAATTATAAACTTATATGTCTAAATTCAACTCATTCAAAATTATCCCTCAATTTATGCATGTCTCTAAATTATTGTTTTATATATCACTTTCTTTCTCACACATCTCTCTATAAATAATTATATATAATTTGTGAGATATGTATTTTTATGTTGTACTTGTACTGTTGAAAAATGAATACTTCACATTGTTAACCAAAAAATGTAAATTGAGATATTATTCAAAATAATATGGTAGAAAAAATCATGAATAAAATTTAAAATGAACTATTATGTCATTGATATAAATATTAGTAGTATTAACATAAAGTTTACAGCAATATCATAGTATCCACTAAAAAACTTACGAACATAAACATGATATAACTGAAATAGGGTATAGAAATAGTACAAATAATATCAATATTCATTTTTTATATTTGTTTTCAATAGATGTATGTAAACCTTATAAATTTTCTCATTTTGATCAACAATGGATTGATGTGAATCGTCATCAATCAAAATAAATGATAAAATACACTGGGAAGTTTGACAATCCAAAAATTTTTAACTGGAAAGTTTATTTTAAAATATAACATCAATCGATTAATCCTATATAAATGATTTTATAATTGATTTAACAACAATTTATTTAATGGCAATGGTTGACAATATAATTATTAATTATCATATATTGAGTTAACAACACATTATTTTTGTTACAAAAAAATCTTTCTATTGACTTACCAAAGCAAAACACCGTCAATTTTGGACTCCATATATTAGTCGCTAGATATTGATTATTTCATCTTCCAATATTGATTTACCAAAGTAAGAGCACCAACAATTCTATGATTGTTTTTTAAAGTTAAAGTTAATAAACTATAAAAAATAATAAATACTAATTGATTACTTATGCCAATTAAGTAATTATATGATTGATTTTATAGGACAATTGTAGTATTGATTGATATGTCAATTATTTAACTTCAATTTGTTTAGTTATATTAACCTCATATCAAGATATGAAATATATATGTCCAATTTTCAAACAATCAAATATTTTATTTTGTAAATATTTTAATTAGTTATTTTTCTTAATTAAGGTAATATATTGTTGTCCAATCATAGACTTGTGCACCCTTAGAAATAAATAAAAAACTCATAGTGACAATTATTGTCTTTTTTTCAGTTAATACATTTTTCTAAATTGACAAATATTCAATCATGCGGTACGATTTGTCGATTTATTAATTCTTGTTAAATTTCTTGTCAATTATCCGTTGTGTGTAGCATAGTCAAATTCGATTAAAAAATATAAATAACTCTCAATTGTTTTAACAAATGCTTAGTTTTACAATTCTTTCAATGAATAATTGATGGTATCTACAAAATGAATAAATAAAATAATAAATAATTATTGTATCTATAGTAATGATTACAATCAATTTATTGACTTATCAAATCAAAGCACGCTAATTTTGGATAAATTCAAAATATGCATTGGTTAGGAGAACATTTGGATTGATTTATCCAAAACTGTATCTCATTTTATATCTTTTCTTTTTTATTCTTTTTTCTTTCTGATTGAGTTGTCTTAGTTGTATCATATGTATACTAATTTTATTTGATAGTAATTAGAGTTATTAATTATTCTTAATTAAGCAAATTATCATCAAATTTAACACCAACGTTGATCAGTGGACCAATTAGAAGATAATTTATTTTTCTAGACTGAACTTAATTAGTATTTGTTCACACTTTTGAAAATACCAATATTTCAAAAACAATACAATAAATAAATATTGCAACAACAATTGAATCAATATGAAATAAAAATCCACATATTCCTTCAAAAGCATGTTATAAAAATCAAACATCTTATTAATAATAAAATATTTTCGAAATCAACCATAAAAAAGTCCACAATCCAAAATCAATTTAAATATGAATGGAATTTGGCACGAGAAAAAAATATTTCATTCAATATATGAAAGAGATATCTACAATATTTCCGATCAATAAATATTTGTTACCATTTTGAGTTTTATAAATATTTCAATCAATTATTTTTCTTAAGCTAATACGTTGTTGTCCATAGGGGTGTCAATTTGGATTGGGTCCGGGTTTGCAGGTTCGTGGGTCAGAAATAACCGACCCGGACCCAACCTGTTTAATTATTCGTGTCAGAATCTTGAACCTGGACCCAACCTGCTTATTTCACAGGTAACCCAGACCCGACCCGTTTAACCCGTGTAATAAAATTATTTTAATATATATTTAATAATTTTAACTGAATAATTTTTTTTTGTCAAAATAATCACTATCATACACTATTCGATCATCAAACAATATTACAATTCACAACATACAAAAAGAAATAACATAATTGCATAAATAACATAACATACTAATCATATTTTGAAGACAATATTCAAAAAGACATGCATAATAATATCAAATGCATAATTAAGGTTTTATCATTTGAGTTTTAAAGATATGTCTTGTTTGTTGTTTTTTCTTACTATTAGTTATTTACTTAATATTTTTTTAAATTTACAAACGGGTTAGACGGGTTAAACGGGTCGTAGTAGGTTGACCCAGACCCCACATATTTAATTGGCAAGTCAATCAGATCCGACCCAATTTCGATCTGGACCCACGAAGCTTGGACCCATACCCATTAATTTTGTGTTAGATTCGTGTTGGGTTTGCGTGTCGGGTCCTAAATTGGCACCCATAGTTGTCCAATTATACAATTATACTCCTTTGTAAATGGAAAAAAAATACCACATTGACCAATTATTGTCTTTCTTATTAAAAAGTAATACAATTTTTAGATTAATAAATCTTTAATCTTAAAATATATTGACAGAAAATATGTTAGTATGAGGAAAAATAAAAAAATAAAAAAATCATACAAAAAATAACTTAAAAAAATACAACAAAACTATATCAAGAATAATCAGAAAGAAACTCACCAAATATTGTCCGCATATATCTACAATATAGTTTATATAACAACTCTGTTTATTGCAGAATTCGAGTTCAATATTGTCGATGTTAGCGGGGCACTTGATGAAAACAAAAATAGAGGGGAACGTGAAGATGAAACCATATTTGGTGGTTATGCTTCGAATTTCGGATCAACAATATCAAAGTGTTCTCTAATGGTATAAATATAAGAGGATTTATCATAAATAATAAGCTGCCAAAAAAATCTCTGAACACAAAATCAATTGTTAATTCAATGGTGAAAGATATGTAAAACCATATATTTGTCTATTTTAACTATTATTAAACAATTTAGGAAAGTTTGAATAGTCATCAGTATTTAAAACTTGATTAATTAATATTATATTGTACAAAATTACATCGACACCATTGAAATAAATAAACAATATATTTGATGAAGATATGATGTATAGAATCAACACATCATTGTAATATATATTTAAGAAGAACTAACATATACTAATATCAATTATGGTGAAATACTATTTATAATTTTTAAAATCTATATATTATATATAGATATAATTGATACTGTAGACTCACTTTTGGTATAAAGTAGAAATACCAATAAATAAAACTTTCCTAATTTTTATACATATAAAATAAGAATATCATTTATGATATTTTTCTAATTTATATACATATACAGTAGGATTACCATTTACAATCTTTTCTTATAATATTTTCCTAATTTATAATAATTACCATTTATAATGTTTATAATTGTTTCCTAATATAATTAGAAAAAAGAGCAGGAAAATAAAAGTTCCGGACTTCTGCTATTATATATATATATTTATTATATATTAAGTATATTTTATATTTTATATGTATATATATATATGAAAATATTATTTTTTGAAAAAAATTATCATCTAATATTCATTTTTTAATATACTTGATGATAATTTTAAAAGTGTTAACAAATATAACACATAAATTTAACAATATATATATATATATATATATATTTGTTAAAATATATAAATTAAGAATTAGGGACTTGAAGCAAAAAGGTGAAACACTAATCACCCCCCGGTGCCCCTCTAATTGCTCGGCCCAAGGCCTGTGGAAGGGAGGTAATTAAATTTGGTAAAATGCATCCCGATCCATGGGCTAGACCGACCATCCTGAGTTTTGGTCCGACCCAATTGACTGGGGATGACCGGACTATTAACCCGATCCAATAGTTTTTTGTGTACAAAATGCACACTTGGATTGGACTGAGCCAAGCATATCGGTCCAAATTTTTTCGAAAATCCAGTGAGCTCAGTCTGGCCAGTCCGACTCGGTCCATTGCAAGCTCTAACCATTTGAACCTTGCTCTAATTGTGGCAGATATAGCACCCGAGTACCAACTCAACTATGCTGATGAGGGCTCTCAAGTTAAGTACTAATTAGAAAAAGACTCTGCCGTTCACCATAAGTCCAACTCTCAACGCGGCTGATATGAATATGTCTCCTTTTTCTTTGTCACGTTACTATTGACTGGAATTTCTTGACAGTTTTTTTCGTAATATGAACTCAATTATTTTTCCTGAAATCCAGTCTAATCGTGTTTTAGGTTTTCGAAAGTCCATAACTCCGTGTATGTCCAAAGTCCATACATACATTCAAGGAGTCCTGTTTTCAACTTTTCATTATGGTTTTTTCCTCTATATATTATTTTGAGACTATATCTAAAAATTGTAAATATTGACTATTACATTAGTTAAATCATATAACAATTCATAATAATTTAAAGAAGTTTTCCAAAATTCATAATAATCTTTTTTAGCAATGTATAATTGTATCTTTAGATGCATATTCCCTTTTTATTGAAAATAAATATTTATATTTGATTTATAGCACATCACTTCATTTGTTGGAGAAAAATGACACCGCATCCCAGTGATTGATGAGTACTAGACTTAAGAAATATATATGTTATTTATTCTTTGTTTTCTATTAAAAAAAAACTCAAATATTATTTCGAATATTAGTGTTTTCCAGGCTAACACAATTTTCGGGTGTTTTATCTAATAAGTTCTTTGAAGTGTACTTATATAATTTTTGTCATGAGCTAATAATTTTCTTCTGCTTCATATTTTGAAGCCTTCTTCTATATATATAAAATATAATTTTAATTTTAATATTTTGTTTTTATTTTATTTATTAAAAGTATATTATTATTATTATCATCATCATCATCATTATTATCATTTTTTTATTGTTTATGAATTAAATTAAATTAATCTACTTTTTATTTAAAGGGGTTTTTATTTTTATGATTTATAATCAAATTAATTTATCTTCACATGTTAATTATTTATTGAAATTCCAAACTTTACAATCACTAAAAACTAAAAAATTATTTTGGTAAAAATATAATCCATGTATCGCACGGTGAAATAATAGTACATATTATTATTGTAAATTGTTAAACTTTTGTAAATATACACATCAATTGTTTCAAAACCTCAAATGATACCTTCCCCATGCCGTCAATTGACGATTTCCTTTTTCTTTTCAATTACAATATCTTTTTAACAAACAAAATCTTGTGTCCAATTAAACTCCAAACTCTATTGCAGTTTGGTTAAGTGAATTAATTCCTAAAAATCTGTATCTCAAATCTAGCCCCACTAAAACTTGAACCTGGATATTATGGTATTAATTTGGACCATATGTAGTTTCAAGTCTTTTTATATGGGATAAAATAAATAATGAGTCCAAAACCAACATATACTTGAGCCCAAATTTTTTATATGTCCAAAATATTACACCTATTATATTCTAGGGTTTTTACATCACATCACCCTCCAGTTTCAGTTTCAACTAATCAATCAGCTGCTTCTATTCTTTCAGTTTTCACTCAGGAAAAAAAAAAAAAAAAAGAAAAGATCAATGGAAGTGAAAACCCTTCAATTCCCAATAATTTTATCCCCCAATAACGATGAGGAACAATCCCAAGAAATCTCTAGAAACCCTAAATTACAAACCCCAACCGATATCGATTTCCTTTCAGACCCCCTTCTCGAAGAAATACTGTCTAGGGTTCCGGCCAAGACCGTGTTTGGCTGCAAGATTGTAAGTAAACCCTGGCTTTCAATCATAGACGACCCCATCTTCGCAAAAACCCATTTTTCAAGAGCTCCCATTTGCCCGTTGCTTGTTTTCTCCGATAAGTCGGGCCGCGAATCGACAAGAATCATGCACCTCGTCGAGGGACAGACCGTTTCGGATCTCGATCCGAGAATCAACGAGTGTAAACTCGTCTCGAGAATGGATTTTTCCGATGTGGTGACATCACATTCACGGAAAAAGCGTTGTTATTTCCTCTCCGTGAACGCAAACGCCACCTCGTGTGAGGGTGTGGTCTGCTGGGCATCCAATGGAAACCGTGGCGGGGATCATATCTTTATTTGTAATCCCATCACGGCCGAATACGTCACTCTCGATCCGACCCCTAACGAGCAAGACGACGCTTATGTCTTCATAGGCATCGGTTTTGTTAGGGAAACTAAAAAATACGAGGTTTTGAGAATGTCGCGTAGGAGGGCGAAGAATAGGATAGAGGTCAATGAGTTTTCGCGTTGGTGGCCGGAGGTGCTCACCGTGGGGTCCGCGATGAGCTGGCGCCGCGTTGGGGACGTCACGTTCCGATTGGACTTGTCTAGGGAAATATCCGAGGTGGTTTATGTGAATGGAGCTATATATTGGTGGTACAATGGGGACTCATCTATTTGTTCTTATAATTTTGATAGGGTTTTATTTGAAGTCATACCATTACCTCAAATGAACCTATTTAGGGTTGAAATAAAGAACTTTGCTCCAAAAAACATCAGTTTGGGGGTTTTAGGCAATTCGCTTTGTGTATCGATGGTTTGCCCCGAAGATGGGCACGTAGAGTTGTGGGTTTTGGAAAATCATCGCGCGGACCAAGTACCGTGGATTAAGGTTTATGATATTGAAACGGAGACGACGTATTTGGAGCATAGTGGGATGTTGGGGACTAGGGGTCAGTATAAAGCGATCAAGTATTTGGAGTGTGGGGGAGTTCTGATGCACGATTGGAGAGAAACGTTTCTTATATATGACCCGATCACCAAGACGGATAGGCAATTTCGTGTTTTAGAGCGTATTGAGGAGGTGAGGAGTACTTTGCATTTGCAGGTGGTTCCTCATGTGCCTTGCCTTGTGAAGCTCAAGGATGTGCTAAATATGGAGGATGAGAGTGTGAAGGTGCTAAAGACATACCCTAGGGTAAACTAATTACATAATTTACATTGTGTGATGTTGTATTCTAGCTTCCTGATTAATTTACCTATATATCTCAAAAAAACTGAAATGGCCTAATTTGATATTTCATGTGATGACATACATTAGTTAAGTGTGATCATAAACTATTGACATTGTTTAATTTTGCATTTGTATGAACATCATTTCCTAATTTCTGAATATTGTTAATGTACTATAGTATTCAAGTTGGTCTAAAGATTTTGGCAGCAGCCAAACCATTATAAGATATATTGTGGAGTTAACAGTACTATTTCCAATTAGTTATTGAATGGTATGATTTTATGTATATCAGTTACCTCTCTAGATCAATAGCAGCTTTAGGCAAATAGATTTAGTTGCTGCCTTCTTTGTTTAGTCTTTGAGCTTATGACTATTGTGTCTGTGCTTCCATGTTGCAAACTTTCAGAAAGTTGGGGGAATATAACGGTATTCTGTAGGTAAATATAAAAATTTATTGATAAAATTATTTTCTAATTGTAATTTTTTTTGACAAAATCATTTCTTTTGAAAAACTCTGTCGGAAGTTTTTGCGGTGAAAACTATTGTAATCTTCAAAATATAAATTAGATTATTTTAAAAAACATTTAACAAAATAAAATTAATGTTCAAAAGTGACATGCATTATTATATATTCTAGATCATCATTCTATGTGCGCATTTTTTAGCAAGTTAGTGTCCAAGTCAAATCGACTAGTTCAGCTGAAATGTCAAAATGAACCCGGCTTGATGGCAATCTTGTGGAGACCCAAAATGGACCGGCCCGATCGGTCCGACTGTGATTTTGGAGACCTAAAATGGACCGAGCTTATTTGGCCTGAAAAGTCGGTCCAACTAGCCGACTCCAATCATTTGTTGGGTATTTTCATGGTGCGGGCGAGTATGAGCCTAAACAATTGTGGCCACGTAGAATTTCGGTCCAGTTGGCTCGGCCCATTTGATAGCATTGGTCATCGTCATGACATCAATCCTTGTCAAAATGAGATTCTGGTCAAAAATTGGTTTTAATGTGCAAATTTTTAAAATTCTCTTGCCAATTCAAATAGTTATAGTCGTAAAATACCACACGCACTGGTCGATCCTCGGAGCATTGGGGGCTGCTGCTGCCCCCAAAATTTTTCCCTTTTTTCTCTTTAATTTATTTGCTATTGATATATTTTATGTATAGTTATGGGGAAAAATGCATTTTCCCCTCCAAAATTTTGATAAAAAAACTCGTGCAAATATACTCAATAATAGGTTTGGCCCAAGCTACATATATAAGGATATACTTGATCAGCGCAAAACTTTTTATTCAGTCCAATACACCCCTGTTAGCAACTCTTGTTGATCATTGCGCAGAAATTCAAACACTGGATTAACATTTTCAATCATCTCTTCAGTAGCAAGGGTTTTCAACCACAACGTACACTTACCATTTTCACATAATCAATCAAGCTTCTACACTTCACCACTCAATCAGACCTGTTTGGCAAAACAGAAAATCGATGGAATTGAAAACTATTCGGTTCCCAATAGTTTTGTCCTCCGGCGATGACGACGAAGAGCCTCAAGAAACCGCTACACACCCACAAAGAACCAATATTCATTCGCTTTCAAAACCCATTCTCCAAGAAATCCCGTATCGGGTCCCACCCCCAACCCTTCTTTACTGCAAGACTGTGTCGAATCTTGCCCCAATAATCCATTTTCCTAGAGCCCCCATTTGTCCCCTGCTTGTTTTCACCGATAAATCGGGCCACAAACCCACCAAAATCACGCACCTCGTCGGAGGCCGAACCGTGTCGGATCTTGATCCAAGAATCGGCCACAAACGCTCGAAAGCAGTGGCGCTTACAGATCACGTGGCCGCTTGTTCAGGGCCGCCGTGCCGTTTCCTGCCCCTGAACGCCAACGCCGTCTCGTGCGAAGGTATGCTCTGCTGGGCATCGAACGGTTGTACTCCTTGTGGCGCTAGTCACATCTCTATTTGCAACCCTGTCACTGGCGAATGTTTTACTCTGCATCTTTCCCCTAATGAGGAAGACAACGATTGCGTCTTTATAGGCATCGGGTTTCGTGGGGCGTGTAAAAAGTTCGAGATCTTGAGAATGTCGCGTAAGAGGGTAATTGGGAACGAGGCTGAGGTTTCTGCGGAATGGTGGCCGGAAGTGCTAACCGTTGCGTTTGAATCACGCTGGAGGCGCGTGGGAGTCAGCACGCCCCGATTCGACTTTGCTCGAGAAATAACAGAGGTGGTTTATGTGAATGGAGCGATATATTGGAGGTATATTGGGGATTCATCTATTTTTTCTTTTCATTTTGAAAGGACCCTGTTTCAAATGTTACATTTACCTCAAATGGATATCTTTGGGCTTGAAACAATAAACAGTACATTTGCCCCAAATGACATGATTAGTTTGGGAGTATTGGGTAATTCTCTTTGTGTATCGATGATTTCTCCGTACGATGGGCATGTAGAGTTGTGGATGTTTATGGAAATTTATGGTTACGGCGAAGCACGCTGGGATAAGCTTTGTGATGTTGAGACGGAGACGACGTGTTTGGAGCACAGTGGAACGTTAGGGTCTAGGGGCCGATATAAAGCGATAAAGTATTTGGAGGGCGGGGGGATTTTGATGCACGATTGGAGAGAAACGTTTGTTGTGTATGATCCGGTCACCAAAACGGAGAGGATTTTTCGTGTTTTGGAGCATTCTTCCGCGAGGAGTTGCTTGCCTTTGCAGGTAGTACCTCATGTACCTTGCCTTGTGAAACTGAATGATGCCTTACGTTTGGGATATCCATGATGAGATTGAAATGGTAGAATTTGATAGCACTCATTTGTCTTATATCAAATCCAGTTTAATTCGTTTAGATTGATTGTAGCTAGTAAGTGTAGTTAGCCCAACTATTGTATGAAGGTAGTATATTAGATCAGTTGCCTTCTGAAAAATTGTAAATGTACACATCAGGTTGGTGTAAAGATTTTGGGTGCAGCCAAACCGAAAGATTTATGGTCAAGGTTAAGGGCAAATTGTCCAAATCGCCGGTAACTTGGCCACTTTAGACTTTTGAATGATATGAGTTCATGATGTCAGTTACATCTAGACAATAACACCTTGTGTCTGTGCTTCCATGTTGCTTCTCATGGAGCATTGCAGTTCATTTCTGATTTCAGTTTTCTATTAGTTTTGCTTCCAATGTTTCTTTGAATTCTACTAGGGGTGTGCATACTTCGGTTTAACCGACCGCACCGAACCGAAACCGAAAGTTCGGTCCAAACCGAAACCGAACCGAAACATTCGGTTCGGTGTTCGGTTATTTTTTTTGGAAACTTCGGTTTTCGGTTTCGGTTTATGTGAAGGGGGTCGGTAGACCGAACCGAACCGAAAACCGAAGTTTTTTATGTTTTTTTTTTTAATTTTTTAGAATTTAGCTGAACGTTTTTTATCCATTTCCTAAGTGCGCTTTTACTTGCAATTTAACAATTCATGGTGAAAACAAAAAAAACTCCCAAAGGCCAGACTTCTTTCGTCAGTGGTCGCTTGCAAGTTTTGCCGTCATCTCCGCTCAAACTCCTCTGGCGCCGTTCTCCTTCTCAGAAGTTGAACCATGGATAGTAGCAGCAGCCAAGGCTTTCGTCTGGTAGATTAGTCCTAATTTCTTATTTATCTTTTTGTCAAACCCTACCCAAATTTCCTCTTGAAAATTTAAAGAATTAGATGGGTTTTAGGCAAATCTCACAAGTAAAAGTTGGAAGAATTAGATGGCTTCTGCTTCTTTGTTTTATCTGAGATGGGCTGAGAAGTGATAATTATGAGAGATTGAGAGTTGGCTTCTTTTGAATCCCAGATTTATAAACTTTTTCTTGTATAATTTAAATGGATAGTTCCAGCAGCTTTGAGATTTTGAGGACTGAGTTCAGACTCCAGTTGTATCATGTATGGTACAACTGAATTTTCATTTTTTTTTTAAAGTTTTTCTTTAAAGTTCGGTTGGCCAAAGACCGAACCGAATCGACCGAATAAACTTCGGTTGAAAACCGAACCGAATCGAGAAGTTCGGTTCGGTATTCGGTTTGGCATTTTGCCTAAACCGAACTTTCGGTTAACCGAACTTTCGGTCGGTTCGGTCCGGTTTCAACCGAATGTGCAGCCCTAAATTCTACAATCTATTCAATATGTTGCAGAATTGTTATCAGGAGCATCATTTGAACATTAGTTTCCTTGTGTGTGTGTGACAGAGAAAGAGAGGGAATAGAGAAAAGTTAGGGCAACTAAGGCCGGATTGTTTATGAAAAATTTTAGAAAATATACTATTCTCTCACTTTCATTTTTTCTCACTTTTTCTCTTATTAATCACATCTATATATTTTTCCATAAAAAAACTAATCATTATTACACATTCTCCCACAAATTTTACTATTCATCTATTCACACATTTCTAACTATCAATCATATTCAATCATTATTTTATTATTTTTAAATCAAATCAACTCTTAACATTACTTTTTCATCTCACATCCAATCATATTCTCAAAATTCAACTTTTTTTTTCCAAAAATTTATTCACCACTATTCTCTAGTAAAATGAAAGTATATCCAATCGCGCCCTAAAGATGCGTCATAATTCCGACAAACCAAAACTATTGGCAAACCAAATCTATTTTCATTTTTTTTATATTTTATAATAATTTTTTATTCTATTTTGTAAATTTTATAATTTATAATTAAATTAATTTATCTTTACATCTAATTATTTATTAAAATTCCAAATTTTACAATCACGAAAAGCTAAAAAAAATTTGCTCTTTTGACTATTGTGTCTCTCCTTCCATGTTGCAAACTTTCAGAAAGTTGAGGTAATATATTCTGTATGTAAATGAAAAATTTAGTGACAAAATTATTTCTTAATATAAAAACTTATTGACAAAATCATTTCTGTTGAAAAACTCTATCGGAAGTTTTTTGTGGTGAAAACTATTGTAATCTTCAAAATATAAATTATATTATATAAAAAACATTTAACAAATTAAAATTAATGTTTAAAAAGTGACATGCATTATTATATATTCTAGATCATCATTCTTATGTGTATTTTTTAGCAAGGCAGTGTCCAAGTCAAATCAGCTAGTTCAGCCTGAAATGTCAAAATTAAAGGTGTCAAAATGAACCGATGGGTTGGCTCGATGGCAATTTTGTGGAGACCCAAAATGAACCGGTCCGATTGGTCCAACTGTAATTTTAGAGACCCAAAATGGACTGAACTTATTTGGCCTGAATAGTCAGCCCGACCGGCTGAACCGATCACTTGTTGGGTATTTCATGGGTTGGGCCAAGTTCGGGCCTCAAAAATTGGGGCTAGGCAGAATTTCGGTCCAGTTGACTTGGCCCATTTGACAGCTCTGGCCAAAATCCCGTGTTTGATTTGGACTGTGTTTGTCTAAGCTTATTTAAAATGTCTTATAAGCCCCTGCAATTTATAAGATGCTCTTAGATCTTATAAAATGTTAGATCTTACTTTAAGAATAAGTTGTTGCATTGTTTAGATAAAATAAGATGGTAGGAGTTTTAAGATGTTAGTAATGACAATTCTGTAACTAAAATTAGGGTTGTCAATAAGTGACACGACACGATTACAAACACGATTACAAACACGATTACAGAGACAAAAAGCACGATATGACACAACACGAAAAAACACAACATGAACACAAAATTGAGAATTAATTTAAAATTACAACTATTGTTATATTTAAGTTCACAAAAAATAGATAACATTAAAATACGATAGTGTGACACGAACACGACACGATAACATGATTTGCTACCCCTAATTAAAATAGCAGAAAGTAATGAACGTTGAAATAAAATCTTATTTTGAAAAAAAGTTTATAAGCTTCTACTATCTTATTTATGAGCTTATAAGATTTTTTTTGAAAAAATTATCAAACAAATTTAAAGAGCTTATAAGCTCTCAAACATCTTATAAGATATTTTGAAAACCTTATAAGTCCAGCCAAACACCCTCTTGGTGACCGTCATGACACCAATCCTTGTCAAAATTGAGATTTCTGTTGAAAATTGGTCTTGATGTGCGAAATTTTGAAAATTCTCTCGCCAATTCAAATAGTTATGGTCCTAAAATACCACATGCACTGGCGGATTCAATGAGAGCAAGTCGTAGCTGCTACAGCCCCCAAAATTTTCCAAACCCCAAAATTTTCCAGATATTTTTCTTCTTTAATCTATTTGCTATTAGTATATAGTATGTATAAGTTATGGGAAAAATACATTTGCCCCTCCAAAATTTGTGTACAAACTCTCTTGCATTTTTATTACACTAGTAAGAAACACGTACGACGCACGTGATCCACTTGACTTTACTAATATAATTATATTATTTAATAATATTATTGATTAATATTAAAATGTTTGAAAGTATTTACAAAGAATTAAATATTAACGCAATGCTCAAATTTATCTAAGTTTAAATATTTCAAAGTATTTTAATATATATTTTGCGCTACTATAATATGGATCGATATAGTATGGAATTATTTAAAGAACTCAATCCCCCCAAAAATTTAAAATTTTTAATAAAAAAAAAATAAGTTCTTATATTAGCTTGAGATCACGTTCCTCAATCCTTTTTTTTTCCTTTTCATTTTCATGACTCGAAAAGTCTTTTTTACTTAATCAATTTTTGAACTCTTTTTTCTCATTGGATGCATTTTACACAATCAGACAAGAAATTTAGCTTATAATATAAATTACTAATTAATAAATCACATGTTATCGCATTAAAAAAATTAAATAAATAAGTTGTATACCAAAATCCAGCATAATATCATCATTTTATTTATTATTGTTATTTAATTCAAAAATAAATAATAAAGGTTAATCAAATTCTTATACATCTTGTGCTCACTTATTTTATTATCTATCAGTTTTTCGATTATAGAAATGCAAAAATAAAAAATTATAATATAAAATTATCTGTAAAAAAATCTTTTCATATATTATTGTATTTCTAATTAATAACCAAGTCAATAAACACTTAAAACTTAAAATCTGCAACCCTCCTGTTTCAGTGTCTTAAAAATAATAAACTTTAACCAAATATATAAAAAGATTAATCTACTATTTCATCGAGAGTCAGATATTAAATAAAAATATTAAAAATAATAAGGCAAAATATCAATTTTGAAAACCTCTATCCAATTGCACATAAAACATTTCACATAATAAATAACAAAATCAAAGATAGTCTTATGAAAGAAAAATAAGTTATCAATTTTCATGTACCAATATAATTAAATACAATACTAATTAACATTTATGTTTTGAAATTATTTTGCAAAACTTAAGTTTTTAATTTTTTTTTGTAATACACTAAAACTAATTTAGTTTTTTTTAATTGTATAAAGTTTTTGAAAGATACATTATACTATGATACTTGCAATTGAATTCGACTATCTTGGTTTATATTAAAATCTATATAGTTGTAACTTTTTGTGAGCCGTATAGTTATGAAAATTCTAAGTATTCTTAATATACTAAAACTAATGTACATTTGTTTTTTGAAGAGACATTAAATTTAAAAATGATTTCATTTAATCTCATGTCCAAAACTATATTATTTATTATGAAATATAATTATCAATCCATTTTCAATGTTTCAACCAAGAAAAAAATTGTATAATATTTTAATATTTATTTAATTTTTTTATTGAATTTTGTTATCAAATAATAAAATATAGTTGCCAAAGATGTCAATATCAAGTTTTAAAAAAACCCTTAACTATCTTCTTACGCCTCCTTATGACCGAGATAATTCATATTGTATTTGGTTAATACAACAAATTTAATACATAAATAGATATATTGATTATTATATTGGTATCTGAATTAATATTTAATTTAAGAAATATTGAACATGTACATAAATATCAAATTATTTCATAATAAATAATTTTTGTTGTTTATTTATTATCAATTTCATATACACATAGCGACTTTCCATGTCCGATTCTTTTTTAGTTGTTTTCATAATACTTCAGTTTATAAAAATTAGAATAATTTGTCTTGAATCTTATAATAATTATTATTTTTGTCTTGAATTTGTTCTAAAGATGTATTTTTAAATGAATCGAAAAGTTTATCAAAAAATATCAAATTACACATATTATAAGTCATTTAATTTCCACTTTTTATAATATTTCTATTTAGTTTGATCCTAAACTATCTTTGAGATTAACCCCATATTGTTTTTGATTACTTCCACTCATTAATGAAAAGTATAACCATTTAATATTTTTTATTCTTAGTTTTCACTTTAATTTATTGTAATTATTTAATTTATTTTCTTTGTGAATGTTATATTAGTATTTGATAATTAACAAATGACTGAAGCAATATATTAGTTTCTTTGCAAATGTCAAATTGTTATATGTTGAGTGAGATTATTTTTTCTCCTTATGTCGCGTACATGATTTTTAGGCTTAATCCAAATTTAATTCATGCTTCACTCTTTCACATTATTTTACTAAAATTTAATTATTTCAAGACATGTTTTTTTATTATACATATCATATTGATATTTTAATTTTATAATTTTTAAGGGTTCAATTTTCAAACGACATTCAAGTTTTATAATAAATGTGAATTTATACATATGATTTTTTTTTAATTAAGTTTGCCTTTTAATTTTTTTATAATTATATACATACAGTTTTGAAACATTGTTTTGCACTTGTTCTTATATATATATATATATATATATATATATATATCTCAATACGTGTGTGTTCTTTGGTTAAATAAAAGTCTATCATATAATTAAACAAACAAAGATTTACAATTTTGAAACATTGTTCTGCACTTGTTCTTTTAATTATATAATATATATATATATATATATGTGTGTGTGTGTGTGTGTGTGTGTGTGTGTGTGTGTTGTTGTGGTTAAATGTTATCCTCTTTAGTTTCGATGGATAAATAATACATTTGTTAGTTCAATGAGGTATCTGATACATAAATAAAGAAAAGGAAACTATGTATTCTTACTTGCAATTTTTTCCGCATCAAAACACCTAATTTTTTAAAATATTTTTTTTTGTATTTTTACTTTTAAATGATCTTTCTTTTTTCTCTTTCTCCTTTTCTGTATAATCAACTATCAAAATTTAACAAACATAAATTCTTATTTTTTTACATAGTGTTGAGTTTTAATGGTTACATTTTTTATATCATGTGAAGTCCTTACATATGCTCACATATTGCCAGAAAGCTCTCGAAACCTAGTTTAATATGAAACTAATATTATTTGAAATTTTAAAATATTTTAAGAGTTACACACAAAAGAATCAATACTTTTGAAGTGTAGAATATAAAAAGTCACTTGTCTTATAATTGAAAAAAGTAAAAGCTAAATATATATTAATTACTTGGTTACTCTTGAAATTTACTATGTCAAAAGGATAAGTTTGTCCAATAAAGAATTTGAAGAAACATTCACACTTTTAAGATAGTATAGATATAGATATAAATATAGATATAGATAGATATAGATAGATAGATATGTGAATTAAATAGTAAGAATCTGTACTCAACTCTAACCCCACGAAGCCAGAAATTATGTGTAGGGGGGCCCAACTAGAGGTGTAAAGTAGTCGAGTCGAGCCGAATATAAAACTGTTTAAGCTTGTTTGAAATTTTATCGAGATTTAAAAATTGTGTTTGAGTTTCGTTTGATTATTAATCGAATCGAGCTCCAACAAGCTTTAGTCGAGTCAAGCGAAAATCAAGTTCGAGTAGCTTGATATTTTTACACATATTTTATTATTTTTTACTAATCGAGTCGAGCTCGAGCTAGCCGAGCTTTACGTCTTATCGAACAAAAAAATGTGTTCAAATTTGGTTCATTATGTTAATGAACCGAGCACAAACGAGCTTTTAACGATTGCTCTCGAATCGAATATCAAGTAATTTGATTCGTTTTTCAGCCCTAGACCCAACTAACATTAATATAAAAATAAAATACAATATATCAACTCTAAAATAAAACTATAAATAAGAACCAATTGTGATAAAGTCGTGTTAATTCAATTACATCTTAATATTCAAAAGTAAATAATATAATACGATTACATCAACATATCATAACATTTATCGCATATCGATTCATACTCATCTCGAATGTTGAATTTTTAATGGGAATTTGATAATAAATCATAAATCATCTCAAAAGAGACAAATAGAGACACAAGAAAATAATGCCAAAATTCGAGTTCAAGTTTATAACGGAGCAAAAAAAATGTACAAAATTTTGTGAAATGTGAAAAAAAGATGAAGACTCTTAAGTTTTTTTAAAATCCATAAATGGGAAGGGGGAATGAAGAATGGAGGAATTGGAAACTTTGTTCCCTTTTTCTTATTTTTGTATTTTTTTCAAGGTTATAAACTAAAATTACTAAAATATCCTTATAAATTTTCAAAATTCCAAGGGGGCCCAGTGCCCTCCTTGGCTCTAATGTGGGCTCGTCCCTGCCCACTAGACTAGAACTTCAAATTTATGGTATTGATTTGTATTTTTGTATGGGATAAATAATGAGTTCAAGCTACATGTATACGTACGGATACACATGAGCGCAAAACTTTTTTTTCCTGTCCAAAATACACTCCTATATATTAGCAAGGGAAAAATGCAAAATTAGTCTCCTATCTATTGAGGTGTTGCAATATTAGTCCTATATAACATTTGATGTTGTGATTTTAGTCCTGTATGTTTTACCTATTTTGTAATATTGTTTCTTTAAGTTTTAGATTTATGCAATTATGGCCCTGTAAGTTTTAAGTTGATGCAAATTTGGTCCTACAGGATATTTCAATATTTTATTTATTTCTAAAAATGCCCTTGATTGCCAAAAATCAATATACCTAAGTTCAAGTTCAATATACCAAAAATCTATATTTTGTTTTGATAATCCAGATATCCAGGTTTACACCTGACTAATTCTGGATCTGCTAGTGTCAGAGGCCCCTTGACCCAACATGATGTAAATCGAGGGATGTGCCCGAACGACAGGTTTCTAAGGGAGAGAACCAACAATATTTATTTACTTATTTACTTGGGTAAAATTTATTTAACTATAGATTGCCTAATGATGGAAGAATTTTATATTTATGAATCCATATCAAAATCCGAGATACGAGTTTTACATGTATTATTCCCTAATTATAAAAATACACGTAAAAATATTCGAAAAGTGGTCATTTTGAATAATACGACCGAAATTACCACAACTAAAAATAAAAGGCTAAAATTGGCAAATCTAAAAATTACATAATTAAAATTCTTATTTTTGCTAGACTAAAATTGCAACTTTAAAAGTTACAGGATTAATTCTGCAACAACCCTATAGATACTACAGGACCAATTTTGTAATTTTCCCTATTAGCAACTCTAGTAGCAAGGGTTTTCCACGACAACGTACACTCACCATTTTCACATAATCAATCAAGCTTCTATTCTTCACCACTCAATCAGACCTGTTTGGCAAAACAGAAAATCGATGGAATTGAAAACTATTCGGTTCCCAAAAGTTTTGGCCACCAGCGATGACGGCGAAGAGCCCCAAGAAACCGCTACAAACCCACAAGAAACGGATATTCATTTTATTCCAGAGCCCATTGTCGAAGAAATTCTGTATCGGGTCCCAGCCAAAACGGTTCTTTACTTCAAGACTGTGTGTAAAACGTGGCTTTCCATTGTAGATGACCCCTTCTTTGCAAAAAAACCATTTTCTAGAGCCCCCATTTGCCCCTTGCTCATATTCACCGATAAGCCCACCAAGAGGATTATGCACCTCGTCGAAGGCCAAACTGTGTCGGATCTTGATCCAAGAATCGGCCATAATCTTACCTCGAGAACAGAGTTTCTAGAATTGGGCACATGTCCCTGGAGCACGGGTCGTTTCCTGCCCGTTAATTCCAACGCCATCTCGTGCGAAGGTATTGTCTGCTGGGCATCAAACACTTGTACTACTTGTGGTGGTAATCATATCTTTATTTGCAACCCAATCACCGGCGAACATTTTACTTTCCGTACTCTGTCTAAGGACCAAGAATATACCGATTATGTCTTTATAGGCATCGGGTTTTGTAGGGCGTGTAAGAGGTTTAAGATTTTGAGAATGTCGCGTAAGGATTCAACCTGGTGGCCGGAAGTGCTAACCGTTGCGTTTAAATCACGCTGGAGGCGCGTTGGATCCGGCACGATCCGATTGGACTTTGCTCAAGAAATAACAGAGGTGGTTTATGTGAATGGAGCAATATATTGGAGGTATATTGGGGATTCACCTATTTTCACTTTTCATTTTGAAAGGTTCCGATTTCATGGCATATTAATTGAACGTTTTGCTCCCAAAAAATTGATCAGTTTGGGAGTATTGGATAATTCTCTTTGTGTATCGATGTTTTCTCCTGGCGATGGGCATGTAGAGTTGTGGGCTGTGGAAATTTCTGGTGACAATGAATTACGTTGCAATAAGCTTTACAATGTTGAGACGGACACGACGCGTTTGGAGCATAGTGGAGTGTTAGGGTCTAGGGGTCGATATAAAGCAATAAAGTATTTGGAGTGCGGGGGAATTTTGATGCACTATTGGAAAGAAACGTTTCTTGCGTATGATCCGGTCACCAAAACGGAGAGGATTTTTCGTGTTTTGGAGCATTCTTCCGCGAGGAGTTGCTTGCCTTTGCAGGTAGTACCTCATGTACCTTCCCTTGTGAAACTGAATGATGCCTTAAGTTTGGGATATCCATGATGAAATTGAAATGGCAGAATTTGATAGCACTCATTTGTCATATATCAGATCCAGTTTAATTCGTTTAGATTGATGGTAGCTAGTAAGTGTAGTTTGCCCAACTATTGTATGAAGGTAGTATATCAGATCAGTTGCCTTCTGAAAAATTGTGAATGTACGCATCAGGTTGTTGTAAAGATTTTGGGTGCAGCCAAACCGAATAAGGGAAAATTGTACAAATCATCGGTAACTTGGCGACTTTAGACTTTTGAACGCTATGATTTCATTTTACCTCTAGACAAAAACACATTGTGTCTGTGCTTCCATGTTGCTTCTCATGGAGCATTGTAGTGCATTTCTGATTCAGTTTCCTATTAGTTTGCTACCAATGTTTTGTTGGGGTATCGAGAGTATATAATACACAACAAATAATACTGAATAAAGCAAGCTCCGGGAAAGGCGGAGGGTCACAACGGTCCCACTTAAAATCCGGTCTCCTTATTTAACCTACTTAAACAAGATCTTGCTATAAGCGTGGACTAAATACCCCACTACAACAAACAATATTGAATACTAACTACAACAAGAATACCAGAAAATAATTGCGTAAAACTAAAAAAGACATAAAGGAAAGAACACACCGGAATTGATAACGGGTTCGGCCAATTTTGCCTCGTCTCCGCACCGCAACCAAGCAAGCGACCACTTTACTAATCTCCCGAACAAATTACAACTTGGGCAAAATTACCCACAAATTAGGATTTCCCAAATATAGGACTTCCTCAAATATAGAGATAGAAGAGAAGATTTTGGTACATCTTAAAACCAAATATTAGGGCCTTATTTATAGTTAAGAAACCCACAAAATTTTCATCAAAATTCTATGTGGGATACAATTAGTCAAATAGTAACAAATCTCCACCTTGACTCATTGTAGTCCCACGTCGAAAAATTCAACTCTTCAATTTAAGCGGTCTTGCCGGTGCCTCCAAATGCGCTTCCGGCGCCAACTCAAATGTGCAAGATGTTGATCAAGTTTAAACAATGTTTAAACTTGGTGATGTCACCACTTGGTTAACACATATCTGCGGGATTTTGATAGTATGAATCTTCTCAAGTAAAATGTTTCCTTCTTCTAGAATCTCCCGCACAAAATGATAATGACGTCGATATGCTTCGTTCTTGCATGAAGAACTTGGTTCTTTGCTGCTAAGTGAATAAGCGCTGATTGTCACAAATGCAGGTGATGTGCTTCGACCAACTCCCAAATCTTCAAGCAAACTTTGAAGCCAAATAGCTTCCTTTCTGACTTGGCGACCGCCATATACTCTGCTCTCTGTTGTGAAGCCAAAGCAAGTCATTCGCAAAGTAGACTTCCAAGCGATGGTGCTTTTGCCAAAGTGAACAAATATCCGGTCGTTGACCTTCGCTTATCAAATCACTGCGTAGTCATGAATCACAATATCCAACTATACTTTGACCAAGTTTACCATCGCTTAAACACTAAACCAACATCTACAGTATTAAGAATATCGCAGAATCCATTTCTGACTTGCCAATGACCTTTTCAGGGTCATGCATATACTAACGCTCACAACACTAAGCGCTTTTGTGAAATGTCAGGCCTCGTACACACCATTGCATACATCAAGCTACCAATTGCATTAGCATATGGGACTTTATCCATGTAGTCTCGTTCTTTATCATTCTTCGGTGATAGTTGAGCACTCGATTTCAAATGAGGAGCAAGTGGTGTACTACGGGTTTTGTATTCTCTGTCATACCAAAAGCGTTGTAGTACCTTCTTCGGATATTGCTTCCGAGTCAAATAAAAGCTTGCCACTCGTTCGTCCGACTTATCTCCATCCCGAGTATCTTCTTGGCCTCCCCGAGATCTTTCATTTCAAACTCTTGATTGATTGAGTCTTCAACTTGTCAATTTCGAGTTGGCTCTCGTGATGCAATCAACATATCATCAACATACAAAAGTAAGTAAATAAAAGATCCATCTTGTAGCTTGTGTAAATACACAATGATCATATTTGCTCGTGTGTCTTACGCCCCATCATGAACTTATCAAATCGTTTGTACCATTGTCGCGGAGATTGCTTCAATCCGTACAACGATTTGATCAACTTACAAACCCAGTTTTCTTTCCCGCAACTTTGAATCTTCCGGGTGAGTCATATAGATTTCTCCTCCAAATCACCCGTGTAAGAACGCCGTCTTCACATCAAGTTGAGCTAGCTCCAAATTCAAGTGTCTTTGCCAAGGCCAACAAAATTCTAATGGAGGAATGTTTAACAAGCTGGAGAAAATACCTCATTATAATCAATTCTTCCTTACGGCGTAGCCTTTAGCTACCAACCTTGCCTTTGTAACGCACATCATTCTTGTTAGGAAATCCATCTTTCTTTGCGAATACCCATTTACATCCAATTGCCTTCTTGCGCTTTTGGTAGTTGTGTCACCTTCCAAGTTTTGTTCTTCGGAGAGATTGCATCTCTTCCTCCATGGCACCTTTCCACTTCTCACTTTCTACGGACTTGAAATGCTTCTCGAAAAGTGAAAGGAACATCATCATCTATAATCGGAAGTGCATAAGCAACCATATCGCAAATCGGCCAGGTTTGTGAATTTCTCGTCTAGGCTTTCTACTTTGCAATGGGTTGATTGATCCAATGGTTCTTGGGTGCGAACTTCTTCTTCATCATCATCGACAAATCGTGCATTCACGGATTATCATTCTTATTTGGAATTATAGCCATTTCTTCTACCTCCACCTTTTCTTTGGTGTACGCTCCACTGTTGCGAGCACTATCGGTCTTTTCACTTATTCTTTGTCTTCAACATGGCATGTTCATCAAAGGTAACATCTCTGCTAAACAATATTTTCTTCGACTCGAGACACCAAAGACGGTATCCTTTTACGCCGGATGTAATTCCCATGAACAATGCCCTTTTTGCTCTCGGTTTAACTTTGATTCCTTCACATGATAGTAAGCAAGAGAACCAAAAACACGTAAGGAATCATAATCGATGTGAGGCTTTCCGGACCATACCTCTAAAGGTGTTTTACCACCTATCGCGGATGATGGAATGGCAATCGATTGATGAGATGTTGCGCATACGTCACGGCCTCGGCCAGTCTTGTCGCCCAACCCAAAGATTGGACAACATACATCGAACTTTCTCCACCAAGGTTCGATTCATGCGCTCTGCCACCCCATTTTGTTGTGGTGTCCTCCTCGATTGTGAAGTCTTGCCGAACAATGCCATACTTATGGCAAACTTCTTGGAAGGGATCGCTTGTGTATTCTCCACCATTATCATGTACGTAGAACTTTGATCTTTCTTCCGTCGATTCTCGATTCTCAATTCGTGTTTTCCATTTAAGGAAAATTCCAAGCACTTCATCCTTAGTCTTCATAGTGTACACCCAAACACGTGCCTGGAAAAATCATCAATGAAAGTGACAAAATAATGTTTTCCTCCCAAAGATGGTGTCTTAGAAGGCCCCCAAACATCGAATGAACATAATCCAAAATACCTTACGTATTGTGGATAAGCGAGTTCCAAATTTCACTCTCTTTTGTTTTCCCGAACACAATGCTCACAAAAGTCAAGTTTGCATACCTTAACATCTTTCAATAATCCTTGCTTTGCGAGTTTGCAAGGATTTCTCACCAAAGATGTCCCATGTCGATCATATGCCACAACTTGGTTGCTTGGACTCTTTTTCATTCCTGGAATCTGAATCGTTTGTCCCATTCTTGTATTACCTTGATAGTAATACAAATTATTTCTCCGATGCCTTTCATCACCACGAAGCGAGCAGGATGTAGCTTTCGAACTCCATCTCGCAAAGTAACAATTAAGCCTTTTGATTCTAAGGCTCCCAAAGAGATGAGATTCTTCTTCAAATTTGGTACATACCGAACATCCGTCAAGACTCTGGTTGATCCATTGTGATTTTTCAATCGGATAGAACCTATCCCGTTGTCTTACAAGCATTGTCATTGCCCATATAGACAACTCCACCATTGATCTCTTCAAAATTGAAGAACCACTCCTTCACGGGAGACATATGATAGGTGCATCGAATCCAAAATCCATTCGTCGAGCGGGAAATTAAAGGTGAAACCACCGGTGAAAACTCATCTTCACTTTCACCTCTCCTACACAAGCATCTTGAGGAGCTTTTCCTTTATTCTTCAACTTTGGACAGTCTTTTTCTTCCAGTGTCCTTTCTCGTGAAAAGCACACTCATCTTTGTCAAGTTTGGCTTTGGAACGTGATCTTCCTCTTCTACCCTTCTTTTGGCTTTTGAACGGCCTCTTGCAACCAAAGCTTCATCATCTCTTTGCTATGTTCTGTTTTCTTTTTTATTCTTTTTCTTAATTCATAACTATACAAAGCGGCCTGACAAACTACGAAGTAAAGAGATACATCATCTTTCCCATGAAGTAAAGTAGTTTCTAAATGTTCGAATTCATCGAGGAAGAGATGATAACAACATTAAAGCCAAATCCTCATCACTAAAGGTTACATCTAAATTAAGCAAATCTGCAACTAATTGATTAAATGCGATAATATGGTTCATAGTAGTAGACTGAGCGGCGGTACTCAAACCGGAACAATCGTTTCTTCATGAGGAGTTTGTTCGACCACTCTTCTTGTAAATTTGTCCTCCAAAGCCTTCCACGGTTTGTAAGCGAATTCTCATTTTTAAATGCATATTTCTGCTCCCTGACAAACACGATCGGATTGTTCCACATGCCAAGCGGTTAATGGTTTTCCACTCCTTTTCGTCAACTTCATCGGTTTCTTTTCTTCAATGGCGATGTCTAAACCTTTGAAATAGACAATCCAAAGACGCGCCTTGCCACATGCCGAAATGACCGTCGCGTCGTCAAATGTTTCCACCGAAATTCTAATATTTGGCACTAACATCCTTCCTCGCGCGGACGAGGATCTTTGATGCACCGGTTGTGTCCGTAGTCATTTCGAACTCAAATAGTAGTATTCAATATTACAAATAAAAGACAAACGAGCGAGGCCGAACCCGACTCGATACCACTTGTTGGGGTATCGAGAGTATATAATACACAACAAATAATATTGAATAAAGCAAGCTCCCGGGAAAGGAGGGAGGTCACAACGGTCCCACTTAAAATCCAGGTCTCCTTAGGAGAACCTACTTAAACAAGATCTATAAGTAAGCGGACTAAATACCCCACTACAACAAACAATATTGAATACTAACTACAACAAGAATACCGGAAAATAATTGCGTAAACTAAAAGACATAAAGGAAAGAAACACACGGAATTGATAACGGAGTTCGCCAATTTTGCCTACGTCTCAAGGCACCGCAACCGCAAGCGACCACTTTACTAATCTCCGAACAAATTACAACTTGGGCAAAATTACCCACAAATTAGGATTTCCCAAATATAGGACTTCCTCAAATATAGAGATAGAAAGAAGATTTTGGTACATCTTAAAACCAAATATTAGGGCCTTATTTATAGTTAAGAAACCCACAAAATTTTCATCAAAATTCTATGTGGGATACAATTAGTCAAATAGTAACATGTTTCTTTGAATTCTACAATCTATCAATATGTTGCAGAATTGTTATCAGGAGCATCATTTGAACTTTAATTTGTGTGTGTGTGAGAGAGAGAGAGAGAGAGAGATTAGGGCAACTAAAGATGTGATATAACTCGGACAAAACCAAAACAATAGGTAAATATAATATTACCAACAAAATTTAAAACTGTTGGTAAAATATCTATAATATTTATGTCGGTAAAATAAAGAATGTTGATAATTTGTCCATAATTGATTGATATAATTTGGTGGAAAATAATATTTTTGATTTTGTCAATATTCTCTAGGTAACTATAAAATTTTAGTAAAAAAATTATTCTTGTCGGTAAATTATGTCGACAAGCTGGAGCTTTTTTGTAGTGATCCCTAGTGAAAAATTAAAGTTATTTTTTTTCTAATTTATATTACGTGGCAATTTCGACCAAACGTTAAACTTTAATTTAATTCGGTGGCTAAATGTACATTGGCAAGTCATGGTTGCCTATTGTCAGGTGAGGCCTAATTTTAGGAGAGGCCGTGGCTATGATAAATCATAGATATAATTACAAAACTACCCTTGTGATTAGAGGTAATTACAAAAAAAGATGTTTTAAAATTACAAAGAATCCCTTAAGGTTTGATCCCATCTTACATTTTTTTCCCTTCATAATAAAAATAAAATCAAAAGCTCCCATTACATTTATAGAAATACTACAGTTAACCCTTTAAAATTAAGACATAATCAAACAACAGGGCTTTTTTGTAGTTTTGAAATTTTTTGGGTTTTTTTTAACATTATCCCAAACCTCAAGGGTAGTTTTTTGTAATTATCCATAAAACATAAGCTAAACCCCATCTGCAAGTTGTTAACTTGCACAGGATTCTATCAAATATGGAAATCACAGGATATATGGAAAGTCCCACAATGAGTTTTATTTTCTACACATCTCTGTTACAAATTTAACACCCCATCCACCACGTAAATTTTTTGAGCATAATTGGGACAAAAAACCTAGAATAAGATATGGGGGAGCAAGTGGGGGCTGTTGTTGCCCCCAAAATTTTCCAGATTTTTTTTCTTTGACTTATTTGCTCTTACAGTTATACTTCTCTCCAATATTTATTAATTTAGTGAGATATTAAATTAGATAATTATTAATTTTACTTGTTGTCCTTAAGTCCGGACCAACCAAAAGTATTATTTAAACGATGTTATTAATTAATCGAGTATTAAATTATCGAGAAATGGGAAAAAAATACATTTGCCCCCAAAATTTTGAGAAAAAAAAATCATGCAACTGTACTCAAAATTAGTTTTGCCCCCCCACCCCCCCCTTCTCTCAATTCTTTGCGTCCGCCACGGCACCACATGCATATAATTATATGAGACCAGTTTTGCAGTAAGCCTCTTTCTTATAAAGATATATTTTAAAAATTTGTGTTCAAACTCTCTTGCATTTTTATTATGTGAATTAAATGGTAGGAATCGGTAGCTCAACTCTAACCCCACTAGACTAGAACTTGGAATTTATGGTATTGATTTGCAGTTTCAAGTATTTTTGTATGGGATAAATAATAAGTCCTATTTTATATCATATGTGGACCAGGCCGACGTAAATGAGCTACATTTTCCGCTGTACGATGCTAGATACTACACTACTAACATTGCATATATTCAATATTAAACTTCTTACAACAAAATATGTAGTTAATCTGTATTATTTTCACATTTAGGTGGATGCAGTACTGCAGTTACACACTGCTAGTCGTTCCGTACGTATCATCAGGGACATGCTCGACAGACTTACAGATAGACACGTAAGGATTTATATTTATACTAAGTAATTGTAAGTACATATTAAAATTTATTAATTCACAATTTAATTTATCTCAGTGGATTTGGGGCCATATGACATGGAGTCAACAGATATAATGGCGTTGGGACCACGATGTATTTCAGAGTTGTGGAGGTCTCAGTGCCCATTGATAAATCACGCTATTGTACTTCACCATCCAAAGCGGGTGCTGATGCAGTTTGGCCTTAGACAGATATTTACGATGTGCCCTCACAAACACACACATCACTCCATGATTTTACTTGCAAAAGGCGATCCTAATGGGATTGGCCACAGCTTCATGCTGAATGGGTTCAGTATTAGGCGATGGCACACCAGTCCATTGTTGGAGGTGACGCGATAGGTCATGGTAGGAGCACAATTCGTGGATACCAGACATGGTACAGTCGTATTACACGACGATTAATAAGTCCACTAAACATGCACATGACAGTAGGGTATCTGCCAGGCGACACTGCAGCTCGGGATGCCATGATAATTTACTTATAAATTTACTATTATGCACATTTAGATTATATCATTATGTATATAATTATGATATTTGTCTGTTACAGACTACTCTACTCGATCGGATGTGGATTAGTGTTCGGGATGTTAGTGTTTCTGACCCACAACCTGTTGATCACTTGAGACATGAATTTTATTGAGAAGATGACTAGTGTGCAGCGTCTCCTAGGGATGTCTCCACCAGAGCCGTTTCCAGAGACAACTGATTCGTCACAGGCGCATGATCGGGCACGCAACACACTGACGACCACTACTGCGCCATAGACACCTCACACATATGCAGCAGGTCCATCTGGATATGCGTTGAGTCCATCTAAATATGCACCAGTTCCATCTAGATATACGAGAGGTCCATCTGGATATGCGGCATGTCTATCCACTTCGCATCATACATCATATATGCCGCAGCATGTGGATTATAATCAGTTCATAACACCTTGATTCACATCATTTACTGATTTGCTCAACACGGATGTGGGAATGGCAGGTCCATCTGCATATTCGCGTCCAAGTTTTCAGCATTCGTTGTACCATTTCCCAGTGAATTTCAGGGAAGTTATATGGATATGGATCCGAGCCCGTCTACTTCCACCAACAGGAATACGGTCTTATGCGGAGCCAGCGAAAGAGACATCCTCCGGGATGTGGGCCATGTGGCGCCGGTGGTCATAGATATTAGGATTAGCATTAGTCAAAATTATGTATTTAGTAATTAATTTTGTTAAAATATATTAATTTTGAATGTAAATTTATAATTAATAATTATATTTGGATTAATTTGTGTATCAATTAGTTAGATATAAAAATAGTTAAAATTAGTCAAAATTATCTTATTGACATTTGGAATAATTTGCATTCATCTTGTGAAGATAGTTTTCACCATTCATTTTGTAATATACTTACAATCAATTTGTGTATCCTAATATCAATTTGTAATATGATTATAATTATTAGTGAGTGATTCATTTGGACAAACTTAACGTCTTTGTCATATTTTTTATTTTTATTTTAGTTAAACTTGCTCGCACATAGTTGATATGCGCCAACCTTTCACTTGTTAAAAAAATTATTTTTTGTTGACATGGTAAAAGCACCAATAGTTGACTTGGCTCACACTGAGTAAATTACCAAATCTTTCAACTTTTACCATACTTTCACAATTTGATTCGACTTTTGCCATATTAAAGCAAATTACCCAATGACTAGAGCGGAAAACTTTTTATTCTGTCCAAAATATACTCCTATTAGCAACTCTTGGTTTTTCTCTTTTTTTTTTTTTTTTTTGCCATAAGCGAAAGATTTTATATATATCGAGAGAACTCATCGATCAAAAACATATACACTTCGGGGCACGCTCGTCCAAAACCACTCCAAAGCCAAGCCTACGAGGGAAAGGCCCCTCAACAAAGTAGGGGCAAAAACAGCAAGACTTAACTGTACAAAGAAATTGAAGGACTGGATTACATTTTCAATCATCTCTTCAGTAGCAACGGTTTTCCACCACAACGTACACTCACCATTTTCACAGAATCAATCAAGCTTCTATTCTTCACCTCTCAATCTGACCTGTTTGGCAAAACAGAAAATCGATGGAATTGAAAACAATTCGGTTCCCAATAGTTTTGTCCTCCAGCGATGACGACGAAGAGCCCCAAGAAACCGCGACAGATTCTCAAGAAACGGATATTCATTTTATTCCAGAGCCCATTCTCGAAGAAATTCTGTATCGGGTCCCAGCCAAAACGGTTATTTACTGCAAGACTGTTTGTAAAACGTGGCGTTCTATTGTAAATGACCCCATCTTTGCAAAAACCCATTTTTCTAGAGCCCCCATTTGCCCCTTGCTCATATTCACCGATAAGCCCACCAAGAAGATCATGCACCTCGTCGAAGGCCAAACCGTGTCGGATCTTGATCCAAGAATCGGCCATAATCTTACCTCGAGAACAGAGTTTCGAGAATTTTTCAAAGGTCCGAGCACGTGTCGTTTCCTGCCCGTTAATTCCAACGTCATCTCGTGCGAAGGTATTGTCTGCTGGGCATCTCGTGGCGGTACTCATATCTTTATTTGCAATCCAATCACCGGCCAATATGTTTCTTCCCGTCCTCTGTTAAACAACCAACAATATAACGATTATGTCTTTATAGGCATTGGGTTTTGTAGGGCGTCTAAAAGGTTTGAGATTTTGAGAATGTCGGGTAAGGATTCAGCCTGGTGGCCCGAAGTGCTAACGGTTGCAGTGAAACAGTGCTGGAGGCGCGTGGGAGTCGGCACGTCCCAATTGGACTTTGGTCGAAAAATAGTAGAAGTTGTTTATGTGAATGGAGCAATATATTGGAGGTGTATTGGGGATTCATCTATTTTCACTTTTCATTTTGAAAGGGTCCTATTTCATGTCATATCAACAAAACGTTTAGCTCCCAGAAACTTGATCGGTTTGGGAGTATTGGGTAATTCTCTTTGTGTATCGATGATTTCTCCTGACGATGGGCATGTAGAGTTGTGGGCTGTGGAAATTTCTGGTGACAATGTAGTACGTTGGAATAAGCTTTGTAATGTTGAGACGGAGACGACGCGTTTGGAGCATAGTGGAACGTTAGGGTCTAGGGGTCGATATAAAGCGATAAAGTATTTGGAGTGCGGGGGAATTTTGATGCACGATTGGAGAGAAACGTTTCTTGTGTATGATCCTGTCACCAAAACGGAGAAGATTTTTCGTGTTTTGGAGCATTCTTCTGCGAGGAGTTGCTTGCCTTTGCAGGTAGTTCCTCATGTTCCTTGCCTTGTGAAACTGATTGATGCCTTAAATATGGGATAACCATGATGAAATTGAAATGGCTGAATTTGATTGATTGTAGCTAGTAAGTGTAGTTAGCCCAACTATTGTATGAACGTAGTATATCAGATTAGTTCCCTTCTGAAAAATTGTAAATATACACATCAGGTCGGTGTAGAGATTTTGGGTGCAACCAAACTATATCGTCTGTAACTTGGCCACTCTAGACATTTTCAAGTTTCATTGTAGTGCATTTCTGATTTCAGTTTCCTATTAGTTTTGCTTCAATTGTTTCTTTGAATTCTACAATCTGTTCAATATGTTGCAGAATTGTTATCAGAGCATCATATCAACATTAATTTCCTCGTGTGTGCGTGTGAGAGAGAGAGAGAGGGAGGGAATTGAGAAAAGTTAGGGCAACTAAAGATGCGATATAACTCGGACAAAACCAAAACAATAGGTAAATATTACCCATAAAATATAAAACTGTTGATAAAATATCTATAATATTTATGTCGGTAATATAAAGAATGTTGATAATTTGTCCAAAATTGATTGCTATAGTTTGGTGGAAAATAATATTTTTGATTTTGTCAATATTCTCTAGGTAACATAAAATTTTAGTAACAAAGTTATTCGTGTCTGTAATTTATGTCGACAAATTGGAGCTTTTTTGTAGTCACTCCTAGTGAAAAATTAAATTTATTTTTTTTCTAAATTATATCACGTGACAATTTCGACCAAACATTAAACTTTAATTCAATTCGGTGGGTAAATGCCTATTGTCAAGTGAGGCCTAATTTTAGGAGCGGCCGTGGCTGTGATAAATCATAGAGATAATTACAAAACTACCCTTGAGATTAGAGGTAATTACAAAAAAAATAAGTTTTGAAATTACAAAGAACTTTTTAGGGTTTGATTCCGTCTTACATTTTTTTCCTTCATAATAAAATAAAATCAATAAATTCAGTTTTGGTCCGATGTTGTCGGAACAAAATAGGAGAAAGCAATAATTACTATGAAATCGCAAGATTTTAGTTAGAGGTACAATTAGCAACCGGCTCACCACTTAGCACTAAGTGGGAAAAAATCAACCGCTCCGCCACCCCAATCCGAAAAACCCTAGCCGCACGAATCACGAATTACTCGTTTTTCTCTCCATCTCACCTTCTCTCGGCCTCGTCCGCTCCCGTTCTCGGCCTCGTTTCGCTGCCGTTCTCGACCTCGTTCGCCTCTGGATTCGCGGCTTGTCCTCCTCCGTTCTCGGCTCGTCGGTTTTTACAAGGGGTATTTGGACAAACGGACGAAAATCCAAAGAGACTTCGGCCGAAACCCCTAAATCCACATCACCGTCGTCACTCCGCCTCCGCCATCGCGCCGTCACTAAACCTCCGCCCATCGTCGCCGTCACATCTCGGTTGGTACTCGGTTTAATTTTTCTTTCACTCTCTCTCGAACTTTTTTTCCAATCATCATCACATTAAGGAACTATTAATTGAGCTATTGGTTGTTGATCTTGTTGGGGATTTTTTTCTTGATTTTATTATTATTATTTTTTGGTTAAGAATTGGTGAAGTTTGGTGAAGTGAAAGAATGGATGTTGATATTTTCGAGAGGCCGATTGATTTTATTTTTACTCATTTTACTCACGAATGTGAGTGAGGCGGTGATGGATCCCTCCCAAGTGGGATCCATAATCGATTTCATTGAAGAAATCATCTTCACGCAGATTAGTTGTGATATTCATCATGATGGACCTTGATTTTGATCTATTCACTGAACTTTCAAAGACGTATCTGTTGATTAATCCCAAAGTGGGTTCTCATAATGTTTCATCATCCCCGCATTTAGAGTCCTCTATGCACAATCGGTTAATTGATTACGCATCATGTCGTCAAGGAGAACATTGGACAAGGATTCTTCAACGTCCCATAATAGCAACCCCTTCGATACCTTCTCCGGGGTTTTACCTAGGGTATCTCAAAACCCCGATTGAGCATACTCATGCCCAAACGGTAAAGTCCGTAGAGGATACGATACCATTAAGAAAGGGAACTATTATTACATTTACGATGGATGAGGGGATCTACCATCAACGAAAGCGTGGAGTTACGTGATTCTTTAATTGGGCGTCTCTTGCTTCCTAAAGGGGCCATACCTAGTGCTTTGGAAGTCTTTAAATCGAAATTGCGATCTGCGTGGAAAATTCAACATTCATGGCGTTTGGTTCCCTAGGCAAAGGTTATTATAGCCTACAATTCAATGATGTGGCCGATCGGAATCGGGTTTTTCGCCAAAGCTTCATGGAATTTGAATCACGGGGACTATGCGGATTACAAATTGGGTATCGGATTTCAATCTTACAAAATAAATACTTCGGTGACACAAGTTTGGGTTCGCATATATGAATTAAGCATCGAGTATTGGCATCCTTCTCTTATTATGAAAATTGCTAGTGCAATTGGTACCCTATTCAAATCGATGGACGGTCGTTGTCGGGGAAGTGGGACATTTTGTACGTGTTTTAGTCGAAATTGATTTAAATAAACCCTCACAGGAGTTTATCATGGTAGAACGGGTGGGACATTGTTGATTGTTTCACTTAGTTATGAAAATTTGCGAATTTTGTGCCAAGCGTCGCATAGTTGGGCACCATATCAACAATTGTCGTCAGGTCAAATCGATGAGGTACAACGGAAGGGCGACATTAGCGCAAAGAAAAAGTCGGTTCGTGGACATTCCACCGATTCGAGATTGTGTTCGGTTACAAAGGCAAGACGATTGGATCACGAAACTTGGGTGCAAATGCGGGGACGACAAGGTCATGTTAAGGGGGTGAACCTTCTTCTTCACGTATTCATACCAAGAATGCTTTTGATGTTAAGGTCTTGATTCGGATGGCGTGGCATGTGATAATACGAATTTGGAGCACAAATCCGATAATGAGAATCGATTATGGCTTGAAGGATAATACTAGCAACACAAACATGACCATGGTTCTATATCAACCTCAACAATATGTTTCGCAATGGTTATTGAGGATTCGGTAATTGCAACAAAATTGGATGAACATGAACAAGCTAATTTGCAATGTACAATAGAAAATGTTTCTAATAGTCTTATTCGAAATGATTTTGTCCTTAGCTCCAACGATCTGTCGAGGGGTTCAAGGTTATGGCCGCTCTTTAGGAAACGTTGGTCGAGATATGGCGGATGAAGAAGATCAAATTGATGCGAGATAAATTGGAAGCTTTAATAACCAGGTTAGCGACTCCTCAACTACTCCGCTTTCGTTCACTCGGTGATTCTCACAAGCTATGAAGGTATGGAAATTGGCCCTAGGAGCTCGGGCCGATATTCCACATGACACATCAGGAGACCCAGGATGATAATCAAGCACATGCAAAAAAAAAATAAAATGATGTGTCACTCGAAAATCCTCAGAAATAGCGTCCATCATTTAGATTGCGTTTTTAAGGTTGTTTGGGTGTTTTTTTATGGGGAACTCTTTTGCCTATCAAAGGTTGATTTTACTTTGATAAGTTTTAATGAGACCCTTATTTTAAAAGCTAATTGTTTGGCTTATGTTGATCTTTCTTCATTTTTCTTTTTAATAATATTTCGCACTTATTTAAAAAAATAAAATAAAATCAAAAGCTCTCATTACATTTATAGAAATACTGATTAACCCTTAAAATTAAAGGATACAAATAAAAAAGTGTAAGGAAATTTTATAATTATCGTAACACTTATAGAAAAGTCAGTAATTTTATTAAAATAATGACACAACAATAAAAGTGTCATTAAATTGACTAAAATGCTAACGCTTTTTAGGAGAGTGTCACTAAGTTTTATAATTCACAACGCTTTTTGCTAGCGTCATTAACTTTTTGTTGGGATATACCATTTTTCTTGTTGTGCCCACTTGCTCCCAATTATGCACAAAAAATTTACAGTGGTGGATGGGGTGTTAGATTTGTAACAGAGATGTGTAGAAAATAAAACTCATTGTGGGTCTTTACCTTCCATATATCCTGTGATTTCCATATTTGATAGAATCCTGTGGTTGTTAACAACTTGCAGCTGGGGTTTAGCTTGTGTTTTATGGATAATTACAAAAACTACCCTTGGGGTTTGGGATAATGTTAAAAGAAAAATCAAAACTACAAAAAATGCCATGCGGTTTAATTCTGCCTTAAAATGACAATGCTTAGTAAAAAGTGTCATAAAATTGATGACGCTTTCTAATTTACTTACACATTTTTTTACTTGTCGCTAATTTTTTAAAATTTACTTACACTTTTATTGTTTGTATCATTAAAATAACGACACTTATTAAAAAACGTCATAAAGTTGATGACACGTTCTATTTTACTTACACATTTTTTTATTTATCGCCAAATTTTTAAAATTTACTTACACTTTTATTGTTTGTGTCATTAAAATAACAACACTTATTAAAAAGTGTCACAAAATAAAAAATTAGAATATTTATCCAACATCGAAAGAGAAGTGTTGAAAGTAACTTTGAGAGTTAATAAATAGAGACCATGTGGTGTAGTATTGATTAATAACAAATATATTCAATATGAGTCAAAAATTAAATATTAAGTTTAACTTTTTTAAAATATTAATAAATAATTGATCTTTAATAAATTTGGCAAAAGCTAGAAATGTAAAATTCGTCATAATTTTATGACACTAATTTTCAAAAGCGTCGCGACTTTAAAGACGCTTAATAGCATCCCTATATTTAACAATGCTTTTAGTGTAATCAAAGCTTCATTTAAAATACGGATAAAAAAAGCTTCATTTAAAATATATTAATTTTTTATTAATTGTTATAGAAAATAAGCGTCACCATATAATGACACATTCGATAAAAGCATCAGAAATCCGTTTTACCTACGCATGATCTTGCTTCACGAATATTTTAAGTGACATAAAATTTAACAACGCAACTCATGACACTTTCAAAAGCATAGGTAATATACTTTTTGATGCTAATAAGCGTCATCAAGTGAAAATTTTAGCGTCACTAAACACAAATTTATTTTGTAGTTGCGAGCTGTTGTTGCCCCGAAAATTTTCCAGATTTTTTTCTTACTTTAATTTATTTTGTTTTAATATATATTATGTATAAGACATGGGAAAAAACTACATTTGCCCCTCCACAATTTTTAGAAAAAAAAAATCATGCAATTGTACTCAAAATAGGTTTCGCCCCCCTTCTCTCAATTGCTATGTCTGCCACTGGCCACACACCTATAATTATATGGGACTAGTTTTGCAATTAAGCCTCTTTCTTATTAAGATATATTTTTAAAAAGAGGCAAAATTAATAAACCCCCCAAACTATATGCGATTTTTATATTGCCCTTTCTAAACTAATTTTTTTCAATTTAACCTCTGAACTAAATGAAAATTTCTATGATCCCATCTCTCCTCCCCACCAGAATATTTTGGTCGATTCGTAGAGCGGTGGAAGAGATGGGACCGTAGAATTTTTCTTGTTCGAGGGTTTAAAAAAAATAGTTTAGGGTAATGTGAAAATCATGCACAGCGATTAGGTGGTACATTAAAATTTCCTCTAGTAGTTAAATCAACTTTAAAATTTCATTTAATTCTTCCTCAATTCTTAGATTTACTAGTTTATCAGATTCGACTTTTCCCCGTATGCACATCAAATTGTAAATGCTTGAATTATGTGTGCCCATAAATACGTGTGTATGCTTATATAATATGCACGAGTGGGTCGGTCGACCCCTCCTACCCCACATTAAATAAATTTAAATAGAAAAAAAGAATAATTTTTTTTTTATTTTTAATATACTAATAAAATATTCTTTACAAAAACTATTAAATATATTAAAAAATATAGGCGGGCAAGGGCAGGTAACCCCTAGGGTGAAAGTGATGCCTAGACACGCCCTGGTCGGGTCATGGGGCGAGGCAACCCAGGAAGGGCGGGGGTAAGTAATCTTCATGGTCATGTCAAAATTGTCATCCCTATTCTTGATCATTCTATTCTTATGCATCAAATAAAAACAGTCATATAGTGGAGATGAATATCATTTCTATATTTGATTGGGTTTTCAAAGCTTGTATTCTTTATTTTTCTTTAAAAAAATTTATTTTAGTGTCTAAATATTTTTGAAGTCGGAAGTAATTCGTTTGGAAATCATGCATAATAACTTGTGAAATTATAAAACTACGATTAATTTAATACTTTATTTGTATACAAATGCACAATAAGTATAAATATAAAAATCTATGAAAACTTTAATGTACTTAAACTGTTCACAATTTTTGAAACCAACCCCTAATTAACTATTTTCTTCTATTTAACCCCTAAACTACATAAAATTTTCTACGGTGTCCTCTTCTCCTCCCGCCAATAGAATATTCCCACAAATTCGCGGCGGGGAGAATGAGATAAGACTAGTAAAATTTTCGTGAGTTGAGGGGATTAAATAGAAAAAAATTAATTTAGGGGGCAATGTAGAAAATCACACATAGTTTGGGGTTTATTAATTTTTCCTCTTTTAAAAATTTGTGTTCAAACTCTTTTGCATTTTTATTATGTGAATTAAATGTTAAGAATATGTAGCTCAACTCTAACTCCACTAGACTAGAACTTGGAATTTATGGTATTGATATGATTTTTAGTTTCAAGTAATTTTTGTATGGGATAAATAATGAGTTCAAGCTACATATATACGGATAACTAGAGCGCAAAGCTTTTTATTCAGTCCAAAATATACTCCTATTGGCAACTCTTGTTGATCATTGAGCAGAAATTCAAACACTGGATTACATTTTCAATCATCTCTTCAGTAGCAAGGGTTTTCCACGACAACGTACACTCACCATTTTCACAGAATCAATCAAGCTTCTACACTTCGCCTCTCAATCAGACCTGTTTGGCAAAACAGAAAATCGATGGAATTGAAAACCATTAGGTTCCCAATAGTTTTGTCTTCCAGCGATGACGACGAAGAGCCCCAAGAAACCGCGACAGATTCTCAAGAAACGGATATTCGATTTTATCCAGAGCCCATTATCGAAGAAATTCTGTATCGGGTCCCAGCCAAAACGGTTCTTTACTGGAAGACTGTGTGTAAAACGTGGCTTTCCATTATAGACGACCCCACTTTCTCAAAAACCCATTTTTCTAGAGCCCCATTTGCCCTCTGCTTGTTTTCACCGATACATCGGGCGAGAAATCCACCAAAATCATGCACCTCGTCGAAGGCCAAACTGTTTCGGATCTTGATCCAAGAATCGGCCATAAACACAATAATAGTCTTGTTACCTCGAGAACAGAGTTTCCAGAAATTTCAAGGGTCCGAGCACGTGCCGTTACTGCCCCTTAATTCCAACGTCATCTCGTGCGAAGGTATTGTCTGCTGGGCATCAAACACTTGTACTTGTTGTTGCGGTACTCATATCTTTATTTGCAACCCAATCACCGGCGAATATATTACTTTCCTTCCTCTGTCTAACGACCAAGAATATAATAACGATTATGTCTTTATAGGCATCGGGTTTTGTAGGGCGTCTAAAAAGTTTAAGATTTTGAGAATGTATGAGGATGAGGATGAGGATGAGGATGAAGTCTGGTGGCCCGAAGTGCTAACTGTTGCGGATAAAACGCGCTGGAGGCGCGTGGGATTCGGCACGTCCCTATTCGACTTTGCTCGAGAAATAGAAGAGGTGGTTTATGTGAATGGAGCAATATATTGGAGGTATGATGGGGATTCATATATTTTCACTTTTCATTTTGAAAGGGTCCTATTTTATGTCATATCAACAAAAATTTCTGCTCCCAAAAACTTGATCAGTTTGGGAGTGTTGGGTAATTCTCTTTGCGTATCGATGTTTTCTCCTTACGATAGGCATGTAGAGTTGTGGGTTATGGATGCTTATGGCGACGATGACAATGTACATTGGCATAAGCTTTACAATGTTGAAACAGAGACGACGCGTTTGGAGCATAGTGGCGTGTTAGGGTCTAGGGCGATATAAAGCGATAAAGTATTTGGAGTGCGGGGGATTTTGATGCACGATTGAGAGAAACGTTTCTTGTGTATGATCCTGTCACCAAAACAGAGAGGATTTTTCGTGTTTTGGAGCATTCTTCCGCGAGGAGTTACTTGCCTTTGCAGGTAGTTGCTCATGTACCTTGCCTTGTGAAACTGATTGATGCCTTGAATTTGGGATAAATTACATTCTGAATTTTTGAGATTCTGAAATTTTTGAAATGGCAGAATTTGATAGTACTCATTTGTCATATATCAAATCCTGTTTAATTCGTTTAGATTGATGCTAGCTAGTAAGTGTCATTACCCCCGTACATCATATCAGTTCCCTTCTGAAAAATTGTAAATGTACACATCAGGTTGGTGTAAAGATTTTGGGTGCAGCCAAACAGAAAGATTTGTGTTCAAGCTAGTTTAGACTTTTTCAAGCTAGTTTATTTTTAGTGCATTGAGCATTGTAGCGCATTTCTGATTCAGTTTCCTATTAGTTTATCAATGTTGCAGAATTGTTATCAGGAGCATCATTTGAACATTAATTTCCTCGAGCATGTGTGTGTGAGAGAGAGAGAATTGAGAAAAGTTAGGGCACCTAAAGATGTGACATAATTCCGACAAACCAAAACTATAGGTAAATATTACCGACAAAATCTGCAAGTTGTTAACTTGCACAGGATTCTATCAAATACGGAAATCACAGGATATATGGAAACGTAGAAAAACATATGAGAAGTTTATATTATTGAGAACAAGAAAAGGTAAACCAAGACGAATAAAACGTTTTAATTTACAGTATACAACATTTTTTACAATATAGATTAGATAAGAACTACATGTAGCAGCTCTCAAGCATAGCAGTAAGATACTGAAGCATACTGGACTGCCTCCTAAGCTCACCATTCGCAACCCGACCGTATGCATCTTCACCGTTATGGTTGCACGGTGGCCTTTCTCGTGCTTCTTCACCCTCAATCAGCAAAGCAAGGGACTCAACATGGGAGCATACATAAAATGAATCTTTCGTCCCAAGAATCCCAAGCTTCATCGTTTCCTCTGTATCCGGATTATACGCAATAAGCTCTCCATTTCTGGCACTCAACAGAACATCACCATTTCTTCTTACCCCAAGAACCATTCCAACTCCTCCCTCAAGATCAATATTGAATTTTTAACCCAAGATTTAGCATCCCGTATTTATTCATCACCCAAACGGAGCAACTCTCACTACAAACACGCACATCGTACTGATAAATACCTAGTGACTGTCCAAAAACCGCCGTATTCAAATTATACGGCAGCTCATTGGCCAAAGTATCTGGTAGCGGCATTTCATCGAACACCTCATTGCTCATGTCAAACACTATGATCACGATTTCGACTTCAGCCCGCATAGCGTTGCTCCTGTAAGCAATCCAATGCACATTCCCATTAACAAACGCCTGTGACCAAAAATAATCCACCATCCAACTCCGAGGAATTTTCCCACTAATTCCACGCCATTTCCGTTCACTAAGAGCATAAACCTCAACCTTAGGCGGGACCGAATACCCATATTCCACTGGACAATAAGCTACCCGCACAACCTTATAATCGTCATTTTTCGCATCAAATCCGAACCCAAGCACACACACATACAAGGCCACGTGCTTTCAAAAGTTGATTTAGGTGGAGGCAGAGTGATTTTCGCCTGATCACGGGGTTCCACAAGAAAATTGAATGAGTGTGCCCGAATAAATTATCAGATAAGCATAGAACACCGTTCGAAGAGCCCACGATCCTGTAATAAAATCGGGTCGAATCGCGAAAAGGGTTTTCGATTCTGATGTCATTCTGCTCATGAAACTCGTCACTGTCGCTGTGTACTGAATAAATTTCGGCGTTTTGGTTCTTGGAATAGCTTCTGATGATAAAATGGTTTGTTGCGCAGGTTGATTGTTGGGCGTGCAGGGAAATGAAATAGGGGCTTGAGATGAGTGAATTCCATGATTTCGATACGCACCTGAACTTGATCAGGGACTTGGGCGGGAGCCTTGTCAGGATGTTGATTAACACTTCTTGCGGCAAATAATCTGACATTTTCTTGAGTTGATTATGGTGAAATTATGTATCTACAGTTTTTGTTTTTCTGTGTACGAAAAGAGGGTTTTTTTAAGAATAGGTTTGGTGGAAAACAGTGTGTTCTATCACGGAAAAATTATGGCCACATATCAACATTTTTGGGTTTTAAAACTCCCCTTGATTTTTTTCCTTGGAAGTTTTAAATTGAATTTTGAAAATATAAAAAAATATTTACGGTGATTGAAAAATGTTAATAGTTATTGTAAAAAGAAAATAATAATATTATTTAATGTTTAGTGGGGGAGGATCAAGTGAGGCATCACGTATCTCAGGTGATTAACAATGGACTAATCTCAACCATCTCTCACTATTAATCAATGGGTATGATTTAATGGATAAAAAATATATTAAAATATTAATTTAATCAATATAAGGATAGTAGGGTAAAATAACATAAATGAGTTAATTCTAAAAATGGAATCAAATCTTTTTCTCTCATACATCTCCAATTTCTCAAATCTCACGTCTCTCTCTCTCTCTCTCTCTCTCTCTCTCTCTCTCTCATTCCTCCATTAACGCAAATAAAAAATAAAGCTGAAAATTGAAAGTAGAAAAAAAAACAAGAAAAATCGGTGTAATATTAGGAGAAATAACGAAGCGATGAGTTTGAAAACTAAATATGCAACAAAACTCAACTAAATATGCATTATCTAAAACTATCTATGCAACGTAAAAAAACTAATATGTAGTACAATATATCCGATTATGCAAGACGCGTGAACTATGCAACAAAATCAACTAATTATGTATTATCAGAAATTATCTATGCGTTGTGGAATAACTAAATATGCGAGCGTTATGTAACATCTCATTTTTATAATTTCCAAAGCAACATCCCATTTTTATAACTAAATGTACATTATATTGAACTTATTTACGCAGATAGTATAACTACATTATGAGATCGTTATATTCAATTATGTCTTATTTTCGTAAAAAGCAGTGCCAACAAAATAACTAAATACGCATTATTTGATGTCTAATTACGCAGAGGTTAACTCTAACTATCTTTTGTAAAATAAAAATATTTGGAAAGAAAATAGATTCCTTAAAATCCGCCACAAAATCCAAAGCAGGTGTCTATTTACCCAAAAATCCACAGGCAAGGACCATTAATTTGAATTACAAAATTACAATCTTACCCTTAAAATCGTGAAAATTAGAAAATAATTAAAAAAAACTCAATTAATCACATTCCTTTATTTTTTAAGATCAATGGAGTAAGATAGTCACACTGCCTCACCCTATGGAGGGTGGTCTCATTTGAACCAAATCCAAATGTTTAGTTATAATATTTATTTTGGGGTACTTCTTTCCAAAGAATTTGGTTTTAAGAAATAATATTATGAAATAACCAATCGAAATTTGAATAATTTTATAATATGCGAAAAATATTGGAAACTACAAATATGCGAAATATTTACTTGGTTCTTTATTTAATGAATAGTGTAAATTATAAAATGCATATTAAATAGAATTATAATAGTAAGGGAATGAATAAAGTGCTATTAAATATAGAAAGTGTGCTATATATTTGAGACATTCAAAAAAGGAATAGTCGACTATATATTTGGAGATTAAAATGGAGATATCGGCAATTTATATTTAACAAGAACTATGTCATAATTGGAACTAGGTTAAATTCAAAATTACCATTAAATGTAAGTACAATAAGTTTTAAATTTATTTGACTTCAAATGTTAATTATTCAAGTTGAAAAAAGTAATAATATATAAATATAAATTTGTAAATATATTAAAGTAATTTAAAGTAAGTTTACTAAACAAAATAGATAAGTGCAATTTGTTTTTTTTTCTTTTTCTTTGTGGGGGCGGCAAAACCGGGGTTATGTGAGACAATAAAAGTACAAAGGGGTAAATAAGGAGTACTTGCTTGTGAATGATTTTTCACCACTTTCATTTTGCGCACAAAACTTTTGCGAATGAATATGTGATCACTTTATGAGAAATTTCAAAAATACACTATTCAATTTTTCTTATTTTTCAAATCATCAATCATATTCATTTATAATTTAAAAAAAAAAAAGACACCAACTATCATTATTATACAATCATATCACAAATACACTATTTACTCTCTTATTTTTCAAATCACCAATCACATCTAATCCCTATTATACTGAAAAACTTATAACATCAACTATCATTATTACATTTTCATTTTATATCCAATCACACTCTTAAAGCCTATTCTCATTTTTTAAAATAATTTTTTCAAATTATTCTCTCTAAAAGTAAAAAAGAGTGGAACGAAAGATCAAATAATCACTCGTAATACAATTGAGAATAAAAGTGAATAAATGATGAATCGATACCTAACAAGAATAGATGGGGTAAAGTTGAACAAATCTTTAGAAACAATTATGTAAAATCACCTCATAATTTCCAGTCATTCTAACCTAATAGCAGGACTCAATAATATTTGATTTCCAGCCATGAAAAACATGTGATCCCGTATTCATGCATTGATCATAGTAGGCCCTTAATAGCAACATCTCCACCGTTCAAGATAGCAAACATGTAGGGGACTGACTTGACTATCTATACAACTGTCGAATACGGAGAGACCTTTAAGAGCCACAACTGTCACAGTTCATAGTCAGAGTGAAAATTTCTGACAGGAACGAACCTAACATGTTATAAATGAATTAATGTTTAGATTTGGCAGATTCGATCAAAATTTGGGTTTGACTCGAATTAAATGTATAATAAACAGGTTGGGTTTGAGTCAATTTGAAATGACATGATTAATGGCTTGATCTAATTGTATTGTTATTGTGTTACTTTTTGTGATATATCGTTCCAGTTTTCCTTCCAAAACCGATGTGGATATCACAAATCTGGGATCAGAATAAGGCACATTGTGTAACACCTAAACACTACGATTGTACTTGAATAGCCGGGCATGTATGAAAGACGAACACTCATAATATCCTAATGGTTAGACTCCTACCATCGATCATGTAAACCTACACGACTGAGCAACAATGTCGAAAAGCATGTATACATATAAAACAAGTTATTTAGCATTACAACAAGTGGTGGCAGAAATGATCTCCTGTTTGGCCAAAGGATCAGAAGGTGATAACTGAATTAAAACTCAACGAAATCAATAGAGAAGAAAAATGATATACACAATTCAACTAATAATTTAGAGTTCACTTGAAATATTATCAACCCCAAATGAGTCTCTACTTTTCAGCTTTAATTTGTTAAACCAAATAAAAGAAACAAAGCAAGATTATAACATATTTACATCAAATCTTTATACCAGATGATGGAACAAATCAAATCCTTACCACTTAGATGGCAATAAACCACTAATGCCACGAGCATCGAGTTGGTTAAATTACCCTACTTCAGCGTAACTTCCATGGCTACGCTTGCAATCTCTTTCCGAGTTATGCTCATAATCACTTCCACAGCTACTGACAGAATCACAATCACTGGTGTGCAGAGTTGGTAATTTTTGCAAGTGGCTGAATCAGAAGCATAAGGACCTCTCCCTATAAGAATCAAACTCTCCACATAACTCTCCACATGAATAGGCGCGATAATCGTCAGATCTCGAGCCATGAACTCCAAGATCCTTCACTTCTCCTCCATCAGGATCATAAGAAATTAAACGCCGTCCTGGCAAACTGTAATAACTTCACCTTTATTCCTAACCCACAACGGCCTCAAAAACCTTCCACCAAAATCGTGAAAATCAAAGCTGAAGTGTTTAATCCAAGACTCTTGGACACCATATTCTTTCATCACCCATACACAAAAACAAGGCTCTGCCCCATTCATATTCCACAAAATTAGAGCAAGAGATTCCATATAGACCACCAAATCCTTACTTCTCATGAGATCATTATTAACAAGACTAACTGGCAGCGGCATTTCGCCAAACACCTCACGACACATATCGAAAACACAATCAAATCATAAGAATCCAGGTGACGGGCCACCCAATGCGTAGCCCCATTGACATAAGCTTGGCGAGATTTATTATATATAACATGATCAAGTTCCAAATAACTCATATCTTGCCAAAACCCAGTGCTCAATTTGTAAAGCTCGATTTGGGGCTTTCCTCGAACACAATCCACATATGTTATCCTAACCACCTTATAATCACTAGAAACAGGATCAAACCCGAATCCAAGTGATTGCGCGAAAGTTCCATATGAATTGTAAATCGGGTTGGGTTTGGGAAGAATAATTGATTTTTAACACAAGGGTTCCACAGAATAATTGTGTGCATGTAATACACGCGATCATCAGAAAGGCATAACACTCCATTACAGCTACCGACAATTGTTAAAAAAGAATTTATGCTACGAAATGGGAATCCCAATTTAGCATGCGGAGTAAAAGATTCGTCGTCCGAGAACAAATCGTAGCCCTCAGAATTTCTAATGCAACGCCTGAGTAACAGGAAAGGACTAGCAGCGGCAAATTTCAAGTGAGAGGAAATAAATTCAGGGGCGGTGATCAGAGAGTACCATGATTTGCAGACGCTGGTGCATCGGAGAAGGGTTTTTACCGGCAACCTGTGGAGGATGTTGATTATGATTCCTTCGCATAAATAATCCGCCATTTCTGGTGCTGTTGAGCACTTGAGCTGATCGTAAATATAAAGGGTTTTGATTTCTTGGAGAGGTAAAAGACGAAAAAGCTCAAGAACAATCAAATGCTGCTGCATAAATTGGGAATTCGAGAATTATTCGGGCTTTTGGGTGAGGAGATGAGACTGACGGAGTTTCGGAGAGTGAGAAATTACGGTTTAAAGGAGGAGGTTGCTGGCTTGGCAGCATAATATTCAGTGTCTTTTTCTTTGGCAGGTAGAGAAAACCAATTTTCTGATGTGACTTTTCTTAAAACTTTGGGATAATTACAAAAATTCCCATGAGGTTTGGGTTAATTAAAAAACTTAGAAATTTTCGATAATTACCAAAAGAACTAGAGGTTTGATTTTACTTACATTTTTCCATTTATTAACAAAAAAATTCAAATACCCCATATTTATAGAAATATTACAATTATCTCCTTAAATTTATGATATAATCAAATTTGTTGGGGATTTTTGTAATTTTGGAATATTTTGGTTTTTTTTTTTTGTAATTAGCTCAAACATAAGGGAAGTTATTGTAATTATCCCTAGAGGTTGTATTAACTTCTTAAAAATGCTATCTTTTTTGAAAATTATTCTCTATAAGAAATTGCCAATTGGCAATGGCAAGTCATTATCAAGTAATTATGAAAAAAATGAATATCAGGGGGTCTCTATCAAGTATTGATTGATTATGTTTACCCCTATGGGCGAGTTTGGGGTTATTGATTAAAGCTGATAATATCCTTAACAGCCCATTTCAACCCATTTGGCATTAATGATAAGGGTCCGGTTGGATAGGATGGGCCCGTGAAATATTCCCAATTTCAATTGATTCTGGAACTCACCTCTAATGTGGTATTATTTAGTCCAACCTTCTCCCACACGATAAAATGACTTTTATGCCCTCAAAAGTCATTTTATTATACCCATATTGCCCTAAACATCACGTAATTACACAGACTGCCATTACTTCATCAGCCTTCATTTTTCACTTCCTCAACTGTGCAATTCTCACCTTTGGCCCTCACGGCGTTTACTATTCCGCGACCCCTTGTAAGTTTAATTTTCCCTTTTCCATTAGTTTCCTCCATCTCCCCGCGTAATTTTGTGATATTCTTCATCAAATCTATTTTGAATTAACCAGGACCCTTTTACTGTCATTGCTGAAATTACTCTACCTCAGATGAGCCGCAAAGATTTCTGAGCTTTCCTCAATTTCGTGTAGCTTGGAAAGGATATTGAGCTCCAGGGTCTTCGAACGGGGCTGAAACTGAATTTCTTGGGCTATTTTTTGTTTAGTGGTTGCAGATGAAAGAGGTGAAGAGGCAACCTGAGTGTTGTTTAGGTTATTAAAAAAGAAGGGGTAATTTGGTAAAATTCATTGTAGTCACTTGTTATCAATGTTATCAAACACCAATATTGACCATTTATATTGGATCCAATACAGAATAAATCCAACATCCCAAACAAAAAGAACCCTATGAAGGATAGTGATAAATAATCAAATCATTACATATCCAGTATTAGTTATATAATCCCATCAATTTTCCCAAACGAGCCCTATATTGGTAATAAAGTCCATAGAACGGGGACCCAAAGTAGTGTTTTGTAATATTTTTATTAATTATAAATTTATATTGATTCGAGTATAAAAAGTAAAATTATTAAGAGTTTAAATTTATTTTAATTTTCGTACAGAAAGTGATTTACGTTTATAAGAATGAATAAAGATGGGGTTATAATTTATATAGATTTTAAAATAAAAATGTGTGGTGTTAATAGTTTTGAGGAAATTTTAACCATTAAAGCAATTCTAAACACAAGTGTATACAAAAATTCGCAAATTTTTTGTACTGGGGTCCACTTTTAATTGAATTTAAATATGAATATATAATAATTTATTTCAATGATTTGAAAAGTGGTTGGTGCTATTGGATATGAAAATAAATGATTTTGTACTTAGGGTAACCCCATATGACACGATGACATGGTGGTGATTTTCAAAAAAAAAAAAATCAAAGAACCTGGCGTTGACAAAAATATTATAGAATTTCCATCAATTTAAAATAAAACGAACCTGAAAGGGTTTTTTGTAATTTTGAAATATCCCCGTGTTTTTTTTTTTTTTTTGTAATTAACCCAAGCCTCAAGGGTGTTTATGTAATTATCCCTTGTTTGATATATATACTAAAATTAGCATCAAACAGGATGCAATATACATATAAATAAATTTAGCAAAGTCTCAGTAGATGAGATGAGCCCACATACAATAAAATCAAGATCCAACCATAGCAAGATTTCTTATACATTTTTCTTGAATACATATTCATGGCCAAATTGCAATTTGATCCTGTAACTACAGGATGGCACTAATAGCACTGCTGAAATCATGATTTGCAAAGAAGTCCCGTAATTTTCGACATGAAATGTAACCGTCACACGATGCGATTACAATTTGCAGGCGCTTACCATCATTAGATTTGAAAGTAGTGCATGCAATTATTTCCACAAAGACAATGATTTGACTCTTAAGTACAACTTTATTCTAGTTAAACGATCTTATTCGAGGCAATATCATAACAGTTCAAATTCTAGAGCTTGTGCAGAATCAGGTGAGCTCCATGCTGAGGCTGAAGTGTCATGATCGTGTAAAGGCGCGTGCGTGTAGGGGCCAGCTCAAAAAGAGAAGCGCTGTAAAATCATAGCCAGCGCCACTTTTGCCTCCAGCATTGCAAAATTTTGTCCAACACATATTCGAGGGCCCCAACCAAACGGGAAATATATACCTTTGCCCTTCTGTGCTTTCGACATTCCTTCACTAAATCGCTGGTTTGAATTCCATTGCATCGTCCCCCAAATCTCACGGTCGTGATGTAAAAAATAATTGGCAACGTAGCTGAATTCCGGCTGGCAATGTTACTTTTCCCAGCTTGGTTTCTCGGTGACACTTCGATCAAGATTAAACGCCGTGGATAAAGCCTCATTACTTCGCCAAGTAAAAAATCATGGTACACTGCGAATTAAATAGTTTAGTTTCATGCTTAGCAAGATTTCAGATGCTTAAGGGATAATTACAAAAACCTCCCTGAGGTTCAAGCTAATTATTAAAAAAACCCAGAGGTTCTTGAAATTGCAAAAAAAAAAAAAAAAAAACCTTGATATTTGATTCCGTCTTAGATTTCATAAAAAAAAACTTTTCAAACACCCTTTTAACAGTCACCCCCGGAGGGGGGCTTTTTGTAATTTTGAAATATTTTGAGCTTTTCTGTAATTAGACAAACATCGGGGGGTCTTTTGTAACTATCCCAATGTATAATTGGAAACTACTTACGATTTTAAGGTGATTTAGGCCGTCATAGTCCGGTGTTTGATTCCCGAAAACTTGCAAAACCTCTTCTCTAGCTTTAATCTGCCAGTCTGGATATTTACTCAGTAAAACCAATGTCCACACAATCAACGTTGAAGTGGTCTCTGGCAGTGAAATAAAACAGCTTGCACTCTTCTACTACTTCATCAATGGTCATTCCAAAACTTCTGTTACCTTGTTGTTCGATTTCTTGGAAATTAGACTCCAACAACATGCCCAATAAATCCTCGTTATTCGTTTCCCCTGCTTTCATTGCCTTAATCCTTTTATCTATGATACCCGAATCAAGAACTGAACTTCCTTTGCGATTTCTTTCATTCTATTGTTCCTTTTGGTTGGCACAAATCTACACATTACATAAGAAAATCAATGAGTACATTATATTAGAATCTAATTTCGCTACGGAGATATCTTGTTTACAGGCCTATTACCTCCATCCCCGGAATATATATCGACCGTAAAGCCATTACGAGGTGCTCGGCCTGTTCTCCCTGAAGTTGGAATATTTTCTGCCTTCTTGGTAGCTGCTACCAAAGGCAGTTCTTGATATGGCGTCGCTCGATAAATTTTGTAGATCAGGCCACACATCCACCTCACACGTTCCTTCAGGCGATAGACTCTTTTCCCATTTGTTGGAAAACTTCATCGCAGCTTAAACAAAAGCCGGTATCATCATCTGTAAGCAATAGAGCAAAAAGCAACCTCAAATCAGTACATTATACTTAAGTATGAAATCTTTAGAAAATTAGGAATCATTAAATATGATGAGATGGAAAGCAAAAATTAAACCTTCAATTTCTCAAGATGGAAAGCAGGGTTGATGATTTTTCTGTGTTGGGCCCATGTAGCTCCTTCAGAGGTTGCAAGTCCTCGTTGAAGTAGCTTGGTCAGTGGATTTGGTTTCTTTGGCTTTTTGATATAGATAACTCTTGGTCATAACCTCCTTAATTTGTTCAGGGTCTGTGATGATAACTGAAGGTCTTGGGCCAATCCAAAAATATGAACCATTTCCTGTAAGTCATTATTTACAAAGATATCAGATTTCATGATGCAAGCTATCATCTTAAAGTTAAAAGGAATTATTACAAAAAACATCCTAATCTCTACATAAAGGAGTGTCTGAAATATTTTTGCTTATGAATGGATAAAGTGTAATACATATAACATAATCAAAACCTCAAGGGGATTTTTGTAATTTCAAAAAATTCAGGGTAGTTTTTTTCTAATTATCCCTTTCTGAAATTTAATCTGGTCCATTCTTTTCAGAGCCACCAAGTTAGATAACATGAACAAATTTATGAAGAAAGAATTTAAAGACATCAGAAAAATGGGGAGCATTGATCAACAACCAAAACAAAAAAACTCCAACAATTAAACTTATGTACTCATAAAAATTAGCCTCAGAATTAAAAGGCTTTTATTGTAAAAGGTCTCATAATTTAAATGATAAATATAACATGTAATTGAATGGAAGTATACCGAG